>CM026427.1:6785908-7385908 GCA_014871385.1 Ceratodon purpureus
TATTTTTAGGTTCTGTCCCCCACTCTGTGCTCTCCGCTCTCCAAATCTGCGCTCACCGCTCTCCGCTCTACGCTCTCCGCTCACGTACAAGCTACGTCCACACAACTACTGCGTCAACAATTGTATTTACCAAAAGTATTCGATGTACACAAACTCTGTGAAATAAGCAATATGTACATGAAAGTACTAAATAATACAATATGTACTGAAAACAAAAAAAACAAATAATGCATCCAAGTACAGAAAGTAAAAACTGTAGAGGGGAATGTAATCTTCCTTGAGCCTCTGCAAGACAAGTACTTGTGATTAGTGACTCTACGTTTAATTTGAAAACAAGAAAATGCTACCGAGTACATCTTTAGTACTATCCCTAATACTAAAAGGAAGATCAGTACCATAAGCTATACGTCCCCTAGAAACAAGAAACCTTAAGGCAGTACCTCAGAACAGCAAGGCAGGATGGCACTTGAAATAAAAACCACCGTAGTACTGACCTGTGTTTGGACATCGTAGCCTAGCTCGTTCAGCTCGTTCAGCAAGCAACCGCGCCACCTCCTCGTCACACAAGGTAATCTGGGCAGCAACATCTTCGACAACAAGTGTACCTGGACCTCCCCACCCGAAACTACGGTGCCAATCCGGGTCTACCAGTTTATCACTACAGTTACCTGCAGCACACTTGTACCCGTTCTCGTAGGTCACCTTTGCGCAAAAAGGGTGATACATGTGCTTACAACTTGCTATCACTATATCACTCTTGGGGAAGTTGAAACCGCAAAGGGCACACTTGGTGATCTTCAAGAACCTGCGCTCGGGAGACTCGTCTTCACCAAACGCCGAATCAGGGTACACAAGAGGCACAGGGTTGAGGCTCACAGATTGCCTCCCATATTTGATGCGATCGATCTCCACCTTCACCCCTTCACACATCCGCGTCTTCTGCTCCCGCAACCTGCGACACTCTGCTGCGGCTAAATCCCTCTGTAGCGCCTCTGCCTCCTTCCTTCCTAGAACTTCCTTCTGTTCCTCCAACAGCTCGGCTAGTAAACTCCGTTTCGCTTCATTTCCCGGATGTGCCACGTCCGCAGTTTGGAGAGAGGCCAAATTAGCCTCGTATGACTCCACCATCAAGAGCGCCAACCGCTGGTCCTGAGCAGCTCCATCTTTAGCTTTCTTCGCCAACTCCTCGTCCAACTTCAATCCCTCTATCTCCATTAGCAAAACCGTGTGCATCGTCTGGAAGTACTCCAATTTTGACATCGAGGCTATCCCCCGATCCTCCACCTTCACTGTGGAGTTAGGGAATTCAGATTTCACCCCGAGCCTTCTACTGGTCGTCACATTGCCAGGTGGCGGTATAGCCCTCCTCTACAACAACAACGACAGTCAAAGAAACAAACAGTTACTAGTTAAAAACTATGCTTTTAGAATACATGTCGCATTCAGACAGAAACCAAAACCCGAGAAATTAACCTTAGTCAGAAAAGATGTATATTACACTGTAATTCATTTCAATTGATCTGGCTAATGCAATGCAAAGCATAGACCTACTCAGAATACTATAACACTGACTCGTTAGATCCAAAGTTCTAATTTTCAGTAACTTTCTAAACTAGAAATCGAAATTAATCTATTGTCATTGCAATGTCTACTATAACATAAACCGATATCACACACCCTAAGCAAATTGCATTGCATCAACAACTGACATAATAGAAAAACAGAATAGAGTTTAGTGCACATACCTTAGTGGGCGTTGCAGCCTCCATTCCAACGTTCGGCTCCAACTTCACCTTCACGGCAGCATCAACCTTGAGACTCCTCCAAGTCCGCTTCGTCACTTTCGCTCCCGTGTTGATGGCAAATTGGAGCTTCGAGAGATCCTGTTCGTATTTTCGCCGCTGGCTATTATTCGTCTCTTGGCCATACAACGCCCAGTTCACCAAGTTCTTCTGGTACTCCAAGACCACGCCAACAGCAAACTGCTTGGTCACGCATCTAGGTATCTCTTCAGGACCGTGTTGATACACGATTGGATGCATATACTTGATACGGTTCACTATCTCCCGCACCTTGCATTCTGACCACGAATATCCACCACGCCCCTTAACCCCCTCCGGCTTCAACCCAAGCTCCAGCATTGTCTTGTCGCTGATGTCCTTATCCTTCCGACAACGATGGGGGTTGATTGAGTTCGGCCCGCACTCCAGATTGTACCTGTCGCGAAAGTCCTCCCAAGTTAGCACATCCGGAGGAGTTTTCAAGCCATCTATCAACTCCTGCGACTCGTCGATGTTGAGAAAGCGCTCCTCCTCCTTCACTGGCATCCCTGGTGCTTCACTGCCCCCTGACTTAGTCTTAACAACCTTCACTCCCATCCCAGATCCAGCACTCCCTCTAGACCTATTCTTTCCATCCCTCGAAGTTGATATCACCCCTTCTAAACCCCCGGACTTCCTCGACATTGCTAAACACGTATACAACAAGATCCCCGCCCCAAACTTATGCGAACCCTAAACCCTAAACAAATATTCCAGCTCTTTCCCTAGAGGAGCAGCTAAACCTTATCGCAAACACTTAAGGGAAAACAATAAAACTGCGACAGAAGACTCTAACTCTATATCCTCAAACTCTGAATACCCATTTGAGCTATCGCACCCAATAACAAACCACATCTCCAACAAACAAAGACATTAAACAATGATGCACAAACAAGTGAAATCCCAACTGAAACCAAACTCTAAGACAAACACACGCAACCCCCAAAAACTGTAACTCTCAATCCCTCAGTCCTCACAGAAACCTCTAATTCTCAAACCATCTAACCCTCGATCCCTCTATCTCTCACAAAACCTCTGACCCTCCATCTGAACTAACAACACAGCAATAAACAACACAACAGATAACTCTCCTCTCCAAAACTCACAACAACTAAGCAGATTGCAAAACCAACCCTAAGCAGAACACACGCAACTCACAAAAACTCTAACTCTCAATCCCTCTATCCCTCACAGAAACCTCTAACCCTCAAACCCTCTAACACCCTAAACCCTCTATCCCTCGCAAAACCCCCTAACCCTCCATCTGAACTAACAACATAACAACTAACATCAAAACAAAAGACCCTCCTCTTGAAAAATCAAAACTTTTAACCAAATTGCGAACCACAAAACACAACCGAGACTAACTTAGACCAACACCACCAACACCAACGAGACTGGAGAAATCTGGAGGTGCGAGACGATGACTACCGGCTACAACAGGTGAGACCCGATCCAGTTACCTGAGACCACCGGTCAAGACCAACGTGATTGGTCGATCTGAGCATGGGCGCAGGTGGATCGCGGTGGTGAAATCGACGGCCACGGTTATCCAGAGAAGTACTACAGATACTACTAGTATAAATGTACTATAAAAGTACTTCTAAAATCTGCCCAAAGTGTACCCGGTGTAGTGTACTCTCACCCTAAGTGTATTTAACTTATGGACTGAATTTTATGTTACGTGGATTTGAACTCTGATCCCGCCCGCATGGTCGCGCGCGTTTGCGCGCGCCCGTAGTGTGCGTACTCGCGCGCGCGCGAACCTGCCCCAGCGAGAATAAAACCAGGATTACGCCCGCCCGTGCGCGCGCGCACGAACTGCTCGCGCGCGTGCGAAGTGCTCGCGCCCGTCGCGCCCACAGCGCGCGAACGGATACTGAAATGTGGAACACCCGACGGTGTCTCCGTCGTTTGGCTCGCGCCCGATTCCGCATGCGCCCGCCCGATTTCGCGCGCGCCCGACAGTGCACGCGCGCGCGCACTGCAACCTGGGTGGGGGACTAATTTCTCTCCCCAAACTCTCTTTTCCATTTGCCCGCGCCCGTACGCGCGCGCGCGTCCTGATCGCGCCCGTCAAACCAACCGCGCGCGCGCGGTCGCGTAATTCTGAATCTCTTCCTCCCCCACAATGTCCCCCGCATTTCGTTCGCGCCCAATTTCGCGCGCGCCCGTCAGTACTCGCGCGCGCGCACTGCAACCATGTCATGGAAGTAATTTCTCCCCATTCAGTCCCTCGTTCCATTTGCACGCGCCCGGACGCGCTCGCGCCCATCAATGCGGGCGCCCGTTTTGCACGCGCCCAAGCACTCCAACAACATCACTCAAATAAATTTTATGATTCCCCCACTCTCCCATCGTATCCCCTTGTTTTTATTAAATAATCCCACACTCTCTAAATTTTTAATTGTTTTTTTTCCCCCTCTTTGAACAGTACGTTTTTATTTAACTCGTAATCTCATTTTGTCTGTTCATTTTTATAATATACTAAAGGTAGTAAATCTTCATGTCGACCCAGAGTCACATGAAGATCCTCTAAGCGCCTGAGTTCAGCTGATTTATATCCACTATTTTTTTTTTTCCCACTGTTTTTTTTTTTCCCCCTTCGTTGAACACTACGCTTTTATTTAATTCCTTCTTTCATTTCGTTTGTTCAATTTTATAATTCCACCTCTCCCCCTTCTTCCCGCCTTATTTTTATTCAATACTTCTACGCTCTGTAATTTGTTTTATATTTTTTTTTCCCCTTCGTTGAACACTACGCTTTCATTTAATACCTTCTCTCATTTTGTTTGTTTATTTTTATAATTCCACCTCTAGTCTATCCTCCCGCCTTATATTTATTCAATACTCCTACGCTCTTTAATTCCTTTTTTTTTTTCCCCCTTCGTTGAACACTACGCTTTTATTTAATTCCTTCTTTCATTTTGTTTGTTCAATTTTATAATTCCACCTCTCCCCCTTCTTCCCGCCTTATTTTTATTCAATACTTCTACGCTCTGTAATTTGTTTTATATTTTTATTTCCCTTTCGTTGAACACTACGCTTTCATTTAATACCTTCTCTCATTTTGTTTGTTCATTTTTATAATTCCACCTCTAGTCTATCCTCCCGCCTTATATTTATTCAATACTCCTACGCTCTTTAATTCCTTTTTTTTTTTCCCCCTTCGTTGAACACTACGCTTTTATTTAATTCCTTCTTTCATTTTGTTTGTTCAATTTTATAATTCCACCTCTCCCCCATCTTCCCGCCTTATTTTTATTCAATACTTCTACGCTCTGTAATTTGTTTTATATTTTTATTTCCCTTTCGTTGAACACTACGCTTTCATTTAATACCTTCTCTCATTTTGTTTGTTCATTTTTATAATTCCACCTCTAGTCTATCCTCCCGCCTTATATTTATTCAATACTCCTACGCTCTTTAAATCCCTTTTTTTTTTTTTTCCCTCTTCGTTGAACACTATCATTCTATTTAATTCCTTCTCTCATTTCGTTTGTTCATTTTTATAATTCCACATCTCCCCCATCCTCCCGCCTTATTTTTATTCAATACTCCTATGCTATTTAATTTGTTGTTTTATTTTTTTCTTCATTTTATAAATTTGAATGCCTATTCGTTTACTTTTTTTTTTTTTTTTTTTTTCTTTTGGGTACTCCAATCTCCCATACTAATGTATGGTATTTCAGTGTAGTCCAGTCTCTCCCTTAAGCTTTATTTTTTTTCTTTTTTTGAACTTACGACTTTTAAACTTCATTGAGCGCGCCCTGTTGGATCGCGCGCGTCCGAACGCGCCCGCAGGCGCCGGCGCGGTGGTGTCCGCAGTGGACCCACTGAACCTGCCCACGCGCGCGCGCGCACACTCGCGACCGCGCCCGCAAGTACGCGCGCGCGCCTGCTTGTTCGACGCGCGCACGCGTCGTCCCCGACCTGCGCTCGCCCTGCTCGCGCCCACCCGTTCGCGCGCGCCTGCTCGCGCCCCACGCCGCCTGCGCGCGCGCTCGGGGTTTCAACTGGATTAGTGCAGTAACTAGTAAAATTTATCCCATATTTTAAGTTAACACTCCCTGAGGTTAGCTTAAAACGACTTACCTTCCACTAGGAGGGCAGAAACATGAGGGGCGAAATGACAACCTGCTCTAGTTCTTAGACATGTGTGAATGGAGTGGTTTGTCCTTTCGCACTGTCATGTTTCTCATTTTTTTTACTAAAATAGGGTTCCTTTTAATGTAGATGTGCACGTGTATGTAGTTCACACACTTTAATTTATTTAAATTTTATTCATTTTTCCCTCTCGTTGTTACTTCTTCTCATAGAATTGAGGTGGTCAAATCGATCCCGGCCGTTTGATCGCGCCCGCACCCGACCGCCCGTGCGCGCCCGCGCCTGCATTCGCCCGCCGCTCTCCGCCCGTGCGCGCCCGCGCCCGCATTCGCCCGCTGCTCTCCGCCCGCGCCCGCCCGCGCCCGCCCGCTTCGCGATCCAGCGCTCGCGCGTGCATGCGCCCGCCCCCACCCGTCTTCCACCGCGCGCGCTATCCGCCACGCGGCCTTCAATCGCGCGCACCCACCTGCGCCCGCCCGTTCGCCTCGGAGCGCGCCCGATCTTCTGGTGCGCGCGCGCCCGTTCGGTCGCGCCCGTCCGGACAGTACTCGCCCGGTCGAGGGCGGCAGTATATAAACTGCCCCCTTGATTTGACATCCACCTTACCTCCTTGCGTGCTTCATGTCCTGGGTCTCCTTGAGGGCTCCTTGCTTGAAACTGTTAGCTTGGGGAGACACTTGGTTTGGGTGGGGGGAATGTAAAAATTCTTCTCTCCATAAATCAATGTGTCAAGCACTTTTCAGACACACTAAGTTATTCAGATAATAATCTTTTGGTACTACTGGTCCTATTAGTCCCGATACTTCCCTAATCATTCACTATGGATCCGGATGAAGCGGTTGAACCGGTTGAAGTGGTTGCTCCGGCTAGAGCCATTCCAAGACTCGGTACGAGAGAGTGGGCACCATGGTTTTCGATCAAGTTCCAGGAAGGGTCACTGTCACATAAGGTAGCCCAATGTGTGTATTGCAGGACCAAGTTTTCGTACGTGAGGTCCAGGTGCTTTCAGCATTATGGTTGGGACCAGTCCAATCTCTCGAGGGTTTGCCAAAAGGCACCTACCGTAGTGAAGAGGAAGTTTCAGTTTTGCGCTGGAAAGATTCCCGGCCCTTTGACACAGGAGGAGGTGGATGGTATCAGGCCAACGTTCCCCGCGTCAGTTCAACGTGGAACATCCAGTGCTTCCACACACGGCACTCTGTACGGTGGATCCGAACCCTCGTATAATGATTCCGAAGAGGACCGAAATGTCTCCAGTGTTGCACCTAGTAGGGCCGGTTCGAATACCACTAGGAGCTTGCGGCAACAGGACATGAGTGAAGTACTCCAGATCGCCAAGCGGAAGGAGCTGGACATGTTGTGGTCATCCTTCTTTTACGAAGCCAACGTCGCATTCAACGTGGCCAAGCACCCAGCATTTATTAAGGCGGTGAGCACAACCGCGGCTGCCGGATTTAACTACAGTCCTCCTTCCTATGACGCGATGCGAACAACGCACATCAAGGAAAAAAAGAAGTTAATCAAGGCAAAGATTGATGAACGTACGAAAACCTCGACCGAGTTATACGGGGGTACCATATGCTCCGATGGCTGGGATAATGTGAATCGCCGACCGTTGATGAATGTCATGCTAGTATGTCCGGCAGGCGATGTATTTCTTGGGTCTGTTGATACGACTGGCGAGAAGAAGTCAATGGGATATATTGCCGGGGAGATGAAGAAATGTATTCGAGAAATTGGCCCTCAGAATGTTGTCCAGATTTGCACGGACAATGCAGCCAACATGCTTGGCGCCATGGATAATATCCTGGAGGAGTTTCCTCACATGTACAAGCAGGGCTGTTGTGCCCATATTCTAGATCTTCTTATGGAGGACTGGGGCAAGGAAGTCTTTGTGAAGGATTTGGTCGCCAAGGCTAAACACGTGTGTCATTACATTCGGAGACATCATGTTCCCATGGCCCTTTTCCGCAAATTTGAACCGAAGTTGTCCTTGGTGGTTCCCGCTGAAACCAGATTCGCTTGTAACTATCTGATGATAGAGCGCCTTATGGAGGTTAAATTTGCTTTGGAGCAAGTGGTCATGGCACAGGAGTGGTACGAGTATGTCGACGGTTTATTCAACCAAACCGAGGGGGTGCGTAATCATGCACGCGCAAGCGTAGTGCGTCAAACAATTCGTGACGATGGGTTCTGGCATCAGTGTGACAACTTCACGCACCTAGTGAAACCAGCCCTAGTAGCTCTCAGGACCTTCGATGGAAGCCAGCCGGCAATGGGCAAGGCATGGATTACAATGAGCAACCTAAAGGATCACGTGTACAATCTCCGAGGATCCCCTTGCTTTTTCCCACCTGTCATGGCAACAAGGATGGAGCTGCGGTTCGACCGTAGATGGGACATGATGCATACCGATCTTCATTATGCCGCGGCGCTCTTGAACCCTTGGGTTAGAACGCATAAGGGCTTACAAGTCATAGGAGAAGCGAAGGCGGCTCTCAATCGGGTGTTTCGTCAGGTGGGTGGCCAAATGGGAATTCCATTTGGCGATCTTATGAAAGAGATGATCGAGTTCGACGAGGGACGTGGCCCTTACAGCCCCGAAGTGACCATCGATATCAGAGGTTTGAATCTGGAACCCCATCAATGGTGGCAGAGGATTGGAGGGGGACCATTGGCAGTCATTGCGAAGCGCATTTTATCTCAGGTCTGCTCCGCCTCATCGTGTGAACGGAATTGGAGCATGTACTCGTTTGTCCACAACAAGGTACGCAACCGCCTGGGGTTAGAGAAGTCTGAGGCCTTGGTGTACATTTATACGAATAGCAGACTCCTCCGCGAACGCCCAAAGCCCAACCCCCTCAGATGGTACGAGAACAATGCATGGTCAGAGGAGTCGGATCCGGAGAGAGATCCAAGCGAAGAGGAAGGAGATGACGACGATCATTACATACCAGTTGACCATGCAGGCAGTGGGGATGATGATGTCTGGGGACATGATAACGTCGACGTTAACACGAATGGGCAAAACGACGGTAATGGCAACGGACGCGGTGACCCTAACCGCAACAATCCGCGTGACCGCAACAACCACGACGATAACGGTGATGAGTACGACTTCAACAATGAACCAGAATATAACTAGGGAAACCCGGACATGAACATCTATGGAGACGAATTACCCACGCTCCCGGTATTTGATGAAGCGGCTAATGCAGAAGGAAGAGGCGCTCGTGACGAAAGAGATGCTATTCCAGTCCAAATCAATCCTGAGAACAATGACGGGGTTGCAGATGATTCATCCAGCGAGGACCATCTAGGCAACGATATCCATGCTGGCGATGATGATGAGGACAGTGACGAAGGGGGTGATGGAAGTCATGGACGGGCTGTAGATGGACCTCATTGGACCGGCCTCGTTAGTGGGGAGGGCAACTGGGGAACCGTTCCGGCACAAGGCGACTCAAGCTTGTTTCAAGAGATTCCTCCTGCTCACGAGAGAAGGACTGTGCACGCAATCCCCGCACAGACTGTGGCTCCATCGCAACCCACTAGTACGGGGGGTATCGAACCAGATACAATCGTGGATGGAAGCCTGGCTCGGAGGCCCACAAGTTCAATGGGCGCAAAAATAGCTCGACTCCTTAGATCATCAGCAGCGGCGAGGCCTCCACTCAATCGAGCTAGTGGTAGTCGGCGTGGTGCCTCCACCGCCAAGCTAGTCCCCGTGGCGCCAGCTATAGACGAAGCCGTACAGAATGTGGCCCAACGTGGTGCGAAGAAGTCCACAGCCAAGGTTGTTAGGAAACCACCATCACAAGAACCCCGCGGAGGAACACGAAAGTCAAGCAAAAAAACTGGACCTGATCCCCTTCCATTCTATACAGGGTACACTGAAGGGGGGCCTTCTTCTGGAACTGGGGTTGTTCGCACACGCATAAACTTTGAGGATGGCATCACAGCCATCGGTAATTCCGGAAAGGAGAGGCCTATGAAGCGCCTAGTAAGTGCCAGAGATGGCAATACGGGTGAAGTTTCCGTGCAAGTGCGCAATCTTACATCGGAGGTGGAAGGAGAGGTACAAGCTCCAGTGGTCGGAGCTCCTGAGGATGAAGGTGACAACGAGCACTCAGAGGAGGAAGACCCCGATTGCGATGAGGCGCCAGATGACGAAGATGTGATAATCCGGCACGAATTGGGGCCCACTGTAGCTCGGAAAAGACAATCTTCACGCAAGAAGAAGCCCCGCAAAGCAAGGAGAGTCTAGACTGTGGTCACCTTTTTAGCGCATGAAGTAGCAGTAAATCTAAACATAAAATCTACCGGCTAAAAACCAAAAAAAATACTACGTTATTCTTAATGTTTTTTTTTTTTTTTTGGTAGCACCTTCTTATTACGTAGGCTTATACTGTTACTTAGAGTCAACCTAGTTCATTATCTCACACTCGAAGGAATTGTATGGTTGTGCTCTGTATTAATTTTTGTGCGCTAAATGCGGTTAATATATCTCCATTGAGTAATTTCCCAGTGAATTTTTTTGGTATTCTGTTCAATATACGAGTATACCGTAACCGAACCTGTACAGTGTATGTAACGCTGCCTATCCGGGCGCGTGCACTGGGACGGGCGCGTACAGGAAGGCGCCCGCAGGGGCACGGTGTCGGGCGCGTGCGCGGGGACGGGCGCGTGCACGGTCACGGGCGCGTACAGCGTGCTCGCGCGTACAGATAACCGGCGCGCGCAGGGGTACGGGCGCGAGCACGCGGGCACGGGCGCCTGCGGCGTCGGGCGCGCCCGATGTGGGCTGACGGGCGCGCACGTGGGCACGGGCGCGCAAACGCGGGCACGGGCGCGGGCAGTCCCCCGCGCGAACGCGGTGGACGGGCGCGTGCAGACGGGCGCATGCGGACGGGCGCGTGTGGAGGCCCTGTGCGCGCGCGTGGGACGTAGCTTGTACGTGAGCGGAGAGCGTAGAGCGGAGAGCGGTGAGCGCAGATTTGGAGAGCGGAGAGCACAGAGTGGGGGACAGAACCTAAAAATAGCACTTTTTTTACTAAAAATAAAATATAAAATTAGAAGATTCGAATATTCTCAGTATATTTTTGGAAAAATACTAATTTTAGTAATTTTATTGACCCTATAACCGTGGAATAATTACAGTGTTTTCATTGAATTTGTAGTTCGTTTTCTCTTTTTTTTGATGATTAATTTTTTAACGTGCACCAATTACTATGCTCCAGCTCCTTCTAACTAGTTTAGGCATACATTAATTCCCTTTATCTCCTCAAATTTATATGCAAATTACCGCATAAAATGTATTGGTATTAAAGCTCTTAAGAGGGATAAAGTAACATTTAATATCGTAACAATTTCTTAACATTGTTAGAAATCATCCGCCATGGTCTACATGGTTTATTTCTTTTATTCTTCATATTAACTTCCATTACTCTATCTATCTTTCCTTTCCTTTAATTCTCTTTCATTTTCTTTTCTCTTTCATTTTATTCTCTCTTTCATTTTATTTTCTCTTTCATTTTATTCTCTCTTTCATTTTTTTTTCTCTTTCATTTTATTTTCTCTTTCATTTTATTCTCTCTTTCATTTTCTTGTCTCCTTCATTATAATTTCTCTTTCATTTTATTTTCCTTTTCATTTTATTTTCTCTTTCATTTTATTTTGTCTTTCATTTTATTCTCTCTTTCATTTTATTGTCTCATTCATTTTATTTTCTCATTCATTTTATTTTCTCATTCATTTTATTTTCTCATTCATTTTATTTTGTCTTTCATTTTATTTTCTCTTTCATTTTATTTTCTCTTTCATTTTATTTTGTCTTTCATTTTATTTTCTCTTTCATTTTCTTAGTCGCCTTCATATTATTTTCAACCTTAATATTTATTTTTGCTTTTTTTCCTTTTTGCTTTTATAATTTTTTTTAAATTTTTTTTATTATTTTTTAATTTTAAAAGCTAAATGACTTCTGCTCAACCCTCATCCTTTTCCATTCAGTTGAGGAAGATGCAACTTCCAAATGAATGAATATCCGATTTTCAAGGGCGCCAAGCATCTCCTTCACGGATATTTAAGTTAGGATTATGGAATGTCACTTCCTCTTTTCTGTTGGTGTTTTGTGAAGCTCTTTTCCGTACTGCGGGACAGCAGTTATGGAAGACGTCAGAGATATTGTTGTTTCACTTGCTGACGATGTTTGTCCATTTCAACCATATGTTGAGGTGGAGGACGAAGAAGAGGTGATGGCCAGCAGCCAAGGGCGTCCTTTAACAACGGATGTTGACGTGCAACCGGATGTTAGAGCTGACCCTCCACGTTCAGAAAATTCGGATGATATCAGAGTGCTGGAGGAGGACACAGATGTGCCTTTGCAACCTCATGCATACTCCAAGGTTGGAAAGATCCCAAGGGGAACCTATTCCAGGGAATCAGTGAATCGGAGGCGGGGAGGTGGGCCATTGCTGAAACGATCATACCAAGGACACGCTCCAAGTGTGGGAACGAAAGTGAATGCGAATGTAGTTTGTCCTGTAGTACAGTCAGAGGTTCGCAATCCTGCTGATAGTGTAGTGGGCAACCCTAAACGTGTTAGGTTCGAAGATTAGGACATCTAATAACAAGTATATGTTTGCTGTAATAAAGGGTACATGTCAGAGGATACGAGGTATATAGTGCACTTCTTCAAGATAGAATGTATTGAAATAGAATGCAATCAATGTGAACGACAAAGCCTTTAATATAATGAAAAAGTCAATACAGCTTCTGAATAGCTGACTTAGTACATGGTATATTACTAAAATCATTCACTACGTGACAAATGGCCATTGTGGAAATGGCAGTTCTAAAGTAGGAGGGCTACCTACTTCTTCGCCAAGGGGTGACGCAAGATTCCACTCTCTAGGAGAAGCCTGACCTCGTTGAAGCTAAAGGTAGGCGCATGGATGAAAAGCTCGGCTTCGGGATCACGGTTGCAGACCTTCAAGAGTATGTAGTAAAGGTGCTTACAATACGTGAACTGAGTCCTGCCTTTGAACGTAGTCATCGTCTTCTTGAATGCTGGGCAAGTGCAACCAGGGTAAGAACTGATGGTAATCTGGTAACGTGTGATGTGTGGAGCGACGCCCGAATCCAGCCCAATGATGCAACCGTGGCCCGGCTCAGGTATCATGGTGACGGAACGGAGGCGCGCTTTGAGAGACTCGGAGGAGCCCATGGATAGTCGCTGCGCGGGATTGGGACGAGTGGCAGTGCGCTTCACCATCTTGCCGTCTCTCTTGCCTGGGTAGCGGTCAGCGTCTGCAGGGACTGGCACCGAGTTGAGATTCGCAGGGGGCGGGGCAGAGGAGAAGAGGCGTCTTGGGGAGACCGGCTTTTTAGGCGGAAGTTGAAAGCCTGCTGCTTCGAGGGCAAGAATCTCAGTCAGTTTTAGATTAGTACCTAGTTTCACTGGCCAGACCTCTGGAATGGAGGGGAATTCCTGGTCCTTTGAGTAGTGCGCTACCCACTTGCGCTTAGAGCCTTTCACGCAGCGCTCAATATCGTCGGAGCAGAAGAAGAACTCTGTCTTCTCCACAGTGTTCCTGCGATAGTTAGTCCACAGCCCAGTGTAGGTCGGTGCAGCTGTGCAAAGGGGCCCCCTGACGATTCTCTCAGTGCACTTCTTCTTCGTTTCAGCTCTCTGGGCCCAGCAGCACTTCGCAGAAAGTTTGTGAAGTCTCGAAATGTGCCACTCCTTCACGTCCACCTTGGTTTCTTCAACCGCGTTGACATGGCGAATGCCGCCCTTGTTCACAGGTGAAGGTAAAGGGGAATCAACTTCCTGGGCAGGAGGTTGCGTACATTGTACCTCGGTGTCGTGTTCGGAGTCGTCTTCCACAATGACGGGCATCTGCATAGGGCGAGCCCTGACGGCACGTCTTGGGCCTCTTGGGCGTGAGAAGTTTGTCTTGTCCGGGCGATGAGACTCCTCGTCAGCTCCGATGGGGACGTCGGCTTTTCGCTTCTGTGAACCGAAGACTTCCGCTCCAGGCATGATAGGCTGACGGGTGCAGAACTCATCCGCGCCTGGCATATCGAGCATGGGCTTATCGAGCAGTGTAGGATTTCCCCATTTCTTGGCGTTGCGTTCAGCCATCCGGAGTCTGAGTTCCTTCTTGGACGGTCCTGTTCCGCCGACGTCACCTTTGAGGAATTGGTAGTAGTTAACAACTTGAAGAAAAGCCCGAACGAAATCGTCCACGGTAGCAACGTAGAGGTCGTTCCCGTTGTTTCCAGAAGCCTGGAGCCACTTGTTGTGAACTGTTTCGGCGAGGTTACAGGTGGGCATCTCTGTGAGTTCTTCTTCCGTGAATTTCTGCAATTTTGACAGTAGGTGCCATTAGATTCACGGATTAGAGTTTTGTAGGTTAGGGCTAGGAAACCAGTATGAAAAACATCAAAACAGAGTTCAGAGATAATACCTCGGTCATGAATCCCCCCCATTGGCGGAAGCGGTGGTGCCAGAATGACAGCCACTGATCGAGTTTGATGAGCCCGCTCTCGCCAACGACCCCGGTGGATGCCCACCATGCTCGCAACGCGTGGTACAGAGTTTCCGCCTCTGCCATGCTGGTCGCATTCTTGTACTGAGTGCACATCTTCTTGTGCTGTTCCCAGAGTTCTTCGGGGAAGTGCTTCTGCGTATACGCCACCATGTTCTGAGTCCAGTGGAACAAGCACGACCTCTCCCGGTCCTCCATTGGGTCCTCTTTGTTGCCATTGCCGTAAAGGATTCGCACTGCATTCCAATTCGCCTGTGCGTTATCCGCCATGAACCCCTTGAAGTTCGGCGCTGCAACGCCATTGATCTCCATGACCAGGTTCAGGTTTTTCCAGAAGACGAGCTGGGCGTCCGTGTCCTCGGACTGCATGTCGCAAGTGGCGATTGTCATCACGCGGCAGTACGTGGCGTCGTACACATGGCACGCCATGGTGGACCAGTCTTTGACGCGTTTTACATGGTCGAACATGATCCATGCGTTCTCCAAGTCGCCACCAGCTTGCATTCGGCTGACCAAGTCGACACCACTTCCCGGCCCAACCTCCGACATCTTGAAGAGGAAGACTTTGTCACGCATCGATCCCTGACCAGGAAACCTATTCTCCTGGACATACGCCCAGAGACTGTTACCACGGAGCTTGGTGATACCGTCCATGATTCCGTACCTTTTGAATCTTTTGAAGGTGGCGACTTTGTTGCGGATGTTTGGCGACGCCATATCTTTGCATCGATCCAGAACAGGAACCAGCTCCTCCATCGTCAGCTTCCTCGGTGGAGCATCCTCGGGCTGTAGAAGGTAGCTGCCGATGAGGAGTTTGCTCGCCTCCAGGACAACGGCGCTCTTTGTTGCTTTGTTGTTCATCTCTACCTGCTCTTCTATTAAGCTACTAATCTCTGCTTTAGAGTCTCTGTAGTCTCCAACTTTCACTGGATGATGATGTGTTCCTATGTGAATACAAGCTCTAGTCTGATTTGGTTTGCCCACAACATAATAAATCTTAGCCTCGCATGTAGCTACACATGATGGAGGTTCTTTACATACCTTGCACACTAGCGTGGAGTCAGATGGAGGAGGCTGATCCATGAGAAAAGCTTGCAGGGTACAGCCTTCGAACTCAGTCTCGTTAACCTCGAAGATCTTGGGAACACGCTTCAGGAAGTCACACTCCTCGTTCGTGCACCGCAGCCATCCGACGCAGGTGGAACTTCGAAAAGAGAGTCCGAAGTCGTTTTTGATGTTTGTTGTGATGGTCTTGGTCCACAAGTGTCCGTCGTATCGTTTGTCCATTCCCTGCATTGACTTGGCGGCGAGCTTAGAGGATCCTGCAGCAGCTGGGGGCAACTCAAAAAGAACCGGACCATCAAACTTCGCAGGCAAGTACTCAACCCTCTCGTGTCTAATAGTGGAATAGTCTATCTTCTTCAAAACGTTTTTGGACCCACGCGTCTTAGCAATCTCTTTAAGGAGCGGAACAATGCTAACTGTGACCTGGGACAATGGAGGAGACACATTGGAAGGAGGAGCAGCAGCGTCGACCTTAGGCACCAACTTGACGGGACTGACTTCGTCATCAGAAGAGAGAGATATGACTGTTGGAGGAGGAGGTTTCTCTACGTCTGAAGTTTCAGTACCAGGCTCGACTTTGACCTTGACATCACGAGGTAAAGGAGTCTGAATTGTGCAAGTAGAAGAGCGACGGGGGGTGAGGATCTCAGTGGATGCAGTCATCAGAGAATCAGTAAGACCATAGACTCTATAGGATCCAGGAAGGAGTCTCCACTGCAGCATATTGTTTTCATCTCTCACTGAAGGTTGCCCGAGGGTGTGGGTAACCTCGGCAGTAACGCCATCAAAGATCTCCTCCTCTATACTGATGGTATCTTCACGGAAGTGGAATCTGAGACTCAGGCGAAGAGAGGAAACTGTAGCTAGACCATCGTCATCTACGCGAAACCTAAGAGGGATGCCCATGCCTTGGGCGTACAGACAGACCATCCCCATGTTCGCAGGGAACTCAGTGATACTAGTGAAAGATGGGAGGAGAGTGTGAGAACTAGCGAAGTAGTATCGCGATTACAAAGTGAGAGGAATGATGCGTCGCTGTTGATCATTTTATTCTGGTTGGAACGCCCAGTAAACAGTTAGAGAATGAATCATTCTGTTAGGTAACGAATGTAAGATTTAAGAGAGACGGCGCCAACTAATTACAATGCCACTTTTTGCAGGTCTAAGTATATGTGGTCAGAAATTTTAGAACTGTACTTTAACAATTTGAATCGTGAAGCGGATTCTATTTGTCATGATGTATTATAAGATTAGAATGAGCCGTCTTTTAAATTCTACAATTATAACAATTAATATAAAAAGAAGCATGCATTCTAATGCTTGAATCAGATCTTTTAGATTATGGTATTCTTGGATTTATTCTTTATATTTAAAGGTTCAAATTATTAACTTTACTTCCATTAAATGAAAGAGGGTAGAGAATGTGTCAGTTTTTAAATTTGTATATCAAATTAGGGTTCTACGTGATAGGTATTTAAGGTGGGAGGAAAGTATGAAGAGAGTCTTTTTTTTGTGAGAGAGTCCTTCCTGGGGTTAGACACATGAAGGAGAGTGGAGGGCTATCCTCCACTTATGTTACTCCTAAACAGAGAAGGAAACCTGGCCGCACTGACTTTACAAATAGACGAGCTAGAAAGAGGAGAGCATTACGTAAGAAGGTAGATTTTGATGTTGACCATTTGAGTGCACCCGTAAAAAGGAGAGGAGGGGGTCTGCCTGTAGCATTGAAGTTTTCTAGCCTTCGTAAACTCATTCTAGACTCTATAGTGGAGGAGAAGGATGAGTTTTTAGAGAACACCGACGTCGAGATTCACGAGCAGGAACAAGAGGTTCTCTTAAGTGGAGGTGCACGTGAGGCCATGACGGAAGAATTAGTCTTTAATTGTAGTCAAAAAGTAGACTCACCGCAACCTTCTATTCAATTCAATGAGTTTTCGACAGGGGAGCCTGATTCTCAAGCAGATCTGGATTTTAACTCCGATAAGGTAAGTATTTCTAAACCGTCTAGAACCACGCTATTGAGAACTATATAATATTTGGTAGTATTTACTAAAGAAGAAGCAGTATACTATAAACCATATTTGTGAAACGTTATTCATTTATTAGTTTTGAGTCAAGAGTGTGAGGTTCGCTTTGTTACTCCATTATACGGGCTGCGGCACTTGACTCATGGATTCAAAATTATGCTATTTTTGCATAGAACTGCAAGTGGATGAGAGGGGTCGTGGATCAGACTGGAAGCACACCTGCTGGAGTCTGCAGCGACCTCGAGCATCTTCGGGCTGAGGCAAGGCGGGCGAGGCAAGGAATCCTTGAGGCAGGAGAAGGAGGTCGAGCTATGGCAGCGCAGATTGAAGCAAATGTTGGGGGCCGTGGAGAAGGATTTGAGGAGGAGGTTGCTCCTGGAGCGGAGGTCGGTGCTGTCGATGGAGGGGTTGACCTCGGAGAGCAGCTCTCGGACCAGGTGGGGGACGACCAGGTGGAGGACGAGCTGGAGAATGAGGATGGGCAGACCGACGACGACGAGGTAAGCAATTATTTGAAGGGGATACGGGTGTACGGGTTTTGGGTTTTGGTGTTGGTTGCGTAATGGGGTTGCTGGGGTTGCTTGGAAATTAGTTGAGTAATGATGTCGTACGGTAGTGAGTGGGTTGGTACAGATGACTTGGATTCGAGACTCGGGATCTGGGTTTGGGATTGAACGTTGTGGGAATGAAGGTTGCGGGATTGGGGATTGGGGGTTGCGTGACTTGTTGGTGTGGGGTCTTCATCTTTGCTGTGGGTGCTTGGGCTGCCCTGCTTGCCTGCTCGCTTACTCATTCGTGCTACGGGTGTACGGAATGTGGGTTTTGGATTTGGTTGCGGATTCGGGTTGCTCGGGTTGCTCGGGTTGCTCGGTATTTGAGTGTTTTTTTTTTTAATTATTGAAAAATTAAAAACCCGCCCACCTACTGTCGTCAACGACAGTAGGCCGGGAGGGTGCTTGTCCTTGTCGGATTTTTGTTTTTTTTTTAATTTTTTTTTTGTTAATTGAGTTATTGAATAATTAGAAACGTATTAAATCTTAAATACTGGATCAATATGTGTTCTTTCTTGATGACGGCATTTGTATTTGAGTGTATTTTTTTTTAATTATTCAAAAATTAAAAACCCGCCCACCTACTGTCGTCAACGACAGTAGGCCGGGAGGGTGCTTGTCCTTGTGGGATTTTTGTTTTTTTTTTAATTTTTTTTTTGTTAATTGAGTTATTGAATAATTAGAAACGTATTAAATCTTAAATATTGGATCAATATGTGTTCTTTCTTGATGACGGCATTTGTATTTGAGTGTATTTTTTTTTAATTATTCAAAAATTAAAAACCCGCCCACCTACTGTCGTCAACGACAGTAGGCCGGGAGGGTGCTTGTCCTTGTGGGATTTTTGTTTTTTTTTTAATTTTTTTTTTGTTAATTGAGTTATTGAATAATTAGAAACGTATTAAATCTTAAATATTGGATCAATATGTGTTCTTTCTTGATGACGGCATTTGTATTTGAGTGTATTTTTTTTTAATTATTCAAAAATTAAAAACCCGCCCACCTACTGTCGTCAACGACAGTAGGCCGGGAGGGTGCTTGTCCTTGTCGGATTTTTGTTTTTTTTTTAATTTTTTTTTTTGTTTATTGAGTTATTGAATAATTAGAAACGTATTAAATCTTAAAAACTGGATCAATATGTGTTCTTTGTTGATGATGGCATTTGTATTCAAGTGTTTTTTTTTTTAATTATTGAAAAATTAAAAACCCGCCCACCTACTGTCGTCAACGACAGTAGGCCGGGAGGGTGCTTGTCCTTGTGGGATTTTTGTTTTTTTTTTAATTTTTTTTTTGTTAATTGAGTTATTGAATAATTAGAAACGTATTAAATCTTAAATACTGGATCAATATGTGTTCTTTCTTGATGACGGCATTTGTATTTGAGTGTATTTTTTTTTAATTATTCAAAAATTAAAAACCCGCCCACCTACTGTCGTCAACGACAGTAGGCCGGGAGGGTGCTTGTCCTTGTGGGATTTTTGTTTTTTTTTTAATTTTTTTTTTGTTAATTGAGTTATTGAATAATTAGAAACGTATTAAATCTTAAATACTGGATCAATATGTGTTCTTTCTTGATGACGGCATTTGTATTTGAGTGTATTTTTTTTTAATTATTCAAAAATTAAAAACCCGCCCACCTACTGTCGTCAACGACAGTAGGCCGGGAGGGTGCTTGTCCTTGTGGGATTTTTGTTTTTTTTTTAATTTTTTTTTTGTTAATTGAGTTATTGAATAATTAGAAACGTATTAAATCTTAAATACTGGATCAATATGTGTTCTTTCTTGATGACGGCATTTGTATTTGAGTGTATTTTTTTTTAAATTATTGAAAAATTAAAAACCCGCCCACCTACTGTCGTCAACGACAGTAGGCCGGGAGGGTGCTTGTCCTTGTGGGATTTTTGTTTTTTTTTTAATTTTTTTTTTGTTAATTGAGTTATTGAATAATTAGAAACGTATTAAATCTTAAATACTGGATCAATATGTGTTTTTTCTTGATGACGGCATTTGTATTTGAGTGTATTTTTTTTTAATTATTCAAAAATTAAAAACCCGCCCACCTACTGTCGTCAACGACAGTAGGCCGGGAGGGTGCTTGTCCTTGTGGGATTTTTGTTTTTTTTTTAATTTTTTTTTTGTTAATTGAGTTATTGAATAATTAGAAACGTATTAAATCTTAAATATTGGATCAATATGTGTTCTTTCTTGATGACGGCATTTGTATTTGAGTGTATTTTTTTTTAATTATTCAAAAATTAAAAACCCGCCCACCTACTGTCGTCAACGACAGTAGGCCGGGAGGGTGCTTGTCCTTGTCGGATTTTTGTTTTTTTTTTAATTTTTTTTTTTGTTTATTGAGTTATTGAATAATTAGAAACGTATTAAATCTTAAAAACTGGATCAATATGTGTTCTTTGTTGATGATGGCATTTGTATTCAAGTGTTTTTTTTTTTAATTATTGAAAAATTAAAAACCCGCCCACCTACTGTCGTCAACGACAGTAGGCCGGGAGGGTGCTTGTCCTTGTGGGATTTTTGTTTTTTTTTTAATTTTTTTTTTGTTAATTGAGTTATTGAATAATTAGAAACGTATTAAATCTTAAATACTGGATCAATATGTGTTCTTTATTGATGACGGCATTTGTATTTGAGTGTATTTTTTTTTAATTATTGAAAAATTAAAAACCCGCCCACCTACTGTCGTCAACGACAGTAGGCCGGGAGGGTGCTTGTCCTTGTCGGATTTTTGTTTTTTTTTTAATTTTTTTTTTGTTAATTGAGTTATTGAATAATTAGAAACGTATTAAATCTTTAATACTGGATCAATATGTGTTCTTTCTTGATGACGGCATTTGTATTTGAGTGTATTTTTTTTTAATTATTGAAAAATTAAAAACCCGCCCACCTACTGTCGTCAACGACAGTAGGCCGGGAGGGTGCTTGTCCTTGTGGGATTTTTGTTTTTTTTTTAATTTTTTTTTTGTTAATTGAGTTATTGAATAATTAGAAACGTATTAAATCTTAAATACTGGATCAATATGTGTTCTTTCTTGATGACGGCATTTGTATTTGAGTGTATTTTTTTTTAATTATTGAAAAATTAAAAACCCGCCCACCTACTGTCGTCAACGACAGTAGGCCGGGAGGGTGCTTGTCCTTGTCGGATTTTTGTTTTTTTTTTAATTTTTTTTTTTGTTTATTGAGTTATTGAATAATTAGAAACGTATTAAATCTTAAAAACTGGATCAATATGTGTTCTTTGTTGATGATGGCATTTGTATTCGAGTGTTTTTTTTTTTAATTATTCAAAAATTAAAAACCCGCCCACCTACTGTCGTCAACGACAGTAGGCCGGGAGGGTGCTTGTCCTTGTGGGATTTTTGTTTTTTTTTTAATTTTTTTTTTGTTAATTGAGTTATTGAATAATTAGAAACGTATTAAATCTTAAATATTGGATCAATATGTGTTCTTTCTTGATGACGGCATTTGTATTTGAGTGTATTTTTTTTTAATTATTCAAAAATTAAAAACCCGCCCACCTACTGTCGTCAACGACAGTAGGCCGGGAGGGTGCTTGTCCTTGTGGGATTTTTGTTTTTTTTTTAATTTTTTTTTTGTTAATTGAGTTATTGAATAATTAGAAACGTATTAAATCTTAAATACTGGATCAATATGTGTTTTTTCTTGATGACGGCATTTGTATTTGAGTGTTTTTTTTTTTAATTATTCAAAAATTAAAAACCCGCCCACCTATTGTCGTCAACGACAGTAGGCCGGGAGGGTGCTTGTCCTTGTGGGATTTTTGTTTTTTTTTTAATTTTTTTTTTGTTAATTGAGTTATTGAATAATTAGAAACGTATTAAATCTTAAATATTGGATCAATATGTGTTCTTTCTTGATGACGGCATTTGTATTTGAGTGTATTTTTTTTTAATTATTCAAAAATTAAAAACCCGCCCACCTACTGTCGTCAACGACAGTAGGCCGGGAGGGTGCTTGTCCTTGTGGGATTTTTGTTTTTTTTTTAATTTTTTTTTTTGTTTATTGAGTTATTGAATAATTAGAAACGTATTAAATCTTAAAAACTGGATCAATATGTGTTCTTTGTTGATGATGGCATTTGTATTCGAGTGTTTTTTTTTTTAATTATTGAAAAATTAAAAACCCGCCCACCTACTGTCGTCAACGACAGTAGGCCGGGAGGGTGCTTGTCCTTGTCGGATTTTTGTTTTTTTTTTAATTTATTTTTTGTTTATTGAGTTATTGAATAATTAGAAACGTATTAAATCTGAAAAATGTGAGAAATATGTGTTCTTTGTTGATGATGGTATTTGTATTTGAATGTTAAGGTTGGGGAACCATTTGGGATTTCTGATAGTTGTTCCATTTTTTTCTTCTTTGATTTATTGTGTTGATTGAAAGGGTTCTAATTTCCGAAGTTTGAAAAAAAGTCTTATCAGTTATTATGAGTTTTAAAGGTTTTCTAGGGAGCCTTCTCGTGGTTTTGGTTTGTATCTTTAAAGTTCCTGTCCTTTCTGTTACTTACAACATTGTTTACAATTAAGGATTCTGATGGGGATCACATGGGGAGCGAACGTCAAGACCCTACGCCAGCAGAAACTGAGGTATTTCATTCAATCTACAATTTATATTCTTTTTTTATGTTTATGATGTTGAGTTTTATTCGCCCTCTTCCCTTTTTTGTTTCCTACTCTTTTAATTAGGGCAGTTGATCATCTCTTCATTTCTCCTAATGTAGGTATCATCCGATGCTCCTGAGATGTCCGCTACTTCCCCCATTTCTGTCATCAATGTTTCCGATCTTTCGGATTCATTTGATCAGTACTACTGTACCTGTGATGTAGCCAACCCTGTAGGTGTGGAAAGTGGACCTCTCGAGGTCCACTCTCCACAGTATATGCCTACCTCTCCAGTGTACATGCCTACCTCTCCAGTGTACATGCCTACATCCCCGGTGTATGAGCCTACCTCCCCGGGCTATATGCCCACGTCTCCTCCACGGGGCTCCCCGCCGATGTCTCCACCCTCTCCTTCCTCGCCGATTCGAGTCAGGAGGCCAGCCCATGTGGTCTTTGCTCTGCCGGCTATTCTACCGTGCCCTGTCCAACAGACCAGGCGATTTTGGAGGAGGCGCCGTCACTGGAACTGTAGACAGTCTAAGGAGTACTATAGTCGATCCTCACGTAGATAGTTCTATCAATCACAGATGATGATTGAGTTGTTAAAAGAGAGATGACAGTATGAAGATATATTGTTACTTTCTTTTACATACTTGTCTACTTTGCATGACTTTCTTCGATTGTGCTTGTTTTCCTAATTTGCGCACCCCCTCGCAGGTTACGCAAACACAAGATGTTTTGGTGAAACCATCTTGTCCGATAAACTTGATGACTGCTACAGAAGGGGAATTAGAACATCAGACCTTATACAAGGTGGACTCCAACGCCGTCATCAACAAGCTCAGGATCAAGCCATCGCAGAAGTCCCGAATGTTGGTGCCCCTGTGTCGGATGATCCCAATGGCAAAGGTCAGACCAGTGGGCGAAGTGGGTGTGCAGCATTTGGAGCGGGAGTTCGTCAAGGGGTATAGAGATGGCGACCGCGTCATGTACATCTCCATGTACAACAACGAAGAGCAGACAAGAGATGTTACGGATGAGGTCATGGCTAGATGGAGCCCATTATGGAGGGACGCGAATGAAGCCTTCGAATTTCAGCTTCAATGTGACGAGGACTGGTCTCAATTCTCGGGGAAGATGTTCTTTGTCTGGGAAGGTAACCATCGCCTCTCAGCATGGCTTCGTCATATCAACAAGCATCATGCAGACGACCCGTCTTGGCACATCTCTGTGCACTGCATAGTAGTCGACCCCCGTGGCCACGTTGGCAATCTTCTTCACGCAATGCACGACATCAACTGGTAAGTACTTGTTTCTTTTCTCCTGTTTATCATTTGTTACTTTATCTCATCTCTTTTATTCATCATACGTTTTTTTGGTTTATTTTCAGGTCGACTGAGAATGACCACGTCAAGAGTAATCTCCCTGCAAAACTATTTCGAATCCGCTCTTTCGGAATGATGAAGCTGGAGGAATTCAAAGACCTCCTCAGTCCTCAAGAGTATGAAGTCTGTTTGAAGAACAAGCCACCTAATCCCTCCTGGTTTCCCTTGACAACTAAAGTTTTCATCGCATTTTTGTACCGAGTAAGTCCTACATCATCTCTCTATTTGCTTCTTATTATTCAATACTCATGGATTTTCCTAAGTCTGAATTCTCTTTCTCCAGCGGGAACTCGCAGCGGCCTCCGACGAAGCAGCCAATGCCTACCGCATGAAGACACCTAAGGATGAGCAGTCTGCAAGTGCAGTTTGGGATGTCATGAATGAGGCATCAGAGAGAATGGTCGAAGCCATCAAGAAGAAGGACTTCACCAAGTACTTGGCTATTGCAAATCCCAAGAATGGTGACGACTTCCTCAATAAGGTGACTCACTGATCATTGTTCAATTCGCTGTTTCGCATGACTTCAATAATTTCTGTATTTATCTTTCTCAAACTTCGGTAATTCTTGCAGATTAATCGCCATTTCAGTCTCAACAATAAGCCTGAGATGTCAGTGGATAAGCTTCAGAAGATTGTTCCTGCGGCCGTTGAGCCCAAATACAAGGCTCGTTGGTTGAAGTGGTGGAACTCATCCCCGAGTGCTCGAACGTCTTACAGATTTCTGCCATCTGAATTCAAAGACACCGACTTCGACCCATGGTTGAACAAAGCTTCATTCTGGGCTGGGGTAATTTTTATAAGAAATCCATTCCAATTCCTTGTTCCTTTATTTTTTTACCGTATTCCTTCTTCGTTGCTAATTATATCACTTTTGTATTACAGTTGGAGGAAGCCGTCATCCATGAAGTCGAGGACATATTCAAGACGGAGAACCTCGATATAAATTGGATGGCATTTCCTGATGTCCAACAGCCGGGCGATTATGTGGAGAGTTCACGTATTCTCTTGTGGGACAAGGCCTTCCCTACGTTCATTGGGAAATCAGCAGATAAGCCCTTCGACAAGAAGTCCATTTTCTCTAAATTTCCTGGAACCGCCCAAGTTGTCAAGCGGGTTACTTACCGGTACGATACATTCCTCTTAATCAGATTCAAATTCCAGAACGAGGTCTCTTTATCTCTTTGATACTAACCTTCTACATATTGGTTTACATAGGTACTTCAAGCGAGAGCTTGTTCTGAAGGGGGTAATCAAGGTTCAGCAGTTCCCGAGCTACTTCCTTTCTTGGACGTCGAAAACCTCGGACCAGTGTATCTATTCTCCACAACAGTTGAAAAGGTACAAAGCTCCCCACTTGCTTGAGGGATGTTGGTACCTTGATTGTTATCGCGGTTTCACTATTGACTCTGAGGTGGACATCAAGACTCTACACGATGGGGGTGAGGTTGTGGCGGAGGACTCCGTGGATGATGCAGAAGGTCGTGAAGGAGAACAGGATCAGTCTTCTGCTCCACCACCGAAGAGAGGGAGAGGAAGGCGACTGAAATCTCTGCGTTCTCAGTCTGAGGCATCACAGCAAACTGGTGCAGACTCTTGCACGCCAGCTGAGAAGGCACCAGAGCCCTCTCCGGGTATGATCGTTACCAACCCTTCTCCAGCTTCTTCGCCGGCTCCTTCATCGATCAGTGCTTCGGAGATCACCAGAGGTCTCCTTCAGCAGAGGAAGGCCAAACTATATCCTCAAACAACTTCTTCCGCTGGAGCTTCGATTTCCACACATGTTTCCGTCTTCAACTCATCTGTGGATTCCCTGTTGCGGCGAAATAGGAGACAGGAGAGAAAAGGTGGCGACCCGGATTGGATCAAGATTCAAGACTTCATTCGCAAGGTATGTTCTTATATTTTGACATTTCATGGATTCAGCCACCTCTACTCGCTTTGTAGTTACTAACTCTCCTTTCTTGTTTCCTCCAGTTTGGAGCAGGCCGCGAAAACGAAGTTCCGGACCGGTGCAAACAAGAGGACCATCTGGGAGTCGACTTGATCATTGCCGACATCCCTGAGAATCTTCCCGTCCCTTCCGTTTCCGTTCCCCCCACGAGTATTCCGCCTTGGAACTCTCGCTACAAGGATTATTTGTACGACATCTTTCATTTTGCAGATGAATTCCTGCAGAAAGATGGTGCCATCTGCCTCATCTACAACACTGATCAGAAGCTGGCTAAGGATATCGAGGAAGAAGCTGCTGCTGGTGGATACGTGCTGTTCAAGGACTGGTGGGGTGTCAATGTACTCGGCCTGACTTCTCCTACGAACCCCGAGAACTTGGTACTTTTCCTGAACATGCCCTTCTCTTCGCTTACTGATAACCCTTCCGCTTCATTTTACTCACTAGTTTTGCTTGACTGCAGACTATGCGATTCTGGATTCGCGTCTACGTTCGTAGTGGCAGTACTTTCTCCTTCCAGACGAAGAAGGAAGACCTAATACATGGGCTCCTCAACATTACCGAGAGTGATGCCATTTTCAACTTGACCGATGTGGATTCGCAGCTCATGAATGGGGAGGTGCCGTGGAGAGGCCCAAGGGAGAAATCCATCGAGATGATGCAGGGCATACTTGAGGAGTTGTCGAAGCCCGGCGACATAGTTGTTGATTGGAATGCTGGGACAGGTAACTATTCATGCATATCTTTGCTGAATTATTCTTCTCGTTTTTACCACAGTTTCTCATTTCTTTGTATCTCTCCGAGTTTCAGGAGCCTCCATCAAGGCTGCCCAGGCTATTGGTCGCCACATTCTCGCTTTTGAGGAGGACGAAGCCATATTCAACGCCCTTCTCAAACCATCCGCCATGGGTCCTCCTAAACATCCAAGGCCGGCAGCAGCAGGCGAAGCGCCTCCAAAGAGAGCAAGACCTGACAAGTGGTGTAAGTCTTCTATTCTTTGTTTATATTATCCAATCATTACTGGTCTTTCTAGCTCTACGGACTCTATCTAACCACAGTCGGTTCTCTATTGCAGAGTAGTCTCCGCAACACCGCCACGTGGGCCAAGAGCAGTGTCCACTCCATCGTGGCGTCTTCATTCCAGCCCGATTCAGCCTTTTATACTTCCGGACTATGCAGAGGACTTAGCACAGGCGTTTCAATCTGGAGCCCTTACATATGTTCCTAGTCGGCCAACTTCTTTTGATCCCAGGGCCCTTCTATTTGTCGATGACGAGGCGGTAGAAGGAGATTCAGAGTCATCTAGTTCTCAGAGTGGAAGTAGCGATTTTAGCATGTTGTGAGTTTGAAGGAGGCTTCGGTCTATTGTTGTTTTCATTTGATTTGATTTGATTTAATTGGAGTTCATTGGGTAATCCATCGTCTACTATACTACCCTAAACCTAAACTTGTTATAATTTTCATATCCAATTTGTCTCCGTGTTTGTAAAGGATGAAATGTCACAACTGTAATGCTCAAAATATAATATGAAGAATGAAATGTTACCAAAAAAAGGCTCAAATATAATATTGTACTGTTATTTATATTTTACTCATTCAAAATCACACATTTGCATAGCCATGTTACCTATTCTTCACTTGGTGTACATCTTGGTTTCTGCTACTCCATTATTGTACACGAACTCTGAAATATTCCACGAACTTCTAAGACCATTTCTGTTAGTTGGTTTTTCTTTTCTTATTTCTAGAATCATCTATATTATATAAAACCATTATGCTGGAATACTCGTATCTAGATCCAATGAATGACCAAATCTTAAGGATTGTATTCGAACACCCCACTAGACTTCACAGTACTAATCCTTCGAAGGATATACAGTCCAACTCTTGTCCATATCAAACCAGCAAGTTTCGCCATCCGATATGATCACTTCGGGCAGCTCAACAACTGGATTCTCATCGATGTTCGATAGCAAGGGATACGGGATTAGGGACAACTCCATAATACGGAGAAGCTCATTGGTACAAAGCACTGTCCAACGCCATTCACCTTCACCAACATGCAGGCTTCCGATGTGCCTAAACGGTGGCAGGTCCATGCCTCGTACCCTGGCGCGCTCCACCTCCAGCAGCCACGGCCGCAGCTCCTCATAACTCGCCGGTGCCTTTGGGGGCAAACATACAGCCGCTCTCGTCCTCCTGGATCTCGCATTACACACCTTCGGCATCGCGCAACACACTGAATTCTTGTAGTCTTCAAACGTTACAGTCAAGCTTGTAGATTGACATCCCCGAACTCCTACGCTACCTTTGCCTAGAGCACAGCATACCAAGGACTGTGTCAGTATCCTAATACGCCACCTACAGACAAGCTCAAGAAACCAAGAGTGACCTCCTTCTCTGTAACCCAGCTTACCAAGTGTTGTTTGATGATGAAAATCTCCTACTTGTATCACTCAAATGAAGATGCTTTGCTGCCTAGGAAGAGAGAGTAATCTTCGATGAAGACAAGGACTCTACCAAGGTATATCTTGGTTTCAGCAGTTAAGATATTATACACGAATTTTGAAATATTCCAGGAAGTATTCAAACCTTGCCTCCTTTACGTTCTTTCAAATTTGTTTTTTTCGTTGTGCATTTACGTAATCCTATGAAAGAATTATTTGTTTGATCTAAAACTCAATGCCTGATCATTGTATCTTGCCTAAACCCATGACAAACCTAACAAAATATATGCATGACGTCATCATGACATCAGCCCTAATTTGTATTTTTGAGAACAAACGTAATAAATTCTTACCAGAGATAATCCTAATTTCCACGGTAATATACTCATTTTCTAAAAAAAGTGTCAAAATTAAGCCTTAATTTAGTAATTTTCCACGGTTATAGGGTCTACTTTGCTTTTGAAAATTTTCCTAATTGTCAATTCTGTGCTCTCCATTCTGCGCTCACCGCTCTCCGCTCTACGCTCTCCGCTCACGTACGAACTTTCCCCCGCGCGCGTGTACGCGCTTACGGGCGCGAACAGCCGAGGGGAGCATAAAAGGCGCCCCTTAACCCTTATTTTCTACTTTTCAAAGTCTCCTCTTCCAGGTGGCTCCTTGTCCTAGCCCGTGACTCCACGTGCTCTGCTTGGAACTGCAGGAAGTGGGAGCAACCAGATTGGGTGGGGGGGATCTTTTGGTTTTTTTTTTATTGTGTGTCCAGTTCATTATTCCAACTATGTCGGTCTCTCGCGGATCCGGGAAACGCCCTGCCTACGTAGATCTTGATGCTCCTGTAGAGGATGTGATGGCAACCTCTACAGCACCGACCGTTACAGGCTCAAACCCGTCATCAAGCTCATCGGGAAAGAAGAACCGGAAGTCGGCGAGTGAGAGGGACCCGGACTACCCACCTCCTCGGTACCAGGAATTCGTTAGAGAGCTAGCATTGGAGTGGTACGGATGTCGGAAACGGGAGATGATTACCCGTACGTACGTTGAGAAGGGGGAGACCGGAATTAAGGACTTAAAGACCCATTTGGAAGAGTATTTGTGGAAGAAGCTGGACCTTTCCGAGAGATATAATGATTGTATTCATTACTTTCATTTCCCTAAGTGGATGGAGCAACAAATAACAACAAACACTACAAACATTGTGCATGTCTTTGAGTGTGTCAACAAGAAGCCAAAGGAGGGCTACTCGCGGGCGCAGAAGGAAGAGATAGAAAAGCTCAAATATGTCCAGGATTCGTGCGCGAGATTCTCGAATAATAAGACGAGGGCGAGGCCATGGCTTGAAGCTGGACTGAAAAGCGCAATGGAGAAGTACTTGTGGGGAGCAGTGGTTGGAGTTCCGAGAGGGGTCAAGTTGGTTCCGCTGTCAGGCACAAAGGAAGGCGGTTATGGTAAAGTCCGAAAATTACGTATTGTTGGCATGCAAACCATACCTGAGACTTGTGTCTTTGCGAGGAAGACGTCCAAGGCTCCTGACGAGACCCAGAAGCGGCACGAGACATCAATAGAAGCCATGGTTTGCAGAATTGACCATCCCGGCGTTATTAAGTTTTTTGCGGTCAATGACTGGACGATGGAAGCCTACACGCTTTGGTGGAATGGGGATTGCCTGCAGAATTTTCTGCACAAGTTCAATTCAAATATCGGTGAGGGTACTCAGAACCGTAACATCCACAAGCAGATCGATATGCCCATGGAAACACGTGACCGTGTTAAGGCCTTCCGCACCCATAGGGCCAAGCTAGCTTGGGCACTCATCTGTATTATGGACCGGGTGCATAAGGGGTATTTGCAGCATAATGACATCTCCCCGGGAAATGTCTTGCTTCACTTCCCAGAGGATAAAGTGAGCGAGGTTTACATTGGAGTATGCGACTGGGGCCTTGCAAGTCGAGTGTGTGAGACAACTCCTTCAAGGTACGGTTACCCAAGTGATGAGGCGCGTACGGAAGCCTTCAAGGAACGTGGTAGTTTTGTGGCTCCGGAGTTGTGGTACACTTATGGTAAGCGAAATTCGGAGACCTCTTATGAAACTGTAAGGAGGAGACATCTATATACGCAGGCTGCCGATGCGTACTCGGTTGGAGTGGTAGCAAATAAGATTTGGGATAACGAGGACGACTTCGACCTTTTCAAGGATATAGCGGGGAAGGCTAGATTTGCGGTGGCGTTGAAGGAGCTCACAAATCCCGATCCCAAGAGCCGCTCCACCTTGCGTTTGGTCCACGCTACTCTAACAGCCCCTCCCTACAATTTCCAAATCCCAGAGTGTTGTTATCGCAAACATATTTAGAAGTAGGCAAGTAGTGACAACAATGTGATATTCTCAGTTCTCCATAAGAGGGGACATTTTTTGTAAGTGGTTTACTGCCACAATTTTGCAAAACTCTTCAATAAACATTGCACTTCCCAATTGCCCTCTTCTGAAATACATGCCCTCTCTTGTCATTTATGATTTTGCCCGATGTCGCTCTTTCCCTACTAACCTGCAGCGCTCGCGCCCGACCGCCGGCGCCCGATGCAGCGCACTCGCCCAAATGCACGCGCCCGATCCAGGCTCGCGCCCACATGACCGCGCCCGATAAGTGTGCTCGCGACCGTCAACTGGATCGCGCCCGCAGCGACGCTCGCGCCCGTTCGCAGGCGCACGCGCGCGACCGGAACGACGCACGCGCCCTCGCTCTCGCGCACTCCAGCGCGCGCCCGTGACATCGCGTTCGCGCGGACGCTCGCGCCCGTCGTCCTGCTCGCGCCCACCCGCTCGCGCCCGTAATCGCGCTCGCGCCCGCACTAATTCAGCGCTAGGTAAATTCGTTTTACCCTTACAGTGAGTCAACTGGTCAACGCCCTTATGTGACGGACACGGGGGTCTGTCTTGTCACCATGACGGACTAACGGACTAACGGACGGTCGGTCCATTATGACAACCATGATGCGTTTTGCCAAGGCAATCAGCTCTTTGAAGGTTGCTTCCTTCCCCCAATCTTCTAGTAAGAGGTCCATGATGTGAGCTGCACAACCTTGCTTGTAAATGTGAGGATAAGCTTCAACCACCTGGTCCATGGCTCCCAACATCGCACTAGCATTGTCGGAGCAAATCTGTACCACATTCTGCGGTCCAACTTCTTTGATGTACTCTTTCAATTTCCCAGCTATGTATGCCTTTGATTTCTTGTACCCCGTTGTATCAATGGAACCCAGGAATATATCTCCTGCTGGACACACAAGCATGACATTCATCAACGGCCGATGAACAACGTTGTCCCATCCATCCGAGCAAATAGTTGCCCCGTACAAGCTAATACACTGCTTCGTTTTCTCCTCTATTCTCAACTTGAGAAGCTGCTTTGTTGGCTGGATGTGCTTGGTTCGCATTGCGTTGTATGCTGGTGGACGGTACACAAAACCCGCTTTCGATGTTGCCTCCACAGCAGCGATAAAAGATGGATGTCTAACCACATTGAAAGGCACATTCGCTTCGTAAAAATAGGACGCCCATTTCTCATCCAATTCATTGCGCATCCCAATCTGATAGGCCTCGGTAAAACTTTGTTGCCGCATAGATCTTGGTGTACATGAATCGCCTCTGCTTATAGGCGGAGTTGACTGAGACGGTTGAACTTGGGAAATCCTCTCCTCTTGGACCTCCTCCGTTCTCTGAGGCACTTCCGTAGATTGCTCAGCAGGCATAGACTGGCTAGAACATGGTGCCAAGTGTGCCAAGTGTGCCTCGCCATCACCACCATCAGTGCCGTATATCTCCGCATGTGTCATTCTTTTTGGTATTACATTACCACAATTGGCAAAGCGCCTAAATACGGCGGCGGGGGCCTTGGTACAATGACTCTTGCTTGAACCTTCACCCCATCCATAGTGCTTGAAAGCTCTTTGTCGTTTATAACGAAAGGTGAAATTGCACCACACACATTTCACATGGTCCTTATCAATGAACGTCCACCACGGAGCCCACTCAGCCGTCGACTGACGCTGTTGACCTGCCATTCTCCGTGTCTCTGAAAAAGTACAATGATCTCCTGTCTGCAAGTGTTAGTATGACACATGTGAGAAAAAAATGGTATGTGTAGACATCAACCACAGGCCAATGTGATGCACATAGTCTCAAGCAAGGAGCCCACAAGGAGTTCCGGGACTAGAGGCCATGATTTCAAATGATATTGGGCTTGGGCTAAGTTGGTGGCATTTATACTCGTGAGGGGGGGCGCGAGTTTCTGCAGGCGGGGGGGCGCGAGTTTCTCCAGGTGGGGGGGTGCGAGCTTCTCCATAGGGGGGGGCGCGAGCTTCTCCAGGGGGGGGGGGCGCGAGCTTCTCCAGGGGGGGCGCGAGCTTCTCCAGGGGGGGCGCGAGCTTCTCCAGGGTGGAGCGCGAGCTTCTCCAAGGGGGGGGGGGGGGCGCGAGCTTCTCCAAGGGGGGGGGGGGCGCGAGCTTCTCCAAGGGGGGGCGCGAGCTTCTCCAAGGGGGGGGGGGCGCAACCTACTGCAAAGGGGGGCGCGAGCTTCTCAGAGGGGGGGCGCGAGCTTCTGGAAGGGGGGGGGCGCGAGCTCTCAGAGGGGGGGGGGCGCGAGCGGGTTCAGGGGGGAGGCACCCTTGTACGAGGGGCAGTCCCGGTGAATGGGCCATACAGTTTTTTAATTTTTTTTTAAAAACAATTTTTCATTCCATTACAAAACCAACAATACCATTTCATGTTCCACCAAGGCATGTATACGCCGAAAAAAACGATTTATTAAAATATTCGAAATGTGCAAACAAGGCCACATAGGCAATCAAAATGTTCCAAACGTAATTCACTATGGAACTACAAAGTGTATCTAAAACAACCATTGGGAGCTTGGAAGTTGTAAGGGGGGCTCATCAAATCATTCACAACTTTTGCAAGTGAAAGCCTCTTTGTAGGATCTTCGTTAAGCAAGCCATCCAACTTTGATGAGAATACAATCTTTGAGATTGAATCCTTGAAGAGTTCTGGGCAATCTTCTTCTCTCCATATCTTCTTTGCCAAATGGCCTACCGAAAATGCATCAGATAGCGTCGTACATGGATGCATCCTCTTCATGCGCTCCAAATTCCGTTCCTCATCATCTTTTTTGCCATATAAAAAGAACAACTCCGGTGCAACTCCTACCCTCCTCTCCTTTACTTGTACAAGTTCATCGGGGTCCATCACACCATAAGGGGAGGCCTTGTTCTCAATGACTTTGCTTGCCACACCCCAATCGCACACACCAATATATACTTTATCCTTGTCATGAGGTGGAAAGTGGAGTAGAATGTTGGATGGCGTTAAGTCGTTGTGGAGGATTTCAGCCTTATGGACTATGTCCATAACGTAGATGAGACTCCACGCCAACATTCCCCGGTTCTTTCGGTAGGCAACAATTCTTTGGCACTCTTCCATGGGCATATCCCTCGACTTCAAAATTTCTTTGTAATCTGTTGCCTCGGTTGCCTTCTCATTTAATTTGAGGAAGTTGCGGAGGCAATCTCCATTCCACCACAGGGTATAAGCTTCCATGGTCTTCGAGTGAATGGCCCAAAATTTTATCACACCCGGATGCTCTACGGGGTTAACCGTGGCCTCAATCGCCCGTTCCTCTCGCTTCTTCACTTCGGTTTTAGCCTTGGAAAGTTTTCCCGCAAATTCTATGTGAATTGGAATTTTCTTCATATTGGCTATTCGCACTTTTCGCACTTTGCCATACCCCCCCTCGGCATTGAAGCCAGATAATGGCACAACCTTGGCCGTAACCGGAATCCATATCAATGCACCATACATGTGTGCTTCCAATGCTGAGTTCAATGCTTGCTCATTCCAAGGCATAATCTTTGTTTTCCCCTTAGAACATCTCTGACATGCCTCCTGAACCGTTGTCAGTTTTTGAATAAACACTTTGTCTTGGTTGCTCCATTCTTCGCCTTGTGGTTTCTTGACATGTGATTCAAACACATGAATGACATTTGTCGTAGCACTACTCACTTGTTGTGTCAACCACTTCGGGCTGTGAAAATACTTCGTCATGCAATCCATGTACATCTCTGATCCTTCCAATGCGCTCCAAAATTCCCTTTCCAAATCACGTTGGAGGTTGTAGATACCATTCTCTCCGTGATCAAGGTACATTGCCTTCAACATTCGTATGGTACGGGCCCTGTAGTACTCGACGGTCACCTTCCTGATGAAATGCGTATACTCCAATGGTGGATAACCGTCATCCTTCTCGTGCGCCGGAATACTCTTCTTCTTTTTACCCTTCGAGCTAGATGAAGGAGTAGAACCAGTAGAACCATGAGGTCCCACGCAACTCATAGGGTCCACCGCATCTGGAGCATCCAAGTCCTCATAGATAGGCCGCTTGCCGGAGCCTTGTCTAGAAGACATCGCAAAGTAAATCCCTGAAAAAAAAAATCAACAACTTCCCCCCCCCGCCCCAATGAAGACTTCCCACATAAGCAGTTCCAAGCAAGGCGTGTTTTCACACGTCAGGACAAGGAGCCGTAGTGGGAAGGAGTGAGGGGGGCGAGAGCTTCTCCCCACCTTATATAGTCCCCCACGGACCCGCTCGCGCCCCCCCCCCCTGAACCCGCTCGCGCCCCCCTGTACCCGCTCGCGCCCCCCCCCCTATACCCGTTCGCGCCCCCCCCCGTACCCGCTCGCGCCCCCCGACCCGCTCGCGCCCCTGTACCCGCTCGCGCCCGTACCCGTCCGCGCCCCCCCCCCCCACCCGTTCGCGCCCCCTCGGACACGCTCGCGCCCCCCCCTTCCATTTGTTTTCCAACTAATTTTTTATTTTCTATTTTTCTTCTGGAAATAGTGAAATCTCTACACTACTTTCTAAGAGAAAAAAATAAAATAAAACAAATTAAAAAATAGAAACTATTGGGATTTTATACATGCACAACCTCTCATGCAGCTCTCTTCCACTCCATGCTGTTGATTTAATTTTAAAACGTCTATCTCCCAAACCAATTGCATCGATCCCTTCTTTATGATTCTTTATAATATGTTAGAGCATTGTAGGATCCGTATGTACAATGCATTATATTTTTTATTTTTTTAAACTCTAATCGAACTCTCTTCCACACCATGCTATTCTTTTTATTTTATTCCCTTTATCTCTTCCACTCCATGCTATTGATTTAATTTTATTCCGTTTATCTGCCAAACCAATTGCATCGAGCCCTTCTTTATGATTCTTTATATTTTTAATTATATGTTAGAGCATTGTAGGATCCGTATGTACAATGAAATATATAGATTTTTGTTTTGAACTCTAATTGAACTGTCTTCCACACCATGCTATTGATTTTATTTTATTTCTTTTATCTCTTCCTCTCCATGATATTGATTTTATTTTATTCCCTTCGTCTCTTCCAATGTTTTATCTTGTTTGGATTTCCACATCTCTTCTAATATTAATACACTAATTTTCTTGTAGTCAACATTATATTATTCATGGTGCATTAGATCAGTATTCCGTTATGGGATAACTCAGTTTCTAACCACCATGAGATTTATTCATCTTGATAACATCTTTCATCCCATGTTATTCATCCCTTTTTATCCCGAGTCCCTTATTATAGTCATGATTGTTTTTCTATAATTTGATTTCTCATCCCCAAATTATTCAAATCAGTATTCCTTATTTTAATATCCCTTTTTAATTTTTAATTTTTAATTTTATTTTAGAGAGAAATGGTGAAAAAATCCATTGCATTTGTTTTTATTATTGTCTTCCAACCTTCTTCAATGGTACTCCTAAGGAAATGAGAGTTTGTTTTAAGGGGGGGACCCTCTCGCGCCCCCCCTTGATCCCGCTCGCGCCCCCCCATACCCGCTTGCGCACCTCCCCCTAAACCCGCTCGCGCCCCCCCCCCATACCCGCTCGCGCCCCCCTAACTCGCTCGCGCCCCCCCCTAAACCCGCGCGCGCCCCCCCTTAATCCCGCTCGCGCCCCCCCCTCAGCCGCTCGCGCCCCCCCCGACCCCGCTCGCGCCCCCCCCGACCCCGCTCGCCCCCCCCCCCCCCCCCCCCCCCCCCCGACTATATAAGTGAAGGGGGCGCCCTCCCCCCCCCCACTTTTTAAGCTCCACCTTGGCACTCAGGCCTTGAACTACCTTGCGGTGGCTTATTGCTGAGTACTTGGGTGGGGTCTACAGCATTTTGACAGCGCCACGTACCTCGTTCTACCGTATTTTGTACGCTCATCCGGGAATTCGGGCCCTAAACTACCTCACGGTGGCTTATTGCTGAATACTTGGGTGGGCCACAAAGTATAGTTACAATACCATAATCAACCACGGAGGAAAATTGTAAAATCAATTGGGGGAAGTTTTGAGGAGTTGGTGTGTTTTTTAACACACAAAACTTTACCAGTACACCACGATGGAGGGAAACCCAGATCCGGCGGAGGAAAGGCCACTCACCAAGGCCGAAAAGAAAAAAATCAGAGATCGTGAACGGAAGCGTGGTGGTAAGAAGATGAAGAAGCGGCTTCATGTGCTGAACAACCCGACAAAGTTGGCATTTAGAGGTTGGCAAGATGAGCCGGAACCGTGGAAATATTCCACATGCGAGGAATTCATTGAGTGGTGCCACATCACAAAAATATTTCCACATGATCGGCACAGAAAACACAGGATCTCAGACAAGGCTAACCTCTATTATTGCTTGAATGCGGAGTTTGTTGAACGTTCTATACAAGTTTACCAGCATCTATACAAGCAACGATGTGTTGAACGCAATGAAGTACCATTGTTCATTTGCAGAATGGTGTATGCTGAGGTGGTGCTTCACAAAGTGGTGGATTGGTCCACCATCAAATCCACGCCGAGTGTTAGGGCGCCGACAGAGCGTGACATTCCCAAACAAAGGAAATACGCAGATGGTGGCCTGGGGAAAAAAATGAAGGAAAAAACACAAGTGCGGGAGCCTGATACAGCAGAGTCTGAACCAGATTCTGATTCCGATGGTCGTCGTGGAGAACGTCCACCACGTAGAATTGCAGCACCAGCAAATATGGCTGTAGAGCCTCCAATGAACCATCCAGCGGACGTCATAGAACCTCACGACGATGCGAACAACATCTTCATGGAAAACGATCCAAATACGGCAGCTAATTTGGACGTGGTCGGAACTGAACCTACGATGGTTCTTGGCATGCCGGTTCTAGTTAGAAATGACCAGTCTAACCAGACCGAGGAGGTCGGGGAGTTGCAATTACAGGTTATAGAAAAGGATGGCTTCATTGCAGAGTTACAAGAGACCATCCGAAAACTACGATTGGAATCAGCAGCAAAAGATGCAGAAATATCAGATTTGCGCAATCAATTGCAAGAACGAGAAAGACCTCACTCTTCTCAAGCCAATGATATACCTGTAGTTCAAGATCCAATGTTGGTGGATGAATCTTACATCAACAACACGGTTGATGTTGCGACGGCCGGTGTGTTGGAGAATATTTCCACTCCAGCAAAACGACGACGAGTTGGAGTGATATTGCCTCCACCAGCCCCATACCCGCGACCCTATGTGGACATCGATGGACCATTAAGTCAAGATTCCTTGTCATTTCCACCCAATGCTCTAACGGGAGAAGTGGAGACATTGAAGAGAGCCAATAATGATTTGCGGCTCCTTGTTTCTAAGTTTGCTAAAGCATACTACGAGTGGAAAGTGGCAACCATTCTCAGCGTTGATCGCGGTCGCCAAATTGCATTAGAGTTCAAGAAGATCGACGAATCGTACTTGCAACACAACAGACGAAGGAATTTTGGCCTCACTTCATGGACTAACGCAGATGATATGTATCCAGATAACATGCCAAAGCAAGAATCGAATCCTGAACTCATAGATTGGGCCCAGTTGAATTTCGATGTGAAGAACGCAACTTCGTGCCATGATCTTCAAATGAAGGAAGGAGTTAATAGCAGAAAGCTTTGGCCAAATCCTCAACCGTGGGTGATGGATGGTTCAAAAGAATGTAGTGTGTGTATAAATACATTTGGTCCTGAGGGTGGATGGGCAGTTGGATCATGTACCCACATGTTCCATCCAATGTGTTTAATTAACATTTTTTTGGTAAGGAGATTTTGCCCGGTGTGCAAATCCCCGTTCCATGAACGCTTGTACGAGGTTTTTGGACTCACTCCATACATGCCACCAAGCCATGAGAGAAATCCCGAAAACACACCAGGTGAACAGTACCGCAACATGTGGGGGGAAGATTTGATTTGGAGTTGGCGGGCCCAGACTCACTCGGTCTTCAAGAGCAATGTAAGTGACGAGTTGGGGTGGGAGGATGACCCCAATCAGATTGTGAGGGTGGCAAAGAAGATAATTGGATCAAAGAAGGAGGACCAAGGGAAACGAAATTTCTTCTATCAGACTTTGAATGGATACTGGGATCCGAAGCATAGGAAGTTCCAACTTGGTAATCACCCAAAAGGCCTCATATGGAACAAGGACGGGGAATTGGTTACAGACCTCGAAGGTCAATTCATGTCTTTGACCGCCCAAGATGCAGTCCAAATGTCTCTTTCGGAGTGGAAGTTAATTTTCAAACATGAGGCTGTTGACTTTCTTCTGGAGGAACACTCTCCATAGACATTGCGTACATTGAGAGAATTGAGGAACTCGCAAATTTTGCGTTCTCTCAGTGAAAGTGATGGCCCATTCCGGCGGACACGGACGAGAGCCAGGCGCAGCTTGACGCTGGACGATGGAGCGGGACCAAGTGGCACAGCGGGAGTAGATGCAGATGAATAGGAATAGTTACAACTTAGTACTAAGTGACTAGTTTTCATATACTACAGTTTTTGTAATGTTTTGGTTTGAATTGGTAATGAAATGCTTTTACTTTCATAAATGTATACAACATTGCAAAGTCCATGTATTTTGGCTCACGAGTATCTGAATTTACACATTTGTCATTGCGCTTAGCCCCAATATATTATTCTGATGAAAATGTTAGGTTTTTTTGCATTGTCAAAAATTTACTATCTACAAAATGGGCCGCACGAGAAACCCGCTCGCGCCCCCCCTGAACCCGCTCGCGCCCCCCCCCTCCTGAACCCGCTCGCGTCCCCCTGAACCCGCTCGCGCCCCCCCCCTGAACCCGCTCGCGCCCCCCTGAACCCGCTCGCGCCCCCCCCTGTACCCGCTCTCGCCCCCTACACATGCTGGCACCCCTTTTGCATATGTGGAATTCCCCGTCATCGTTCGTTGTCCATGTCATCAATATGTTTCCCCTATAGGTAAGTTGTAAAAAAAAAAAACTAACTTAGTAATTTTCCTCCTCCCCTCAATGTCCGATTATGTCCGGGGACCGACCGGTCCGTCCGTCCGTCCGTCCGTCCGTCCGTCTATGTCCGGAAATTTTGCCCATGTCCGTCCGAATAGACAACCCTGCCGAGGCTCGATTTAGGCCTCGCATTTGTTTCTTTTTAGAAGATATGCGGACAGAGAGGAGACTCTGGTAGACGTGTTTGAGTCTAAACAGTGGGAATAGAGGAGATGAACCGAGTGTTTTGATATTCATTAACTGTTGCAATCAATTTACTCATCATGTTCATCTGTTTCCGCAGATGGCAAATTCAACCCCAAGTGCTGCAATGGTTTGCAAGACTTGCCCCGCCCCCGATGCTTGCATCTGTCCCAAGTTGTCTAGTCCACCTCTATTGAAAGTCCCGGTCCCGAGCAGTTTGCCTCCGATGCCATCCGTGGATCATCTTCACAAGGGTGGCAACTCCGTGGAGCAGCGTGACCAATGTGGGAACTCCCTTCCTCCAAACAAGGACACTATGCACGTGATGTGTGTGCAAGGTCACGGGCGCTCTATATGTTTTGAAGTGAACAGTTCTGAAGATGGTCTACCTGCCTGGGTCCAGAAGTGGATGGATGACGTGGCCAAAGGCGGCGACGGGCGTGATTACTACCCGGAGGATGGTGGTCATCTTTCTGAGGACGAGGACTCCGATTATCTAGAGTACGCAGGAGAATGTGTTTACGACGAGGTAGATAGTCCTGCAGTGTCTCTTGTAATTCTGACCGGAATGGAAGAAGACTCGGATAAGTAGATGCGTGTTTCTGTAGCTAAAGGGGTTCTATGCGGCACACTATATTCTCTGATGATGCTCCTGTAGAACCTGTGGAGCCCTTTTAACAGTGGATTTTTGTAAAAACAGATATCGGCTTGTATTATATCTTTGCATACTGTTGAAACAAGAACATTAGACTTTGACTGATGATCAATATTTGTCCAAATTAACACAATGCATGAACACTTTAAGATTGTTCGCGTTTTACGAATAATGTTGATATACCCCTTGCACCCCGCATTTTGAAATTCAGTGGCATCCCGGAGTGGTTTGCAGTGAAATATTTGAATGCTATTTATTCTGTAGATTCGACAGTGAGATGATGAAGATGACTGAGCAATTCCTTTTCAATTTCCCGAATTCGTCGAAGTCGATTTCTATTACGTTTCCAGGCGAAAATGCGCTTGAGGCAAAGGTTGATTATTTTTATCGAGTAAATGTTCATTATTAATCTTGGAAGATAGCAAATGTCTTATAAAGTGTGTAAATGGCTTGTAGCATTCTCAATACCAATACCTCCCTGTCTTACTCTTATTATTGCTTCCATTTGTCTAAAATACTTACGGAAGGTTTCCTTTTTATCTCATTACTTTTTTACTTCTTTATATTTATTTCAATACTGTTACTGTATAACAATTTCCTTTAAATTTCCTCATTCAAATTTACGAATGAATTTAATTTTTGATTACCGAACTATCCTCATGGAGTATACGATTCTTACTTTTTATGGTTTAAACATTATATGAGTTCATTTACAGTGATAGTCTTAAGTATGAAATTTATATCATTGTTTTTATAATGTTTGCCACTGCCTCAGCATCTTTCCCGACTATTCACTAAATACCTTTTCTATCCTTTTGATTCCTCTGCTTTAGAAATTGTAATCAATACACTCAAATTTTCAGTTTTTAAATACAAGAATTAACTGCTAACAGTGTACGTGGCCAACCATTGGCTATGAGGAATGTTCGTGATAAGTACTGGAATACTTTGAAATAAGTAACTGCAATGCAATAACTATTTTGAAATTCAAAAGGTATAACTGTTACTGAGAAGTCATCACATGTGATATGGAAGGATAGGCTCAATGCTGAACATCTTCTGTCAACATTTGAAGAATTAAAGTTCTTTCTTTTTAATTTTCAAGCTTGTAATTATAATTAGAATTCAATCAAATTTCACATTTACTAAATAGCATGGCAGATCATAGACTTAAATGCGTTTATTCACTATTCTATGTCATAATTCTGACAACTTTCCGACAAGTACAATCATTTGATGAGGAAATTATACAGAATGTACTTTCACCAGTTGAAATTACAAATAATATGCACAAGAAGGTATGGCTAGATTGCTTCGAAAAGCAATATGATCGTGGTGTGCCAATAAAGCAAAACGTCGTGTTTGATCAAATCAAAGCTCATGCATCTATCGAAGTTGGCCGCGGTCTTCTCGATTTTGAAGATAATTTGTTTTGTGATTTTGAATACGAAATCCGCGAATGGAACTGTGCCAAAAAATATGAGATTAATTACATGTGCATCTGGGAGCATCCACATGCTCGTCTTATGCGGCACGAAGATGCAAATTTCAACGATGACAATTGTCCAATCTGTGAACAAGGTCCCAGCCCTGATACATATTTGTGTCGATGGAATATTGAACGAGATGGTCTGTATGTTTCTCAGTTCCATCCTTTTAGCGGTAGACATCAGTACAAGCATTTTAAGCAATGGAAGGAGGACAAGGACCACCACGAATTTCTGTCAGAGTACAGAGTGTCTATTTTCAATGATCTCGATGATGAATTAATGCTTACATTTGGAGTTATGAATGCCCCAAGGAATATCGTGAAAATTCCAGGACGACTTCGAGCACACATTTCCGAACGATTTTTTTACATATCCTTAAATCCACGCACCGACGAGCATTTACTCAGTTCGCCTTGGATATGCAGTTTTAAAGACCTGGGGAGTATGGCATATCGTAGAGATGTTAAAATATGGAAACCTCCTCTAGTGAACCACGTTTCAATGCCTATCGACTGTATAGATTGCGCATGGAAAGCAGATAATGAAGGGATTTGGCTGGATCGGGTTGGATGTGGACAAACCGGATCAATTTGGGAAAAACGATTTGAGTGGGTTCCAATACGAAAGCGGACAAGAGAACCTGACAATGAAGATCAACCACCAAAGCGCCCAAAACTGGAGCACTTTGAACTATAAATCTTTAATAAAAGTAGGCATTATTACTATAAATATTCTTCGTTATCCATTTCATTTCATTTTGATTCCTCTTATTTTATGATTGTACTCAAAACTCTATTAGAAAGCGTTTGAAAATATGTATTCTGTAATTCATCCTGCTAGGTAGAAAAAGTCATATATAGTGTGCACATAATGGTGGCCCACACCATGCTCAACAGTAATACCTCTTTGTCTATTACATTTTTCCTTGCAATTACTATTCTATTATATTGTTTAATTGTTTTTTTTTTTTTTTTTTTTTTTTTTTTTGTATGTATATATGTTTTTTACTTCATTAATTATTTTGCATCTATCAACATTGAATATACAAATTCAGATCATTTTTTTTGTTTATACCTGTAATAAACGCTATTCTGCAATTTTCTTCATATAAAAAGACATTATCCATTTCAAGTCCTTTCATGTCCTCTGATTCTGTAATTGAGCTTAAAGACTATGACTAATGGTTTGTAAATCTGAATATTCTATTTAGTCTTATAAATATGAATCCTCTTATTGATCCTGAAGGATTGAAAAAGTCTTCCAAGGTGTGCATATGGTGATGGCTTATAGCATACTCAACCCTAATACCTTTATGCCTAATATATTTATCACTTCTTTTATTTTTCTAAAATATTTATTGACGGTTTTTTAAAATTCAATAATTCATTTTTTGATCATTTAATTCCTTTCCCTTTTTATGGTTTAAACTGATTATATGAAATCTTTTCCCTTGTAGTGTATATTGTAAAAGTATCAATTCGGATATTTGCATACCATTGTTCTTTTAATCAACGAATATGGTCTATAAATAGTTAGACACCTGTATGACCTCCATCATATGTCTCCTATTACACTACCCCGTTCATAAGTCAACTAACGTTCACGAGTCTTTGACCTCTGAAGCACCTTCCGAGCAGCACCCAGCACCCACCCCGGCGGTTCTCCCAAATCTCAGAATCCATCTGACGGATTTTTCCGATGTTTTGGGCTCATTAGAGTAACCGCCGGGGTTTACCTAGAGGGCTATTCTGCGTCTTATTTTCTTACGTACTTAGTTATTGCGATTTCATAATTCCTTATTGTATATATCTCGTTCAATTGACTTATTTGTCATTTGTTGAGTTTAGTATTATCCTTTAATCTTTTGCAAGCAAGTGTTGAACATCTCACTTCCTTATTCTAACACCATCAAACATTACATCTCCGACCCATTGGGGTGCGTCTCTATCATAATAATCAAACATATCTTCTCTAAAGAAATACTTAACATAATGTATATATATGTAATATATATTATTTGAAGTGATGTGTTAAACGTGATTCAGTCTCCTTTATTCATTACCTAAACATTCGACCATATTTTGACGTCACAATATTGCCCATCACATTAGCTTCATTTCCCTTACAAAAAAGGTATATTATTTGGTCATAGAAACATTCATAATATCATTCGTTTGATGCCAATAATTAGCCCAAAACTTTATAGTGATTTATTTGGTTGAGCCCCACCCCCAATATTATCTACCCAGATCCCAATTCCAACAACGCACTTGCTATCTCTGTTTCTACAGATTCTTTTAATAAGTAAATAAATTCCTAATTTTATTCATGGAAGATACCCCCACCCCCTTTTAGCTACCCGGTTCCCGAACTCTGCAACCCACACGCTATTTCTACCCGGTTATCAGCCACTAAAGGCAGCCTTTTACACCATCCGTGGCGCCAACCCCGGCGATAAATGGAGAGGCACAATACCATCTGTCGGATAGGACAGATGGTTTGTGCATCTGCCCCAAACCTCCGACCTTGGTCACGCACTTGTATTACCGCCCGATTCAAAGGAACCGCGTAGTTTCTAACCTTACCCTAAGTCCTTGGGCCCGCGGAGGCGGTCCTGACCTAGCCGCCATGACCTAGCCGCCATCTCCAGATTCTTGCATGCCGCAACTCCAGGGCTATAAATAGAACTATTGCCTAAGCGATTCACATTCGCTTCATCGGCTTCTAGCAGGTATGTTCCTAGCTCTTTGTGTTGAGCCTAGTTGTTTACCGCCTTGTTCGCATGCTGTGTTCTCTTACGGGTCTCCTGGTTACTGCCCTCCTCATTTTCTGTGATCGTATTTTCTTTGTAAGGGTTTCTGAGCACGACATGTTGATCTTCCATGTCGTTTCATTGCGTCTTATGTGTTAGCTTCTCCGTGTTCTCTAACGGGTTCCCTGTTTACTGCCCTCCTCAATTTCTGTGATCGTTATTTGTGTTCTTTGTAAGGGTTCCCGAGCACGACTTGTAGATCTCCCATGTCATTTCATTGCATCTTATATGTTAGTTTCCCCATGCTCACTTTCGGAATTAACGAATAAGACATAATGGCGTTCAGGGATTTCCTCCGACTCTTACGCTCGCAACACTATCACCGTCCGATTAGTCAAGGTAAATGGTGCATCTAAATTATATACAACTTAAGCATGTATACTTCATTTGTACGATGATTTTTCCTTTTCTTGTGGTTCTTTAAATATCTTAAGTTTAAACATTCACTTACATGATCCAAATACTCTTGGCAGATGGCGAACCTCCCTCTTAGCAATCCGCTGCCCTGCGAAAAGTGCCTGACCGGCCCTCCTTGTTCCTGCCCTACTGCTTCAGTCCACCACGTGTTGAAGCCTTCCAATAACCTGCCGCCCAAGCCTCCGAAGAATGGCCGTGTCCCAAGACGGATAAGCCCGCCTGCATCCGAAAACACAGGTGACAGACTCAATGTCATGTGCATCGAAGGCCATGGACATTCGTTGTGCTTCGAAGTTGAAAGTTATCATGACGGCATCCCCGCATGGGTGCAGCGCTGGATGGAAGAACATGCCGCTGACAACGGAGAGAATGACCTGAGCTCGGAGACTGACAGCTATGAATCTGATGATGAATGCTCTGCCATTAGTGTATTGGGTTCTAAGGACTTTGCTACCGTTGTTGATGGTCCTGGAATTTCACTCATCCTCTTGAGTGACTCAGACAATGATACTGACGAGTAAATTTGCTTTGTAGGAGTACAATACTCACAAACTCAATGATTTACAGTTTATGTGCCAAATTAGATACCCGGGATATCTAGTTAGGTTTCACTACAGACTATGTTATTACAGAAAGATCCATGCGTCCCTTATGTTTTTTGTATATTTTGTAAATCAATTACCGGACTTAAGATCTACAGCTATCCTTATTGCGCATACTCAGCTTCTGTGATTAGTCTAGTGCAATTGAAATATACTATTTTACAGAAATGAATGAACTGTTTAAATGAATATTGGACATTCTGAAGAGTCCTAGGGATTACTATATTGATGGGAAATCACTATAAACATGCAAAATTGTGCAAGCACTCGCACCTCTTTGTATTACATTCAATATTTTGAATTCCAGAAAGGGCGAGGTATTATTTACATGGCGATCCGGTTTTGGTAATTGCAGACGCAAACTTCTATCCCAAACCTGGACTATAACGCTCCACAACGTAGATCTTTCAAAACTGATAGTAATAATCATGCAGGCCGTTCCTTACTCTATAAGTTAATTTCATGCGTGACACTGAAAACAACATTACTTCACATCCCAACTGCAACAAAATATTAATTTCTAGTTCTATAAACTGCTGTAGACAGCCTGTAGTAGCAACGACGCCATTGTTGCAATGGTTTCAGAACTATGTGTGGAAGCTATATAGCATATCCTAAACCCTAAACTCTCACTCAATGAAAGATGATACCTTGGTGTATCGTAATGGAGATTTAGTTGGAGACCTGCAAAGCACCAAATTATTAGCACAAAACCAAATCTGCAAATTATTATCAAGAAACGCGACTATAACATGCATGGTACGCACATTGCTGATCTACACGCTACAAAAGATTTGTAGACCTCAAAGAAATTTTTGCGAAGCACTTACCTTTACTGAGGGGATCGCTTTCCAAGCACGGCGTTGAGATGCACCTTCCTTCGCAAAGGCCACGATAGAAAACCGCAACGCAATGCTCGTGGTGCCCAATACTTAGGAAACACTTTCCTCTCCTTGGATGAAGATCCTGGCCCAGAGATGGAGGACTGGCCAATGCTGTAGCCCGGAGGAGGGCCCATCACTTCCATGGTGTAACTATTTCGCAGGTGGTCACGCAAAAGTACTTTCTGTTGCAGTGATAGATCACGTAGCTCTGTTTCTACAAGTTTCTCGTCAATCTCAAATGGGATAATCCTGTCGGTCATAAACAAGGTGAGGGCCTCAGTCCAGTATGCATGAACCATACCTGTACCCCACTCGTCTTTCCGCTTCCTCGCATCTCGCGACTCTTTAAAGGCCACCACATACGCCGACCATGCTGGCATAGAATCAATCAGTTCCACCCAACGATCACCTCTTTGCCGAAGGTTCTCAAGCAGCGTCATGTAGTCATAGCACCATTCCGAGTTCTCAATGTATTCTCGATGCAACTCGGGCATGAGGTCTGGAAAGAGCTCAGCCATCGCTAACTCGGGCGTGACCCAACTCTGGCTGAACAAGTCCGTGATCACTGCGAAGTCCATTCTACAATTCTCAATCTAAGGAAGCTGCAAACGAAGCACAAAAAAAAATGATAACACAAGGGAGACAAACTTGAGATTACATTCTCTAGATCTAAACAGCTTAACCCTAAATTCGGACATTAATGCACAGTACCCCAAGTACATTGCAGTCCAGTTTTTGACTGTCGGATCCGACATCATGTTTCGAGTGACTAAGATGTTGAAGGGTAAGGCATTCAGTATATCCGTACGTGCGAGTTTATTGCAATGTGCCATGGCCGCCAAAATCGTTTTAATTAACCTCCAATTACGAGCTAACATTTATGAATGGTTTCCTCCACGAACGGCTGCGCCTCTTTTTAGTTGCTAGGAGCAACCTCGTACAAACGCATTGCTCCTTCTCTCTCCCAGCCCCCTTGCATGTTTTCTGACCTACATTGCAGACCTAAGCTTCAATTCATCTTTCCTCTGATTCTCTTGCAAACACCGTGGTCATGGATCAGTCTCCGCCCTCTGCCCAGCATGTTCAATCCTCGTCCACTAGCCATACCTCGTTACGAGAGGAGATCAAGTCTTCGATGCCTCCAACTTCAGAAATGCTCCGGGTTCCATTCAATGCCTCTTCTGTTGATTTGAATATCTTTGAATTTACTTTACTCCCTTCGGTTTAAGTTAGATGTTTGCATTTTCTTCAAGATTATATACCTCACTTACCCTTCTTCTTCCACTGCATGCAGGACGGGTTACCATGGCATAATTGGGAGCTGAGGGAGTTCGTTTCGAGAGTGACCGACAAGTTCAAAGATCGACGGCCTGGTAAGGAGGTGGACATGTTCTCTGACGTCCAGCAGCTTCGTCAAGTGATCCGATCAAATCGAGGCCAGATAGACTGGACCGAGGACGACGTTCGCACACTCAGGCGTGTTGAGAGTGCTTCCGGGATATCATGTCTAGAACCCGAGCTGTTTCATTACTACATTCCAAGACTCAGATCAACATGGACGTCTGCGCACAATGTTGTTGATTTTGGCAATGGAGCTCCCGGACCATCGGCTTTCTTAGAGGAAGATTTTGATTGGGTAGAGGATAATGAGTAGCCAAAGCCTTCCAATTTTGAGAACAATGTCAGCCCCCCCCCCCCCCCCCCCCCCCCCCCCCCGGTGATTCTAAGGATCATTTTTAATATTTACAATTTTTTTTCAATATATAAATTTTGCGGATTCCGGAATCTTGGTGTCTGAATTTCATTCATCCACTTCATTCTCTCATGGGTTCATAGGAACCCCGGCGGTAATTTTTTCCACGGTCATAGGGTCCCCGGTGCGTTTTTTGTCTGCTCACTTTTGACCCCCGGCGCGATTTTTGGCTGCTCACCGCTCACTGCTCACTGCTCGCCGCTGCCACACCAGAATGCCTGGCTAAGAAGTGAGAATATTAAAATTAAAAGAGGTCCAGGTCTTCTTGGCTTCTGGTACAGTAGAAGGAATTTTTCATAGATGAGTATATCCCTTTGAAAACTTCTTGGGATATTTTAGAACAAGTGTACAATAATGCTTATAATGGGTCCAAAATTATATACCTCCTAGAAATGCCTGAAATCATTGATAATTTCTTCGTCTTCTGATAAGATCTAGTGTGCTTTATTAAGTCAATTATTATTCCATATAAACGTAGATGGGTTGAGTTCAACTTATTTCAATCAGCAATTCGTTTAGAACTTTAGTGTGTGTTGCTTATGGTAGACATAGTTTTGAGAGAATGAGCAATTCCCTTGAAGTCATAGCTTGTGAAACAATTCTTCAGGATTTGCTACAAAGGATGGCAGATGGACCCAACCCTTGGGAGTCAGTGGGCTCTAGTACAGCACAATGTTCGTCTCCTCCACCGGTAATTACATTTCAAGATGTTGAGAATGCTCGTGCTGTTTCCAAGCTCTGGAGACGGGAGATTGATAGCAGTACAGAATACGCTTGCCTTCGTCTTGCTAAGTGGGATTATGATTCATACACGGGAGGCCACTGGACTTCCAGAGATGAGTTTCAAGCGGTTCGTTTTCATGTGAACTGGAATATATTTTTAAGAATTCTTGGTCATTAGCAAATCCCATTGGAAATGACAGGCTAGAAACAGCGTCCCTTGGGGAACTTAGTTGCAGTGAGTTAGAGCAGTTGAGGACATTGTTAAGTAGCAATGGTAATCAATCTCTATGGCTTGAAGCGGGAGAGGTACTCATTCCACGTGATGGTATTTGGGTCTCACCTAAACATAGATGAGATTAGGATGACAGTGTAATTGTGAATGCAAGACCTTTGTATATGGAAACCAAAAATTGATAATTGTAAAACCAGATATTTTAATTTGAGTTGAAGTTGAATAGATGTATTCACATTATTTTTTAGTATTCATTTTATTTGGACAAAAATCCTAAACAATTGAAGATTTTTTAATTCAATTTAATATAATCACACTTCTCTAACTCTTCATTGTTATTTGTTATTTCTTATTTAGTTTATGTGATTTTTTTATTTATCTTCAACAGGCTTCAGAGTCAACCTCTCCTATTTTGTTTTTGTAACATTACTGCTATAATTTTTTTTTCCTGAATTGATTTTTCTGTTAATTTCACCATTACTTTCTTTTTCTAGTTATTTGCCATCTCCTATTCAATAATAAATTTTTGCCTGTCTCTCTTTATTATTCCGAATCTTTTCGCAAATTTTTTCAGTAGTCCTGACTCCTCAGTCTTTATAATTTTTTTTTTAATTTTTCACTACTGTGACCTTTCTTCACCAACATTATCCTGCACCCGTAGTTGTATCCCTCTGTATTTATATTTTTATCATTCTCTAAATTCAATTATTCAGTGTCGGATTAATTTGGAAAAGGTTAGGGTGAATGGATTGGTTCACATCAATTAATGGCTAGGCCATATTTAATGAATCATGGGAATACTTTGTCTCCATCAGTTGTACATCGACTCATTTATGTCCAGAAGTGCGTACATTTTCTAGCACCGAGACGTCCACAGCCATACCTTTACCATTCTCTCAAACTGTGTGTCCTAGAAATGCGAGGCTCTGCTTTAACATTATCGTTACTTGTCAATTTCTCTAAGTTTTTTGTATTTTGGTTTTTTAGAGCATATCCCTTGTTAGACCTAGGTCATGGCACCAAAGAGGAGGAGAGGAAATAGACAGTTGCGGACCAAGAACTGCGGTCCGTCTTCTACCTTAAACGATGCTGCTGAGAGTGGTGAGGATGTGGCACAAAGCCCAGTAGAGGATAGCTTAGTCGAGCAGTGGTATTGCGCAGAAGAATTCGATCAGCCTTTTGACCTAGGAGACATACAAGGTGATATCCGCGAGAAGATGATAGTAGCAGCTCCAATGCTGATGGGTCGCTATGCTGGATATGGTAGGGAGTTCTTTACCGATGTTGTGGGATTATGTGATCAGGGACCTCTTATCCGAAATGTGGCCAATGTCTACAGCTTTATAAGGGACGAGGAAATCAGTGCAGTGTGGAAGGAAGGAGCAACAAAGGGACGCTACGAATTAGCTAGATGCGAGGATCCTGAACTGCTGAAAAAGTTTCGACATCATTTCTTCAAGGTATACGGAAACAAACCTGACAATACTTACTTCCCTTTACGTTTTCTCAAGGCTTGTTATGCAACCTTTGTGCATAACAAGCCTGTGAACTGGTGCGCTGAGGCTCTTGACCGACACTCTGCTCGACTAAAGAATGCGAGGAGAAATCCAGCAAAGCTGGGACCAATTGCTACCCGCTGTCAAGTTGAGGGGCTTTGCAAGATTATCCAGGAGTTGTCATGGAGAACTGGGGAAGATGCCGCAAATGTACAAGAGTTGTTGGCTGCACAGGAGGAAGAGCGTGGTCGTAGTAAGGAGTTGACTTCCGCTACTGTTGTCTTCAACGGATCAGTAAAGAGATACGACACAGCGCTGGAGAAGATGACTACCGAGGCTTCAGACGACACGGTGGATGCTCTAAATGTGAAGTATTCTGAATTGCAGAAAAATTCAAGACGTGTCCTAGTTGAAGGGGGAGCAGCGCAAGAGTACAAGGCTTTGACTAATGAGATGGAGTGCATTTCAATTCAGATTGCAAAGCTGCGAGATGGTAATGCACAATTACAAAGTCGAGTCCTTGAATTGAGGTCTGAGCTTAATAAACACAGATTCTCTCAGAGAGCAGCCACTCTAGCCTGGGAGAGCGCAAAAGCCAATGTGGACAAGGTTAGAGGGAAAATGTTAACCATGAAGACCCCAAGAGTTTTCGAATATCCGCATGAGTCATCAATTCCTCCTTTGGGTATTTTGGGCCAAGATATTTGTTCTTACTGTGGCTTAGGTTTCGTTTGGAAAGCGGCTGTCCTATGTTCGTGTGGTTGCTTCTTGCATCCCCCTTGCGTGGCAGAAATGATTGGAAGTCAGAATTACAAATGCAAAAAATGCAAGGACCAGCTTCTCGCATCATCTCCCTTACATTTAACTGGACAATGGGTTGCTCAGTTTGGAGGAGAGTTGGATCAGCATCAACGCACGGAGTGTGCTGCATTTTCTGACATTCTTCAGATCGTGAGAGACAGTAGTCTTACTCCTGGAACCAGCCAACACGGAGCAAAGGGATAAGTGATATAGAAACTGTACACGCTTTTGACAAATGTTTTTGAATTTTTGCTTTAGAATCATAGTTCTTGAATTTCGGGAAAATTATGTACCTTCTGTTCAGTACTTTCTTTGAATATGAACCATGAAACTTTTATTTCGAAAAATGTAGAATCTAAGTTTTTCAATATCCTATTTTCTTTTGGAATGTCGATTCACATGCTAATTTTGAAGTATATCACTTTCCAAAGACCAGGTGCATAGTTTCCAGGTGACGACAGAGTGCAAGAGGTTTTCAGATGCCTGCAAGCGCTATCAGAAATATAGAATTCAGGTTCAAAGGACACAAATAATAAATATTAAAATGATAAATATTTACTTCGTCACCATGTCACGGAAGGCCAGTCCATAATCTGTAGACGTACATAGTTGTAGTTAAGCTGGAAGTTGTCCTTGAGTCATGATGGACGAAGTGAAGATCACACACGTATCACCTAGGACCGCAGTTTCTACTAGTGTTTGGATGTTATAATCTTGCAAATGATCGCGTCCGGTCAATTTTTGGAACATGCATTCACCATGTACAATTCTAGTATGTGATTTGTGGATAGTAAGCTTAACACACTGATGTTGCTATGCTAGCCATAATCGATACTGAGTTACGTGCCATATATTGCAAGTCTAGTTAAGGGGATGCTTGAAAATCACATTCATTTAAATTTTGTAAACTATGGGTGCTCATATAGGAGGTACACAAGGTTGACCTACCAATAGAAATTGGGGCGCGGAAGGTGTTCTTGGAAGTGGGTTTACTTAGAGGGGTGTTGGCAAAAAGCCAATTCGGTGGCCGTGGTTGCTTAGGGGTTTAGGTGATACTTACCTAAAAAACAAAAATGAATTCCACATAACTGGCTTGCAATTATAAAACATGCCCCATGTTTTGAGAAGCTAGAAACCAAAATTGCCTTCACTAAGATACCTGCCATGATTTCATATTTTTGAGGGTTTAAGGCTTTAGGGTTCGTCGATGTCATAAACGTTACGTCGAGTCGGCGACAGAGATTCGCAACGCAGTACAGGATTATCCTCTCTCTCCCGCCCCATGCGTTCATTTGCAGCGAAAGGACTCGTGCGGTTTCAATTTTCGAACGATGCCCAAGTTAGATTCCTTGGTGATAGTTTCCTTGACGCCCAATATCATCAAGGAGTTTGCAGACCATGGCATTCTCTCAGGTACTCTTTCAACAATTAGGTATCAATCAATTACACTATAATTGGATAGGATATGCAAGATTGGATTAAGAATGGACAAATTTTTTTAGGTTGTGCATTGTTGGTTTGACCATTTTGTATAGTACCCACCAATAAGTTTACGTTCACAACACAAATAAGAGAACATCTCTCAATTTTCAATGAATCACCATGTTCTCAAAAATGATCCAAATTGCCAACTGCAAAGTGTATTGGAAAGATAACGGAGCCTTTTATACCATTATGTCAAATATATCCCATAAAAATGAAAAATATGTGCTATTATACCATTTTCCTTACCTAGTATCTACTATTCACCCTTAGGTCTTATTAGGGGCATTCTACATTGAGGTATGCCAAAAAAGAGAACTTCAACCATCTTCATAGAAAGCTCTTCCAATTCTTTTTGTATAAATGCAACTTATTTTAGAAAAAAATATGAATTATGCTTACCAAGAAGCTTAATTTTAGACTTTCATACTCTAACTGACGTGTCACCATAAACAAGTGTAACTTCAAATGATCATATCTCTCACCTCAAATGACCAAATTTCATGAAACTAACACCAAATTTTCTAAAATGTAGTAAATTTCATCAAAACCATCTCTTATGTGCTGATCCAAGCCACATGTGTAAGGAAATTTCATTAGCAATCATTGCACTCAAAAATGTGTATGTTACTTTTTCACAAAAGACAACGTCTACGCTTATCACGCCAACTCCATTCAATATTTGTCGGTGTGAGCCACATCTATACAAAGGGCATCAAAAGAGATCTCTCAAGAGATAATAAGATTTTTTTTCTCAATATATCTCACCATATGAAGGCCTTCATACTAGCGAAAGGTAGATACTAAAAAATATGTTAAAACATGCTAAAGTTATTAGATAAATTTCCACTCTTCTTGGAATTTTTTCATATATTGATAAAGAAAACTCTAGTATCTTCCTTATGTAATTTGTACTTTATAATTTGAATTAGTTTTGAGGGCATGGCGGCCAATTGAAAATTGGAAGTATGTTATCTCTTACTGCTATGAACGTAAACTTGTTGGTGGGTACTGTACATCAAATCTAGGCATTCTAGTACTTATGTGAATCGTAGTGTTGTGGGGTATTTCATAGTGATCTAATTCTAATTCTCACGTTATAATTAGGATGGGCTATCAGAAGATGTAGCTACAAAGGCAGCTAGAATAGCAAAGGTTCTTTTGAAAAAATAATGACAAATACAAAACAAGACTTGGTTGGAAGAATTGGCTGCGGAAATTGCTAGCAAAGGTTCTTTTGAAAAATTGACAACAGTTGCCAACAAGGCTTGGTTGGAAGAATTGGCTGCGGAAATTGCAAGAAGTGCTCCCCAAGACATGTGCATGTGCATAACGAAGATAAGAAGCATGCCAAGGAGAAGGGGAAATTGAAGAGAATTTTACTGTCTCTTGCAATACCACAACATCCACCAAACCACATTGGGCAGAGCGCATACCCGAACGTGTGCTTCATCCACTTCTTGTCGTCTGGTGTGTGCTTTCGCAGTAACGAACTCAATGCTTTCCACGACAAAACTACACCCCATGATCCACGTTACAGACGCTCCAGATCCACAAAACCATAGGCCCATTGACATCTCCGACTCCACAAACCAATAGCAACCGCACTTTATACCAACTCTGTTTCTCAAAATCCAATCCTTACAGGGCACTGCAAACTTGTGTTCCGTCTACTACCGTTCTAAATGCCCTAGATAATTGGTTCTAAATCTTATTCCTAGGTTTAAGAATAAGATTTTAGAGCAAGATTTAAGAAACAAATTCTGCAGCTTTTACTAGACCTACTTATCAAGCACCAAGCACCGCCAGACACTCTGCAGCAGTTGGCCTTTGGCCTGGCACCTGATGCAAGCATTTCTCCATCAAACCGAAAAGCTTCCTATCCAGAATAACATCTGAGGTATGCAAAAGGTACCCAATGCCCCAGATGTCAACCATGGTATCATGAGGCCCAAGTGTCATCTCCGGAGCATGTGAATTGGCATCTAGTGGGTGGGGCTCGAAGCACTGATCGCTCTTAATTGCCTCATCAAGATCCACTAGTACCCATTTCCCAGCGTTATCCCTATCACGAAGAACATTATCCCACCTGATGTCTCTGTGCATAAATCCTTCTCTGTGCAACCACTGCAGAGCTTCACACAAACATTGGAGACAAGCTATCAATTCGTCATGGTTGTTTGGTTTTGCAACCACAGCCCTCTGCACCACAATAGTTCGCTCTGAATCCTTTCTATGCAGAACATGTTCCACATTCGGACAAGGTGACGTCGCCTCATAGATGGCTTTAACTTTCCGGTAGAGAGCATCATCTGGATATGTCTTCGCTACCATCCTCCCACATGGACGAATCACTTTTCCACTGCTCCTCAGAATGAGAGGCATATCCGATAACAGCTTCCATCGTTTTCAGCAACTTTGCCACATTTATGCAGGCCAGTACAAGATTAAGTCGATCCTCTGCCCTCGATAGACTGAATTGAATGAGATCATGGCACATTTTCACGAGTCCTCCATATGGATTCACAACCACATGTAGCGCACAGAATGTCACTAGGGTTGCCCTTGCATAGTACGCCAATAGAAATGGGAGATTCTTATATGTCCAGTCCAATTTCGAAATCAATTCCTTTCTTGGATCACCAGCAGTTGAAATGCCTTTCTCTTCCCCTCTCCACAAAGCATAGAACTGGAAACCAAATCTAACGACCTTGTCGGGCCTTGTTCCACTAGCACTCCCTTCACCAGACTTGTTTCGCTCTGCTAACCAAGCGCCATCAAAGAAAAACTTAAGTGGTTCCTCAATAACAGTATCCCAAAAATGCTTAAAAGAATCCTCTGTATCAGCTGTGGGTGGAGGGATTGGAGGGTCCACGATTGCATTTACAAGGAAAACAATTTTAGAACAAATTTCATCAGGTCCAGCTAGTTTGAACAACTTGTCCTTGTTTGGCGGCAAAGAGTTCCACAAATCCAAAGTGACAGGAAATCGAAGGCCATCCTCCAATTCAGTTTTCAACAATACCAGCAGCTCATCCACTTTGCAGAGTGGCACACGCTGCTCAACTATTTTCCGCCGAATGTATAAAGTATTGTCAACTCTGGGGGTACCTGCCGAAAGACTGGGTTAGACATCAACATGCAAAAGATGCATCAGGTGACGTACTACCTGACACCCTGATGGGTGAACGCGTGCAGTTCACATCGGACTCCGAGGCTTGAATCGGCATGTGCAGTAAGATACTATTCCTTTGAGTTCGTGCCATTTGGATAACCACCTGAAAAGAAAACAAGTTATGCGTAGGCAGAACTTAGAGTGAGTTCAAATCCTATGCATTTTATAGTTCAAAACAGGACTTTAATGGTTTTCCTACAAATTGTTGAGTTTAATCCTACAAAATATCATGAAACTATACATGCCGCCTCCAAGAATATGAAGATGGTTAAGTTTAATCCTACAAAATATCATGAAACTATACATGCCGCCTCCAAGAATATGAAGATGCTCCAGGAGGGTTCGAGATGATGTCAACATCATGTCTCTGCTCCATTGGCATTCCATCTGATACTCCATCAGGCCAAGCAATCTGTACATGGTTCATTTTGGGAGGATAAGTACTAACACCGTGTTGGCCTGCCCAGTCAAAATCTATGAACTTTACTTCAAAAACCCCGTTTCTTCGCCGCACCATAATGTTACCCTCACGGGCATCTCCATGGACAGACCCTGCATTCTCGGGGCCAAACACAGATAAACCATCTGGGCCAAACACAGATAAACCATGAACTTTTTTGAGTGCGTCAAGAACAACCGATCGGCATTCTGTCTTCTCCTGGTCATCGAGCGACAAGAATGTCTTCCATGGATCCCCGAGAAATTCCATAGCAACGAGATAGAAACCCCCAGGCAACCTCTGAAACTTAATCAACTCCGGTGCATAACCCCTGTCGTACCATGCCCTGTGTACCTGGAAAACACAACACACAAAACCATAAGCCCAACATCAAGTCAAACAAGGATACACAAGTCAAACATGGATACATACCTAGAAAACAATTCTACAGAACATGCCACATGATAAATGCAATATGTCAATTAACAACTGAAATCAGGACAAAACATACCTGGTCACCATATCTTCTGCAGAATTTGATGACAACCTCTCGCTTGTTGGCATCCTCCGCTAGGAACACAAGCTGCTTGTTAGCAATACTATTCTTGAACTTGTAGTTTGGATTCAACCAAAGTGAGTAAGGAGCAAATTTATCTAGAAAAGGAAGGCGTTTGGATCCTTCTGCTTTACCCTGGATGCTGTCATAAAAAGTTTCCAAGCTATCCAATCCCAGCTTCAAAGCTTTAAAAACAGAGGCCAACCTCATAGAGTTTGAATGGACAATATTTTCAACACATGTTAGAAAACTGGCAGTCACTTGATCCTGATAAGTCATGGCAGTCACTCTGATGTGAGGTCCCCGTAACTCTATAAGGAACGCCGGGCAAGTGGAGAACAAGTATGCTGTGCTCTCCTTCCCTACAATACAAAACCGGGAATAGTATGCCAAGCCCTGAAAATCATTCAGCGTACTTGTAGATGCAAGCTCATTCTCCACCTCAAAAATCGCATAGATTGGAAATGGAGAGTTGCCTCTGATGCAACCATCACAGGCCATATTGCTTGCGTCCTCGATCGTGGCGCCTGAATTAATTTGCCTCTTTAGATAAAAACCAAGTACGTCGAAAACTTTGGATTGACGCGTACTCTCATTTTTAAAAAACTCTGTGCTCGTGTCGCAAAGCTCTTTCACAAAAGAGTGATCCTCCCGAGTTAGCAACGTGGAGTTTTGAAGATTATCTTCAAACTCTCCAAATATTGGATGCAACAATGGTCCTGGTAGAGTACCCACATGAGATCTATCGCATCGAAAGAGGGGTCCGTCGCGATGATTCTGAACGCGCCTAACAGTGTGCAAGTCGAAAGATGATGGTGCTTGCTCTTTGTATCGTCTCACTATATCCAACGCCTTCGCTAGGTTCTCTACACATGATATCCAAATGACCGTTTAGATATAATCAAGGGATTGTCCGGATATAATCTGGTCTACTAAGCGAAGAAACTTACACAGACCTCCTTATTCTACCTATGCCAAGAAGTATCAGAAGAAGAAGAGGACAAGGGGGAGAGGAACAATAACTGCTGGCATTGAGCAAGAACTAGAGAACCCAAGGGAGCGAATAAAGTAAGACCAAGAACAGCATTGCTTACTCAATGAGATTCAAAAGATTCACAAGATTCAGAAACCTTGAAAACGACAGACCTCTATAAGTCGTGGAATAAAGCAACGAACAAGCCATCACAAGAAAACCTAATTGTTCTGCTGAGAAAAACATACCAAGAGGAGGAGCTTGTAAGAATACATGCTTTTAGGGCTTAAGGTATTCATCAAGCTACCAAGATAAGAAGGAGAACCATACCGGTAGGACATGCTATGCCAATCCTAATCCCATAACCATGAACTAAACCCTCGCCAGACATGTCTTCCAATTAGTGACGAATTAGCTCGTATTCCAAACATGGGACAACATGGGGGTAGTAAAAGCATCAGACACAAAACCTGTTTATTCTGCCTATGGGGGCAAGAAGCCCAAAACATCAAAAACCGAAGTACAACAATCCATGCTAACGATCACCGGCCCCCAAAATACAGCCACGAACATCAGTGTGGACACAGTAAACAAACAAACAATGCAATAACACCCCAAAGTGAGCCAGAACCCCGTCAAGGTTCAAGAAGCTAACACCTGGTAACACTTTGCTGCAAACCAGAAACACCAGAATCCAAGAACAGAAACCCTAAACCAGAAACCAGAGAAACTCTAAAGTAGACAAAATTCAACCGTGACAAAAAGAAAGAATCACGCTAAATACCTTCTGGTAGGCAAAACAAAGCAAAAGAAAATTACAGACAAACTCACTCGTACCCCCAAACCCTAAGACCCCGAGCATCAAGTCATCACACGCACTGTTGCTTCTTAATCTGCGTCCATGTAGCATCGGACACTTTCAGGAAACCGATCGCCACAGATTTAAAGATCAAGGTGTGAACAAACCCTACGTGCACAAAGCAGCAAAGATGTCACTTCACTGCAAGAGATAACCTGCTAACAGTTCACTCCAAGCTTTCAGAGTAAAACATGAAGTGTAGGACGAGGGAGTTCACCTAATAATTCAGCCCTGCGCAGAGAGCGGGAAACATACCTGTCGGCGATGTAGGAACTGCAGTGTCACCAGTGACCGTAACAGGATCATCTTTCGTCGCTCCAACAGGTTGTCCAAGCTGTCTGAAATGCTCTTCGAGCCTCTTCCAGTCAGATCGAGAATCCTCCGAAACCGCAAATCCATTTAACCGGATTGATTCTGGTTTCAGCCGGAAATGTTGACCAAGTTCAGTGAAAGGAACCTTATCAAAGATAAACCCAATAGGTTCGGATGTATCTGTCCTGAAGTAGGCAGCCACCATTGTGAAAACCTGCACACGCGTCAGTTAATTAACAAAAAAACGCAAACACAGATCGAGTCACTCTGATCGAGTACAAACACAGAATTCTACTACTATCCTCGAGTTCCTCGCAACCCCGTAGTACGCACAAGGCACAGAGCAGCACAACTGAACAGAAGAGACATCAAAAAACGAGATCATACACAGCATCGTACAAACAATTCAGGAGCGCGGAGGGAGCGTACAACAATGAAAATTTCGATCACTCAGCTCCAAAAAGTTACCCTTGAGCACCGCAGCGGTACAAGGGCTTGGAGCTCCGCGTGGCTGCTCCGTGCAACACTGAATGCGAGAACAGTGCGAGCGGAAACACCCTACCCGCAATGCAAAAGAAAAACCCAAGCCAGCAAGGAGAGTGAGAGAGCAACAACAAGTCATCCAATACCCTAAATCAACTTTTATCAAGTGTGTTTAAAATATAAATAAGTGCGTAAATGCCATAATTAAACTTTATGGATAAGTTCTAAATATCATAAACTTCTCAAATATATAAATTACATAAACCCATGCAACCATTTTATGATGTAATTGTATATTCTAAAGACCTGGTTACAGTTTTATATCAAGCGAAGAATACCATTGTACCAAATGCATGAATCTATAAAAATAATTTATAAATATTATAATTAAATTTCATGGATAAGTGCTAAATATCACAAACCTCTCAAATATATACATTAGATAAACCGATGCAACAATTTCATGATATAAGGCCATGCAAATTATTAATGATGCAATTATTTAATTTAATAACGTAATTACTGTCTAGACAATTTGAAAGTACTAAGTGCGTTGAATACATAAAATTTAGACACAAATGTCATGATTAAACTTCATAAATAAGTTCTAAATATTAAACATCTCTTAACCCTAAACGCCCAAGGGGGGTCCCAAGCCTAGAAACAGATTTTTGAAGACAATGTTATAGATGAAAATGGAGGCAAGCTATCTAGATCTCAACCGTACAATCTTGTAGTAGACTTATTGTAGGTCATGTGGACCAAATTTGTGTCATGAACCCTCATAGATTGCGAGATCATAACATTCTAGGACTCAAAACAGCCTACAAAATTTCATCATTTTCACTTTAGAGTGGAAATGCTACCAATAGACCTATTGCAATGAAAAAATCTCCAACTAGAAAGTTGTTCACCTATATCTAAAAAATACCCTTGAACCAAAAAAGTTCATCAAGAAAATTTCTTTGCTCAAATAATAGCCTTGCAATGGTGAATCCTGCCAAAATATTTACAAAGGAAGAATAGTCCAAAACTAGACCCTTTGTAATAAAATCTATGCCCAATCTACAAAACATCTTCAATTTAGTCAAGGTTTCTACTACTAAAACTAGACTTGATTTGGAATCCATCCCAAAAAATAAAGTCGAAATCCAACGGTGGATGAAGGAGATCTAGCTCCTCAAAAATCATCCATTTTATCAATTTTTTGTCATAGAAACATCATTGCAAATCTAATACCAAAAGTATTTGGATCGAAAATCTTCCAACTAGAAAGTTTTTAGATTTCATCTTAAGATCATAATTATGTAAAAAAATTCATGAAAAACTATATTTGATTTTACTTAATTGGATTGCAATGGTAAAACATGCCCCATGTTTGAAATTCCAAAAATGAAAGCTGCCTTGACTAAAATGCATGCCATTAATTCATACTTCATTGTATGGGTCTGCAATTTTTATTACACAAACTAGACTTGATTTGGGACTCAATCCAAGTGATTTCATCCAAAACGGAGTCTGGATGAAGAAGCTATGGCTCTTCAAAGTTTCTAGAGTACATCCAAAATGTCGTTTTTTGACATTGTGGGCGTTTAAGGGTTACGTATATAAATTACATAAGGCTATGCAACTATTTAATAATGTAACTGCTTAATTTAAAAAACTAACTATAATTATTAAACAAATCAAGAATACTAAGAGTATGCATTGAATAGATCAACATAATGCAAAATAATATAATTAAATTTCTGAATATTATATACCTTCCAAATTTAGGATTTAGGGTTTAGGTGTTTAAGGTTTAGAGTTCACAAGAGCGTCCTTGAGGATTTGCACTTTTTGGGTTGGTAATTTTGATTGGACCTAACCTATTTTCGATGCTCGTGATTTTGATGGTGCAATAGGGTTTAGGGTTTAGGGGTTTAGGGGTTAGAGTGTTTAGCGTGTTTGGGTGTTTGACACTTGTTGGATTGTTGGAGGGTTTCTGGCCACGGCATGATTGGAGGGTCCTTGAAGAGGAAGTATCGCGCCCAAGATGTTTATCCTTCTTATTACATGAGGATGTGACTCCTGAAGACCAGGAACCAGAGCCGTATTGTGGCCCAGCGAACGAAGCTCCTGAGACTCCTTTCAATCGTTGGCGTGACATTCGGCCTGGTAGCTGGATTCTTTTGAGACCTGAAGATTCACTCATCTGTCCTGTATGGCAAGGAAGAGCAGCAAGTGCTGTATGCAGAGAGGAAAGACATGTTAACCTTGGGAAATTTCTAATTCAATTTTGGAACCCAAGAGCGTGGAGAGAGAGCTTGCATTGAAATACCGTAATTGTTGGTCTGCAAAGTGGGTAGTAGAGAAGCGCGCTCCGGAGTGGGTCAGTGTTGATGCAGTGGTTTTTGCAAGTTGGTCGAAAATCATGGATCCAAGGACTAGAACCATTCCGAAGAAAGCCATAGAATGTGCGTTAGCAAACTTAGAGAGAGCTAATTTGGTTGACACATGATCCTCTATGCCATTTAAGTATGACATCGGGAGATCCCGTGATGAACACGTCAAAGTTTCTTGTGTTTCTGCTCTTCTCTAAATGCCATCGAAGTCATCCATGCCTTAACCATTCTCAGTCTTCCATGTAATTTTGGCCTTCCTTTTGAGAATAATATTTATTTCTATATGTGTTTCGAATCTGCTTCCAAATCTAATATGTCGGTTGAGTTTGCTGTCGGGGGATCCCGTGATGAATACATGTGAGCCCACATGTCTTCCATTCTCCTATATTTTGCTCGCAATGTACGTATATCTCGGTCAAGTTTGCTATCGGGGGATTACGCGATGAATACCTGGGAGCCCACATCTCTACTGTTCTTTTGAATCTCGGTCGCAATGTACTTATATCTCGGTCAAGTTTGACATCGAGGGATCCCGTGATGAATACTTTTGAGCCTACATCTCTTCTGTTCTTTTGTATCCCGCTCGCAATGTACTTATACAATGCTCTTACTGAATGTCCTTGCTATGTAAAGATACTAGTACAGTAGCCCGTCGTGGGATCTTTCCGCACAATTTTACGTCAATGCTCCGTATTTATCATGTCCAAAATAGGTGATTTCTTATTTCTGGACTCTTGACAGTTCCTACAACTAACAACTATTTCTTCATACATGTTAACCCTTAATCACCCATGTATATATATATATATATATATATATATATATATATATATATATATATATATATATAATCAAAAATGATACCACAAGGAGATACCATGGTAGTCACACACATAACATGGAAATTTTTTTAGCCTAGATTTTTCTTTTACTTTTTGTAAATTTTTTATTGGTTTCAGATGGCGACATGAAAATACTGAATAATTGTTAAGGCAATTAGGGGTTAACATGTTTGAAGAAGAAAGTGTTCAATGGTTATGAAGCATATAGTGTTAATAGTTATGAAGCAAAAATTATCATATTATATTATAGGAAAAGGTTAAAATGTCCTATTTCTAGTTGATTGACCATGTGTTGGTAGCTTATCATCGGGCAATTGATTATTTGAGTTTTTAAAAAATTAAATATTGTTGATCCTTTTTTTATAAAATATAAACATTTTCCTTCGGTAATTTATTTTTAAGTTACTTACTTTTTCTCCTAAAGAATCTACTTCTCTAGATTTATTTAAACCGTATTATTCTTTAAATGGATTCAAATTTTATTTTATTTTAGATTTATCTAAAATCTATACCCTTTACACCATGTTTGTATGTTCTCTAAATTTATCCATTTAATCTCTTGATGAATCAAGAACTCTTTCTTGGACCATGGGATTCTTATAGTATGTTTTGTAAGTATGTATGTGAAGTACAAGAAAATATATGTAAAATATTTTAAAATTATGTTTGAGGGTTTAAAACACCTTGTCTACCTCACTAACCCTCAAAGTTGTAATTTTGTGGTGTTTTTGGGACGGGGACACGTGAGGTTCCTGCTCATGTGCAAGTTTTTGATTATTACAACATGGTGGTGATGAAGACAAGGAGCTTTTGATTTAGGAGCTAAAATAAACGGTGGTGCTTAAGATCTGGAGGACAAGCTAAGGATAAGTTGTTATTCAAGTGTTGCATGAAAATTATGCAAGATTACTTTTTACTTTGTATTTGAGACCTGTATCTCAAATTTATGGATGAAGTGTTAGTCACAAAGGCTAAGCAGCTGTGAGGAACTGTTAATGCTTTGTACATAATCAGTGACTAATAGACTATTAATTGGTAAAAATCACAAGCTGAATGTGTATGATGGAAACTGGTAATGATAACTTGATCAGTGGATAACAAATTAGAAAGCTTTGCTATACAACCTAAGTAATGATAATATCATAACTTAGTTATTAGTGTTTTCCTCTAAACAACATCATCTGTTTGACAGAGCTATTACCTAGATCAAAGTATGTTCACTGAGATTCGGGCGTCGCTCCACACATCACACGGTACCAGATTACCATCAGTTCTTACCCTGGTTGCACTTGCCCAGCATTCAAGAAGACAATGACTACGTTTTGAGGCAGGACTCAGTTCACGTATTGTAAGCACCAATACTACATACTCTTGAAGGTCTGCAACCGTGATCCCGAAGCGGAGCTTTTCATCCATGCGCCTACCTTCAGCTTCAACGAGGTCAAGCTACTCTTAGAGAGTGGAATCTTGCGTCACCCCTTGGCGAAGAAGTAGGTAGGCCTCCTACTTTAGAACTGCCATTTCCACAATGGCCATTTGTCACGTAGTGAATGATTTTAGTAATATCCCATGTACTAAGTCCGCAATACAGAAGCTATATTGACTTTTTCATTATAAAGGCTTTGTCGTTCACATTGATTGCACTCTATTTCAAAACATTCTATCTTGAACAAGTGCACTATATACTTCGTATCCCCTGACATGTACCTTTTATTACAGCAAACATATACTTGTTATTAGATGTCTTAATCTTCGAACCTAACACGTTTCGGGTTGCCCACTACACTATCAGCAGGACTGCCAGCCGCTGACTGTACTACAGGACAAACTACATTCGCATTCACTTTCGTTCCTACACTTGGCAAGTGTCCTTGGTATGAACGTTTCAGCAATGGCCCACCTCCCCGCCTCCGATTCACTGATTCCCTGGAATAGGTTCCCCTTGGGATCTTTCCAACCTTCGAGTATGCATGTGGTTGCAAAGGCACATCTGCGTCCTCCTCCAGCACTATGATATCATCCGATTTTTCTGAACGTAGAGGATCAGCTCTTACATCCGGTTGTACGTCAACATCCGTTGTCGAAGGACGCCCTTGGCTGTTGGCCATCACCTCTTCTTCGTCCTCCACCTCAACATATGGTTGAAATGGACAAACATCGTCAGCAAGTGAAACAACAATATCTCTGACGTCCTCCATAACTGCTGTCCCGCTCTACGGAAAAGAGCTTCACAAAACACCAACAGAAAAGAGGAAGAGACATTCCATAATCCTATCTTAAATATCCCTGAAGAAGATGCTTGGCGCCCTTGAATATCGGCTATTCATTCATTTAAAAGTTGTCATCCTCCTAAACTGAATGGAAAAAGATGAAGGTTTAGCAAAGGTCATTTAGCATTTAAAATTTAAAAATAAAATAAAAAATGAAATTATAAAAAAAAATATATATATATATATATATATAAAAATATAAAAATATAAAAAATGAAATTAAAAAGATTAAAGTAAACAAAAGCAATATTTAATATGAAGGTTGAAAATTAGATGAAGGAGATTAAGAAATTGAATGTGAAAATAAAATGAAAGAGAAAATTAAATGAAAGGACGCTTTTGACCCCTCTAACAAGATAGATAGAATAAAGAAAGTTAATAAAGAATACAAGACAATTAAAAAAAAAAAAAAAAAAAGGAGAAAGGCATGTAGACTATGGTGGATGAATTCTAGCAATGTTAAGAAAATGTTACGAAATTGAATGTTACTTGATCCTTGTTCAGAGGTTCAATACCAATACTTTTTAAGTAGTAATTTGCATATAAATTTAAGGAGATGAGGGGAATTAATGTACGCCTGAACCAGTTAGAAGGAGCTGGAGCATAGTCAAAAAATTGGTGCACGTCAAAAAATTAATCACCAAGAAAAGAGAAAACGAACTACAAATTCAATGAAAATACTGTAATTAGTCCACGGTTATAGGGTCAATAAAATTACTAAAATAAGATTATTTCTAAAAATATACTTAGAATATTCAAATCTTCTAATTTTATATTATATTTTTAGTAAAAAAATTTGCTATTTTTAGGTTCTGTCCCCCATTCTGTGCTCTCCGCTCTCCGCTCTCCGCTCACGTACAAGCTACCCCCTACAACTCTAAAAAATGAATACCTATTTGAATGAAAGTCACCAAATATTATGACTCCACTCTCTCTAGCTTCCTACTTGCTTTCCAGATGCATGAAAATTGCTTGTACTAATAATTATGCTATAAATTTCCTTCGCTGACAATTGAACCATTATTAATTGCCTTCCCATATTACTTTGAGGTGTCAAGCTGATTGCCAACATAATGTAGTCGTTATGACTGTCATATAGACGATTTTCTTTACTTATATTGGTCATTGGTTTCTGTATGACTCAGTGTTGTATTAAAGTTGATTTAGATGACTATATGTAGTCATGTAGTCATTGTTTAAATCTGGAATAATCTTTATATAAATATGTCTAGGATTTTTTTCTACTTCGCCATAGATTTCAAGAGTTGACAAAGAAGTCATTATTGATTGCCTTCCCATACTTTTTGAAATGTGAGAGTGATTGCAAAATAACGTAGTCATGTGGACAGTTTTATTTACTAAAATTGGTAATGATTGCAAAATAACATATTCATCTAGTGAAAATCAAAAAATTATGAAGACAGAGAAATGAAATTAGAATCAACTAGTTTTTACAATATTTTGTTATTTCTAAGACATTTAAGGTCACTATTACTGATTTTTTGCTAAAGTCGCGAAATTGAGAAATTCTATTTTTGAGAAGCGAACCTTATTTTTTCATTTGCCAAGTGACAAACGTGCTATGGTGTTACGGTATGCATTGCCCATGTGAATAAGAGATAGAACTAATAGTACTCCACCTTAGAGGCACCTTCGGCAACCTCTAGTCAAATAGTTAATTAATTTCAAATTTTGTTGTTTGGCATCAAAAAGAGCATTTTTTTTTTTTTTTTATTTCAACTTTTCAAGAAATATATATAGTTTTATTTCAATTTCCATCTACAAATAATGAATTTTCATAATGTTTGTTATTTTAGTGAACCACGTGTGATCACTTTGAACTTTTTTAATGGATTTGATTTTAAATTCATGTACTTGATTTCAAGATATTTCATCATTTATCTAATTTTATTTCATGATTTTCTAACAAATAGGCTATAATATTCTTTTTTTAATCCGACATTTATATTTGGAATTATTTTTTGGCAAAGCTCCCCCTAAGGTACCATAGGTTACTAGCAGCTTTTGCACTGTTTTGCCTAAAAATTAATTGAAGTGCAAGAAGTGGTTAGGCAATTCAAAAAATAATATCTCAAAGTTGGGTAATTCTAACTTATATTTTACAATGCACTCTTCAAAACCATCACATTCCATTATCAACACTATTATTAATTTTATTTTATTTGGAGCAAACAGAGGGAAGAATTTCCAGAAAATTTATGCAGATTTGTAAATAATTATTTTCTGCCTAAACTGCTAGTAGCCTACGGTATGCATTATGCATTACCCCACAAAGTTACTTTGAATGATGGTGCTGTGAATGAGAGCTTAAAGCTCTACTAAATCACTACCTCCTTCCTTCACTAAAGTCATCCATCAAACCATCATCCTCCCATCTTGGCACCCAATAAGTCAATCCTCAGGTATCCTAGAACCTGAGGATTTCATTTCATTGCAATTTTTCTCTCTCCGCCTCTTGTCATTCTCCTTCTGATTTGTACTAGCCATAGCCATGCGGAATCCCCTCAAGCAGCACACTCCGGAGTAGGAAGAAGATGGTATGCAAATGAGAGGTTGAAGCTCTGTCTTTGTAAGCTACTACTTTGTAAGCTCTCTTTTCCATTTCGTCACTTCTGTTTTTTTGCACCTTGGTGAGGTTTAGGGTAAAGCCATTCATCAAACCATCTATCTGTTCATTCTGAGGTGATCTTGAGCTCATTTTGATTATGCTTTTCTTTTGTGTTTTTCGGAAATGTGATTCAGAATTAGGGTTTGGTCATTTAGGATTTCGCTTTGAGCCATGGCTTGTCTTCAATAGCAATCCTTGTATTGGAGCTGTACTGCTTCTGAGCTTCGAAGAAACTCGATCAGCCAGGTGATGTATAGTCATTGCTCGACATTCAAATTAGAACTATTCGAGTTTCACGGTTGTGCTATATGTTTTTGGCTTGATTCGTCATGGTTTGAACTGAGTATATTTTCCAACTGTATGTTTTTTGACGACAACAATATTTGTGTGCAGTGAAGTGGAGAGGAAGACCTATGGAACTGAGGATGTCAAGTGTGGGGGGAAGCGCACGGGCGATGGCATTCATGTACTGTGCACTAGCTTTTGTGATGGCTGCTGTGTTTTGGGGCACCGCCTCCGCAGATATTTTCCAAGAAGGTATGATTCTGCTCAATTGACGCTTCAACAGTAGTTACTGTCTTTGAGCAACGGAAAGGCAATGTTACTTTAGAAATTGTTTAAGTATTCTTTTTGTCACAGGATCGATTTAAATTCTATATGTGATGATATGTGTTGGACTGCTGTTTGCTTGCAGAGAACGCGCTTCTGTTGTTCAGAAATGGGTTTGTGAATTTAATTCAAGAAACATTGTTTTGGTTCAATGTTAGACTTCAATGATGAGACGGTTTGAAGTGGATTCAGGTTTTGAGTGGAAGCTTGATGTTGCTCTATCTGGTATATGCTTATGGAGTTGAATGCAAGTTGTTTTGTTTCATCAAATTGCTTAGGGCAGAGTGATGGTTGTTGGGTGGTTTAGTAATCTAGGATTCGTGAGTTGCAGATCATTATTCTTTGCAGCTGGCATCATGGTGGCGGTGGCACTCGCACCTGGTGGTGTCGCCACAGCCATCACGACAATCTCTAGTACCAGCCCCTGCTCTGTACGGCGAAGCCCAGGGTATGGACATATGTGATTTTTGTTCAATTTCGGAGCATATCTTTGCTGTGTTTTTTATGAAGCTAATGAAGTCGCTTTTATTCGTATGTATTTGTTATTGTGTTTTTTATGAAGCTAATGAAGTTGCTTTTATTCGTATGTATTTGTTATTGAACAGGATGATGGTATTATCGGATGATTTGGCGTGTTCTTTGATGAGAGGAAATAGGAAGCCTTTGGGAACGACAAACAGCACTCTCTCCATTACTTCTGTTTTCAATTCCACATAAGGACTCCACATAGTCATCAGATGATATAGATGAATATATGTGACTATGTGTAGTGAAGTATATATGACTCTACAGAGTCGTATTATCTCAAGTCTATGTATGACGCAATACAGTGACAACCACATCACTATTTTGAAACTATTTCAATATTTGTGACTATGGATAGTCACCACATCAAATAAAAACTATTTCAGTATTTGTGACTATGGGTAGTCAATTAGATGTGACTCAAATGAGTCGTATTTTCTTTACTCAATGTATGACTCAATTTAGTCACCATCACACTACTATGCGTAGTGATAAAACCATTTATGTGTTGACTGATACATCACTACAATTAGTCATGCCAATCAAAAGATATTTTCGTATTGGTGACTATGTAGAGTCATATATTGTTGACTATACTTAGTCACCTATACGATATTGGTGACTAAGTATAGTCAACAATAGATGACTCTAGAGAGTCATATTTTCCCAAGTCCTAGAGCAGGTCCCTACTTGAGGTCCCAAAACACCATGGGAACGCAGTATCGGGAACAAAAAATGTCTGATGTGACCGCTAGTCAGATTGTCCGGAGCGACTGACTCAAAATGACTGGAAACAGTATAAGTCACATTTTGGTTTATGCCCTATTCCAGTCATTAAACCCAGTCACATTGGGCTGGATTTGTTGTAGTGGTTTGTGATAAACTCCACATTAGTCTCACAACATCTACACTTGCATCTTATAAACATAAATCAGTAATCATAAGCCATCAAAAAGCTCACAAATTTACTAAGTTCGGAAGGACACCGAGCCTCACGCTATGTTTTTTGTCAACTAGCGTACACTCCATAAACCGTAAAGATCAATTGGGTTGGCGCAAGATGTTGGTGACTACTTTTCTTGTTGCTCAAGCCGCTTTTCTACTATATTCGCAAGTGAAGAATGACGGTAATGCTTTGAGTGCTCCTTTCACAAAGACACTCACTTTATTGTCTTGCTAAGGTAAAAGGACCAATAGCTGAAAAAGACCAACAATTAACAAAACTAGACCTTCATTGACTAATCATGGTGGTACTAATTTCTCACTTTCTATTTTTAAAATCAAATTTTCCTCATTGGCCTATTAATACTCAAACAGCGACGCTATCTTGTGAGCGGTGAGCGGTGAGGAGTGAGCGGTGAGCACTAAATTTTCAAATTTTTACCTAAAAATTTGAATTTTTAGTTTTTTTTTTTTTAATTTTTTTGAGAGCAATCAAACAATGATGAGCAATTTAGGACACTTCGTTGGAATATATGAATGCAAATAAAGTAGACCCTATAACCGTGGATTCAATCAAATGTGAATGGTTGGAGGATTTAGGATACTGTTTAAGTCACATACAGAATGTATATCCAATTTTTTTAAAAAATTTTTTTATTGTATTTCTATGGTCGTGGAAACGAGAGAAGAACATTTCTACGGTATGAAGGAATATTCTTCTCTCGGATCCGAGAGAAGAATATTCCCTAACCTTGGGAGTTATTTTTTTTTTTGCTTCCATTTTACCACAAACACATTCGAGAGGTGGACAATATATAAATAAATAGTGACCTTTATTTATGTTCTGCGGATTCCAAATCCATCACAAAGACAAAAAAAATCAATTCCGCTATTCATATAATGTATTCTTGAACTGTATTGGTCACTTAATTTCACAGTCTAACCATAAGAAACTACTGAAGCGGTTCAGCAACTTTGGCCATCTCCAAAACACGCATAACTTCGTTGAAGCTGAAGCTAGGGGCGTGCATAAAAGTATCAACCTTGTAATCCATCTCACATAGATAGCGGAAGATATAATAAACATGTTTGCAGTACTTCCACTGTCCTCTTTTGCCAAAGGTTTCCGAAGTCATTTTCATGAAGTCGGGGCAAGTACATCCAGGGAAGTCCGTGATGGTGATACAATATATCGTTTCACTTGGGCTCTTCAAGGAGATGACGCAGCCAAATCCTGGATATGGAATCGATGTGACATTTGTAATCCAATAGTTGTTCATGAGACCCGCGCTGCTCCACTTGTTTCGGTGGGGGAAAGTTCGTACGTGAGCGGAGAGCGTAGAGCGGAGAGCGGTGAGCGCAGAATGGAGAGCACAGAATTGAGAATTAGGAAAATTTTCAAAAGCAAAGTAGACCCTATAACCGTGGAAAATTACTAAATTAAGGCTTGATTTTGACACTTTTTTTAGAAAAAGAGTATATTACCGTGGGAATTAGGGTTATCTCTGGTAAGAATTTATTACGTTTGTTCTCTAAGATACAAATTAGGGCTGATGTCATGATGACGTCATGCATACATTTTGTTATATTTGTCATGGATTAAGGCAAGATATAATGATCAGGCGTTAAGTTTTAGATCAAACAAATAATTATTTCATAGGATTATGTAAATGCTAAAGGAAAAAAACAAATTTGAAAGAACGTAAAGGAGGCAAGGTTTGAAAACTTCCTGGAATATTTCAAAATTCGTGTATAATATCTTAACTGCTGAAACCAAGATATACCTTGTTAGAGTCCTTGTCTTCATCGAAGATTACTCTCTCTTCGTAGGCAGCAAAGCATCTTCATTTCAGTGATACAAGTAGGAGATTTTCATCATCAAACAACACTTGGTAAGCTGGGTTCCAGAGAAGGAGGTCACTCTTGGTTTCTTGAGCTTGTCTCTAGATGGCGTATTTGGATAGTGACACAGTCCTTGGCATGCTGTGCTGTATGCGAAGGTAGCGTAGGAGTCCGGGGATGTCAATCTGCAAGCTTGCCTGTAACGTTTTAAGACTACAAGAATTCAGTGTGTTGCGCGATGCCGAAGGTGTGTAATGCGAGATCCAGGAGGACGAGAGCGGCTGTAGGTTTGCCCCCAAAGGCACCGGCGAGTTATGAGGAGCTGCGGCCGTGGCTGCTGGAGGTGGAGCGCGCCAGGGAACGAGGCATGGACCTGCCACCGTTTAGGCACATCGGAAGCCTCCATGTTGGTGAAGGTGAATGGCGTTGGACAGTGCTTTGTACCAATGAGCTTCTCCGTATTATGGAGTTGTCCCTAATCCCGTATCCCTTGCTATCGAACGTCGATGAGAATCCAGTTGTTGAGCTGCCCGAAGTGATCATATCGGATGGCGAAACTTGCTGGTTTGATATGGACAAGAGTTGGACTGTATATCCTTCGAAGGATTAGTACTGTGAAGTCTAGTGGGGTGTTCGAATACAATCCTTAAGATTTGGTCATTCATTGGATCTAGATACAAGTATTCCAGCATGATGGTTTTAGATAATATAGATGATTCTAGAAATAAGAAAAGAAAAACCAACTAAAAGAAATGGTCTTAGAAGTCCGTGGAATATTTTAGAGTTCGTGTACAATAATGGAGTAGCAGAAACCAAGATGTACACCAAGTGAAGAATAGGTAACATGGCTATGCAAATGTGGGATTTTGAATGAGTAAAATATAAATAACAGCACAATATTATATTTGAGCCTTTCTTTTGTAACATTTCATTCTTCATATTATATTTTGAGCATTACAGTTCTGACATTTCATCCTTTACAAACACGGAGACAAATTGGATATGAGAATCATAACAAGTTTAGGTTTAGGGTAGTAGAGTAGACGAAGGATTATCCAATGAACTCCAATTAAATCAAATCAAATCAAATGAAAACAACAATAGACCGAAGTCTCCTTCAAACTCACAACATGCTACAGTCGCTACTTTCACTCTCAGAACTAGATGACTCTGAATCTCCTTCTACCGCCTCATCATCGACGAATAGAAGGGCCCTGGGATCAAAAGTAGTTGGCCGACTAGGAACATATGTAAGGGCTCCAGATTGAAACGCCTGTGCTAAGCCCTCTGCGTAGTCCGGAAGTATGAAAGGCTGAATCGGGCTGGAATGAAGACGCCACGATGGAGTGGACACTGCTCTTGGCTCACGTGGCGGTGATGCAGAAACTACTCTGCAATAGAGAAACGATTGTGGTTAGATAGAGTACGTAGAGTTGGAAAGAGAAGTAATGCTTGGATAATGTGAACGAAGAATAGAAGACGTACACCACTTGTCAGGTCTTGCTCTTTTTGGAGGCGCTTCGCCTGTTGCTGCCGGCCTTGGATGTTTAGGAGGGCCCATGGCGGATGGTTTGAGAAGGGCGTTGAATATGGCTTCGTCCTCCTCAAAAGCGAGAATGTGACGACCAACAGCCTGGGCGGCCTTGATGGAGGCCCCTGAAACTCGAAGAGAAACAAAGAAATCAGAAACTTTGGAAAAAACGAGAGGAAAAATGAAGCAGAGATATGTAAGAAGAATTACCTGTCCCAGCATTCCAGTCAACAACTATGTCGCCGGGCTTAAACAGCTCCTCAATGATGCTCTGCATCATCTCAGGGGATTTCTCCCTTGGGCCTCTCCACGGCACCTCCCCATTCATGAGCTGAGATTCGGCATCGGTGAAGTTGAAAATGGCATCACTCTCGGTAATGTTGAGGAGCCCATGTATCAGGTCTTCCTTCTTCGTCTGGAAGGAGAAAGTACTGCCACTACGAACGTAGACGCGAATCCAGAACCGCATAGTCTGCAGTCAAGCAGAACTAGTGAGTAAAATTAAGCGGAAGGGTTATCAGTAAGCGAAGAGAAGGGCATGTTTAGGAAAAGTACCAAGTTCTCGGGGTTCGTAGGAGAAGTCAGGCCGAGTACATTGACACCCCACCAGTCCTTGAACAGCACGTATCCACCACCAGCAGCTTCTACCTCGATATCCTCAGCCAGCTTCTGATCAGTGTTGTAGATGAGGCAGATGGCACCATCTTTCTGCAGGAAATCATCTGCAAAATGGAAGATGTCGTACAAATAATCCTTGTAGCGAGAGTTCCAAGGCGGAATACTCGTGGGGGGAACGGAAACGGATGGGACGGGAAGATTCTCAGGGATGTCGGCAATGATCAAGTCGACTCCCAGATGGTCCTCTTGTTTGCACCGGTCCCTAACTATGTTTTCGCGGCCTGCTCCAAACTTGAGGAAACAAGAAAGCAGAGTTAGTAACTACATAGCGAGTAGAGGTGGCTGAATCCATTAATGTCAAAATATAGGAACAAACCTTGCGAATGAAGTCTTGAGTCTTGATCCAATCCGGGTCGCCACCTTTTCTCTCCTGTCTCCTATTTCGCCGTAACATGGAATCCACAGATGAGTTGAAGACGGAAACATGTGTGGAAATCGAAGCTCCAGCGGAAGAAGTTGGTTGAGGATATAGTTTGGCCTTCCTCTGCTGAAGGAGACCTCTGGTGATCTCCGAAGCACTGATCGATGAAGGAGCCGGCGAAGAAGCTGGAGAAGGGTTCGTAACGACAATACCCGGAGAGGGCTCTGGTGCCTTCTCAGCTGGCGCGGAAGACTCCGCACCAGTTTGCTGTGATGCCTCTGACCGAGAACCCAGAGATTTCAGTGGCCTTCCTCTTCCTCTCTTCGGTGGAGGAGCAGAAGACTGATCCTGCTCTCCTTCAGGACGTTCTGCATCATCCACGGAGTCCTCCACGACAACCGCACCTCCATCGTGCAGCCTCTTGACTTCCGCCTCGGAGTCAATAGTGAAACCACCAATACAATCAAGATACCAGCATCCAGCGTCCAGGTGAGCAGCTTTGTACCTTTTTATCTGCTGGGGAGAATAGATACACTGGTCCGAGGTTGTCTGCGTCCAAAGCTTGAAGTACATGGGGAGTTGCTGAACGCTGATGGCCCCCTTCAAAAGAAGCTCTCGCTTGAAGTACCTATGGGAAGACACAAAGGAGGTAAGTATAAGAAACAATTACAATGAGAACTATGAAATGGAAATGCGATTAAGTGAGGTAATGTACCGGAAAGTAACCCGCTTGACAACTTGAGCGGTTCCAGGGAATTTAGCGAAGTTGGACTTCTTGTCGAAGTGCTTCACAGCTTTTTTTCCTATGAACGTAGGGAAGGCCTTCTCCCACAAGAGAATACGTGAACTTTCGACAAAATCGCCCGGCTGTTGGACATCAGGAAATGCCATCCAATTGATATCGAGGTTCTCAGACTTGAATATGTCCTCGACTTCGTGGATGACGGCTTCCTCCAACTGTAATTAAAAATTCATATAAGTAGCAGCGAAGAAGGAATACAGTAAAAAAATAAAGGAACAAGGAATTCGAAAGAAATTTTTAATGAAAATTACCCCAGCCCAGAATGAAGCTTTGTTCAACCATGGGTCGAATTCGGTGTCTTTGAATTCAGATGGCAGAAATCTGTAAGACGTTCGAGCACTCGGGGATGAGTTCCACCACTTCAACCAACGAGCCTTGTATTTGGCCTCAACGGCCGCTGGAACAACCTTCTGAAGCTTATCCACTGACATCTCAGGCTTATTGTTGAGACTGAAATGGCGATTAATCTGCAAGAATTACCGAAGTTTGAGAAAGATAAATACAGAAATTATTGAAGTCATGCGAAACAGCGAATTGAACAATGATCAGTGAGTCACCTCATTGAGGAAGTCGTCACCATTCTTGGGATTTGCAATGGCCAAGTACTTGGTAAAGTCCTTCTTCTTGATGGCTTCGACCATTCTCTCTGATGCCTCATTCATGACATCCCAAACTGCACTTGCAGACTGCTCATCCTCGGGTGTCTTCATGCGGTAGGCATTTGCTGCTTCATCGGAGGCCGCAGCAAGTTCCCGCTGTAGATAGATAATTCAGGCTTAGGAAATTCCATGAGTATTGAAGAATAAGAAGCAAATAGAGATAGGAGGTAGGACTTACTCGGTACAGAAATGCGATGAAAACTTTAGTTGTCAAGGGAAACCAGGAGGGATTAGGTGGCCTGTTCTTCAAACATGCGTCATACTCTTCAGGACTTAGGAGGTCTTTGAATTCCTCAAGCTTCATCATTCCAAAAGAGCGGATTCGAAATAGTTTTGCAGGGAGATTACTCTTGACGTGGTCATTCTCAGTCGACCTGAAAAGAAACCAAAATACGTATGATGAATAAAAGAGATGAGATTAAGTAACAAATGAAAAACAGGAGAAACGAAACAAGTACTTACCAGTTGATGTCATGCATTGCGTGAAGAAGATTGCCAACATGGCCACGGGGATCGAGTACTATGCAGTTCATTGATATGTGCCATGACGGGTCGTCTGCATGATGCTTGTTGATATGCCGAAGCCATGCTGAGAGGCGATGGTTACCTTCCCAGACAAAAAACATCTTCCCCGAGAATTGCGACCAGTCTTCGTCACTTTGAAGCTCAAATTCAAAGGCATCATTCGCGTCTCTCCATAATGGGCTCCATTTAGCCATGACCTCATCCGTAACATCTCGTGTCTGCTCTTCATTGTTGTACATGGAGATGTACATGACGCGGTCGCCATCTCTATACCCCTTGACGAACTCCCGCTCCAGATGCTGCACACCCACTTCGCCCACTGGTCTGACCTTTGCCATGGGGATCATCCTGCACAGGGGCACCGACATTCGGGACTTCTCCGATGGCTTGATCCTGAGCTTGTTGATGACGGCGTTGGTGTTCACCTTGTATTTGGTTTGATGTTCCAATTCCCCTTCTGTGACAGTCTTCAAGTTTAACGGACAAGATGGTTTCACCAACACATCTTGTGTTTGCGTAACCTGCGAGAAGGTGCGCAAATTAGGAGAACAAGCACAATCGAAGAAAGTCATGCAAAGTAGACAATTATGTAAAAGAAAGTAACAATATATCTTCATACTGTAACCTCCCTTTTAACAACTCAATCATCATCTGTGATTGATAAAACTATCTACGTGAGGATCGACTATAGTACTCCTTAGACTGTCTACAGTTCCAGTGACGGCGCCTCCTCCAAAATCGCCTGGTCTGTTGGACAGGGCACGGCAAAATAGCCGGCAGAGCAAAGACGACATGGGCTGGCCTCCTGACTCTAATCGGCGACGAAGGAGAGGGTGGAGACATCGGCGGGGAGCCCTGTGGAGGAGACGTGGGCATATAGCCCGGGGAGGTTGGCTCATACACCGGGGATGTAGGCATGTACACTGGAGAGGTAGGCATGTACACTGGCGAGGTAGGCATATATTGAGGAGAGTGGACCTCGAGAGGTCCACTTTCCACACCTACAGGGTTGGCTACATCACAGGTACAATAAGGCTGATCAAATGAATCCGAAAGATCGGAAACATTGATCACAGAAATGGGGGAAGTAGCGGACATCTCAGGAGCATCGGAAGATACCTAGAGTAGAAGAAATGAAGTGAGGATTAACTTCAATTTTTTAAAAAGAAGGAAACGAAGATGTGTATGAGGCGAATAGAACTCAAAATCAAAAACATGAGAGAACAATATAAATTGAAAATTGAATGAAATACCTCAGTTTCTGCTGGCGTCGGGTCTTGACGCTCGCTACCCAGATGATCTCCATCAGAGTCCTAAGCAAATTGATAATTACAAGAAATAAATGCAACGATTAAGAATCAAACCACAACCTCGACAAGGCTCCCAAAAAACCTTAAAAACTTATAAGAATTCTAAAATCTTAATGAAGACTTTGAGACCATGCACGCTTTCACACAAAATATAAAAAAAATCATAATAACACGTAAAAAAATGAGAAGACTTTCCAAGAATCCCCAAATGGTCACTCATGCCCCCGGCCTACTGTCGTTGACGACAGTAGGCTTGGGGCCATTTTAGTTTACAAATTTTTAAAAATAAAAACATTCCAAGCCCCAAGTAAGACCATCAAAGAAAGGGTCCCGAACAGCAACCATTAAGGCCGCGAGCAAGGCCATGAGGAAACCAGCATACAAAGTCACAAAAATTAATCATACAATTAGAGGCATCCTCAGCCCTCCCCATTCAGGTGAGCCTCCGCCTTATGAACTTTCCAAAATCCCCAAAAGCATTAATCAATAAGTAGTAAACTGAATTCATTAATATTAAAAAAATGATCAAAATAACTACAGTAACTTAATCAAAAATATGCAGATTCTAATTATTCTGTTTTGTAAGCAGAATTGATTGCGAAAACTAAAATATTTTTTAATTTTCACAATATTAAAAATTAGGTAATAGAATGAGTTAAAAATTAACCAAACTGATTTGGTCATTCATTGTTGATTAATTCAAAATGTCAAACAAATTAACAGAGATTTATACCCAAGCAATAATCCCCAAATCCATATTCATGCCCTCGGCCTACTGTCGTCAACGACAGTAGGCTTCGGGATTATTTCATTTTCAAAATATTAAAATACAAATAATAAAATGTGTAAAATTCAACCAAACTATTTAGATTTATTTTAAACTTTTGTGAGTTTACCGTCCCTTCAATAACACGAAATGTCAAAAAATAAAATAAAAAACCGAAGATTGCAAGAATCCTTAAAAACATACAAATGCCCTCGGCCTACTGTCGTCAACGACAGTAGGCCTCGGGTATTTTTTATTTTCAGAATATTAAAAAAAATTAATAAAATGCGTAAAATACAACCAAAATAATTCGTTTATTTTTTATATTTTGTGAGTTTACCGTCACTTCAATAACACGAAATGTCAAGAAATAAAATAAAAAACCGACGATTGCAAGAATCCTTAAAAACATACAAATGCCCTCCGCCTACTGTCGTCAACGACAGTAGGCCTCGGGTATTTTTTATTTTCAGAATATTAAAAAAAATTAATAAAATGCGTAAAATACAACCAAAAATTTTCGTTTATTTTTTATATTTTGTGAGTTTACCGTCACTTCAATAACACGAAATGTCAAGAAATAAAATAAAAAACCGAAGATTGCAAGAATCCTTAAAAACATACAAATGCCCTCGGCCTACTGTCGTCAACGACAGTAGGCCTCGGGTATTTTTTATTTTCAGAATATTAAAAAAAATTAATAAAATGCGTAAAATACAACCAAAAATTTTCGTTTATTTTTTATATTTTGTGAGTTTACCGTCACTTCAATAACACGAAATGTCAAGAAATAAAATAAAAAACCGAAGATTGCAAGAATCCTTAAAAACATACAAATGCCCTCCGCCTACTGTCGTCAACGACAGTAGGCCTCGGGTATTTTTTATTTTCAGAATATTAAAAAAAATTAATAAAATGCGTAAAATACAACCAAAATAATTCGTTAATTTTTTTATATTTTGTGAGTTTACCGTCACTTCAATAACACGAAATGTCAAAAAATAAAATAAAAGACCAAACATTGCAAGAATCCCCAAAATAATACCAATGCCCTCGGCCTACTGTCGTCAACGACAGTAGGCCTCGGGTATTTTTAATTTTCAGAATATTAAAAAAAATTAATAAAATGCGTAAAATACAACCAAAATAATTCGTTTATTTTTAATATTTTGTGAGTTTACCGTCACTTCAATAACACGAAATGTCAAAAAATAAATTTAAAAAACAATCATTGCAAGAATCCCCAAAATCATAAGCATGCCCTCGGCCAACTGTCGTTGACGACAGTAGGCTTCGGGTTTTCTTAATTTTCATAATATTACATACTTAACTGAGAAATGCTTAAAAATCATCCAAAAAGTATAAATTTTTAATGTTTTGTGAGTTTACAGTCACTTTTATAACAGGAAATGTCAAAAATAGAATTAATAAGCTAACAATGCAAAAATCCCCAAATCCATACCACTGCCCTCGGCCTACTGTCGTTGACGACAGTAGGTCTAGGGTTATTTTAAAAAAATAAAAAAATAAACATTATAATTCAAATACGTATAATTCTCCACAAGCTTCACATTCCAATAAATTCCCTCTAAGCAATTATGTATTTTTATGCACAGAAAATAACACCTAAAAAAATTTAAAAAATAAACACTTCCAAAATCCCCAACTTCCATACCCCGCCCTCGGCCTACTGTCGTTGACGACAGTAGGTCTGGGGTTATATTAAAAAAATTAAAAAATAAACATTATATCAAATCCAATTCAATCAACAGAAAATTCAAAGAAATACAAAGAATGAAACGATCCCCAAAGCAACCCCCACGCCCTCGGCCTACTGTCGTCAACGACAGTAGGCTTCGGGTTTTTTTAATTTTTTAAATTATCAATAAAAACCTTTAAAAAAATAATAAAATCCATCAAAAATTCAAAGAGTACAATGAATTCTGAAGCAATAAAATTCAACATTGCAAAAATCCCAAAACGAACACACGTGCCCCCGGCCTACTGTCGTCAACGACAGTAGGTTTGGGGATTCTTAACTTTTTCATTTTTTAAAATACTAAACTAAACTACGTAAAATTCATCAAATAATTGCAGATTATTCTTAATATTGTGTGAGTAATCATGCATTATTATAACACAAAATGTTAAAAAAAAAACACAAATTCATACCCATGTAAAAATCCCCAAACCCATACCCATGCCCTCGGCCTACTGTCGTCAACGACAGTAGGCTTCGGGTTTTTTTATTTTTTTTAATTTAAAAAAAAAACAAATAAATTACACATACTACATCAAATATATGCAGATTTTAAATAATATTTTGAGACCATAATTCATTTATATACCTCAAAATGTCAAAGAGAAGAAAAATAAAAATACATTGCAGAAATCCCAAAACGAACACACATGCCCCCGGCCTACTGTCGTCAACGACAGTAGGTTCGGGGATTTATAAACTTTTCGGAGCCAATTACACATTTTCTTAATAACTATCACAGTGATAGTTACTAGCCACTGGTTACGGATTGCGTGCCAATCAAGGAAGCATCCTCCTTGACGAGGTAGTACAGGGAGACTATCAAAATTCCCGAAGTTATTCTCATTGACTGTACCGAGGCAGCAGTTCCGAGAACATTGACAACCAAGAGGAGCACCCTCGTCGACCAGCCAGTGCATTGAGACCCATTCAATTCCCGGAATTGGATCTCAACAGAAAACCAAATCTTCCAAGACAATGTAAATTTAAAAAAAAATAATACAACTCTCTCGCACTATGAGCGTTTAAGTTACGAGCCTTATTGGCAAGCCAGCACAAAGTAATGAATTTGGTTATTAAGCCCCATAGAAGCCAGAAAATCCTAATACCTTGACAACCAGGACGAACACCCTCGTTGACGAGCCAGCACACGAGCCCCATCAAATTTCAAGAAATGGCATTCAAGCAAGAATATCGCAAGCACAGATTAACGCAAGCACAGCCATAGTTACGAGTTTTGAATTCAGTTACAAACAGGAGGAGCATCCTCGTTGACGAGCCGGTTGCTGAGCTCTTCCAAAATACTCGAATTTGCTCTCAAAGCTATACAAACGTACTGAGCGAATTGATGGGCAACTCACATCAACACCGCATCTGAGTAGCCTGTTCTATGCAGCCTTGAAAAGGAATGACCAGGACTAGCCTCTTTAAAAAATTAAATTCAAACTCAAATTTCACGAGTGAGCAGCCTCAAAAACTGAATCTACTGACATTCGATTAACGAGTGAGCAGCCTCAATATCATCGCAAAAACCGGAAGCCTCCCATAACCTCAAAAATTCACGTGTCGTAGATTGAGAGACAGACATCGCACATCCAATTACAGCCTTCACTTAAGCATTCATCAGCAGGCATGGGAAAAGGGTTTGGGGATTCTTAACTTCCGCAACCCACAACCCGCAGCCCAGATCCCGAAACCCTCAATCCTTCAAGAAATCCGCAACCCACAAACAAATTCTCATTCCTTTTAACCCTCAATCCCCCAACACTTGATTAGGTCAGTCAAACACCCGTACAACATCATGAGTCAACAACGTCCGTACAGCCTTAACTTTGATACCGTACTTCGATATTCAAACATTCAAATGCCTCACTCAAGACACATACCTCTTCTCCATCTTCTGGGTCTTCTTCCGCGTCGTCCCCGTCCGTCGTCACCTGCTCGTCTGTGGCATTCCCAGCCAGCCCGACCTGATCTTCTCCTCCTCCAAGCTCCTCCGCGGCCATCTCCACATCACTCTGCCCTGCGGCCCCAAGGCCGACCTGCTCTTCTTCGTCTCTCTTCATCTGCTCGTTTCTTGCTGCCATTGTCTCGCCCCCTTCCCCTGCTCCAAAAATTGCACTCCTTGCTCGCCTAGCAACAACACGCAACTGCTCTAGTTCGGTCCCCTCTCCAGGTAGTGAGCTTCTACTCGAGTTTCCGAGTATCCTTATCCTTGGAATACTCTTCGCAATTATTCAAAATGTTTACATCCATCAGTTCTTTGGCATTCATGTGTTTTATAGGAGAACATTCGGAAATTTGCATAATACAAGGTAAATATCGTAAATAGTAAAGCATTTTTTTATTAAAATATAAACAATCAATTCAATCTAGAAGGTAATGTCATACTAACCTCATCGGAGTTCAAATGTAGATTAGATTGAGAATCCGTCTCCCCCGTCAAAGAGTCATTGAATTCGATAGACGGCTGCGGTGACTCTACTCTTTGACTACAATTAAAAACTAATTCTTCCGTCATGGCCTCACTTTGAACTCCACTTAAGATTATCTGCTGTCCCTGCTCCTGATTCTCAACGGTGGTATTCTCTATACTCTCTTCTTCCTCCTCCACAATAGAGTCTAGAATGAGTTTACGAATGCTACAGAACTTTAAGGCTACAGGCAAACCTGATCCTCTCGTTTTCACTGGAGCACTCACATGGTCACATTGAAATTCTACCTTCTTACGTGACTCTCTCCTCTTTCTCGCTCTTCTATCCGTAAAATCTGTAACACCTCGTTTTCGTCTAGGTTTAGGAGTGACATAAGTGGAGGGAGATGGCCCTTCACTCTGCTTCATGTGTCTAACCAAAGGACTGACTCTCTCACAAAAAGACTCTCTGAAAAACTTCCTGCCCGCTTAAATACCTATAAGGAACAACTATTTGGATACAACCCTAAGTTCATATAGCATCTTAACAGTATAATCATTTTATACACTCTTTATTTTAAGAATATTAATAATAGTTCTATTCTTAAGTGTAGTTTAAAATATTAAGCTTTAAATATATAGGCGAAATCCAAGCACACTCTGAATTAAAAGATTAGTATCAAGCACTTGAAAGCATGCTCCTTTTTATATTCACTGATTTAAATGTAGAATTTTAAAGACGGCGCAATCCAATCTTACCAAACTTTATAACTAATAGAATCTGCGCCACGATTGAAATTATTAAAGTACAGTTATTAATATCTTACCTGCTATACTTCGGCCAGCAAAAAGTCACTTTCCAAATAGTTAGAGCCGTCCCTCTTAAATCGCACATTCGTTACGTAACAGAATGAATCATTCTCCACCTGTTCACATGGACATTCCGACCTGAATATAATGATCAACAGCGATGCATCATTCCTCTCACTTTGCTCTTGCAATATTGCTTGGCCAGTACAGTCACACTTCTCTCTTCTTGCCTGAGTTTCCTGCGATCATGGGGATGGTCTGTCTGTATGCCCAAGGCATGGGCATCCCTCTTAGGTTTCGCGTAGATGACGATGGTCTAGCTACAGTTTCCTCTCTTCGCCTGAGTCTCAGATTCCATTTCCGTGAGGATTCGATCAGTATAGAGGAGGAGATGTTTGATGACGTTACTATAGAGGTTACCCACACCCTTGGGCAACCTTCAGTGAGAGATGAAAACAATATGTTACAGTGGAGACTCCTTCCTGGATCCTATAGAGTCTATGGTCTTACTGATTCTCTGATGGCTGCATCCACTGAGATCCTCACCCCCCGTCGCTCTTCTACTTGCACAATTCAGACTCCCTTACCTCGTGATGTCAAAGTCAAAGTCGAGCCTGGTATCGAGACTTCAGATGTAGAGAAACCTCCTCCGACCGTCATATCTCTCTCTTCTGATGACGAAGTCAGTCCCGTCAAGTTCGTGCCTAAGGTCCACGCAGATGCTCCTCCTTCCAATGTCTCTCCTCCATTGTCCCAGGTCACAGTTAGCATTGTCCCCCTCCTTAAACAGCTAGCTAAGACACGTGGGTCAAAAAACATTTTGAAAAAGATAGACTATTCCACTATTAGACACGAGAGAGTTGAGTACTTGCCTGCGAAGTTCGATGGTCCGGTTCTTTTTGAGTTGCCCCCAGCTGCTGCAGGATCCTCTAAGCTCGCGGCCAAGTCAATGCAGGGAATGGACAAACGATACGACGGACACTTGTGGACCAAGACCATCACAACAAACATCAAAAACGACTTCGGACTCTCTTTTCGAAGTTCCACCTGCGTCGGATGGCTGCGCTGCAGCAACAAGGAGTGTGACTTCCTGAAGCGTGTTCCCAAGATCTTCGAGGTTAACGAGACTGAGTTCGAAGGCTGTACCCTGCAAGCTTTTCTCATGGATCAGCCTCCTCCATCTGACTCCACGCTAGTGTGCAAGGTATGTAAAGAACCTCCATCATGTGTAGCTACATGCGAGGCTAAGATTTATTACGTTGTGGGCAAACCGAATCAGACTAGAGCTTGTATTCACATAGGAACACATGATCATCCAGTGAAAGTAGGAGACTACAGAGACTCTAAAGCAGAGATTAGTAGCTTAATAGAAGAGCAGGTAGAGATGAACAACAAGGCAACAAAGAGCGCGGTTGTCCTGGAGGCGAGCAAACTCCTCATCGGGAGCTACCTTCTACAGCCCGAGGATGCACCACCGAGGAAACTGACGATGGAGGAGCTGGTTCCTGTTCTGGATCGATGCAAAGACATGGCGTCGCCCAACATCCGCAACAAAGTCGCCACCTTCAAAAAATTCGTAAGGTACGGAATCATGGACGGTATCACCAAGCTCCGTGGTAACAGTCTCTGGGCGTATGTCCAGGAGAATAGGTTTCCTGGTCAGGGATCCATGCGTGACAAAGTCTTTGTCTTCAAGATGTCGGAGGTCGGGCTGGGCAGTGGTGTCGACTTGGTCAGCCGTATGCAAGCTGGTGGCGACTTGGAGAACGCATGGATCATGTTCGACCATGTCAAACGCGTCAAAGACTGGTCGACCATGGCGTGCCATGTGTACGACGCCACCTACTGCCGCGTGATGACAATCGCCACTTGCGACATGCAGTCCGAGGACACGGACGCCCAGCTCGTCTTCTGGAAAAACCTGAACCTGGTCATGGAGATCAATGGCGTTGCAGCGCCGAACTTCAAGGGGTTCATGGCGGATAACGCACAGGCGAATTGGAATGCAGTGCGAATCCTTTACGGCAATGGCAACAAAGAGGACCCAATGGAGGACCGGGAGAGGTCGTGCTTGTTCCACTGGACTCAGAACATGGTGGCGTATACGCAGAAGCACTTCCCCGAAGAACTCTGGGAACAGCACAAGAAGATGTGCACTCAGTACAAGAATGCGACCAGCATGGCAGAGGCGGAAACTCTGTACCACGCGTTGCGAGCATGGTGGGCATCCACCGGTGTCGTTGGCGAGAGCGGGCTCATCAAACTCGATCAGTGGCTGTCATTCTGGCACCACCGCTTCCGCCAGTGGGGGGGATTCATGACCGAGGTACTCTCTCTGCACTCTGTTTTGATGTTTTTGATACTGGTTTCCTAGCCCTAACCTACAGAACTCTAATCCGTGAATCTAACGTCACCTACTGTCAAATCTGCAGAAATTCACGAAAGAAGAACTCACAGAGATGCCCACCTGTAACCTCGCCGAAACAGTTCACAACAAGTGGCTACAAGCTTCAGGAAACAATGGGAACGACCTGTACGTTGCTACCGTGGACGATTTCGTTCGGGCATTTCTACAGGTTGTCAACTACTACCAGTTCCTCAAAGGTGACGTCGGCGGAACAGGACCATCCAAGAAGGAACTCAGGCTTCGGATGGCGGAACGGAACGCGAAGAAATGGGGAAATCCTACACTACTCGACAAGCCCATGCTCGATATGCCAGGCGCGGATGAGTTCTGCACCCGTCAGCCTATCATGCCAGGAGCGGAAGTCTTCGGTTCACAGAAGCGAAAAGCCGACGTCCTTATTGGAGCTGACGAAGAGTCTCATCGCCCGGATAAGACCAACTTCTCACGCCCAAGAGGCCCAAGACGTGCCGTCAGGGCTCGCCCTATGCAGATGCCCGTCATTGTGGAAGACGACTCCGAACACGACTCCGAGGTACAATGTACCCAACCTCCTGCCCAGGAAGTTGATTCCCCTTTACCTTCACCTATGAACAAGGGCGGCATTCGCCATGTCAACGCGGTTGAAGAAACCAAGGTGGACGTGAAGGAGTGGCACATTTCGAGACTTCACAAACTTTCTGCAAAGTGCTGCTGGGCCCAAAGAGCTGAAACGAAGAAGAAGTGCACTGAGAGAATCGTCAGGGGGCCCCATTGCACAGCTGCACCGACCTACACTGGACTGTGGACTAACTATCGCAGGAACCTAGTGGAGAAGACTGAGTTCTTCTTCTGCTCCGACGATATCGAGCGTTGCGTGAAAGGCTCTAAGCGCAAGTGGGTAGCACACTACTCAAAGGACGAGGAATTCCCCTCCATTCCAGAGGTGTGGCCAGTGAAACTAGGTACTAACCTAAAACTTACTGAGATTCTTGCCCTCGAAGCAGCGGGCTTTCAACTTCCGCCGAAGAAACCGGTCTCCCCAAGACGCCTGTTCTCGTCTGCCCCGCCCCTTGCAAATCTCAGCTCGGTGCCAGTCCCTGCAGACGCTGACCACTACCCAGGCAAGAGAGACGGCAAGATGGTGAAGCGCACTGCCACTCGTCCCAATCAAGCGCAGCGACTCTCCATGGGCTCCTCCGAGTCTCTTAAAGCGCGCCTCCGTTCCGTCACCATGATACCTGAGCCGGGCCACGGTTGCATCATTGGGCTGGATTCGGGCGTCGCTCCACACATCACGCGGTACCAGATTACCATCAGTTCTTACCCTGGTTGCACTTGCCCAGCATTCAAGAAGACGATGACTACGTTCCGTGGCAAGACTCAGTTCACGTATTGTAAGCACCTATACTACATACTCTTGAAGGTCTGCAACCGTGATCCCGAATCCGAGCTTTTCATCCATGCGCCTACCTTCAGCTTCAACGAGGTCAAGCTACTCTTAGAGAGTGGAATCTTGCGTCACCCCTTGGCGAAGAAGTAGGTAGCCCTCCTACTTTAGAACTGCCATTTCCACATTGGCCATTTGTCACGTAGTGAATGATTTTAGTAATATACCATGTACTAAGTCAGCTATTCAGAAGCTGTATTGACTTTTTCATTATATTAAAGGCTTTGTCGTTCGCATTGATTGCACTCTATTTCAATACATTCTATCTTGAAGAAGTGTAATATATACCTCGTATCCCCTGACATGTACCATTTATTACGGCAAACATGTACTTGTTATTAGATGTCCTAATCTTCGAACCTAACACGTTTAGGGTTGCCCAATGCCCACTACACTATCAGCAGGACTGCCACCCACTGACTGTACTACAGGACAAACTACATTCGCGTTCACTTTCGGTCCCACACTTGGCAAGTGTCCTTGGTATGAACGTTTCAGCAATGGCCCACCTCCCCGCCTCCGATTCACTGATTCCCTGGAATAGGTTCCCCTTGGGATCTTTCCAACCTTCGAGTATGCATGTGGTTGCAAAGGCACATCTGCGTCCTTCTCTAGCACTATGATTTCATCCGAATTTTCTGAACGTGGAGGGTCAGCTCTTACATCCGGTTGCACGTCAACATCCGTTGTCGAAGGACGCCCTTGGCTGCTGGCCATCACGTCTTCTTCGTCCTCCACCTCAAGATATGGTTGAAATGGACAAACATCGTCAGCAAGTGAAACAACAATATCTCTGACGTCTTCCATAGCTGCTGTCCCGCACTACGGAAAAGAGCTTTACAAAACACCAACACAAAAGAGGCTGAGACATTCTCTACTCTTATCTTAAATATCCCTGAAGAAGATGCTTGGCGCCCTTGAAAATCGGCTATTCATTCATTTGAAAGTTGTCATCCTCCTAAACCGAATGGAAAAAGATGAAGGTTTAGCAGAGGTCATTTAGCATTTAAAATTTTTTCTTAAAATTAAAGAATGAAGAAAAGAAAAAAAAAAAAAAAAAAAAAAAAAAAAAACATTTATATTTATTGAAATTAAAAAGATTAAAGAAAAGAATAGCAATATTTAAAATGAAGGTTGAAAATAATATAAAGGAGATCAACAAATTGAATGTGAAAATAAAATGATTGTGAAAATAAAATGAAGGAGAAAATTAAATGAAAGGAGGCTTTTGACCCCTCTAACAAGATACATAGAATAAAGAAAATTTTATAAAAGATACAAGACAAATATCAAAAAAAAAAAAAAATAAAATAAAAAGGAGAAAGGCATGAAGACTATGGTGGATGAATTCTAGCAATGTTAAGAAAATGTTACAAAATTAAATGTTACTTGATCTCTGTTCAGAGGTTCAATACCAATACTTTTTAAGTAGTAATTTGCATATAAATTTAAGGAGATAAGGGGAATTACTGTATGCCTGAACTAGTTAGAAGGAGCAGGAGCATAGTACTAGGTGCACGTTAAAAAATTAATCACCAAGAAAAGATAAAACAAACTACAAATTCAATGAAAATACTGTAATTAGTCCACGGTTATAGGGTCAATTAAATTACTAAAATTAGTAACTTTCCAAAAATATACTAAGAATATTCGGATCTTCTAATTTTATAATTTATTTTTAGTAAAAAAAGTGCTATTTTTAGGTTCTGTCCCCCATTCTGTGCTCTCCGCTCTCCAAATCTGCGCTCACCGCTCTCCGCTCTGCGCTCTCCGCTCACGTACAAGCTTCCCTCTGTTTCGGTGGTCGGAGGTAGGAGCGTCAGAACTTCTCCTGATGGCATATCCGTTTCGAGTCGTCAGGTGTGTATCCGGATCGACAGGAACCGGGAAATGACTCCTTGGAAGCGGCATATTAGCAGAAACCTGGAACTGACGACGAGGTGATAGTACTCCACGTTGTTGGAGTTGGAAGCCGGCCTCTTCAAGAGCCAAAATCTCTTTGATGGTTAGGTTCGTGCCCATTTTCACAGGCCAGGTCTGCGGGATAGACGGCCAATCGATCACAAACGACTTCTCTGTGCCCTTCACACATCTATTAATGTCATCGGCGCAAAACCAGAAGTCAGTAGAAATATGGCGATCGGTTCTGAACTCCTTCTTCAGCCCTACATAGGTAGAAGCAGGCGTACCATTTGTACCTCGGCGCACTCGGGTATCGCACTTCTCATTTGTATGAGCCTGCATTGCTTGGCATTTTCGGTTAGACTTGCCGGACAGCCTGGCAATGTGCCACTTAGACGGATCGCAATCTGTCTCCTGCACTGAAGTAATGTGTTCAACACCAGAGTCAGGTTGAGAAAGAGCCTCCTCAATGCGTGCCCTGGTGGATCTCGTGCCATCACGAGGAATGGAATAATTCACTGTATCATAGCGATGTGAGTCATGACTCGAACCAGGCGGCAAATCTAACTTACGTTTCGTAGATCCAAAGATCTCTGCACCTTCCAAGCCTCCTTTCTTCGTCAGTAAATCCTCGGCTCCCGGGTAGGAATTAACTGCTTCAGCAATCAACTTGGGGTCACCAGACCGTTGAGCGTGGCGTAAACGAAGTTCTGCTGTGTCCGGACCTTTACCGCCCTTTCCTCCCTTCAGCCAAGACCGGTAACTAGTGATCTGCATGAATGCTCGGATCATATCATCCACTGTTGCCTCGTACAAACAGGTCATTGTATTTCCTGATTGTTGAAGCCATCTGTTATGCACAGTTTCCGCAAGGTTGCAGGAAGGCATGTCCGCTCTCTCGTCAAGGGTAAGATCCTGGGAAATACAATAAAATAAATCATGTCATTTTCAGGATTTCAGATAAATAGCAAGGTATACTAATACTTTATGGTAGGTTTAGAGATGAACGAACTTACAAGCTGCATTGAGCCTCCCCATTGTCTGTAACGATAGTGCCAGAAAACCATCCAATCATTTAGATGACGCCTTCCTTCTTCAGTTGTAGCGCCTGACGAAAGCCACCACCCGCGGATGACGTTGTACTGCGCTTCTGCTTCCTCTTGGGTCTTTGCGTCCTTCCATACTTTGCACAAAGCTTTGTGTTGGTCTTGAAAGCTTGGCAAGATAATCCGAGAAGTAGCTCTCTGAAGGCACTTTGTCCAATGGAAAAGACAAGTGCGCTCCCGTTCTTCCATAGGATCATTGGGGTCTCCGTTCCCATACACCTTCCGAACAGCGTGCCAGTTGGCTCCAGCATTGTCAGCCATGAATCCTTTGAAATTTGTATTTTCAAGGCCGTTCTTGCGCATAACTTCATTGAACTAGAGCCAAAATAACTCCTGAGCAGCAGCATCTTCGGATTGCATGTCACAAAGGGCAATTGTCATAACTTTACAATACTTACTGTCATAAATGTGGCATGCCATAGTGGTCCAGTCAGCTACGCGCCTAACATGGTCGAACATGATCCAGCAGTCTTGAAGATCACCTCCAGGCTGCATGCGCTTTACCAGATCCACACCGCTTCCTCGACGATTAGTGGACATCTTGAACAGAAACACCTTGCCTTCATTCTGTCCAGGGAATTGATTACGGTGGATGAAATCAAAGTTGGAGTAATCCTTCAGCTCCAAGATGCTATCTGTGACTCCTCTCCCTTGACGGAAAAACCTCTTCGATCCAGAAACAAAATTGCGTATATTCGGTGAAGAAAGAGTTTCAAATTGGTCCATTACAGCATCCATAGATGCTCCCCGAAGATGACTGCCTCCTGCAGTAGGACGGATCAGAGCATCGGCAAGGTACTGCTTGCTGGCCGCTAGGGGAAAGGTCGTATGTGAGCGGAGAGCGAAGAGCGGAGAGCGGAGAGCGGAGAGCGGAGATTGAAGAGCAGAAAATAGACATTTATATTGTCATTATAAATTCAATCATCCCATATGACCGTGGATATTTTGCTCAATACTTTTATTATTTTTCAATTTTGAAATAAATTTATTATGTAATATGTTGATTTAGATTCTAAATATAGAAATATTTTGGCATGTTTCAAGCAAGTTCAATCTCCATGGATAGAATTCCTTTCCTTCACTGTGAATAATTTAGGGCTGACGTCATCATGACATCAGTGCATGGTCAATAATTGTCTACTTTCAATAATCTGTTCTATTTTCTTTTTAATCCTTGTTTTGTATTAGATAGCCGTCTAAATTTTTTTTTATCTTTTCCTTAATATATCTTATCTCATATTATCTCATCTTATCTTTCTCATGTTTTTATATTGGCTTTATTGTTCCTGTTATTTACATTTTGCTTGACTTTTAAAAGAATTGTTTATGTGAGGGTGTATATTGTTTGTATGTGAATGTGTATGAACCTAGATGCTCTGTGGAATTGCCTCATGTGCAAACATGTTCGCTGGTTTAAGTGACTTTGTATTTGCTAATGTTGGTGAGTGTAATTTGAGCATGTGTGATATGTAGTGCATGTTTTTCAAACTATTAAATCAAAGAGCACAATGTGTTACGAAGGAATTGTCTTTGATTTAGGATTTTATAATAGAATTGACGTACATCTTTTTAACTTTCATCGCCATCAAATTCTATTTCATGAAGTTCTATCTTTAATTGCATTGTTTTTGTCTAATCATAAAAACCGCACTACTTTATATGATGGCAAGGGCTTTGGAAATGTCAAGATCAATGTTGTCAACTGTAGTAGCTCCAATGCAGCACTTGTATCCTTGGATAAAGATCTGTACTTTAGTAAAGATCTAAGCTAAGATTGTTAGTAAGTTCATACTAAAAACATGTGTATTTGAATGATAATTGTTGATACGATTGTCCTAAATCATTATAAGGAACAACCTCGGTGCAAGTGTGACTACATAAGGAGTTTTAGAATACACTTGAAGGCATGCATGTGTGAGTATAAACTCATTAATACTGTGAAATTGCAAAAGGCTTTTTAAATCAGTTATAAATTTTTAATGGTTATCGGCTACTTTGATAAATAATAATGGGAATTTACCATTCTCCATGGATAGTCAAGAAAAGATAAATTATGGTGGTTAGAAGTTCAATAGTGATCATTTAAACACCTTTGCTATACATAGTAGCCGCTGATGATGTAGTATAATAACTAGAAAGTAACTAGGCACTGTTGGTTGGGCAAGAAGATTAAATGTGGTAGATATCTTCATTTGGAAATATAGGATTATATTAGGATCAGAAGAGAGAGGCGGTTAATAAAGAAAAAGAGCGTTAGGGTTTTCTAGAAAGGATAAGTAAAAAGCGAAAAGGACTGAAGGCCATCCTTGTACAATGATTTTGATTGTACATTAACACTTTTTAGAAAATGAAAGATAAAATCTCTTGAACCATTAATCTAGTGTAAATAAGATGGTGTGGAAAAAATATGATATAGAGATGGAATTCTAAGAATATAAGAACATGAAGTGCAATAAGCACAAGGATGAAGAATAGAATAGATTCTTTGTTTATGGTTTTCTTTGGAAGCATATAATGAGCTTTGAATGATAATCCACTTTTAACTATAATTGTTGAAATTTAGAGCAAATCCATACCCAACTAGACTAGACTTTGCCAGCTAGGAAAAAAATGGTAGGATGCGAGCCAATCATGGTAGTTACAACTTATTGGTGACATAAAATTTAAGCTTCATTTAAAAAGTTTAAAATTAAAGGTACGCTTCCGTAGATATAAAAACTTTATTACAATAAAATATATAGAAAAGCTCATACTTGTATTTGCTTGTTAAAAAGGTGTTAACAAGACAATGATGTCAATTTGTACTTAACGTAAATCATGGCAATCCTTATCATCAACTTAAAAAGGACAGATAGACAACAAAGATTTATCTAACTTATTATTACCAAATTGAGAAAAAAGCGAAAAAATGCAAATCCCTAAAAAATTGATACATTTTCTACCTCCATTTTTAAAGTGAAAACAACCTTTACCACAAAGATAATATTGCATTTTCTGCTATAATAGGATAAAACATACAATAGACGCGCGAGACCTTTTGCAATCATAACCATTATAAAAGAGATCTTGAAACAAAACGATACAACGTTCAACAAAAAATGAGAACATTGAATGCAAAGAAACTATTTGTACAACTACACAACATCTTTAGACTTAAAAACATGAGACAAGCCAATCCACAATAACGTTCGAATAATTGTATCTTAAATGTATGAACAAGCATACTAACAAATGCCATCTCCTAAAAATTACCCATTTGTCATTATAATATTCCAAGAAAGTCCTTATCAACAAAACAATACAGCATGCCGGCAGACAAAGTACGAAAACAAGTAAAACAAAGCAACGCAAGTTGCAAAAGATACAGCGCAACACTTTCATATAGCTTTTTCCTCCAAAAGTAAACAAATCTCACAATTGCTTGATGCAATCAATCATTTCAAAAAAACATAAACAGAGAACTTCAAATAAGAGTATGAGCAACCTTCAACCCATTCTACCAAAACATTATTCCATGGTCTATGTACAAGACATTCACTTGGTTTGGTCAATAGCTATAAAAGCACTAAACCAATACATATACTATAAAATCCAACTAAAACGACCAAAGCCATAACAAAAGAGGCTCTCAGAATGCATTCTATCTCACCTCTAAACATACTCATGAAGTTTCATACTACCATTCAAAGGCGGCCTAGATTTTCAAGGTTCTCAGACCCCCTCATGTTTGAGATCCAATATCTCCCAAACCAAGCAAAACCAAGGCTTCAAACTTCGTACACACATGTGATATCTCACAAAGTAGCCTTCCACAAAATCTCATTTCCAAATTCGTCGCCATTAGCATCAACACAATGGAAACCAAAGTCCAAAATCTGCCATTTTTACCAGAAACCCGACCGCGCCCTTGAGGCTGGGAAGGGGCTCTCGGTGCCGAGAGCCCCTTCCATGCCGCAAGGGCGCGGTCCTAAAAGGGTCCTTTTCAAGCCCATGATGTGGCTCTCGGCACCGAGAGCCCACAATTGGACTCCAAGTGGGTGGCATTAACATGGCAAACAGTGGCAGAATGGATGCCAAGGTTTTCAGACCCCCTCATGTTTGAGATCCAATATCTCCCAAAGCAAGCAAAACCAAGGCTTTAAATTTCGTACACACATGTGATATCTTACAAAGTAGCCTTCGACAAAATCTCATTTCCAAATTCGTCGCCGATTAGCGTCAACACAATGGAAACCAAAGTCCAAAATCTGCCATTTTTACCAGAAACTCGACCACGCCCTTGAGGCTGGGAAGGGGCTCTCCGTGCCGAGAGCCCCTTCCCGGCCTCAAAGGCGCGGTCGGGTTTGGGGCTTTATGGGCCCTGATTGACCAATTCATACTTGTAAAGGGACCGGTTAGGGCCCCATAGGCCAAATCCTCGACCGCGCCCTTGAGGCCGGGAAGGGGCTCTCGGTACCGAGAACCCCTTCCCGGCCTCAAAGGCGCGGTCGGGTTTGGGGCTTTATGGGCCCTGATTGACCAAATCTCTACTTGTAAAGCGATCGGTTAGGGCCCCTTAGGCCAAATCCTCAACCGCGCCTTTGAGGCTGGGAAGGGGCTCTCGGTGCCGAGAAGCCCTTCCCGGCCTGAAAGGTGGGGTCGGGTTCTAGACCTCTAAGGTTCATTACGGTCTCTTTTTGAGAAAAACGCGAAGGTTAAGGGTAATATGAGGACCTCTTCTTAAATTTAGGGCTTATTTAGGTCGCTAAGGACCCTTTTTTACACAAATGGGGGTCATTAGGGGCCTAAGTGGCCCCTTCCTTAAAGAAAAGGAGCTGAGAAGGGCCTATATCCCCCCAACCCCGACCGCGCCTTTGAGGCCGGGAAGGGCTTCTCGGCACCGAGAGCCCCTTCCCAGCCTCAAAGGCGCGGTCGAGGATTTGGCCTAAGGGGCCCTAACCGGTCCCTTTACAAGTATGAATTGGTCAATCAGGGCCCATAAAGCCCCAAACCCGACCGCGCCTTTGAGGCCCGGAAGGGGCTCTCGACATCGAGAGCCCCTTCCCAGCCTCAAAGGCGCGGTCGAGGATTTGGCCTAAGGGGCCCTAACCGATCGCTTTACAAGTAGAGATTTGGTCAATCAGGGCCCATAAAGCCCCAAACCCGACCGCGCCTTTGAGGCCGGGAAGGGGTTCTCGGTACCGAGAGCCCCTTCCCGGCCTCAAGGGCGCGGTCGAGGATTTGGCCTATGGGGCCCTAACCGGTCCCTTTACAAGTATGAATTGGTCAATCAGGGCCCATAAAGCCCCAAACCCGACCGCGCCTTTGAGGCCGGGAAGGGGCTCTCGGCACGGAGAGCCCCTTCCCAGCCTCAAGGGCGCGGTCGAGTTTCTGGTAAAAATGGCAGATTTTGGACTTTGGTTTCCATTGTGTTGACGCTAATCGGCGACGAATTTGGAAATGAGATTTTGTGGAAGGCTACTTTGTAAGATATCACATGTGTGTACGAAATTTGAAGCCTTGGTTTTGCTTGCTTTGGGAGATATTGGATCTCAAACATGAGGGGGTCTGAAAACCTTGACATCCATTCTGCCACTGTTTGCCATGTTAATGCCACCCACTTGGAGTCCAATTGTGGGCTCTCGGTGCCGAGAGCCACATCATGGGCTTGAAAAGGACCCTTTTAGGACCGCGCCCTTGCGGCATGGAAGGGGCTCTCGGCACCGAGAGCCCCTTCCCAGCCTCAAGGGCGCGGTCGGGTTTCTGGTAAAAATGGCAGATTTTGGACTTTGGTTTCCATTGTGTTGATGCTAATGGCGACGAATTTGGAAATGAGATTTTGTGGAAGGCTACTTTGTGAGATATCACATGTGTGTACGAAGTTTGAAGCCTTGGTTTTGCTTGGTTTGGGAGATATTGGATCTCAAACATGAGGGGGTCTGAGAACCTTGAAAATCTAGGCCGCCTTTGAATGGTAGTATGAAACTTCATGAGTATGTTTAGAGGTGAGATAGAATGCATTCTGAGAGCCTCTTTTGTTATGGCTTTGGTCGTTTTAGTTGGATTTTATAGTATATGTATTGGTTTAGTGCTTTTATAGCTATTGACCAAACCAAGTGAATGTCTTGTACATAGACCATGGAATAATGTTTTGGTAGAATGGGTTGAAGGTTGCTCATACTCTTATTTGAAGTTCTCTGTTTATGTTTTTTTGAAATGATTGATTGCATCAAGCAATTGTGAGATTTGTTTACTTTTGGAGGAAAAAGCTATATGAAAGTGTTGCGCTGTATCTTTTGCAACTTGCGTTGCTTTGTTTTACTTGTTTTCGTACTTTGTTTGAAGGTTTGTTATGGCTATTCTAGCACTTTGGGTTAATCAATTCTTTTAAAATTCCTTTATTTTATTTAATTACACATTAAATTATGCATGATCCTAATGTATGCTTTGTGTATTGGCAATTGCCTTCTTTTTTAGAGTGCACAATATAAGTTAGATGTTAAGTCCTTTACATGTTTATAGTATCAAACTTATGTCTTTTCACATTATTTTTTGATGATTGGTGCCATAGATGTAGAGCATTTTTGTTGAAATTACATAAAAATTGACATCTCATACATTTCTCTCTTTAGTTATAGGGTTCTTTTTCTTTGAGCAATCACCCTAACATTTTGGAAGGTGCAATTCTACATTAGATTGCTTGCAATTGAAGTTAGTCATTGATTTTTTGAACAATGCATTTTGATCCATTGACCATTGTATCAAAATAGAAACTCTGACATTTGACAAAGCACCTCACTCTTTATGATAGCTCCATTAGATGAGATACTTATCTAGCTCTAGATATAATAGATTATCATCATCGATTATGTTTTGATTGATTTTTTCTATATGTTGTTGACCAAGATATTTATCATGTAATCACTTTGCAATCTTAAGATCCACAGAAACATCCTCATGAGCTTTTAGATGTTGACTATACACACGTGGTTTTCGGCTTTGCTTGTTTTTCTTGCTCATTTCCTTGTGTCTTTTCGACAGTCTAAATGTATTTATTTTTCTTAAAATACGCTGCTCAACACTTTTGATTGTGTCTTATGAGGTTTGACATATTGGCTTAGTTTTCATGTCCTTTATCTTAGCCTGCATTACTGCTCTCTCATCTGTTTCTTTACTCAATTTTGTCTCCATATTATAGAATATAGCTAAATAATTATCAAGCTATAAATTCTTTAATCAGCCATTGAAAACTCAGAGTCCTATGTTTTCAAAGACAAAGACACTTTTTTAATAGATAATCAGTGTGTCATCACGCTATCTTTAAGAAACCTTAATTTTTGAATTCTAATCTAGTGATTTTAAATAATGTATTCGTTAATACACACATAAACTCACTTTCAAGCCTCAACACATAAATGCAATTTCAAAGTACACACACTTTTCCAACATATTACAAATAAATTTTGAAATCACTTCTTCAATCTCTCCTACAAAAATGCACAACATACTATGCCAAGAGGCAGACTCAACTTGACTTCAATTTCTTCAGTTAGTGGTTGTGACTTTCTTTGACTCTTGCTTTGGCTCTTTATTTTCCACCTCTACGTATCGTTACATCAAGCCATCATAGTCATTGCATAAATTGGTAATAGTATACATTTCTTTAATGACACAAAGTCCTTCAAAGAAGTGTCACCTATCTTGTAAATTTATCTATTAAATATAAATTTGAAAGGATAACGCTTCCAAAAAAACTTCATTATCTATGTTTGAACTAGATTTTGCATCTTTTATGTCACGCCATGAACTAAACTTTGTACTCTAATAATGAAATGTTTGACAAAAATCATCAATGAGAGCAATAAGAATATTGATCACGATGCATTATAATCTATATCCATCTAACTTGTTATCTTTTAAAGGACAATTGTTGAAATTGGCTTTTTGAAAGTTTAGGCAAGTACTTGTGATGTCAATTTTAGATACGATTTTTAAAAACTTTCTGAGAATTTTTTCCTTAACAAATGTTTTGAAGGAATCTATTTTCTTTGAAAAATTGGACATAAAACAAAAAATAATAATGGTACTTGAAGTGGAATTTTGTGTTGTGTAGGCAATTCAGGGAGTTGTGCTAAATACATATGTTACCTTTCAGACTTTTTCTATAAATATTCAATGTTGTCATCTTTGAGGTTTTCCAAAAGAGACTTACTTTTAGTACAATGTTCATTCCGCAAAAAATCAAAATTTTTTCACTGTTTCAAACAATGCACCAATAAAACTGTTTCTTTCTTTTATAAAAGTTAGAAACTTTGTTTTCTTAGGTTTATTCTTTTTTTCACTAAATTGATGAATATTAATCTTTATTTTGACAGTTTAGATTGGGACTTTATAAAGTAATGGAATCTCTAGGAAAGAAATTATATGAATTTGACATTCTTATGTATTCAACTTTATAAAAAATATTGTTTTCTGCATGCTATACTTGCCTTCTGTCTGTAATTTATTTTGGTACAATTAGCTATCTTAGAAGTCTTTGTCAAGCATGAAAACCCTAAAATCCACAATGTAAGAAGCCTAAGAAAAAAAGTTAGAGTGAGTCAACCTAATTAAAAGTCAAGCTAAGAAAGTTTGTTTTTGGATTTTAATTGTTATGATCATCTAATCTCTAGGGTCGATTCAGATGATTTTTTTGTCCTATCTACAACAATAATCTTATTAAAGATCTTATAGTTAGAATTGAGAACTGATGATTTTTTAGTCATTCATTCTTTCTACATTAGAAATGGCAGTTTTGAGAGTTTTTGGTGAAATATAGTCAAAGAACTTTAGGGGTTAAATTGCCCCTACAACACTACTAAACCAATGTCCAATATAATTTCTTATTAGAAATGGATCAAATACTATCTACTATACACAATAATTTTCATCCATCTATTCGTGTAACACATAAAATATTGCGTACTTGCAAGAAAAATGGAGATAAAAAATGATAAAATCAGACTTCAACCCACGGACATAGGACCAATTTTTTTACTAAAATTAGGAATATTCTAAAAAGATTTGAATAATCTAAATACAGATTCTAACTTTAGAAAAAAATTAACTATTTTTAGAATCTGCTCTCCAATTTCTGCTCTCAGGGCGTAAATTCTCCGCTCTCCGCTCACCGCTCACATACAAGCTTCCCTCCTGGCCGCTAGAACGATAGCAGAGTTTTTGGCGTTAGGTGTCCTCAGAACCTCCTTAGCTATGCAGTCAAACATGATATCCATAGAATCTTGACATCTGCCCTGAGATACAGGATGTCTATGACGTCCTAAATGAATCGCCGCACGGGTCATATCATTGTCTGAAGACGACACATGATAGATCCTAGCGTCGCACAATGCTAGACAATTACGAGGTGTCTGACATACTTTGCATGCTAAAGTAGATTTCTCTGTGGGGGAGCCTCCCACAGAGAATGGTTCTAAAGCTACGCCTGACCATTCAGTGCTATTTACCATCTCATTATTCCTGCAGATGTAATCACAACTCAGGTTGGGACATTGTAAGTGTCCAGTACATGATGACTTACGATATGTGAGGCCATACTCGTTCTTGATGTTTGTGGTCATGGTCTTGCACCAGGTGTGGCCATCATACTACTTGCTCATCCCGTCCATTCCACCTCCAAATGGATTTGGAACTCCTTCTGGTACAGGCGGCAGTTCGAAAATCTTGTCTCCATCGTAAACTGGGGGTAAGTACTTCACTTGTTCATGTTCAATAGTATCGAAATCAATCTTCGATAATTCTGATCGGGAGCCCCTTCTTGATGCTGTCATTCTGATGGAAAACATAATGCTCATGTTTTTTTTTGAAGCAGGGTGAATAGGTGGACGCCCTACATAGACAATGACGCAGACATACTAGAACGACTACCCTCTCGAGATGGACGACCTGAGTCTTGGGATCCACGACTCTGAAATGGATTTGACCTAGTGTCTCCTAGCTTGATCTCACTGTGAGTGTCATCATCCGAGTCACTCAACAAATGTACTGAGTTGTCACTGGGTTCAATTTTGACAGATGCTAGACCAGCATTAGGTGCAAAATGGGGTCAAAATAAGGCCGTGTAAGCCTGCCCTTTCTAGGTGAACTCCCTACTTTGGGCACCTCTGCCGCTGGCAGCGGATGCCAGAGTTGCTGCCCGCACAGAACTGCGTGGCGCACTCACAACAAAGGTCCTCGGAATATTAGTTGAGCAATGAATGCCTCGGCTCGGGCTTTGGTCCCAAGTGGGCAGGTTGTGTCAGCCTGACACTGTAGCTTGTGCCCTCTACACGCCTCGCTCGGAGGTCATTGGTTCGAGCCCCCCTGGCGGTTGCTGGCACCACGGTGGCACAAGACGTGCCACGTCAAAAAGTACGCGGGCAGCGCCTGTTTTTTTCTCTCACGTGCCGCTTACACGGCCTTTTTGTGACCTGATTTTGCACTTAATGGAACTTCAACTGTTGACGTAGAAGGGGGAGGGGTCAAAAGAACAGTAGACTCAGACATCTGTGCATGTGATAACCCATAAACCTTGAAAGTTCCAGTGCTAAGAGTCCAGACGTAACCATCGGGTGTACTATCCTTCACTTAAAATACACACTCAAGAATCTCACCATTATCATCGAAGATCTCTTCTTCCACGTAAATAGGACGTAGCTTGTACGTGAGCGGAGAGCGCAGAGCGGAGAGCGGTGAGCGCAGATTTGGAGAGCGGAGAGCACAGAATGGGGGACAAAACCTTAAAATAGCAATTTTTTGTACTAAAAATAAATTATAAAATTAGAAGATTCGAATATTCTTAGTATATTTTTAGAAAGTTACTAATTTTAGTACTTTTATTAACCCTATAACCGTGGATTAATTACAGTATTTTCATTGAATTTGTAGTTCGTTTTCTCTTTTCTTGGTGATTAATTTTTTAGTGTGCACCAATTACTATGCTCCAGCTCCTTCTAACTAGTTCAGGCATACATTAATTTCCCTTATCTCCTCAAATTTATATGCAAATTACTACTTAAAATGTATTGGTATTGAACCTCTTAAAAGGAATCAAGTAACATTTAATTTCCTAACATTTTCTTAACATTGCTAGAATTCATCCGCCATAGTCTACATGCCTTACAACTTTTTATCTTTTATTTTTTATATTAACTTCCATTATTCTATCTATCTTGTTAAAGGGGTCAAAAGAGTCCTTTCCTTTAATTCTCTTTCATTTTATTTTCTCTTTTATTTTCTCAATCGCCTTCATATTTTTTTCAACCTTAATATTTATTTTTCCTTTTGTTTACTTTTCTTTTTCTAATTTCATTTTTTATTTTTATTTTTTTTATTTTTATTTATTTTTATTTTATTTTTTGCTTTTATAATTTTATTTTATTTTATTTTATTTTATTTTAAATTTTAAATGCTAAATGACTTCTGCTCAACCCTCATCCTTTTTCATTCATTTTAGGACGACAACTTTCGAATCAATGAAAAGCCGGTTTTCAAGGGCGCCAAGCATCATCTTCACGGATATTTAAGGTGGCATTATTGTATGTCTCTTCCTCTTTTCTGTTGGTGTTTTGTGAAGCTCTTTTCCGTAGTGCGGGACAGCAGTTATGGAAGACGTTCGAGATATTGTTGTATCACTTGCTGACGGTGTTTGTCCATTTCAACCATATGTTGAGGTCGAGGACGAAGAAGAGGTGATGGCCAATAGCCAAGGGCGTCCTTTGACAACGGATGTTGACGTACAACCGGATGTAAGAGCTGACCCTCCACGTTCAGAAAATTCGGATGATATCAGAGTGCTGGAGGAGGACGCAGATGTGCCTTTGCAAACTCATGCATACTCCAGGGTTGGAAAGATCCCAAGGGGAACCTATTCCAGGGAATCGGTGAATCGGAGGCGGGGAGGTGGGCCATTGCTGAAACGTTCATACCAAGGACACTTGCCAAGTGTTGGAACGAAAGTGAATGCAAATGTAGTTTGTCCTGTAGTATAGTCAGAGGCTGGCAGTCCTGCTGATAGTGTAGTGGGCAACCCTAAACGTGTTAGGTTCGAAGATTAGGACATCTAATAACAAGTACATGTTTGCCGTAATAAATGGTACATGTCAGGGGATACGAGGTATATATTACACTTCTTCAAGATAGAATGTATTGAAATAGAGTGCAATCAATGCGAACGACAAAGCCTTTAATATAATGAAAAAGTCAATACAGCTTCTGAATAGCTGACTTAGTACATGGTATATTACTAAAATCATTCACTACGTGACAAATGGCCATTGTGGAAATGGCAGTTCTAAAGTAGGAGGGCTACCTACTTCTTCGCCAAGGGGTGACGCAAGATTCCACTCTCTAGGAGAAGCTTGACCTCGTTGAAGCTAAAGGTAGGCGCATGGATGAAAAGCTCGGCCTCGGGATCACGGTTGCAGACCTTCAAGAGTATGTAGTAAAGGTGCTTACAATACGTGAACTGATTCCTGCCTTTGAACGTAGTCATCGTCTTCTTGAATGCTGGGCAAGTGCAACCAGGGTAAGAACTGATGGTAATCTGGTAACGTGTGATGTGTGGAGCGACGCCCGAATCCAGCCCAATGATGCAACCGTGGCCCGGCTCAGGTATCATGGTGACGGAACGGAGGCGCGCTTTGAGAGACTCGGAGGAGCCCATGGATAGTCGCTGCGCCGGATTGGGACGAGTGGCAGTGCGCTTCACCATCTTGCCGTCTCTCTTGCCTGGGTAGCGGTCAGCGTCTGCAGGGACTGGCACCGAGTTGAGATTTGCAGGGGGCGGGGCAAAGGAGAAGAGGCGTCTTGGGGAGGCCGGCTTCTTCGGCGGAAGTTGAAAGTCTGCTGCTTCGAGGGCAAGAATCTCAGTAAGTTTTAGGTTAGTACCTAGTTTCACTGGCCAGACCTCAGGAATGGAGGGGAATTCCTGGTCCTTTGAGTAGTGTGCTACCCACTTGCGCTTAGAGCCTTTCACGCAGCGCTCAATATCGTCGGAGCAGAAGAAGAACTCTGTCTTCTCGACTGTGTTCCTGCGATAGTTAGTCCACAGCCCAGTGTAGGTCGGTGCAGCTGTGGAATGGGGCCCTCTGACGATTCTCTCAGTGCACTTCTTCTTCGTTTCAGCTCTTTGGGCCCAGCAGCACTTTGCAGAAAGTTTGTGTAGTCTCGAAATGTGCCACTCCTTCACGTCCACCTTGGTTTCTTCAACCGCGTTGACATGGCGAATGCCGCCCTTGTTCACAGGTGAAGGTAAAGGGGAATCAACTTCCTGGGCAGGAGGTTGGGTACATTATACCTCGGTGTCGTGTTCGGAGTCGTCTTCCACAATGACGGGCATCTGCATAGGGCGAGCCCTGACGGCACGTCTTGGGCCTCTTGGGCGTGAGAAGTTTGTCTTGTCCGGGCGATGAGACTCCTCGTCAGCTCCGATGGGGACGTCGGCTTTTCGCTTCTGTGAACCGAAGACTTCCGCTCCAGGCATGATAGGCTGACGGGTGCAGAACTCATCCGCGCCTGGCATATCGAGCATGGGCTTATCGAGCAGTGTAGGATTTCCCCATTTCTTCGCGTTGCGTTCAGCCATCCGGAGCCTGAGTTCCTTCTTGGACGGTCCTGTTCCACCGACGTCACCTTTGAGGAACTGGTAGTAGTTAACAACCTGAAGAAAAGCCCGAACGAAATCGTCCACGGTAGCAACGTATCTAAGGTCGTTCCCGTTGTTTCCAGAAGCTTGAAGCCACTTGTTGTGAACTGTTTCGGCGAGGTTACAGGTGGGCATCTCTGTGAGTTCTTCTTTCGTGAATTTCTGCAGATTTGACAGTAGGTGCCGTTAGATTCACGGATTAGAGTTTTGTAGATTTGGGATAGGAAACCAGTATCAAAAACATCAAAACAGAGTGCAGAGAGAATACCTCGGTCATGAATCCCCCCCACTGGCGGAAGCGGTGGTGCCAGAATGACAGCCACTGATCGAGTTTGATGAGCCCGCTCTCGCCAACGACCCTGGTGGATGCCCACCATGCTCGCAACGCGTGGTACAGAGTTTCCGCCTCTGCCATGCTGGTCGCATTCTTGTACTGAGTGCACATCTTCTTGTGCTGTTCCCAGAGTTCTTCGGGGAAGTGCTTCTGCGTATACGCCACCATGTTCTGAGTCCAGTGGAACAAGCACGACCTCTCCCGGTCCTCCATTGGGTCCTCTTTGTTGCCATTGCCGTAAAGGATTCGCACTGCATTCCAATTCGCCTGTGCGTTATCGGCCATGAACCCCTTGAAGTTCGGCGCTGCAACGCCATTGATCTCCATGACCAGGTTCAGGTTTTTCCAGAAGACGAGCTGGGCGTCCGTGTCCTCGGACTGCATGTCGCAAGTGGCGATTGTCATCACGCGGCAGTAGGTGGCGTCGTACACATGGCACGCCATCGTCGACCAGTCTTTGACGCGTTTTACATGGTCGAACATGATCCTTGCGTTCTCCAAGTCGCCACCAGCTTGCATTCGGCTGACCAAGTCGACACCACTTCCCGGGCCGACCTCCGACATCTTGAAGAGGAAGACTTTGTCACGCATAGATCCCTGACCAAGAAACCTATTCTCCTGGACATACGCCTAGAGACTGTTACCACGGAGCTTGGTGATACCGTCTATGATTCCGTACCTTTTGAATTTTTTGAAGGTGGCGACTTTGTTGCGGATGTTTGGTGCCGCCATGTCTTTGCAACGATCCAGAACAGGAACCAGCTCCTCCATCGTCAGCTTCCTCGGTGGTGCATCCTCGGGCTGTAGCAGGTAGCTCCCGATGAGGAGTTTGCTCGCCTCCACGACAACGGCGCTCTTTGTTGCTTTGTTGTTCATCTCTACCTGCTCTTCTATTAAGCTACTAATCTCTGCTTTAGAGTCTCTGTAGTCTCCTACTTTCACTGGATGATGATGTGTTCCTATGTGAATACAAGCTCTAGTCTGATTCGCTTTGCCCACAATGTAATAAATCTTAGCCTCGCATGTAGCTACACATGATGGAGGTTCTTTACATACCTTGCACACTAGCGTCGAGTCAGATGGAGGAGGCTGATCCATGACAAAAGCTTGCAGGGTACAGCCTTCGAACTCAGTCTCGTTAACCTCGAAGATCTTGGGAACACGCTTCAGGAAGTCACACTCCTTGTTGCTGCAGCGCAGCCATCCGACGCAGGTGGAACTTCGAAAAGAGAGTCCGAAGTCGTTTTTGATGTTTGTTGTGATGGTCTTGGTCCACAAGTGTCCGTCGTATCGTTTGTCCATTCCCTGCATTGACTTGGCCGCGAGCTTAGAGGATCCTGCAGCAGCTCGGGGCAACTCAAAAAGAACCGGACCATCAAACTTCGCAGGCAAGTACTCTACTCTCTCGTTTCTAATAGTGGAATAGTCTATCTTCTTCAAAATGTTTTTGGACCCACGCGTCTTAGCAATCTCTTTAAGGAGCGGAAAAATGCTAACTGTGACCTGGGACAATGGAGGAGATACATTGGAAGGAGGAGCATCTGCGTGGACCTTAAGCACCAACTTGACGGGACTGATTTCGTCATCAGAAGAGAGAGATATGACGGTCGGAGGAGGTTTCTCTACATCTGAAGTCTCGGTACCAGGCACGACTTTGACTTTGACATCACGAGGTAAGGGAGTCTGAATTGTGCAAGTAGAAGAGCGACGGGGGGTGAGGATCTCAGTGGATGCAGCCATCAGAGAATCAGTAAGACCATAGACTCTATACGATCCAGGGAAGAGTCTCCACTGCAACATGTTGTTCTCATCTCTCACTGAAGGTTGCCCGAGAGTGTGTGTAACCTCGGCAGTAACGTCATCAAAGATCTCCTCCTCTATACTGATGGAGTCTTCACGGAAATGGAATCTGAGACTAAGGCGAAGAGAGGAGACTGTAGCTAGACCATCATCATCTACGCGAAACCTAAGAGGGATGCCCATGCCTTCGGCGTACAGACAGACCATCCCCATGATCGCAGGCAAATCACAAGTACTAGTGGAAGAAGGGAGAAGAGCGAGTGTACTAGCGAAAGAGTATCGCGAGTGCAAAGTGAGAGGAATGATGCATTGCTGTTGACCATTTTATTCTAGTTGGAATGTCCATGTTAACAGCTGGAGAATGATTCATTCTGTTACGTAACGAATGTATGATTAAAGAGAGACGGCGCTAACTATATTAATTGCAATTTTTTGAAGGCCCATGTATAACAGGTAAGATATTTATAACTGTACTTTTAGAATTTGAGTCATGGTGCAGATTCTATTTGTTCAGATGAATTATAAGATTAGAATGAGCCGTCATTTAAATTCTACATTTAAAACAATGAATATAAAAAGAAGCATACATTAAAGTGTTTCAATCAAATCTTTTAATTAATAGCGTGCCTAGATATCTTCTTTTAATTTTAAGGATGATATTTTAGAATTTCCTTTAATTATAGAGTTGTTTTAAGTACTCTTAATATGAGGAGGGTAGAAAATGTGTCTCTGGTTAAGATTGAATATCAACTTAGGGTTGTATCAATATAGTACTTCGTTATGTGTATTTAAGCCGGGAGGAAGTTCTTTAGAGACTCTTTTTCTAAGAGAGTCCTTCGTATGGTTAGACACATGAAGCAGAGTGGAGGGCAATCTCCCTCAACTTTTGTCACTCCTAAACCTAGAAGAAAACCAGGTGGTACAGATTTTACGGATAGAAGAGCGAGGAAGAGGAGAGAGTCACGTAAGAAAGTAGTATTCAAAGGCGACCATTTGAGTGCACCCGTGAAAAGAAGAGGAGCAGGTCTGCCCGTAGCTTTTAAGTTTTCTAGCATTCGAAAACTCATTCTCTCCTCTATAGTGGAGGTGGAGGAAGAGTTTTTAGAGAACACCGTCTCGGAGAATCACAAGCAGGAACCGGAGCTACTTTCTAGTGGAGTTGAGCGTGAGGCCATGACGGAAGAATTAGTTTTTAATTGTAGTCAAATAGAGTCGCCGCAGCCCTCTATCAAATTCAATGACTCTTTGACGGGGGAGCCAGATTCTCTATCGGATCTACATCTTAACTCCAATGAGGTTAGTAACTTTAAACCAGAGTTGGGCGGGTATACGGGAGGGAACCCGGGTATCATCTCGAATAATGGTATCAATAGTGGGTACCCAACCTGCCATGGTACAAGTCTTTTCAAATACCCGTGTCCAACCCGACCTGGGGTCTTGGGGTTTGGGGATACCATTCAAAATACCCGACTGTGCGGATGCCGTTTCAAGCTGCGATTGCAAAAGACCAGTATTGAAGAGTTTCGGTGAATTAAACCTAGGTAATTAGTGACAGTATTGAAGGAGCAATGTCGCGGGTTGTGGAAGTGTTGTGCACATTGAATTTGTTAGGGTGTGGTTGAGGGATGGCATTGTAGTTGGGATTTGTTTGAGGGACGTTGAGTACAAAATTCATGAATGGAGATTGAGCACTGTTCATCACAGCACCGCTGCACCAGCGATGGTGAGCTTTAACTTCAGCTTGTGACCTGAGCTGGTGATTTTTATTTTTAATCCAGAAGTGCTTACTGTTCATGACAGCACGAGTTGTGTGCTTTGGTATCAATTTCTTCGCTGATTTCTCGTGATTGCTAACTGTTCATCACAACACTGCGCTTCAGAATGTACGCTGATATGTTGATTTTTATTTTTATTTGAGAATTGCTTACTGTTCATGACAACACCAATTGTATGCTTTAGTATCAGCTTTGAGCTGATTTGTGGTGATTTTAATTTTTAAAGGAGCATTACGTACTGTTCGTCATAGTACTGTGCAATGGTGAGCTTTAGCTTCAGCTTGTACGCTGATATGGTGATTTTTTTGCTGACATGGTGATTTTCTTGCGTCACCAGATTGTAATACCCGACCAGTATATAGGGTTGCACTGGTATTAAAATTCTACTACCATGGTATTGCTACCCGGATATAAAAATAAAAATAAACTGTAATTGATACAAGGCGGATATATAAATTTCAAAAAATCCAATTTATATGTATACCCTTATTTCCATGATTTTATATTCATCCATTATATCCACACCCGTGAGCATGACAAAAAACCAATACCCGTCCAACTCTGCTTTAAACCGTCTTGACTGCTATTGATCGTCTATATTAATTCAGTACTGTAATTAATAGATGCTTAAATATTTACGATATTAAACTAGTTATAGGCAAGTTCCAGATTGATATATATCATCTTCCTCCGAACTCACACATGTAATTTTATTAAACATATCGAAAGAGTAACGAAAGGATAAGGGCAATCGAGGAAGGAAGTATCGGACCCTCAGTTGCTCATGAGCGGAGCGAATTCGAACATTTGCGTGTTGTTGGGAGGCGGGCGAGGAGTGAGATTATGAGAGCAGGGGAAGGGGGCGAGGCGATGGCAAGACTGGAGCAGATGAGGGGTGAGGAAGAAGAGCAGGTCGGCGCCGAAGCCTTGGGGCAAGGGCATGTCGAAATGGCCGCAGAGGATCAGCTAGAGCTTGATGGGGTTGCGAGCGACGACCAGCAGGAGAGGGACGGGGAGGACGGGGAGGAAGAGCGCGGAGATGGAGACCAGGTAAGAAGTGGGTTGTGAGCATGTAGATAGATTCTCGGGTGCTTGAGTATTGAGGAGATTGATTGGGGATTGAATCCGGGCGTTTGAATCTTGGGCTACACTCTTCTGTACCGCATCGAAGTTATGGGGTAATGAGTGCTGTTCGTACAAGTTTTGTTGTACAAGTTTGACTCTCTGGTACTCAATGTTCATGTGGATGTTCTGTCAGGATTTGTTGTTGTGGGTTCTAAGTACGTGGGTGTGGGTAGTTGGGTTGCGGATAAGAGTCTCGGTGTTGGGTATCGCTCTTTTGCAGCTGGTTTTGGCTGGCGGGTTAGCTTGGGCTCTTGCTGTTTGGATTGCGGATTCTCAGAATGTAGATGTGTCTAAGATTTCGTACCAATGGGTTTGTTGCGATTCCCAGTTGGCGTCATTGATTATTTCCGAGGCTCCCTCCTTCGAGGGGGAGCATTGTTTGCACCGCGAGTCCTTTGGGATTGGGTTCTCGTGTGTGATGTTGCTGCTTGGGGCTGCTATGAATACCCTGAGATGGTTCTTTTTTTTTTAAATTTTTTTCAATTAAGGACCCTCCCAGCCTACTGTCGTCACAGACAGTAGGCGGGACTGTCCACTTCTTTGATTATTTCCGAGGCTCCCTCCTTCGAGGGGGAGCATTGTTTGCACCGCGAGTCCTTTGGGATTGGGTTCTCGTGTGTGATGTTGCTGCTTGGGGCTGCTATGAATACCCTGAGATGGTTCTTTTTTTTTAATTTTTTTCAATTAAGGACCCTCCCAGCCTACTGTCGTCACAGACAGTAGGCGGGACTGTCCACTTCTTTGATTATTTCCGAGGCTCCCTCCTTCGAGGGGGAGCATTGTTTGCACCGCGAGTCCTTTGGGATTGGGTTCTCCTGTGTGATGTTGCTGCTTGGGGCTGCTATGAACATCATGAGATGGTTCTTTTTTTTTTAATTTTTTTCAATTAAGGACCCTCCCAGCCTACTGTCGTCACAGACAGTAGGCGGGACTGTCCACTTCTTTGATTATTTCCGAGGCTCCCTCCTTCGAGGGGGAGCATTGTTTGCACCGCGAGTCCTTTGGGATTGGGTTCTCGTGTGTGATGTTGCTGCTTGGGGCTGCTATGAACATCATGAGATGGTTCTTTTTTTTTTAATTTTTTTCAATTAAGGACCCTCCCAGCCTACTGTCGTCACAGACAGTAGGCGGGACTGTCCACTTCTTTGATTATTTCCGAGGCTCCCTCCTTCGAGGGGGAGCATTGTTTGCACCGCGAGTCCTTTGGGATTGGGTTCTCGTGTGTGATGTTGCTGCTTGGGGCTGCTATGAACATCATGAGATGGTTCTTTTTTTTTTAATTTTTTTCAATTAAGGACCCTCCCAGCCTACTGTCGTCACAGACAGTAGGCGGGACAGTCCACTTCTTTGATTATTTCCGAGGCTCCCTCCTTCGAGGGGGAGCATTGTTTGCACCGCAAGTCCTTTGGGATTGGGTTCTCGTGTGTGATGTTGCTGCTTGGGGCTGCTATGAATACCCTGAGATGGTTCTTTTTTTTTTAATTTTTTTCAATTAAGGACCCTCCCAGCCTACTGTCGTCACAGACACTAGGCGGGACTGTCCACTTCTTTGATTATTTCCGAGGCTCCCTCCTTCGAGGGGGAGCATTGTTTGCACCGCAAGTCCTTTGGGATTGGGTTCTCGTGTGTGATGTTGCTGCTTGGGGCTGCTATGAATACCCTGAGATGGTTCTTTTTTTCTAAATTATTTTCAATTAAGGACCCTCCCAGCCTACTGTCGTCACAGACAGTAGGCGGGACAGTCCACTTCTTTGATTATTTCCGAGGCTCCCTCCTTCGAGGGGGAGCATTACTTGCACCGCGAGTCCTTTGGGATTGGGTTCTCGTGTGTGATGTTGCTGCTTGGGGCTGCTATGAACATCATGAGATGGTTCTTTTTTTTTTAATTTTTTTCAATTAAGGACCCTCCCAGCCTACTGTCGTCACAGACAGTAGGCGGGACTGTCCACTTCTTTGATTATTTCCGAGGCTCCCTCCTTCGAGGGGGAGCATTGTTTGCACCGCGAGTCCTTTGGGATTGGGTTCTCGTGTGTGATGTTGCTGCTTGGGGCTGCTATGAACATCATGAGATGGTTCTTTTTTTTTAATTTTTTTCAATTAAGGACCCTCCCAGCCTACTGTCGTCACAGTCAGTAGGCGGGACTGTCCACTTCTTTGATTATTTCCGAGGCTCCCTCCTTCGAGGGGGAGCATTGTTTGCACCGCGAGTCCTTTGGGATTGGGTTCTCGTGTGTGATGTTGCTGCTTGGGGCTGCTATGAACATCATGAAATGGTTCTTTTTTTCTTAATTTTTTTCAATTAAGGACCCTCCCAGCCTACTGTCGTCACAGTCAGTAGGCGGGACTGTCCACTTCTTTGATTATTTCCGAGGCTCCCTCCTTCGAGGGGGAGCATTGTTTGCACCGCGAGTCCTTTGGGATTGGGTTCTCGTGTGTGATGTTGCTGCTTGGGGCTGCTATGAACATCATGAGATGGTTCTTTTTTTTTTAATTTTTTTCAATTAAGGACCCTCCCAGCCTACTGTCGTCACAGACAGTAGGCGGGACAGTCCACTTCTTTGATTATTTCCGAGGCTCCCTCCTTCGAGGGGGAGCATTGTTTGCACCGCGAGTCCTTTGGGATTGGGTTCTCGTGTGTGATGTTGCTGCTTGGGGCTGCTATGAATACCCTGAGATGGTTCTTTTTTTTTAATTTTTTTCAATTAAGGACCCTCCCAGCCTACTGTCGTCACAGACACTAGGCGGGACTGTCCACTTCTTTGATTATTTCCGAGGCTCCCTCCTTCGAGGGGGAGCATTGTTTGCACCGCGAGTCCTTGGGATTGGGTTCTCGTGTGTGATGTTGCTGCTTGGGGCTGCTATGAACATCATGAGATGGTTCTTTTTTTTTAATTTTTTTCAATTAAGGACCCTCCCAGCCTACTGTCGTCACAGACAGTAGGCGGGACTGTCCACTTCTTTGATTATTTCCGAGGCTCCCTCCTTCGAGGGGGAGCATTGTTTGCACCGCGAGTCCTTTGGGATTGGGTTCTCGTGTGTGATGTTGCTGCTTGGGGCTGCTATGAACATCATGAGATGGTTCTTTTTTTTTTAATTTTTTTCAATTAAGGACCCTCCCAGCCTACTGTCGTCACAGACAGTAGGCGGGACTGTCCACTTCTTTGATTATTTCCGAGGCTCCCTCCTTCGAGGGGGAGCATTGTTTGCACCGCGAGTCCTTTGGGATTGGGTTCTCGTGTGTGATGTTGCTGCTTGGGGCTGCTATGAACATCATGAGATGGTTCTTTTTTTTTTAATTTTTTTCAATTAAGGACCCTCCCAGCCTACTGTCGTCACAGACAGTAGGCGGGACTGTCCACTTCTTTGATTATTTCCGAGGCTCCCTCCTTCGAGGGGGAGCATTGTTTGCACCGCGAGTCCTTTGGGATTGGGTTCTCGTGTGTGATGTTGCTGCTTGGGGCTGCTATGAACATCATGAGATGGTTCTTTTTTTTTAATTTTTTTCAATTAAGGACCCTCCCAGCCTACTGTCGTCACAGACAGTAGGCGGGACTGTCCACTTCTTTGATTATTTCCGAGGCTCCCTCCTTCGAGGGGGAGCATTGTTTGCACCGCGAGTCCTTTGGGATTGGGTTCTCGTGTGTGATGTTGCTGCTTGGGGCTGCTATGAACATCATGAGATGGTTCTTTTTTTTTTAATTTTTTTCAATTAAGGACCCTCCCAGCCTACTGTCGTCACAGACAGTAGGCGGGACAGTCCACTTCTTTGATTATTTCCGAGGCTCCCTCCTTCGAGGGGGAGCATTGTTTGCACCGCGAGTCCTTTGGGATTGGGTTCTCGTGTGTGATGTTGCTGCTTGGGGCTGCTATGAACATCATGAGATGGTTCTTTTTTTTTAATTTTTTTCAATTAAGGACCCTCCCAGCCTACTGTCGTCACAGACAGTAGGCGGGACTGTCCACTTCTTTGATTATTTCCGAGGCTCCCTCCTTCGAGGGGGAGCATTGTTTGCACCGCGAGTCCTTTGGGATTGGGTTCTCGTGTGTGATGTTGCTGCTTGGGGCTGCTATGAACATCATGAGATGGTTCTTTTTTTTTTAATTTTTTTCAATTAAGGACCCTCCAGCCTACTGTCGTCACAGACAGTAGGCGGGACAGTCCACTTCTTTGATTATTTCCGAGGCTCCCTCCTTCGAGGGGGAGCATTGTTTGCACCGCGAGTCCTTTGGGATTGGGTTCTCGTGTGTGATGTTGCTGCTTGGGGCTGCTATGAACATCATGAGATGGTTCTTTTTTTTTAATTTTTTTCAATTAAGGACCCTCCCAGCCTACTGTCGTCACAGACAGTAGGCGGGACTGTCCACTTCTTTGATTATTTCCGAGGCTCCCTCCTTCGAGGGGGAGCATTGTTTGCACCGCGAGTCCTTTGGGATTGGGTTCTCCTGTGTGATGTTGCTGCTTGGGGCTGCTATGAACATCATGAGATGGTTCTTTTTTTCTTAATTTTTTTCAATTAAGGACCCTCCCAGCCTACTGTCGTCACAGACAGTAGGCGGGACAGTCCACTTCTTTGATTATTTCCGAGGCTCCCTCCTTCGAGGGGGAGCATTGTTTGCACCGCGAGTCCTTTGGGATTGGGTTCTCGTGTGTGATGTTGCTGCTTGGGGCTGCTATGAATACCCTGAGATGGTTCTTTTTTTTTTAATTTTTTTCAATTAAGGACCCTCCCAGCCTACTGTCGTCACAGACAGTAGGCGGGACTGTCCACTTCTTTGATTATTTCCGAGGCTCCCTCCTTCGAGGGGGAGCATTGTTTGCACCGCGAGTCCTTTGGGATTGGGTTCTCGTGTGTGATGTTGCTGCTTGGGGCTGCTATGAAGTTTGAACATCATGAGATGGTTCTTTTTTTTTAATTTTTTTCAATTAAGGACCCTCCCAGCCTACTGTCGTCACAGACAGTAGGCGGGACAGTCCACTTCTTTGATTATTTCCGAGGCTCCCTCCTTCGAGGGGGAGCATTGTTTGCACCGCGAGTCCTTTGGGATTGGGTTCTCGTGTGTGATGTTGCTGCTTGGGGCTGCTATGAACATCATGAGATGGTTCTTTTTTTTTAATTTTTTTCAATTAAGGACCCTCCCAGCCTACTGTCGTCACAGACAGTAGGCGGGACTGTCCACTTCTTTGATTATTTCCGAGGCTCCCTCCTTCGAGGGGGAGCATTGTTTGCACCGCGAGTCCTTTGGGATTGGGTTCTCGTGTGTGATGTTGCTGCTTGGGGCTGCTATGAACATCATGAGATGGTTCTTTTTTTTTAATTTTTTTCAATTAAGGACCCTCCCAGCCTACTGTCGTCACAGACAGTAGGCGGGACTGTCCACTTCTTTGATTATTTCCGAGGCTCCCTCCTTCGAGGGGGAGCATTGTTTGCACCGCGAGTCCTTTGGGATTGGGTTCTCGTGTGTGATGTTGCTGCTTGGGGCTGCTATGAACATCATGAGATGGTTCTTTTTTTTTTAATTTTTTTCAATTAAGGACCCTCCCAGCCTACTGTCGTCACAGACAGTAGGCGGGACTGTCCACTTCTTTGATTATTTCCGAGGCTCCCTCCTTCGAGGGGGAGCATTGTTTGCACCGCGAGTCCTTTGGGATTGGGTTCTCGTGTGTGATGTTGCTGCTTGGGGCTGCTATGAACATCATGAGATGGTTCTTTTTTTTTAATTTTTTTCAATTAAGGACCCTCCCAGCCTACTGTCGTCACAGACAGTAGGCGGGACTGTCCACTTCTTTGATTATTTCCGAGGCTCCCTCCTTCGAGGGGGAGCATTGTTTGCACCGCGAGTCCTTTGGGATTGGGTTCTCGTGTGTGATGTTGCTGCTTGGGGCTGCTATGAACATCATGAGATGGTTCTTTTTTTTTAATTTTTTTCAATTAAGGACCCTCCCAGCCTACTGTCGTCACAGACAGTAGGCGGGACTGTCCACTTCTTTGATTATTTCCGAGGCTCCCTCCTTCGAGGGGGAGCATTGTTTGCACCGCGAGTCCTTTGGGATTGGGTTCTCGTGTGTGATGTTGCTGCTTGGGGCTGCTATGAACATCATGAGATGGTTCTTTTTTTTTTAATTTTTTTCAATTAAGGACCCTCCCAGCCTACTGTCGTCACAGACAGTAGGCGGGACTGTCCACTTCTTTGATTATTTCCGAGGCTCCCTCCTTCGAGGGGGAGCATTGTTTGCACCGCGAGTCCTTTGGGATTGGGTTCTCGTGTGTGATGTTGCTGCTTGGGGCTGCTATGAACATCATGAGATGGTTCTTTTTTTTTAATTTTTTTCAATTAAGGACCCTCCCAGCCTACTGTCGTCACAGACAGTAGGCGGGACTGTCCACTTCTTTGATTATTTCCGAGGCTCCCTCCTTCGAGGGGGAGCATTGTTTGCACCGCGAGTCCTTTGGGATTGGGTTCTCGTGTGTGATGTTGCTGCTTGGGGCTGCTATGAACATCATGAGATGGTTCTTTTTTTTTTAATTTTTTTCAATTAAGGACCCTCCCAGCCTACTGTCGTCACAGACAGTAGGCGGGACTGTCCACTTCTTTGATTATTTCCGAGGCTCCCTCCTTCGAGGGGGAGCATTGTTTGCACCGCGAGTCCTTTGGGATTGGGTTCTCGTGTGTGATGTTGCTGCTTGGGGCTGCTATGAACATCATGAGATGGTTCTTTTTTTTTTAATTTTTTTCAATTAAGGACCCTCCCAGCCTACTGTCGTCACAGACAGTAGGCGGGACAGTCCACTTCTTTGATTATTTCCGAGGCTCCCTCCTTCGAGGGGGAGCATTGTTTGCACCGCGAGTCCTTTGGGATTGGGTTCTCGTGTGTGATGTTGCTGCTTGGGGCTGCTATGAATACCCTGAGATGGTTCTTTTTTTTTAATTTTTTTCAATTAAGGACCCTCCCAGCCTACTGTCGTCACAGACAGTAGGCGGGACTGTCCACTTCTTTGATTATTTCCGAGGCTCCCTCCTTCGAGGGGGAGCATTGTTTGCACCGCGAGTCCTTTGGGATTGGGTTCTCGTGTGTGATGTTGCTGCTTGGGGCTGCTATGAACATCATGAGATGGTTCTTTTTTTTTTAATTTTTTTCAATTAAGGACCCTCCCAGCCTACTGTCGTCACAGACAGTAGGCGGGACTGTCCACTTCTTTGATTATTTCCGAGGCTCCCTCCTTCGAGGGGGAGCATTGTTTGCACCGCGAGTCCTTTGGGATTGGGTTCTCGTGTGTGATGTTGCTGCTTGGGGCTGCTATGAACATCATGAGATGGTTCTTTTTTTTTTAATTTTTTTCAATTAAGGACCCTCCCAGCCTACTGTCGTCACAGACAGTAGGCGGGACTGTCCACTTCTTTGATTATTTCCGAGGCTCCCTCCTTCGAGGGGGAGCATTGTTTGCACCGCGAGTCCTTTGGGATTGGGTTCTCGTGTGTGATGTTGCTGCTTGGGGCTGCTATGAACATCATGAGATGGTTCTTTTTTTTTTAATTTTTTTCAATTAAGGACCCTCCCAGCCTACTGTCGTCACAGACAGTAGGCGGGACTGTCCACTTCTTTGATTATTTCCGAGGCTCCCTCCTTCGAGGGGGAGCATTGTTTGCACCGCGAGTCCTTTGGGATTGGGTTCTCGTGTGTGATGTTGCTGCTTGGGGCTGCTATGAACATCATGAGATGGTTCTTTTTTTTTTAATTTTTTTCAATTAAGGACCCTCCCAGCCTACTGTCGTCACAGACAGTAGGCGGGACTGTCCACTTCTTTGATTATTTCCGAGGCTCCCTCCTTCGAGGGGGAGCATTGTTTGCACCGCGAGTCCTTTGGGATTGGGTTCTCGTGTGTGATGTTGCTGCTTGGGGCTGCTATGAACATCATGAGATGGTTCTTTTTTTTTTAATTTTTTTCAATTAAGGACCCTCCCAGCCTACTGTCGTCACAGACAGTAGGCGGGACAGTCCACTTCTTTGATTATTTCCGAGGCTCCCTCCTTCGAGGGGGAGCATTGTTTGCACCGCGAGTCCTTTGGGATTGGGTTCTCGTGTGTGATGTTGCTGCTTGGGGCTGCTATGAACATCATGAGATGGTTCTTTTTTTTTTAATTTTTTTCAATTAAGGACCCTCCCAGCCTACTGTCGTCACAGACAGTAGGCGGGACTGTCCACTTCTTTGATTATTTCCGAGGCTCCCTCCTTCGAGGGGGAGCATTGTTTGCACCGCGAGTCCTTTGGGATTGGGTTCTCGTGTGTGATGTTGCTGCTTGGGGCTGCTATGAACATCATGAGATGGTTCTTTTTTTTTTAATTTTTTTCAATTAAGGACCCTCCCAGCCTACTGTCGTCACAGACAGTAGGCGGGACAGTCCACTTCTTTGATTATTTCCGAGGCTCCCTCCTTCGAGGGGGAGCATTGTTTGCACCGCGAGTCCTTTGGGATTGGGTTCTCGTGTGTGATGTTGCTGCTTGGGGCTGCTATGAACATCATGAGATGGTTCTTTTTTTTTTAATTTTTTTCAATTAAGGACCCTCCCAGCCTACTGTCGTCACAGACAGTAGGCGGGACTGTCCACTTCTTTGATTATTTCCGAGGCTCCCTCCTTCGAGGGGGAGCATTGTTTGCACCGCGAGTCCTTTGGGATTGGGTTCTCCTGTGTGATGTTGCTGCTTGGGGCTGCTATGAACATCATGAGATGGTTCTTTTTTTTTTAATTTTTTTCAATTAAGGACCCTCCCAGCCTACTGTCGTCACAGACAGTAGGCGGGACAGTCCACTTCTTTGATTATTTCCGAGGCTCCCTCCTTCGAGGGGGAGCATTGTTTGCACCGCGAGTCCTTTGGGATTGGGTTCTCGTGTGTGATGTTGCTGCTTGGGGCTGCTATGAACATCATGAGATGGTTCTTTTTTTTTTAATTTTTTTCAATTAAGGACCCTCCCAGCCTACTGTCGTCACAGACAGTAGGCGGGACTGTCCACTTCTTTGATTATTTCCGAGGCTCCCTCCTTCGAGGGGGAGCATTGTTTGCACCGCGAGTCCTTTGGGATTGGGTTCTCGTGTGTGATGTTGCTGCTTGGGGCTGCTATGAAGTTGAACATCATGAGATGGTTCTTTTTTTTTTAATTTTTTTCAATTAAGGACCCTCCCAGCCTACTGTCGTCACAGACAGTAGGCGGGACAGTCCACTTCTTTGATTATTTCCGAGGCTCCCTCCTTCGAGGGGGAGCATTGTTTGCACCGCGAGTCCTTTGGGATTGGGTTCTCGTGTGTGATGTTGCTGCTTGGGGCTGCTATGAACATCATGAGATGGTTCTTTTTTTTTTAATTTTTTTCAATTAAGGACCCTCCCAGCCTACTGTCGTCACAGACAGTAGGCGGGACTGTCCACTTCTTTGATTATTTCCGAGGCTCCCTCCTTCGAGGGGGAGCATTGTTTGCACCGCGAGTCCTTTGGGATTGGGTTCTCGTGTGTGATGTTGCTGCTTGGGGCTGCTATGAACATCATGAGATGGTTCTTTTTTTTTTAATTTTTTTCAATTAAGGACCCTCCCAGCCTACTGTCGTCACAGACAGTAGGCGGGACAGTCCACTTCTTTGATTATTTCCGAGGCTCCCTCCTTCGAGGGGGAGCATTGTTTGCACCGCGAGTCCTTTGGGATTGGGTTCTCGTGTGTGATGTTGCTGCTTGGGGCTGCTATGAACATCATGAGATGGTTCTTTTTTTTTTAATTTTTTTCAATTAAGGACCCTCCCAGCCTACTGTCGTCACAGACAGTAGGCGGGACATGTCCACTTCTTTGATTATTTCCGAGGCTCCCTCCTTCGAGGGGGAGCATTGTTTGCACCGCGAGTCCTTTGGGATTGGGTTCTCGTGTGTGATGTTGCTGCTTGGGGCTGCTATGAACATCATGAGATGGTTCTTTTTTTTTTAATTTTTTTCAATTAAGGACCCTCCCAGCCTACTGTCGTCACAGACAGTAGGCGGGACAGTCCACTTCTTTGATTATTTCCGAGGCTCCCTCCTTCGAGGGGGAGCATTGTTTGCACCGCGAGTCCTTTGGGATTGGGTTCTCGTGTGTGATGTTGCTGCTTGGGGCTGCTATGAACATCATGAGATGGTTCTTTTTTTTTTAATTTTTTTCAATTAAGGACCCTCCCAGCCTACTGTCGTCACAGACAGTAGGCGGGACTGTCCACTTCTTTGATTATTTCCGAGGCTCCCTCCTTCGAGGGGGAGCATTGTTTGCACCGCGAGTCCTTTGGGATTGGGTTCTCCTGTGTGATGTTGCTGCTTGGGGCTGCTATGAACATCATGAGATGGTTCTTTTTTTCTTAATTTTTTTCAATTAAGGACCCTCCCAGCCTACTGTCGTCACAGACAGTAGGCGGGACAGTCCACTTCTTTGATTATTTCCGAGGCTCCCTCCTTCGAGGGGGAGCATTGTTTGCACCGCGAGTCCTTTGGGATTGGGTTCTCGTGTGTGATGTTGCTGCTTGGGGCTGCTATGAAGTTTGAACATCATGAGATGGTTCTTTTTTTTTAATTTTTTTCAATTAAGGACCCTCCCAGCCTACTGTCGTCACAGACAGTAGGCGGGACAGTCCACTTCTTTGATTATTTCCGAGGCTCCCTCCTTCGAGGGGGAGCATTGTTTGCACCGCGAGTCCTTTGGGATTGGGTTCTCGTGTGTGATGTTGCTGCTTGGGGCTGCTATGAATACATCATGAGATGGTTCTTTTTTTTTTAATTTTTTTCAATTAAGGACCCTCCCAGCCTACTGTCGTCACAGACAGTAGGCGGGACAGTCCACTTCTTTGATTATTTCCGAGGCTCCCTCCTTCGAGGGGGAGCATTGTTTGCACCGCGAGTCCTTTGGGATTGGGTTCTCGTGTGTGATGTTGCTGCTTGGGGCTGCTATGAACATCATGAGATGGTTCTTTTTTTTTTAATTTTTTTCAATTAAGGACCCTCCCAGCCTACTGTCGTCACAGACAGTAGGCGGGACTGTCCACTTCTTTGATTATTTCCGAGGCTCCCTCCTTCGAGGGGGAGCATTGTTTGCACCGCGAGTCCTTTGGGATTGGGTTCTCGTGTGTGATGTTGCTGCTTGGGGCTGCTATGAACATCATGAGATGGTTCTTTTTTTTTTAATTATTTTCAATTAAGGACCCTCCCAGCCTACTGTCGTCACAGACAGTAGGCGGGACAGTCCACTTCTTTGATTATTTCCGAGGCTCCCTCCTTCGAGGGGGAGCATTGTTTGCACCGCGAGTCCTTTGGGATTGGGTTCTCGTGTGTGATGTTGCTGCTTGGGGCTGCTATGAACATCATGAGATGGTTCTTTTTTTTTTAATTTTTTTCAATTAAGGACCCTCCCAGCCTACTGTCGTCACAGACAGTAGGCGGGACTGTCCACTTCTTTGATTATTTCCGAGGCTCCCTCCTTCGAGGGGGAGCATTGTTTGCACCGCGAGTCCTTTGGGATTGGGTTCTCGTGTGTGATGTTGCTGCTTGGGGCTGCTATGAACATCATGAGATGGTTCTTTTTTTTTTAATTTTTTTCAATTAAGGACCCTCCCAGCCTACTGTCGTCACAGACAGTAGGCGGGACAGTCCACTTCTTTGATTATTTCCGAGGCTCCCTCCTTCGAGGGGGAGCATTGTTTGCACCGCGAGTCCTTTGGGATTGGGTTCTCGTGTGTGATGTTGCTGCTTGGGGCTGCTATGAATACCCTGAGATGGTTCTTTTTTTTTTAATTTTTTTCAATTAAGGACCCTCCCAGCCTACTGTCGTCACAGACAGTAGGCGGGACTGTCCACTTCTTTGATTATTTCCGAGGCTCCCTCCTTCGAGGGGGAGCATTGTTTGCACCGCGAGTCCTTTGGGATTGGGTTCTCGTGTGTGATGTTGCTGCTTGGGGCTGCTATGAACATCATGAGATGGTTCTTTTTTTTTTAATTTTTTTCAATTAAGGACCCTCCCAGCCTACTGTCGTCACAGACAGTAGGCGGGACAGTCCACTTCTTTGATTATTTCCGAGGCTCCCTCCTTCGAGGGGGAGCATTGTTTGCACCGCGAGTCCTTTGGGATTGGGTTCTCGTGTGTGATGTTGCTGCTTGGGGCTGCTATGAATACCCTGAGATGGTTCTTTTTTTTTAATTTTTTTCAATTAAGGACCCTCCCAGCCTACTGTCGTCACAGACAGTAGGCGGGACTGTCCACTTCTTTGATTATTTCCGAGGCTCCCTCCTTCGAGGGGGAGCATTGTTTGCACCGCGAGTCCTTTGGGATTGGGTTCTCGTGTGTGATGTTGCTGCTTGGGGCTGCTATGAACATCATGAGATGGTTCTTTTTTTTTTAATTTTTTTCAATTAAGGACCCTCCCAGCCTACTGTCGTCACAGACAGTAGGCGGGACTGTCCACTTCTTTGATTATTTCCGAGGCTCCCTCCTTCGAGGGGGAGCATTGTTTGCACCGCGAGTCCTTTGGGATTGGGTTCTCGTGTGTGATGTTGCTGCTTGGGGCTGCTATGAACATCATGAGATGGTTCTTTTTTTTTTAATTATTTTCAATTAAGGACCCTCCCAGCCTACTGTCGTCACAGACAGTAGGCGGGACTGTCCACTTCTTTGATTATTTCCGAGGCTCCCTCCTTCGAGGGGGAGCATTGTTTGCACCGCGAGTCCTTTGGGATTGGGTTCTCGTGTGTGATGTTGCTGCTTGGGGCTGCTATGAACATCATGAGATGGTTCTTTTTTTTTTAATTATTTTCAATTAAGGACCCTCCCAGCCTACTGTCGTCACAGACAGTAGGCGGGACAGTCCACTTCTTTGATTATTTCCGAGGCTCCCTCCTTCGAGGGGGAGCATTGTTTGCACCGCGAGTCCTTTGGGATTGGGTTCTCGTGTGTGATGTTGCTGCTTGGGGCTGCTATGAACATCATGAGATGGTTCTTTTTTTTTTAATTTTTTTCAATTAAGGACCCTCCCAGCCTACTGTCGTCACAGACAGTAGGCGGGACAGTCCACTTCTTTGATTATTTCCGAGGCTCCCTCCTTCGAGGGGGAGCATTGTTTGCACCGCGAGTCCTTTGGGATTGGGTTCTCGTGTGTGATGTTGCTGCTTGGGGCTGCTATGAACATCATGAGATGGTTCTTTTTTTCTTAATTTTTTTCAATTAAGGACCCTCCCAGCCTACTGTCGTCACAGACAGTAGGCGGGACAGTCCACTTCTTTGATTATTTCCGAGGCTCCCTCCTTCGAGGGGGAGCATTGTTTGCACCGCGAGTCCTTTGGGATTGGGTTCTCGTGTGTGATGTTGCTGCTTGGGGCTGCTATGAACATCATGAGATGGTTCTTTTTTTTTTAATTTTTTTCAATTAAGGACCCTCCCAGCCTACTGTCGTCACAGACAGTAGGCGGGACAGTCCACTTCTTTGATTATTTCCGAGGCTCCCTCCTTCGAGGGGGAGCATTGTTTGCACCGCGAGTCCTTTGGGATTGGGTTCTCCGTGTGTGATGTTGCTGCTTGGGGCTGCTATGAACATCATGAGATGGTTCTTTTTTTTTAATTTTTTTCAATTAAGGACCCTCCCAGCCTACTGTCGTCACAGACAGTAGGCGGGACTGTCCACTTCTTTGATTATTTCCGAGGCTCCCTCCTTCGAGGGGGAGCATTGTTTGCACCGCGAGTCCTTTGGGATTGGGTTCTCCTGTGTGATGTTGCTGCTTGGGGCTGCTATGAACATCATGAGATGGTTCTTTTTTTTTTAATTTTTTTCAATTAAGGACCCTCCCAGCCTACTGTCGTCACAGACAGTAGGCGGGACAGTCCACTTCTTTGATTATTTCCGAGGCTCCCTCCTTCGAGGGGGAGCATTGTTTGCACCGCGAGTCCTTTGGGATTGGGTTCTCGTGTGTGATGTTGCTGCTTGGGGCTGCTATGAACATCATGAGATGGTTCTTTTTTTTTTAATTTTTTTCAATTAAGGACCCTCCCAGCCTACTGTCGTCACAGACAGTAGGCGGGACTGTCCACTTCTTTGATTATTTCCGAGGCTCCCTCCTTCGAGGGGGAGCATTGTTTGCACCGCGAGTCCTTTGGGATTGGGTTCTCGTGTGTGATGTTGCTGCTTGGGGCTGCTATGAACATCATGAGATGGTTCTTTTTTTTTTAATTTTTTTCAATTAAGGACCCTCCCAGCCTACTGTCGTCACAGACAGTAGGCGGGACAGTCCACTTCTTTGATTATTTCCGAGGCTCCCTCCTTCGAGGGGGAGCATTGTTTGCACCGCGAGTCCTTTGGGATTGGGTTCTCGTGTGTGATGTTGCTGCTTGGGGCTGCTATGAACATCATGAGATGGTTCTTTTTTTTTTAATTTTTTTCAATTAAGGACCCTCCCAGCCTACTGTCGTCACAGACAGTAGGCGGGACTGTCCACTTCTTTGATTATTTCCGAGGCTCCCTCCTTCGAGGGGGAGCATTGTTTGCACCGCGAGTCCTTTGGGATTGGGTTCTCCTGTGTGATGTTGCTGCTTGGGGCTGCTATGAACATCATGAGATGGTTCTTTTTTTTTTAATTTTTTTCAATTAAGGACCCTCCCAGCCTACTGTCGTCACAGACAGTAGGCGGGACTGTCCACTTCTTTGATTATTTCCGAGGCTCCCTCCTTCGAGGGGGAGCATTGTTTGCACCGCGAGTCCTTTGGGATTGGGTTCTCGTGTGTGATGTTGCTGCTTGGGGCTGCTATTGAACATCATGAGATGGTTCTTTTTTTTTTAATTTTTTTCAATTAAGGACCCTCCCAGCCTACTGTCGTCACAGACAGTAGGCGGGACAGTCCACTTCTTTGATTATTTCCGAGGCTCCCTCCTTCGAGGGGGAGCATTGTTTGCACCGCGAGTCATTTGGGATTGGGTTCTCCTGTGTGATGTTGCTGCTTGGGGCTGCTATGAACATCATGAGATGGTTCTTTTTTTTTTAATTTTTTTCAATTAAGGACCCTCCCAGCCTACTGTCGTCACAGACAGTAGGCGGGACTGTCCACTTCTTTGATTATTTCCGAGGCTCCCTCCTTCGAGGGGGAGCATTGTTTGCACCGCGAGTCCTTTGGGATTGGGTTCTCGTGTGTGATGTTGCTGCTTGGGGCTGCTATGAACATCATGAGATGGTTCTTTTTTTTTTAATTTTTTTCAATTAAGGACCCTCCCAGCCTACTGTCGTCACAGACAGTAGGCGGGACTGTCCACTTCTTTGATTATTTCCGAGGCTCCCTCCTTCGAGGGGGAGCATTGTTTGCACCGCGAGTCCTTTGGGATTGGGTTCTCGTGTGTGATGTTGCTGCTTGGGGCTGCTATGAAGTTTGAACATCATGAGATGGTTCTTTTTTTTTTAATTTTTTTCAATTAAGGACCCTCCCAGCCTACTGTCGTCACAGACAGTAGGCGGGACAGTCCACTTCTTTGATTATTTCCGAGGCTCCCTCCTTCGAGGGGGAGCATTGTTTGCACCGCGAGTCCTTTGGGATTGGGTTCTCGTGTGTGATGTTGCTGCTTGGGGCTGCTATGAACATCATGAGATGGTTCTTTTTTTTTTAATTTTTTTCAATTAAGGACCCTCCCAGCCTACTGTCGTCACAGACAGTAGGCGGGACTGTCCACTTCTTTGATTATTTCCGAGGCTCCCTCCTTCGAGGGGGAGCATTGTTTGCACCGCGAGTCCTTTGGGATTGGGTTCTCCTGTGTGATGTTGCTGCTTGGGGCTGCTATGAAGTTTGAACATCATGAGATGGTTCTTTTTTTTTTAATTTTTTTCAATTAAGGACCCTCCCAGCCTACTGTCGTCACAGACAGTAGGCGGGACTGTCCACTTCTTTGATTATTTCCGAGGCTCCCTCCTTCGAGGGGGAGCATTGTTTGCACCGCGAGTCCTTTGGGATTGGGTTCTCGTGTGTGATGTTGCTGCTTGGGGCTGCTATGAACATCATGAGATGGTTCTTTTTTTTTTAATTTTTTTCAATTAAGGACCCTCCCAGCCTACTGTCGTCACAGACAGTAGGCGGGACAGTCCACTTCTTTGATTATTTCCGAGGCTCCCTCCTTCGAGGGGGAGCATTGTTTGCACCGCGAGTCCTTTGGGATTGGGTTCTCGTGTGTGATGTTGCTGCTTGGGGCTGCTATGAATACCCTGAGATGGTTCTTTTTTTTTTAATTTTTTTCAATTAAGGACCCTCCCAGCCTACTGTCGTCACAGACAGTAGGCGGGACTGTCCACTTCTTTGATTATTTCCGAGGCTCCCTCCTTCGAGGGGGAGCATTGTTTGCACCGCGAGTCCTTTGGGATTGGGTTCTCGTGTGTGATGTTGCTGCTTGGGGCTGCTATGAAGTTTGAACATCATGAGATGGTTCTTTTTTTTTTAATTTTTTTCAATTAAGGACCCTCCCAGCCTACTGTCGTCACAGACAGTAGGCGGGACTGTCCACTTCTTTGATTATTTCCGAGGCTCCCTCCTTCGAGGGGGAGCATTGTTTGCACCGCGAGTCCTTTGGGATTGGGTTCTCCTGTGTGATGTTGCTGCTTGGGGCTGCTATGAACATCATGAGATGGTTCTTTTTTTCTTAATTTTTTTCAATTAAGGACCCTCCCAGCCTACTGTCGTCACAGACAGTAGGCGGGACTGTCCACTTCTTTGATTATTTCCGAGGCTCCCTCCTTCGAGGGGGAGCATTGTTTGCACCGCGAGTCCTTTGGGATTGGGTTCTCGTGTGTGATGTTGCTGCTTGGGGCTGCTATGAACATCATGAGATGGTTCTTTTTTTTTTAATTTTTTTCAATTAAGGACCCTCCCAGCCTACTGTCGTCACAGACAGTAGGCGGGACAGTCCACTTCTTTGATTATTTCCGAGGCTCCCTCCTTCGAGGGGGAGCATTGTTTGCACCGCGAGTCCTTTGGGATTGGGTTCTCGTGTGTGATGTTGCTGCTTGGGGCTGCTATGAACATCATGAGATGGTTCTTTTTTTTTTAATTTTTTTCAATTAAGGACCCTCCCAGCCTACTGTCGTCACAGACAGTAGGCGGGACTGTCCACTTCTTTGATTATTTCCGAGGCTCCCTCCTTCGAGGGGGAGCATTGTTTGCACCGCGAGTCCTTTGGGATTGGGTTCTCCTGTGTGATGTTGCTGCTTGGGGCTGCTATGAACATCATGAGATGGTTCTTTTTTTTTTTAATTTTTTTCAATTAAGGACCCTCCCAGCCTACTGTCGTCACAGACAGTAGGCGGGACTGTCCACTTCTTTGATTATTTCCGAGGCTCCCTCCTTCGAGGGGGAGCATTGTTTGCACCGCGAGTCCTTTGGGATTGGGTTCTCGTGTGTGATGTTGCTGCTTGGGGCTGCTATGAACATCATGAGATGGTTCTTTTTTTTTTAATTTTTTTCAATTAAGGACCCTCCCAGCCTACTGTCGTCACAGACAGTAGGCGGGACAGTCCACTTCTTTGATTATTTCCGAGGCTCCCTCCTTCGAGGGGGAGCATTGTTTGCACCGCGAGTCCTTTGGGATTGGGTTCTCGTGTGTGATGTTGCTGCTTGGGGCTGCTATGAATACCCTGAGATGGTTCTTTTTTTTTTAATTTTTTTCAATTAAGGACCCTCCCAGCCTACTGTCGTCACAGACAGTAGGCGGGACTGTCCACTTCTTTGATTATTTCCGAGGCTCCCTCCTTCGAGGGGGAGCATTGTTTGCACCGCGAGTCCTTTGGGATTGGGTTCTCGTGTGTGATGTTGCTGCTTGGGGCTGCTATGAATACCCTGAGATGGTTCTTTTTTTTTTAATTTTTTTCAATTAAGGACCCTCCCAGCCTACTGTCGTCACAGACAGTAGGCGGGACTGTCCACTTCTTTGATTATTTCCGAGGCTCCCTCCTTCGAGGGGGAGCATTGTTTGCACCGCGAGTCCTTTGGGATTGGGTTCTCCTGTGTGATGTTGCTGCTTGGGGCTGCTATGAACATCATGAGATGGTTCTTTTTTTCTTAATTTTTTTCAATTAAGGACCCTCCCAGCCTACTGTCGTCACAGACAGTAGGCGGGACTGTCCACTTCTTTGATTATTTCCGAGGCTCCCTCCTTCGAGGGGGAGCATTGTTTGCACCGCGAGTCCTTTGGGATTGGGTTCTCCTGTGTGATGTTGCTGCTTGGGGCTGCTATGAACATCATGAGATGGTTCTTTTTTTTTTAATTTTTTTCAATTAAGGACCCTCCCAGCCTACTGTCGTCACAGACAGTAGGCGGGACTGTCCACTTCTTTGATTATTTCCGAGGCTCCCTCCTTCGAGGGGGAGCATTGTTTGCACCGCGAGTCCTTTGGGATTGGGTTCTCGTGTGTGATGTTGCTGCTTGGGGCTGCTATGAACATCATGAGATGGTTCTTTTTTTTTTAATTTTTTTCAATTAAGGACCCTCCCAGCCTACTGTCGTCACAGACAGTAGGCGGGACAGTCCACTTCTTTGATTATTTCCGAGGCTCCCTCCTTCGAGGGGGAGCATTGTTTGCACCGCGAGTCCTTTGGGATTGGGTTCTCCTGTGTGATGTTGCTGCTTGGGGCTGCTATGAAGTTTGAACATCATGAGATGGTTCATTTTTTTTTAATTTTTTTCAATTAAGGACCCTCCCAGCCTACTGTCGTCACAGACAGTAGGCGGGACAGTCCACTTCTTTGATTATTTCCGAGGCTCCCTCCTTCGAGGGGGAGCATTGTTTGCACCGCGAGTCCTTTGGGATTGGGTTCTCGTGTGTGATGTTGCTGCTTGGGGCTGCTATGAATACCCTGAGATGGTTCTTTTTTTTTTAATTTTTTTCAATTAAGGACCCTCCCAGCCTACTGTCGTCACAGACAGTAGGCGGGACTGTCCACTTCTTTGATTATTTCCGAGGCTCCCTCCTTCGAGGGGGAGCATTGTTTGCACCGCGAGTCCTTTGGGATTGGGTTCTCCTGTGTGATGTTGCTGCTTGGGGCTGCTATGAACATCATGAGATGGTTCTTTTTTTCTTAATTTTTTTCAATTAAGGACCCTCCCAGCCTACTGTCGTCACAGACAGTAGGCGGGACAGTCCACTTCTTTGATTATTTCCGAGGCTCCCTCCTTCGAGGGGGAGCATTGTTTGCACCGCGAGTCCTTTGGGATTGGGTTCTCGTGTGTGATGTTGCTGCTTGGGGCTGCTATGAACATCATGAGATGGTTCTTTTTTTTTTAATTTTTTTCAATTAAGGACCCTCCCAGCCTACTGTCGTCACAGACAGTAGGCGGGACTGTCCACTTCTTTGATTATTTCCGAGGCTCCCTCCTTCGAGGGGGAGCATTGTTTGCACCGCGAGTCCTTTGGGATTGGGTTTTCGTGTGTGATGTTGCTGCTTGGGGCTGCTATGAAGTTTGAACATCATGAGATGGTTCTTTTTTTTTTAATTTTTTTCAATTAAGGACCCTCCCAGCCTACTGTCGTCACAGACAGTAGGCGGGACAGTCCACTTCTTTGATTATTTCCGAGGCTCCCTCCTTCGAGGGGGAGCATTGTTTGCACCGCGAGTCCTTTGGGATTGGGTTCTCGTGTGTGATGTTGCTGCTTGGGGCTGCTATGAATACCCTGAGATGGTTCTTTTTTTTTTAATTTTTTTCAATTAAGGACCCTCCCAGCCTACTGTCGTCACAGACAGTAGGCGGGACTGTCCACTTCTTTGATTATTTCCGAGGCTCCCTCCTTCGAGGGGGAGCATTGTTTGCACCGCGAGTCCTTTGGGATTGGGTTCTCCTGTGTGATGTTGCTGCTTGGGGCTGCTATGAACATCATGAGATGGTTCTTTTTTTCTTAATTTTTTTCAATTAAGGACCCTCCCAGCCTACTGTCGTCACAGACAGTAGGCGGGACAGTCCACTTCTTTGATTATTTCCGAGGCTCCCTCCTTCGAGGGGGAGCATTGTTTGGACCGCGAGTCATTTGGGATTGGGTTCCCGTTTATGTTCTTTTTCCTTGGAGCTGCTGAGGTTAATGCTTGATTGTTTTCTTATTTAATTATTCTATAATTAAGTAACTCCTCATTTTATAATATTTCCTATAACACATTATTTCATAACTAGAGGAATGTTCCTCCATGATGTTTGATTGAACATCATAAATAGGAAACTCATTACATTCGTCTTGAGTTAGGAATCCTCTGAGGACAATATGGAGAGCTAAGGTCAAGAGCCGACTCCAGCAGAGACCGAGGTACTTTATTTTTTTCTACTGAAAATCTTGAATTCGTTTTATCTAAATAGTTTATCCTCAACCTCTAATTTGTTGGTACTCTATATTTTAGATCAGCAGTTTAACCTTTAATTTATTCATGTACTCTAGGTATATTCAGATGCTCCCGAGATGTCCGCCACCTCTCCCATTTCAGTTATTAATGTTTCCGATCTCTCGGATTCATTTGATCAGCCTTATTGTACGTATGTTGTAGCCAATCCTGTAGGTGTGGGTAGTGGACCTTTCGAGGTCCACTCTCCACAGTACATGCCTACTTCTCCACAGTACATGCCTACCTCTCCAGTGTACATGCCTACATCCGCAGTGTTTGAGCCGACGTCCCCAACCTACATGCCCAATTCCCCTGCACGGGGCTCACCGCCGATGTCTCCTCCCTCTCCTTCATCGCCTATTAGAGTGAGAAGGCCAGCGCATGTGGTGTTCGCTCTACCGGCAATTCTGCCCTGCCCGGTTCAGCAAACCAGGCGGTTTTGGAGGAGGCGCCGTCACTGGAACTGTAGACAGTCTAAGGAGTACTATAGTCGAGCATCACTAAGATAGTTCCCCCAAGCGCAGATGAATTCTGACTTGTTACAAAAGAGATGACAGTATGAAGATATATTGTTACTTTCTTTTACATACTTGTCTTCTTTGCATGACTTCCTTTGATTGTGATTCCTCTCTCAATTCGCACACCTCTTGGCAGGTTACTCAAACACAAGATGTGTTGGCAAAACCATCTTGCCCGATTGACTTGAAGACTACTATGGAAGGGGAGTTGCAGCATCGAATACAATACAAGGTGGACTCCAACGCCGTCATCAACAACCTCAGGATCAAACCCACGCATAAGTCGCGAATGCTGGTGCCCCTATGCAGGATGATCCCAATGGCCAAGGTTAGACCAGTGGGTGAAATGGGGGTACAACACTTGGAGCGGAAGTTTGTTAAGGGATATAGAGATGGGGACCGCGTCATGTACATCTCCATGTACAACACTGAAGAGCAAACGAAGAATGTGACGGCGGAGATCATGGCCACTTGGAGCCCTTTATGGAGGGCAGCGAGTGATCGTTTTGATGATGAGATCTCTGGGGACGAGGAGTTGATGCAGTTCTCGCACAAGATGTTTTATGTCTGGGAGGGTAATCACCGCCTTTCCGCATGGCTAAGGCATATCAACAAGCATCATGCAGACGACCCATCCTGGCACATCTCTGTGCATTGCATTGTACTTGACCCCCGTGGCCATGTGGGCAATCTCTTGCACGCCATGCACGACATCAATTGGTACGTTCAAAAATCTTGAGCATTTGTTATCCATTTAAAGTCTTTTTCTAATATATTTCATGGCACTTACTTACTAATTAGATACTCAGGTCGACTGAGAATGACCACGTGAAGAATAATCTCCCAGCAAAACTGTTTCGAATCCGCTCATTCGGAATGATGAAGCTGGAGGAGTTCAAGGACCTCCTGTACCCGGAAGAATACGATGCTTGTTTGAAGAACAAGCCACCGAACCCGTCATGGTTTCCCTTAACTACTCGAGTATTCATCGCATTTCTTTACCGAGTAAGTTTTACCTCCTCCCTCTCTTTGCTCGTTTTATCTCCTCTCATTCTTTGAATGCTTTATTTCGTTCATTTATGATTTCCCTAAAAAATGATTATCCTTCTATAGCGGGAAATTGCTGTAGCCTCCGATGAAGCAGCTAAGGCCTACAAGGAGAAGACACCGGCGGATGAACAGACTGCATCTGCGGTTTGGGAAATCATGAATGAAGCGTCTGAGAAAATGGTGGACTCCATTAAGAATAAGGACTTCACCAAGTACTTGGCAATTGCAAATCCCAAGAACGGTGACGACTTCTTGAATGAGGTGACACCTTCATCTAATTTCAGATAGTATTTTGAATTGTTACAACATTATGCAATTATAGTTTCTAATACTTCTTTACTCCTGGCAGATCAATCGGCATTACAGTCAGAACTCAAAACCTGAGATGTCCCTCGATAAGCTCCAGAAGATCTGTCCGGCGGCCGTTGAGCCCAAATACAAGGTTTGGTGGCTGAGGTGGTGGAACTCATCTCTGAGTTCCAGACTATCATACAGATTTCCAAAGCCCGGATTCAAGGATACTGATTTCGACCCCTGGTTGAACAGGGCTTCATTCTGGGCTGGGGTATGGTTTCGAAATATGCCTTACCAATTAAAAAGTGCTTTCTCAATTCTTCTCTCATTGGTACTTATTTGAATTCTGTATTACAGTTGGAGGAAGCCGTCATCAACGAGGTCGAGGACATATTCAAGTCGGAGAACCTCGATATCGATTGGAGGGCATTTCCAGATGTCCAACAGCCAGGCAACTATGTCGAGAGTTCACGTATTATGTTATGGGACAAGGCCTTCCCTACGGTCATTGGGAAGAAGGCTGAGAAGCCCTTTGACAAGAAGTCCAACTTCGCTAAATTCCCTGGAACCGCTGAAGTTGTCAAGAGGGTTATATTCCGGTATGTCACGAAACTGTATTGCATTTGCATATTATAATTCGCTATTGCTTTCTATGCTACTAACCTTCTAAATTTCTTCCCTTAGGTACTTCAAGCGAGAGCTTCTTTTGAAGGGGGCCATCACGGTCCAGCAGCTCCCCAACTACTTCCCTTCTTGGACGCAGACAACCTCGGACCAGTGTATCTACTCTCCACAGCAGTTGAAAAGGTACAAAGCTCCTCATTTGGATGCTGGATGCTGGTATCTTGATTGTTCTCGCGGTTTCACAATTGACTCTGAGGTGGACATCAAGACTTTACACGATGGGGGTGAGGTGGTGGTCGAAGAGACGGTGGATGGTCCTGAAGATGACAAAGGCCCTGAAGACCAATCATCGGCTCCTCCACCGAAGAAAGGGAGAGCTCGGCGGCTGAAATCTTTGCGATCACATTCACAAGCTTCACAGCAAACTAGTGCGGCGTCTTCCGCTCCAGAGCAGACGACTCCAAAGCCCTCTCCGGGTAATGTCGTTACGAAGCCTTCTTCAACTTCTTCACCGGGTCCTTCCTCGATCAGTGCTTCGGAGATCACCAGAGGTCTCCTTGAGCAGAGGAAGGCCAAACTATATCCTCAAACAACTTCTTCCGCTGGAGCTTCGATTTCCACACATGTTTCTGTTTTCAACTCATCTGTGGATTCCCTGTTGCGGCGAAATAAGAGACAGGAGAGAAAAGGTGGCGACCCGGATTGGATCAAGACTCAGGACTTCATTCGCAAGGTATGTTCCGATATTTTGACATTTAATGGATTCTGCCACCTCTATTCGCTACATAGTTACTAACTCTCCTTTCTTGTTTCCTCAAGTTTGGAGCAGGCCGCAAAAACAGAGTTCCGGACCGGTGCAAACAAGAGGACCATCTGGAAGTCGACTTGATCATTGCCGACATCCCTGAGAATCTTCCAGTCCCTTCCGTTTCCGTTCCCCCCACGAGTATTCCTCCTTGGAACTCTCGCGAGAAGGATTATGTGTACGACATCTTCCATTTTGCAGATAAATACATGCAGAAAGATGGTGCCATCTGCCTCATCTACAACACTGATCAGAAGCTGGCTAAGGATATCGAGGAAGAAGCTGTTGGTGGTGGATACGTGCTTTTCAAGGACTGGTGGGGTGTCAATGTACTCGGCCTGACTTCTCCAACGAACCCCGAGAACTTGGTACTTTTCCTAAACATACCCTTCTCTTTGCTTACTGATAACCTTTCCGCTTCATTTTACTCACTGGTTTTGCTTGACTGCAGACTATGCGGTTCTGGATTCGCGTCTACGTTCGTAGTGGCAGTACTTTCTCCTTCCAGACGAAGAAGGAAGAGCTGATACATGGGTTCCTCAACATTACCGAGAGTGATGCCATTTTCAACTTCACCGATGTGGATTCGCAACTCATAAATGGGGAGGTGCCGTGGAGAGGCCCAAGGGAGAAATCCCTCGAGATGATGCAGGGCATACTTGAGGAGCTGTCAAAGCCCGGCGACATAGTCCTTGATTGGAATGCTGGGACAGGTAACTATTCATGCATATCTTTGCTGAATTATTCCTCTCGTTTTTACCACAGTTTCTCATTTCTTTGTATCTCTCCGAGTTTCAGGAGCCTCCATCAAGGCTGCCCAGGCTATTGGTCGCCACATTCTCGCTTTTGAGGAGGACGAAGCCATATTCAACGCCCTTCTCAAACCATCCGCCATGGGCCCTCCTAAACATCCAAGGCCGGCAGCAACAGACGAAGCGCCTCCAAAGAGACCAAGACCTGATAAGTGGTGTAAGTCTTCTATTCTTTGTTCAAATTATCCATGCGTTACTTGTCTTTGCAGCTCTACGTACTCGATGTAACCACAGTCCGTTCTCTATTGCAGAGTAGTTTCAGCAACACCGCCACGTGGGCCAACATCAGTGTCCACTCCATCGTGGCGTCTTCATTCCAGCCCGATTCAGCCTTTTATACTTCCGGATTACGCAGAGGACTTAGCACAGGCGTTTCAATCTGGAGCCCTTACATATGTTCCTAGTCGGCCAACTACTTTTGATCCCAGGGCCCTTCAATTTGTCGATGATGAGGCGGTAGAAGGAGATTCAGAGTCATCTAGTTCTGAGAGTGGAAGTAGCGATTTTAGCATGTTGTGAGTTTGAAGGAGGCTTCGGTCTATTGTTGTTATCATTTGATTTGATTTGATTTAATTGGAGTTCATTGGGTAATCCTTCGTCTACTCTACTACCCTAAACCTAAACTTGTTATAATTCTCATATCCAATTTGTCTCCGTGTTTGTAAAGGATGAAATGTCACAACTGTAATGCTCAAAATATAATATGAAGAATGAAATGTTACAAAAGAAAGGCTCAAATATAAGATTGTGCTGTTATTTATATTTTACTCATTCAAAATCCCACATTTGCATAGCCATGTTACCTATTCTAGACTTGGTGTACATCTTGGTTTCTGCTACTCCATTATTGTACACGAACTCTGAAATATTCCACGAACTTCTAAGACCATTTGTTTTAGTTGGTTTTTCTTTTCTTATTTCTAGAATCATCTATATTATCTAAAACCATCATGCTGGAATACTCGTATCTAGATCCAATGAATGACCAAATCTTAAGGATTGTATTCGAACACCCCACTAGACTTCACAGTACTAATCCTTCGAAGGATATACAGTCCAACTCTTGTCCATATCAAACCAGCAAGTTTCGCCATCCGATATGATCACTTCGGGCAGCTCAACAACTGGATTCTCATCGATGTTCGATAGCAAGGGATACGGGATTAGTGACAACTCCATAATACGGAGAAGCTCATTGGTACAAAGCACTGTCCAACGCCATTCACCTTCACCAACATGGAGGCTTCCGATGTGCCTAAACGATGGCAGGTCCATGCCTCGTTCCCTGGCGCGCTCCACCTCCAGCAGCCACGGCCGCAGCTCCTCATAACTCGCCGGTGCCTTTGGGGGCAAACCTACAGCCGCTCTCGTCCTCCTGGATCTCGCATTACACACCTTCGGCATCGCGCAACACACTGAATTCTTGTAGTCTTAAAACGTTACAGGCAAGCTTGCAGATTGACATCCCCGAACTCCTACGCTACCTTCGCATACAGCACAGCATGCCAAGGACTGTGTCACTATCCAAATACGCCACCTAGAGACAAGCTCAAGAAACCAAGACTGACCTCCTTCTCTGGAACCCAGCTTACCAAGTGTTGTTTCATGATGAAAATCTCCTACTTGTATCACTCAAATGAAGATGCTTCGCTGCCTAGGAAGAGAGAGTAATCTTCGATGAAGACAAGGACTCTAACAAGGTATATCTTGGTTTCAGCAGTTCAGATATTATACACGAATTTTGAAATATTCCAGGAAGTTTTCAAACCTAGCCTCCTTTATGTTTTGTGATATTTGTTTTTTTCCTTGTGCATTTACATAATCCTATGAAAGAATTATTTGTTTGATCTAAAACTCAACGCCTGATCATTGTATCTTGCCTAAACCAATGACAAATCTAAAGGAATGTATGCATGACGTCATCATGACATCAGCCCTAATTTGTATCTTTGAGAACAATCGTAATAAATTCTTACCAAAGTAAACCCTAATTTCCACGATAATATACTCTTTTTCTAAAAAAAGTGTCAAAATTAAGCCTTAATTTAGTAATTTTCCACGGTTATAGGGTCTACTTTGCTTTTGAAAATTTTCCTAATTCTCAATTCTGTGCTCTCCATTCTGCGCTCACCGCTCTCCGCTCTACGCTCTCCGCTCACGTACGAACTTTCCCCCACGTAAATAGTCCCAGCTCTAAACCCAAACCTGAGGCTAAGTAATCGCTCCTCCACAACTACCTTATTGTCTGGACCTACAGACATCACAAAAGGAATACCTCCATCATGAGACCGTAGAGAGGCCATTCTAAGTGTACTATAGAAGATAGGAGAAGTACAATCATGCATTGGAGGAGAGCTTGTGCAAGCAGAGTGTAAGAAGATATGCTTGGTGTGTTCGAGGTTGTAGAGATTATATAGTTGTTAGTGGTTAGTGTGGTGGGACAACTAACATACTCTAAAATGAAATAGAGTGTACTGGCAAATTCACCATGACCTGTATAGCTTAATTTAAGGTCGAATGTGTCTGACAAATTAAAGTGCTTAGGCGGCTGAGTTCGCCAACCACGTCATGATCAGCTAATACAGTTATTCCATTTAGCAGCGAATTTCAAACGTCACAGATGTGCACCAATACATTTATAACAATTAGCCGTCAATGTCAGCGTGATCAAAGTAGCGTTAATTTAAATGGTTCTCTTGTTTAGAGGTAGAGTTCCATATCTTACAATATATTAAGGAAAGATATTATACCTGAGCAGACAGTGGTGTTGTCGCATTTCAACATAATATGTTGTCATTCCCTTTACAGATAATAATCTGTCTTTCTAGAATGGTGTGCACATAACTTTATAAATATATACTACTATTATATATAACAAGGATACTGACACAAACTTTAGCAATCACATATTCATCATGCATGTCATACAGTTATGAAAGGTTATGAGACTAAGAGACGACTATGTAACTGGAGTGAGCTCTTCTCGAATCCAAAGCATTCCTCTTAGTTAGAATTATGTGCAGGGGATAGCGTTACCGAGACCTATGAGGGAAGAGGAAGAGCCAAGCTCCAGAGTGCCGAGGGCTCCTAGATCGTGTACGACTAGAGGTAGAGGGAAAAAGCGAGGTTCAGGTTTTACTGATTCCAAGCAGGTGGCGGCCCAGAAGAGACGGAAGGAGAAAGACGCTCTTGACCGTATTGCAGAAGTGGATTATGGCTCAGATGATCCCAAGCATCTCAAAATCAAAGTATTAGCTACCATATGCCAGGTATACCACATCATACGGTTTGCTCATATGTGTTATTGTCTAATTGTAAGTAATTTGAAATACTGCATCATTATGTTATATGGATTAATGCAGAATTGTTTTATGATACTCCGAGGGTCAACAACATTAAAGGCAGTGCGCATTGCATTATTATATTTTTGTATTATTTTGCCGCAAAGGATTTCCATTACAGAGGTAGAGTAGAAACCCACAAAGAGAAGACCCCGAGGAAGTACGCATTGCTTAGACAGGAAGTGGATAATCATTGTGCAATATCTAGGATGACACCAGTTATACAACTCACGGACTTCGGATGATAACGACAAACTATCAAGTACATAGAGTTGACTTCTTGAAAAAATCTTGGGTCGGTTTGCAGAGCAGCTTGCCCTTAGGAGCTGGAGTTGTCGAAGTGGGCGAAGGCTGCGACCCATCAGGCACTGCGCGCAACGACCATCCCAACACGCACAGCGACCCAACATGCACGTCGCCTGAATCTGTAAGTGGTTCAATCCTGTTCTTGTCAAGTTCTTCCTTGCGATTCGCGGAGTTCGAAGAAAGATTGGTGCCTCAAATCTGTAGCCATTTCTTGGAAACTAAAACCCTAGTTATGGATAAAGGAGATTCGGGTCGGAGGATTCGAAGAGGGAGGCAGTCTTGACACTGTCAGGACAGTAGAAGAATCTACTGCTTCACTGCAGTCAACGATTACAGCAAGGGGAACCAGCACTATCGTTCAGGTGAGTCCCTTCGTATTCTTCTTGTTTCCGATGTGGATTTTCTGTTCGAGTTTATGGGAGTAGCGCTGGCTAGAGGGGCTTTGAGAAGTTGATTGTGTTTTAGCTTTGTAGGATTTCTTGTTGCGGAGGAACGTGTATTTCTTTGATTGTATGTAGAGTAGTTTTATCTGTTGAAGTTTACAGGTGAGTCTTTGAATGTCGACAATCGATGTGATTGTCGACATATCCTGATCGGCTGTCGTTCTGCGTCTTTGGTGCATGGTATTTTAACGTGGGAATTGGGTGCCCTGGACTTTGCAACTTCTTTCATTAGTATACGTGGAATAATAATTGCCAGCTTGTACAGGGCAGCGAATTCCTGCTGCAAGTGTGACATTCCTTCTCCTTACCTGTTAACGAATTTTGGAACCGAGACACTGTGCTGCATCTTGGCTTAGTTGAATATGTTTTATTTCAGTAAGATTTAATCGGTACTCTACAGGCCATACATGAGATATAGCTGGACAAGAGTGTGGTTATGTAGGTGCTGTGAGGATGGGGTTGCGAGTGAGCTGACTGCTTTGAAATGGTTTGTGCAGGTATCGGAGGGTATCGTAGAAGGTGAAGGCTGCGCAAACATAGCTGATGGTAATGAATCACAAGCTTTCGAGGTATGTATACATGGAAATCGTGATGGGACTTTGAATTGGATTTTGTGCTTTCTGAATGTAAGGTGGTACTCTAAGTTTGAATTATATAATAACTGACACTTTGTATGAGATCCAGGTAAATCAGTTTGAAGAATACGTGAGAGAGGAGCGAACTGTTTTCCACGAGGTGGAAAGAGACCTGCCGATTTTGAATTCCAATTCAGTCAAGGTAACCAGTCCATCACATCGTCCATGTTAATCTCGTGTATGTCCGCGTAGTGAAAGAGCCCTTCGAAATGCACCCTGCTAGACTTTGTAGAGGACCTCGAGCTGCTCCCATCCCGGTAGATTTTGTCCCGTCGGTGCTGCAAATGCCATAAAAGACATAGCCCGTGGTGAAGCAAGTCACCTGAGCAGCAGCTGCTGCCATCTGGACTGCAAAGCTCGTAAACGGAAACAAGTGCCCCGGAGGTAGGATCGATACTAGAGGGATGTGAGGCGCCCCAGGCAATGCCGAATCTTGAACAGTGGCATCCATGATCAGAGCAAGATGGGTGCAGGCAGCCACTTGGATGCCGTGAATTATTTAATCCTCTCAGCTCAAGAGACTTGTTGAATGCACGTACTATGTTATTCTAGAGCTAATTATGTAGTAGAGCCAATAGAACTAACTTTGAACTGTTACATCTAACTTGGATAATGTTTTAAGCTCACATTAGAAGTCCTGGTAAATGTAGTAGAAGCTGCAATGCAAGTTGATCGCTTTGGGCTAAACTGGTTATATATTTGGCATGCAGATGAGCTGTGACCAGGGCATGGAAGAGGTGCACAGCCCGTCTACGGCCATGGACTCTACCGATGTGGGTCTGGCTGAGATGGAAGATCAGCTCCGCAAGGCTGTGCAGGGTAGCTCACATTTTGCTCTTCAAGATGCAGTGGACATACCAGGCATGGAGATTGATGTCCCATTGTGCAGGATGATACCTATGAAGGATGTGAGGGAGCCTTTGAAGACTCACATACAGAAGCTAAAGGCTGAATTCAGCCACGGATACAAGCGAGGTTCATCGAGCTTCTATCTATCACTGAAGAGCTTTAGGATGGAAGAGTCAAGTGTCACCGAGGCTGACAGGTCAACCTGGTCCGATTTATGGCAGAAGGAGGACCTTGAGTTTGAAGCACGTTTGCTGTCAAATCCTGACTTGAAGAAATACTCCAATCGCTACTTCTATGTATGGGACGGGAATCATCGCCACATTGCTTGGTCAGAATTGATCAATTCTCTCCACAAGCATGATGCTTCTTTCCATGTTTCAGCCCGTTCAATCATCATCAACGTGACGCCTGCAAATTGCAACATGTTGTTGCATGCCATGACAGATTGGAACAAGTAAGTAATTCATATAGTTCAAACTCATCACAATCTAAAGTATATGAATTTTTAGAACATGATCCTTTTATTTAACTTACAAATGCTTCATATTTTAATTTTATGGATTGACTGTTTTCTGTTTACAGAAAAAATGAAGTGGACCATGTTGTTCAACATTGGACCCATGAGGTGAAGCGGGTCCAACAGCTAGGTCTTCTGGACTTTGACCAGCTGAAGGGTCTAGTCAAAGATGAGGATTTGCAAGCAAGCATTATAGAGTAGGGGCGTATCAAGAACAGAAAGTGGTATCATCTATTACATGATTCATTTATTGACTTCTTATACGAGGTGAGAATGTTTAATGGATTTTCCTTGTCAAATATTTATCAGTACTTACTCTAATTATTGCCAAAGCCAATACACTAACAGCTAATGTATGTATTTTAGAGAGAAATATCAGCGGCGCAAGAAGAAGCTATTCGGATCTATAGAGACACATTAGTCACACGTCGCGGAGAGGACAAGGTGGGAAGTCCCTCTGAGCTCCTTGCCGTTGCCAAGAAGGCCGTAGCGGTGAAGAAAACATCCCTATCCACTAAATTGGACCGATACTTGGCCATTGCCAACCCAGCTAATGGCGAAGGTTTCTTAAAAGAGGTATGTTTATTTCCATAAATTATCCATGAATCTGTAATATTTTCGTAAATGGTTGTTACCACTCAAGGCCGGCAGAGTTTTGAACATGGTTAACCCTCACGGAGGGTTCTCTTTTGAGGGGGGTTTCTGAAAAAAAGTGAATGTCATGGGCACCCCCGGACCACCTCTCGGATCCGAGGGGTGCCTGGACACAGCCAACCAACTTCACTTTTTTAGTGAAAGTGCCTCCGTGATCCAGCTTGGGTCATGATCTTTTTTTTTCTTTCTAAGTTCTGTTTGCTTGTTGTAGCCTCTTGCTGTGTATCCTGAGTGCTGCTGCGTGCAACCAGCAATAGCTTGGGTGCCTTGTTGTTTATTTGTTATGTCCTGTGTGATGCTGCGTGCTGGCAGCACGCAGCCTTGGGCTTGGTATTTGTTTAGATTTGAAATGTGTTGAGTGATACCTGCTTAATGCAAGCAATAATTCTCACTCATTGTTTACCGCCTACTGCAAGTAGGCTGCTTGGGTTCTGTATTGTATACTACTTTGATAAACATGATTAAGTCTGTTAATATTTACTTTGTTATTTCCACTTGAAAGCAACTATATGTTTTAGATATTCTATGTTTTAGAAGTCTTTTAGTCTCATATGATTATATTCTTTTATGCAGATCATTCGCCATTTTGATGTTTATCAGAGCGACGCAGAAATGATCCCGGAGAAGTTGCAACTTTTTGCAAGCGCCAAGGTTGCTCCCAAGTACAAAGAGCGTTGGCTAAAGTGGTGGAACATGAGCAAGGAGAGTCGGGTGGAGTACAACTTTCCTCCAACACGAGCTTCTGATTTAGTTCTTCGAGTTTGGATTGATCAAGCAGCCTTCTGGGCCGGGGTAAGCACAATCATTATTTCTCTCATAATTTGAATTGATCTATGTCTTCTAAATTATGTTGCAATTGAAATTAAAACCACGTTCTTTCTAATGTAATGCATTCTAATATTTTTGGTTTGTTTCTTATCCCGCAGTTAGAAGAAGAGGCAGGCCTTCGTTATGCCAAGATTGTAGAGGAGGATATCATAGTTTTGAGGACAGAGGATTTACCTAATCCTGTAGATGATATTGGCTCATGGATTGAGGCTCATTCTCTTACTCTTTGGGGAAAGGCCTTCACTGGTTTCTTCCCCAAGGCTGGCACTTTCACCAAGAAAGAACCATTTCTTAACCAAGCTGGAGCTGAGAATGCTATGAAGAGGGTTATATTGAGGTACTTCTGGAGGGAGTTGGTAGTTAAGGGTGCCATTGATAGGAATGATATTCCACAGCGTTTTAAGAAATGGGTGGATGTTTCTAGCTCTGAGTGCATTTTTACAGATTACCAGAGGAGGCATTTTTGAGCTCCACATCTCCACCAATGTCCCTGGTACTTTGAATTGAAGGAGAATGAGAAGTGCCCTGGGGATGAGAGAGCTTTGAAGGCTAGCTGTGACAACTTGGTGCTGCAGCTTGGAGATGAGAATACCATGAATTTGGAGGAGAATGCCTCGGAGGTTGGTGATGATGCTTCTGTTTCTGAGAAGCAAAGGAAGAAACTAGCAGAGAGGAAGGCAAAGGCTAAGGCAAGGATGAAGGAGAAGGAGGACAAGAAGAAGGAGAAGGAGGAAGGAGTCAAGCTCAAGAGAGAATTGGCAGCAAGGAACAGAGAGCTGGCCAGGCTTGTTTTGAAGGAAGGGCCAGAGAAGATGTTGACTCATGTTGGCATTTCTCCTTCAGGCAGCAGCATGGCTGCTGCCATAGTTCCTGTAGCTCCTCAGGTGCCTTTTTTTTCTACCCCCATGCCTTCTCAGACTATCTACACCATTCGATGCTCGCAATTGGATGAGGTAGACACTAGGGTTGAGATCATCAATGACTCCCCTATGGGCATTTTGGAGTTGTTTAATGATCTATTAGAGGGGGATGAGCCTGAGGTTTGGATCAAGGTGAAGGATTGGATCAAGGAGAATCTCGGTAGCAAGGCTAGGAATTTTGGAGGTGAAGAGGTTGAGGCTGCTGTGGACCTCATCATTTTTGATGTTCCAGAGGATTTACCAGTTCCAGGTTTAGGGCAGGATGGTGAGATTCCATTCTGGAATAAGCACCCCAAGATTTCAGCAGGGAAGAAAATGGGGTCTTCATGGATTAAGGCCCATTTTGAGTTTGCTATGCAGTTTCTGCAAGATGATGGAGCTTTGATTGTATTCTACCCTGATTCAAAGTTCATTTCGAATGAGCTTATTTCCTGGGCAGAGTGGGCTAACTTTCAGGAGGAGGCCAAGTGGTTTGCAATCAATGGCCTGCCATTGACTATTCCAGACCGTTATCCACGGGAGCACAAGACTTTTATGGTCAAGTGCTTCATCAAGATGGAGAATGCGGAGGAGGGTGTTCCAAGGTCTAAGTTCCAGTTTCATGATAGGGCTGAGCTTGGTGCCCAAGGCATCAAGCTCTCCACTGATGGTCACTGTACTAATTTGATTACTGCGAATTCTCTGACTTATAATTCAGAGACAGGTTTGCCATTCAGAGGTCCTAGAGAGAAGACTTCTAACCTCTTGCAGGCTCTGATTGATCTCTGCACTGTAGAGAATGACATTGTCATGGATCTCACAGCTTCTACAGGTAATTTTTAGTCTTTCTGTTTTCTGATTGTTGTTTTTTGTATTTCTTTTTATTCTTTAATCTCATGCAATTGAGCTTCGATTTGTCTGCATGTGCTTCAATTCGAGCATCGAAGAGTCTCCGGCGCCATGTCATAGGCTTTGAGTATGACACCACCTTGTACAAGCAGGTGTTGTTGCCTCTTCTTCCAAGCGCGGAAGAGGTTGAGTCTGCTCCAATTCCTGTGCCATCACCAAAGAAGAAACGTGCCATTGAATCAGATGATGAGCCTGAGAGGAAGACTGCCCCCAAGCGTTCTTGTAAGTAAGTCTCTACATTCATTTGACATTTGTTTAATTGTTCAAAAAAACTTAGTTCAATATTTATTAAACTGTGAAATTGTCATGTGCAGTCGGAAGAAAGCGTTGAAGAATGACATTGGTGGCTCTATTATCTCGCGCCATCTTAGCAAGATAAAGAGTCCAGTTAGACCTTTAGAGCTTCCGCATTATGCAGAGATGCAGGCTCAAGCTTATTTAGCTGCTCCTTCTCCATCTATTTCATCTGACAGAGATAGCATTTGTCGTGATGATGAGATTTATCTTGACATAGCTGCAGAAGTTGCCAGAGTGGTATTATCTAGTGATAGCGATTCTTATGATGGTTGGATTGGTACTTGTAGCGATGACGAGATGTCTACTTGATCATCGCATATTTACTCTATATTGTTATGTTTTCCCTACTTATACATTATATGATAGCTTTGGCTTTGGATTTTATATTTTGCCTTAACTTCACTTTACTCTACTTTTGTGTGAATTTCTCTACCGGCCATATATTTTATATTGACTTCATACATGACTGAATTATAAAGATGGTACTAATTTTTTAAGAAGTTGAACATTCCTTGGTTACAGCTTGAAGGCATCACAATATAATGTGGTTTTCTTAAAACCTTTCTCATGTATTTTTCCCTGCCCTATTATGCAAATACCCCTAGTAATTACTTGGGGTACTTGGGCACCCTTAGTAATTACTTGGGGTACTTGGGCACCCCTAGTAATTACTTGGGGTACTTGGGCACCCCTAGTAATTACTTGGGATCCCCTACGAACACAAATCCCAAGTCGGTTTTAGGAGTAATTAACTCTCAGTTAATTAACTCTGCACCTTTAAATCAGTCATCAAACACTTGGATGAAAAATTAGTCATCCCAAAAAACTAGAAGCCACATTCATCTACAATAGCCGTTGCGTATATCCGTTCTTCACCTAATTTTGTTTTTTTTTTTTTTTCTTATCTTTCTTCTTTCTCTCCTATATGTATTCATTTTTTTTTTTTTTTTTGTTTATCTTTTTTAGTTAATTCCTTTTTATGTTTTATCTTTTATTTTTTAATTTATTTCTTTATTTATTCGTTGTTTTTTTATCTTTCGTTGTTTTATTTATATTTCTTTCTTTTCTTCTTATTTTCCTTCATTTTTTTATTTTTTTCCCCTATACTCCTTTTCATTATTTATTTTTAATCTATTTTCTTTCTTTCATTTATTTATTTTTTTCTCTTTTCTTTTTTTTCCTTTATTTTTATTTTTTCCTCTTGGTCTTCATGGCGTGGGATTGATAGGATTAATGAAAAAATAATCACAATTTATTCGGGTATGAATTGGGTGTAAATTTCTACATTTATCAATTTAGAAGCCATTCTTTTTAGAATATACCCTAAAACACTTTCCACGGTCATAGGTCCCATATATGCCATGTCATGCAAAATCATCTCAAAATATCAAATAAATAGTCAAAAAATTGAAAATTTAGTGCTCATCGCTCACTGCTCACTGCTCACCGCTCACAAGATAGCATTCCTGAATACTCAAACACTCATTGTTTTTAAAGCCATCTAGTCATAGTTTCATAAGCAACTATTCATCAATCCTTGCCAATCCTAGTTTTTTGACATAAAAAATTCACAGAAAAATTCAATTCAACTCTAAAAAAATTGATTTTTTGGTTCATAGTTTCTATATTTACCCAACCTTTGTGTACTTCTATCATATCTCTCATGCCATTTAACTAGTCGAAGGGCTCCAATTTTGTCATTTTTTGGTCTCTTCACCTAATTACATTGCAGCAAGAAACTAGCAGCGAATAGTAACAACAAACTCATTTATAAGAAGAATAGTAGCCTAGCATACAACAAGATGTGTCACAGTTGGTATCAAGTACTCCATCATGAAGAGAGGAGAAAATTTAGCCCAATAAGAAAAGGTTGCATGCCTACTCTCACATCCCTTACTATTGCAGTCTACCTCATGGCACTCCTCTTGAAGCCTAGTCTAATCAAAGCACTAGTACAAAACCCGTCGTTTTTTCATTTCAAAAGAGTCGCTTCTCACTTACAAGAACGCGGAAAAGCACTCTTTTTCTTGTCCTATGTGACCAACTCCACTCAACACCGTGCATAATCCTCAAAATAGTAAATGAAAAACGACAGTAGTTCCACTGATGAAGGTGCAGCAGGTTGACGAGGGAAGGAACCAAAAAACTTCAACTTTTAATATGAAAACAGGTTGATGAGGATGGAAGCTCAAACCTCAACTTTTAATATGAAAACAGGTTGATGAGGAAGGAAGCTCAAACTTCAACTTTTAATATGGAAACAGGTTGATGAGGAAGGGAGCTCAAACTTCAACTTTTGATATGAAAAGGATGCAGGAAATGAGGGCGAGTGAGAAGCTTTGATGAGTCAGTGGGCGTACACATGGGGTGGCAATCGAGGAGAGGCGATGGCGCTCAAGGGCACAGCCTTGCGGACGGAGAGGCCGACGCCCTCCGACATGTCGAGCTCGCCAGGAAGGGACCAGGAGAAGCAATGCAGCAGGCTGGCGACGCTGGATTCCACCAGGAGCTCGCCCAGTGACACGCCCATACACATGCGTCGACCCGCGCCGAACGTCAAGAGATTGAACCCCTTCCCGGAGAAGTCAGTGCCGGCATGCGGCCCGTCGCCCAGGAATCTCTCCGGGTCGAAGTGCAGCGGATTCGACCACACTGCAGGGTCTCTGCCGATGGCCCACACGTTGACGAGAAGCCGTGTCTCGGCCGGGATGTCGTACCCGAAGGCTTGGCATGCGGCGTTGGACTGGTGTGGGACGAGGAGCGGGATGACTGGGTGGAGTCGGAACGCTTCCTTCACTACCGCCTTGAGGTACTTGAGATTCGGAATGTCGGACTCTTGCACCGTTCGCGTTCGCCCGACTACTGCGTCTAGCTCCGCTTGCGCTTTGGACAACACTTTCGGGTTGTTGAGAATCTCGGCCATGGTCCACTCCGTTGCTAGCACGGATGTCTCCATTCCAGCTGCGAAAGCCTCCTGGTAATGCGATTGCGACAAGGTTAGTATGGTCATGACATTGTGAGGATGATGATGATGATGTGCTTGCATGCGGAATGAGGTTTAGGGTGGCATGAGCTATGGCTTAGCTTACCCAGACGATGCTGGTCACTACCTCTCCCGTGATTTGATCTTGCCCGTTCGCTTTTGTGTCCATTTGGTCTAAGAGTATGTCAAGGAGGTCTTTCTCAGATGGTGGATCCATGCTCCCGAGGCTCTCCCTGCGGCGGTGGTGACGCTCGGCAACGATTTTCGATAGAAACGATTCCATGTGGCTGCGGAGATTCTTGAAGCGCCTGTCGAGGCCGTTGAGGTCGATGTACTTGAAGGCAGGTATGACATCTCTAGGGTTAGGCGTGCCCAAGCAGAGACCGATCTCTTCCGTGATGTGTATGAAGTCTTTGAGCTCTTTCTTCTCGGATGTATCCAACTCACCACCACTTCGGCCCATGAATCTCTTGCTAATGATTAGTCGTGTGAGAATGTTGGCAGTCATGACTTCCAGGCAGGACTTGATATTGACGACCTTGTCGCTTGGAATGCTGCGCAACATCTGCAGTATCTCATCCGTTCGTATGTGTTCTGATTCTTCGATCCTTCTCGCGCTCGTGAGCTGCGAGTGGAAAATCTTCCTCAGCTGTCGGGACGCGGGTGTGATATCCGAGAATGTAATATCTGCAGATCCGACAAACGTTCGGGTTACAATGAGGTGAACTACTATTTGTGCATTACACATTTCTTGTTTCTTTTTTTTTTAAATTCTCTAAGTTTTGACAAAAATTAAGTCCGGGAAAACCAATATTTTGCTTTCATGTATTGCACCGATGCATAAAGAAGTTACAGTGTTTATTAGTACCTTTGGGGAAGATAACTTCAAATCCTCGCAAGGGAGGTCGGGAGCTGAAGGTGGCATCCTGAGTTTTGAGAACCTCCATCGCAGTTTCAGCGGAGGACGCCACAATACACAACTTCTGCCCCATGTAGAGAGACAGAAGACGTGCGTTATACTTTTGAGCCATCTGTGCAAGAGCCTCATGTGGACGTTCGCCTAGGAGGTGCAATGAGCCGATGATGGGTAGCCCAGTTGGTCCTGGAGGCAAGTTCTTGGGAGATCTCCGGATGAGTACCATGAGCAGGTAGATTGCAAGCACAGCGACACCATATTCCTGCAGAACAAGATAACTTGTAAGCATCCTGTTACTTTCTTCAACTGCTTCTGAGAAGTGAATTCAACGAACTATGGAAGGTTGGGCGCTATAATGATTTCCAGCAACTGGGTCGGGGACAAAGTTCAGTGCAGCTGGGTTAGCTAAAAGCACCCGCTAAGTTTCAGCGACAAAATAAAATGGAGCGAAGAAAATTCTTTGAGCTACTTTGAAAGATGCACAGGAGTGACTGCTTCTGGCAATATCTCTTCCAGAGCATGTGGATAGGATTCCAGATACCGGCATGCATTCTCCTGAGTACTTGCAACCACCTTCCCCTATATCTAACCAGGGAAAATTCTCAATTTCACAAGTGAGTAACAATCCTTCCCAATTCATGTGTTCTAAAATGTTCAGAAAAGCGGGAGCAAATCAGGAGCAGAGATTTCATTAGGATGGGTTTCAGGATATCCGGGATACATCATCGTTAGCTGCTGACCAAACGAGGAATATATCCAAGACCCAATTAAAAATCTTGTTGAATCAGATCCTGAGAAACAGATTTGACACTCTTCTATCACATCCTGGTAACGAATTGTATTTTGGCAAGCTACACAGTGTCCTCAAACAAGTTTCAGAAGAGCAGAGATACTTACAAGTAAAGAGTAACCAACATGCGCATCTGCAGCTCTGAAACCACCCATGTTGCAGCAGAAGTAACAATTTCAAGTCCGCAATTTTCCTCGAGCAAAGAGTTCCAACTCTTACAAGCTTAACCCCGGCGCTGTGCAATTGAGCAACTCTCCTACCCACCGTCCCATTAGAAGTGGTAGAAGATAAAAGAACGCCGGTCTTTCAAAATTTCAGCGTGAGTACTTTATCGACAAGTTTCAGGAGAGTGTTTCTAAAAGTCATCATGCCTGTACCCAGAGACCAGGTAGAGAATTTAGTACAACTGCCCTGTTTGTTTGGAGGCAGACTCCATTGAGTCCATTCTACCACACAAAATATGGTTTGGGTTGAATGTGCATGCGTGCAGTAATCTGTGCATTAGAAGTCGTACTGCCACACAAGATACACTGTCACACAAGCTGCACTAAGGCAGACTTTAGTGAGTAAGTACAAGTTTTTGTGTGCATCTGTAATTTTGTACAATTCATACATGGAGTAGGTTACATAGACTGAAAGACTAATTTGGCCTGGCTCCTGACTCAAACAGAGAATACGTCAATAGTTTCAGGCAATTAGTCATCACAGCATACTTGGCAAATGGATGAGTACTTGTGCAGAAATATCCACAAACGACAACATGGTGAGAATGCATACGTTATCCTTTTTGCAACTCTAATCTAGTATCCCACTTTGAATTGAACGCTTTTTCCTTGCTGAACAGTGGCTTCAACTAGTAAAATGCAGTACGGCAGTGGGAAAGGCCACTAGAATGATGAAAGTATCTGCTCAAAGCGTTCAGGTAGGTGCTGTGTTGTGCTGTGGAGCTGTAGTGAATGTGATATACCTTTGTAAATGAGTTCTTTTGTTGAGGCTGCAAAGTATGTACTCACACGTATCATTGACTTCTTGCGTCATACCAACTTGCATAGATGGACGACATACAAAGATTTGGGCCGCACAACAATCAAAATAGTTTAAATCAACACTTGTGGACTAACAGAAGAAACATGGTGGGAGGTCCTTTTTGAAGTCTCCATAACAACATCTTTGAGTGTATGGCATAAGAAATAAATTGATTCTATGGAAAAGACATAATACATTGTTGTGTTGTATTAGTTACATTTAAAATTGGTCATTAAACATATTTTAACAATGAATAGGGTTCTTTTCATTGAAATTCTATTTAGAGTCAAAATGTTTCCACGCATGTTTTCTTGTTATTATTAGAATTCATATAATGAAGATTTTGTATCATTCCAATCTTCATTTTATGGATTGAATTTATTTTGAATTATCATTTCTATATTCCAAGAATACTAATCACATGATCAATTTCAATAAGATTGGAATGCATATGAATGTTTAAGAATGACCAGATCTGCAATGCCCAAAAATTAGTAGCAACAACTGATCTGCCCTAGTATTGCAGTGCCATTTGATAAATGCAGAGCCTTGGAAGGAGCGGAATACATCAGATGCAGTTACTACCGTTCCAAAGTCACCCGAAGATTTCAAATCAAATGGAGCTTGACATGAATTATCATATGAAATACTGTCCTTCACATGAATTGTCTGCACACTCACAACCCCCAACTTCGATTAGGTTCCTGAGGAAGAAACTCTTGTCTATAAATTAAGTAAGGGCGCTCCGGCCTTCAAAGACCCAATCCAAAGAGATTTGTATGGGCCCATCCAGAGTGGTAACTGTTACTTCACGATCATTAGAAGCCGTTTAAAAGTTTGATTTGACTACTGCGATGACTCCAACCTCATAAAATAGGCAGCAGCCGTCAAAAGGATACTAACTCAAGTGTTGAATAACATGATAAGACTCCCAGCAAGAACAACACACACCTCATATGAAATACAGCTGTCTACCCGAATCTACATTTCACTCAGATCTCCTAAACAGATAGTCTAAAATTCATAGAAACCGCGCTCAATCGCCTGTTGCAGGAACATCTTTCTAAAATCCCTAAGCCCGGACTTCGTTTCGCTCTTGATAACTTGCCGCGCACGATCTGGGGTAGCCCTGTCTCTTCAGAATCCATCGAACAGAGTACACACAAACAGAGAATTGCAGCGTAAGCTTCAGGGCTCGTGAACTGTGAATAAATATGCAACCAAGTAGAACTCCGGGTCAGACGTAAAAGCGAGAACCAGTTCGAGATTCAGCTGTGAATCTGAATGCTAATAACTGTTCGAAGTCGTCGTGAATAATGATATAAAAGTACAGACTATCTTTATAGTCTGATAAGGTTGACACACCTATAACCGACAACTTAAAGCAGTTTAGCATATCAAAGCTTGGGTTATCGACAAGGAGATATTTTTGGTTCATAGGAAAATAATGTTCATGAAGAATGAGCATTTTTTCATGAATTATCTCCCAATATTGAAATTTGTACAATTTTTCAAAGTGAAAAGTACTTCCGAACCAATAGCCGATATATACAAATGAGGTACATCTGTTCTTTCATAATCTAGGAATTAGAAGATATCGGCTATTGGTCATGTGTCGACTATAGGTGTGTCAACCTTAAATGACAAAGCACAAAGACGGACACAGCGCCCTTCCTATAAGGTCGAGACACCCATAGCCGACCGGGTCCCCAAAACCGATCACTAGACTTCTCCAATTCCGACAAGTTTTCAGATTTAAAATCTTGAGAGATCTAGAAGAATCTTGGGAGAAAGTATGAAGCATGATTGGTAGAAAGGGAATCATATGGGAATATTTTGGTGGTAGTAGAGTGATCAAGTTTTGGTGTCATGGTGGTCGGTTTCATGTGAGCCTACTGGTTGGTTTCTAGTTTTTGAACACTTTTTGGTTCAAAAATTCATAGTTATTTGCACACTCGATAAAAAAATTTGAAAAAATTTCCAAACCTCAAGAACCCTATTTCTCTGCGGACGAAAAATTACTTTGCAACAATCCAGCTCCATATTGCATGCATAATCTCTTAAATGATTGGTTTTAGGTGTCTTGACCATAACAGGGGGCAACTCATAAATAACCAAAACTTAACCAGCATAATATGACATACAGCCCATGTCAAAGAGGACACTGCACACTGTTGTCGAATGCAGCATATACCGTACCGACTCGAAATAAACCGAAGACTCGTCAATCATATGAACATAAAATTAACTCCACACACAGTCTACACAGCTAATTGCTTTCATATCAACTCCACTTCCCGACTGTACAAGCACACAAACCCTGAAAAAAAATGATACCTGTTCAAATTACTTATTAAAACTCTAAAAGACTCTTGGTGACAATTCTACACCAGTAGGTGAATACCACCCGCTGCTACTCTACTCACCTACCTAAATCCACATCCTACGCTCTAATTCCTTCCATCCCTCAACCAGCCTTCGTTCAGGTGCTCCACGTTGCCATTCACAACCTGCGTTCCCAACATCCACCTACACTGCTACCACTAATATCCACTCCACCTTCCCCAAATCCTACTTCACAGCGCCTCACGTCATCACGACAAGATGGCCGATATCACACCCGCGCCCACCGTCCTGCCTCCCTCCCGGATCGCGAACCGCATCTTCTCCTCGCACGCCACCTCGTTCACCAGCTCCACCGTCAGCTTCACCCTATCCCCCGGCACCACCATGTTCACCTCGTCGCCCGAGTCCGTCTCGATATTCAGCACCCCGACCGTGCAGTCCGTCATCCGCATGTAGAACTGCGGCTTGTACCCCTTGAAGAACGGCGTGTGCCGCCCGCCCTCCTCCTTCTTCAGCACGTACACCGACGCCTCGAACTTCTTGTGCCCCTTGATCGTCCCCGGCTTCGCCAGCACCATCCCCCTCTGGATGTCAATCTTCTGGATCCCTCGCAGCAGCACGCCCACGTTGTCGCCCGCCAGCGCCTCGTCCAGCAGCTTCTGGAACATCTCCAGCCCCGTCACCGTCGTCGTCCGCGTCTCCCGAAGCCCCACCAGCTCCACCACGTCGCCCAGCTTCACGATCCCGCGCTCCACGCGCCCCGTCGCCACCGTCCCGCGCCCCGTGATCGAGAACACGTCCTTCATCGCCATCAGGAACGGCAGCTCCGTCATCCGCTGCGGGATCGGGATGTACGCGTCCACCTCCTCCATCAGCTGGAAGATCTTGTCCACCCACTTGTTGTCGCCCTTCACCAGCTTCGGGTTCTCCATCAGCGCCATCAGCGCCGACCCCGACACGATCGGGATGTCGTTGCCCGGGAACTCGTACGAGCTCAGCAGCTCGCGCACCTCCATCTCCACCAGGTCCAGCAGCTCCTCGTCGTCCACTTGCCACACCCAATATTTTACCACCCATTAGCCCCCGCAATGCACCCATCACAATCATCACCCCCTCCACTTTTAGACACGCCTAAACCCAATCGGAGCCACTCGCACCTCATGAACCCCGCCGCGTTCCGACATTTGCCGGGACCCAATTCACAATGTACTATCCACACCCAACAGCTCAGTACCCTCTACCATAACCTCTGCATTCATTCAGTCATTCAGGGCTCGCAGCCCATTGATCCAGTGCAATCTATCAACCCCGTAAACCCTCCATAAACCCCTCGGCCATGCGAATTGCCTGGCCCAGCCCTGCGCGGAACCGAGTGACAATTCCCACTGGGACGTGGGACGCGCCAGAGGACTCACAGGAATGCACAATCAGGCAACACGAATCCACTGTAGACGCCAATTCACTCCAGACGCCAATTCACTACCAATTGGGCAATCCACGGCAGTGTACAATCCAGCAAAACTTGTGCGGGTGACGGGAATTGCCCATTTACCTGGTCCTCCTTGTTCATGAACACCACCATGTCCGGCACGCCCACGTGCTTCGCGAGCAGGATGTGCTCCTTCGTCTGCGGCATCGGCCCGTCCGCGCCCGACACCACCAGGATCGCGCCGTCCATCTGCGCCGCCCCCGTGATCATGTTCTTCACGTAATCCGCGTGCCCGGGGCAGTCCACGTGAGCGTAGTGCCGCGCCGCCTTCTCGTACTCCACCGTCGCCGTGTTGATCGTGATCCCGCGCGCGCGCTCCTCCGGCGCCGCGTCGATCTCGTCGTACCGCTTCGCGGCGCTGCCGCCCTCCGCCGCCAGCGCCATCGTCAGCGCGGCCGTCAGGGTCGTCTTCCCGTGGTCGACATGCCCAATAGTGCCAATATTCACGTGAGGCTTCTTACGGTCGAACTTCTCCCGAGCCGCACGTACCACCAGCGGCGACGCATTGCCGCCCCGGCCACCCTCCTTCGCCACCCCGCTCGCGCCCTGCAGCGACTTCACGCCCTGCCCGAAGAACGCCGACGAGCTCACCACGGCCACGCGCAGCGTGGGCTTGGCCCGAATGCGGGCAGCGCTACTGCCCGACACCGAGGGCGCCGAGAGGGCAGCCCTAGTGCCGACTTCCGCGACGCAAGCCATGGCTCCAAGCTGCACAACGTGTTCACCCCCAACCAGGCGAAATTGAGCGCAACCCTAGGCACGCTGTGGCAATTGCCTCGCGTGGAGGAAGATTGCGGGGTTGGGGAGTGCAGTTAGGGGGGCACAAGCAGTAGAGTGTAGGGGAGTGAGGGGAATGGTATGGAATTGAAGTGGGAGTGCAAAGTGCAAAGTGCAGGGCCAGAGGTAAAGGGTGGGGCCTTGGAGCCGAGTGGAGGACAGAGTGGCCACCCTTTGCAGCCCAGCTCCACGAGTTCCAGTTGGGAGTTGTGCTGGGTGTGGGCTGGTGCGGGGGCGCCCTCCGATCTGGATAAGGCGATCGCGGCCCCTTCCATGCTCTCTCTCTCTTGCTCTGTCCCTCGGGTCGGGCGTGTTCCTTATCGCGAGTTCTCAGTCTGTCGTTCTTCCAGTGATTATTTTTCATGACGTTCTTGGCATTTCCAGTTACATTTTCTGAAAGCAAAGAATCAGTTAAATTCGCCGGGTTCTTTAGAAAATGTAATGATGTATGGAAGTGTTAAATTCAACTTTGGGCAGCTTTGGACAGGTCCTTCAAATAAGAGTTATTTAAAGGATTTTTTTTCTGGAAATGAAAATAATTGTACAAATGTCAATGATAAGATGGCATGAATGATATGTGTGTATGAGCATAATTGAATGTAACCTTGTGAAGTTAATCTTAACTGGAATTTTGAAGTGCTTGAATCATGAATTCAACAGCTACAAATTTTGGAAATTTTTTATTAGCTTGAAGGTTTGATAATTGGAGGTAATCCTATTAATTGAATAAAAACTAGTAGATTTGAATATGTTTCAAAATTGGATTGAAGAATTAGTTAACATTCAAAGGATAGAATTCTTCAATCCTTCATACTTCTTTGGAGAAGCATCACTACATTTGAGTAAGTATTTTCAACTGGAACATTTAAACACAAAATGCGTACAAGTGTTGGTATGGGGATATTAGGATTTTTGTTGGTTTTTATCTTCATTGGTCTAATTTTGTAAAATAGTTTTAGTACTTCTAGTTGGACCAATAATTTTGTTTGAACTAATTTTTAGGAATAAGATGTTTTTATTTTGGCTTTAAATTCAAGGTTTTGGAATGTAGATGGACTAAAAATTTGCATAAATTAGCCTTCCCTTATATATTGATTTTATAGGTTCAATTCAATCAATATAAGAAAACACTTTTTTAAAGTATGATGTCAAGAAATCTATCCTAATTTGAAGACCTCAAGCTAAATTTCTAGTTTAAATTTATATTGGCACATTTGTTTGGCAGTTTAGGAGTGGAGGGGTGTAATCAGTAATATAGATTGGGGTATTGGGATCAATGAGCTTAGGCCGTTTTTATCGTAATCAATAAGATTATCAAGGAGAGGAATAGGGGAGCAACTTCTCCATATATATTTGTTCCATGGAAAGATTGTATGCAGTGTAAATGAGTTGGTTTACTTGTTCATTGCTTACAATGTTATTATTTTAATGGTATATGCAGATTGTTCGTAGTGTTAAGAATTCTTTTCTTGATGTGTTTAGTTTTAGAGGTCATGTGAGTTCATCGTATGTAATGGTATTTGCAAAAAAGTGGGCTATAACATGTGTGTATAGGAAAAGATACGTGTGAGAGATAAAACATTGGTATTGGTTGATGTCTGGAGAGAGGAATAAGGAGATAGTATTTGGGTTTTTCTAGTTGAAAGGCAAACTCAATACATGGCTTATTGTGGATTTGTTCCATTTTGTGGGTGGACATGTCCAATGCCATTCCATTTGTGTTTATCAAGGATTCCAATTTTTTTTGTAACTCTTAGCAAAATTGAGTGAGTTGTATAGGGTATGTGAATAGTAAAGAGAAATATGAGTGATTGTTATAACATGATGTCGTAAGGAAGTCTACTATCCTAATATGTAGTGTGTATTGAGTAAGTTGTAGTAGTTTATATATAAAAATATGATAGTTGTATACAACCAAACAATTTTGGTTTCAAATGATTGAGTAGGTGGTTCTATACTATGCGGAATATATATTTATTTATTTATTGTATTATTTCTACAAGTAGTAGAGTCTAGTTTTAGGAATGGTGATGAGATGTTCCGTATGTGTAACCAACACCAAATTATGTTTGGATGGTATTTTGATAGTTTTATATCACTTTTGAAATTGCTTTCATTGATGGAGGTGTCAGCAAATAGGATATATAGTGTGAGTATGAAAAAATTTATATCATGTTGTTTTTAAAAGTATATTTGTATTAAGTTTGAAAGTTTTGATGATGTATTTTCGTGTAATATTGGATAAGAAATTTATTGAATAAAGAATTTATTGTTATGGTTTCAAGTATTAGGATCATTTCAAAAGAATAATTCTTGTTAAGGTTGTCAAAATTAATATATGTGTTTTGGTTGAGTACTATCTACTGGCATATGTGTGATGTGTGATTTTTTTGTATCTCATTTGAGTGTATGTAATGTGGTGTTTATGGTCAAGTATTACGTATAAAATAAATGGTGGAGATTTTTTTTTTTTAAATTGAAGAGAGAGGGTTAGTATCAATGTAGTGGAGAGAGGAGGTGGATTAAAGGTCTAATTTCTCTTAGAAAGATGATGTGATTTTCAATGATATAATCATCTTTTAAAGTTTAGATGGATGATGATATGGACATAGTAGTTGACATTGCGATGGACAGATGGGTGACAACATACTTGTTCAACAATGTTTAGTGTATTTGTAATTTAACATACAGTCATATTTTGTTTTTAATCACAATTTTTTTTATCTTAAATAATCTTGTACTTATACTTTTATAATCTATTGTAAATTTAAATTATTTGAAATATATTACTAATCTATCAATGCAAAAATGCCTTGACAAAATAGACATATATGTTATTTTAAAATTATTAATTTATAATCACTATAATAAATGAATTTGAATTAATATTAAGTCAGTGGTGATATGTAGTAGCAATAGACATCAACATAATCTACATCTACTATATCAAGGTATTTTTGCATTGACAAACCAGTAATTTGTTTTAAACAATTTACATATGTTTTTGATAATTTGCATTGTGATAAAAATATAAAATCCAAATATATATTTTTTCAATTGTAAAGATTAATGTGATTGAAAAGGAACATGAATATATATACTTAAATGTATACTTTGTGAAATAATATACATAAAATATCCATTACATACTAAGATATTTTTGTTAATCATTTCTCACCAAAAACACTATAGAATTTCTATGTCTCAAAGAATGAGTAAAATACTATTTTGAAAAGGAAAATCTCTTTGTTCTCCAATTGAAAGATCTTGTTTAAGATTATACTATTAGTAAGCTTGACTTTGAATAATTCAAGTGTAAAGAGCCAAAGAATTTAGAAATCACAACACCATCTTGTTGAAATTAATGAAAATTGTATAAAGAACATCAAAGATAGTTAGCCAAAAATCAATCAACCAAATTATATATAAAGGCCTATTGGTGTGGCATATTAGTAGATTCAAGTGGTCATATGCATGGTTCTAATTAAAAAACAGTGGGTTCAAATTCCATAAAATAGATATATATCATTCTCATGAGGTTTAGGCAAAAAAATGCAACAGTTTTTTTTTTAATACATTGGATTAAATATTCATTTGTACAAGATATTTGGAAATGCTAACATCAAATTTGCTATTTTAAAGCTAAAATACTAGAAGATAATACATAAATAAATAACTAAATTAAATGCAAGGATTCGAAGATTATGAAATTTGAAGTAAGTTGAAGCAAGATGAAGCAAGTTCAACAGACTTTGAATGCTCTTGGTCTCAAATTTTTTCACTATACAATGTCCATATTTTATACTAGTATGGTTTATATGTTGTTGATTTCATGTACACCTAACTTTAGAAGTTGCTAAGGATATAGCATTATGAATAGAACATGAAATAATAATATTACAAAACTTACATAATTTGTTTTTTTGTAGATTAATTTTCTTTGAATTGTTGAGGTCGAACATTTTATTGTTATTTATTCTTTAAATAGAAAATTGAATTCAAAGCATAAACAAATATCTACTTTTCATGCAGTTAAAAAATGGTTTTTTTGCACCATAATAAAAAATGATGAAGAAACTTGATTCTTCCTCTAATGAAATATTTTGGCTCTGAACTAGGTTTTTTTAATCTTGGTTTTTTTTTAATTAAAATATTTAAGGTAATATTAATATTATTATTTTTAGATAACTCTATAATAGTATTTTACTCAAACAAAACATTTGGAAGAAAAAATACTTAATGGAGCATGTTTTTTTTTCCTAAACACTAGTCGAAACCATGGCATGCTCCACCTACGACTCTACTTGCCAGTCCACCTGTCAAGGTGGAATGGAGGTGGAATTGGGCATATATGGGGTGGAGTCGCAGGTGGAACGAGTCGCAGTTTCCACTTGAGTTAAATAATTAGGTTAGCATGAAGTTCTTGTAATTCCCCAAAAAATTTCAAAAATCATAGTAGAATTCGACATTACGTGAATGCATTCAAAACTCCATTTTTTTTATTAAAATGACAATAAGTTCTTTTGGAATTAAAGTAGTTTTCTAATCTTCAAGATTTTAAATTTTTTAAAAAGAAATCATGAATGCATTTTTAAAACGCATTAAGTGAAAACATACATAGGTATATAAAATATATATTATGTTATTAGAGAATTTCAAACAACATATTGGCAATCTTTGGAAATCATAGAATAAATTGCATGTATTAGAAAGTTATATAAATTTGGTTTCATTTAGGATTCATGTAGGATTTATGTTGATTTGTTTGGAATTTGTTTTATAGAGTATACATCAGCAAAGTCTAGGAAGTATAGAATTTTAAACTAACGACACAAATACAAGATTTATAAATGTATAAAATGCATGAGAAAATACCAATTTTTCATGAAATCACAAAGGTTCATTATAGACTATAAATTTAAATTGATTTAAGATGTTTAGATGGAAGAAAAAATCTATTCTTTATTTGTTTATTTATTTGTTGATTATGAGCTAGTTCCACAAAAAATATTATACAAGATTTAATATATATGTTTCTCAAAATATCCATTCACATTTACTACTTGAAGTTGTTTATGTACATTTGATACTCTTTGGAATTTTTTTATATATCTTTTCATATGATCTTCATTTTATTTATTTATATTTTCACACAATGCTCATCATAGATGCATTCATAGATCTTTCATATTCAAATGCATTCAAGTTGTTCAACACCATCAATTGCTATTATGATACTATAATAGTAGTATAGGAGTAGTAAGTGAAAACTATATTTTCCAATTAAATCTTATTCTGGAATTGAAATAAAAAATTGATGACTAGTGACTAGTAAATTTGATATCCTATCAATTTTAACAAGCTAATTATGATACAAAACCAGCTGTAGATATAAAACTAAACAACGTTCATAGCCACAAGAACTCTACAATGGTAGATTGTCTCTGTGAGCATTGGATAAATTTTTTTATTCCCAAAAAAAAAAAAAAAAAAAAACAAAAAAAACAAACATGAATAGTGACTCGCACAAGCTTGAAAACCATCTTCAACGACTTCATCTATGCAATTTAGGTCAGTCATTCAATAGCAAGTTCAAGAGCATAATACTTACATCGTCCTTGGTATCACTAAGGATTTTGTTGTGCAACAAGCTCTACCAATAGAATACATGGCCTCGAATAATTTTTTTAAACTCATACACTAGACCTTGGACAATTTGCAAAGTCGGACAAGGAAAAAACAAAGCCACCTTTATATCTCTCTTGCAGACATGCATGTGCAACTGCACCTCGGACTCCAACTCCAAGTGGATCTTTGAGATCTTCACCTTGAGAGAAATTGAATTTTAGCTTTCACATTTCTTCCTTTCAATCTAAGAGGTTTTTAGTAGAACCGCCTAATTGACCAGCCAAAACCTTGATGGCGAACATAAGATACTAAAAACAGATGTACCCACAATACCACCTTTGTCAAACCGACAAGGTTCAACACATTGCTTGACAACTTCACACTGAGGACTCTCTAGTTGCAAACAATAGGAAAGAGCATGTTGTCACCTTGTACATTCCTCTAATGGGCGAAAGTATTTTTGTACTAGCAATCATTTTTTGTTTCAAATTTACATTTAAAAAAAATAAAATTAGTTGATTTTTAACTTTTTCAAGATTGTTGAGGTTTGCAAACAAAGCATGAAATGCATTTAGAAGGTACATTGTATAAGTTATATAGAAAAGTACATAGAAAATATTTAAAAAGTATAAAACAACAAATAAACAATAGTAGGAAATGTTTGCATGCTTTGAAAAAAAAAATTAAAAATTCATAGAAGGTTTCTTAAAGAATTAGAGTGACAGATGAACATGGTTTTTATTACAATATAGATTTTTGAAATAAATATCAATAGACAATATTTAAGTTAATTTTTATATTAAGAATATCAAGTTTAAAAGAATCATAGCTAAAAATTTAATTAATATTGAATATTTTAAAATTTAATTATATTTAAATTTTGAATTTTAATATTTTTATTTATAATTATTGTTAAATAGTTTTTTAAATTTGTTTTCAAGCACACAAATATAGTCTATGTGTCATTTGAGTAGCCAAACTGCTCACTTTCATCATTTTGTTCAAAAATCCATTATTTTAGTAGAATTTTATAATTTTTATGTTAGAAATGACAAAAACTAGATTAGTTAGACCTTTAAATACTAATTATTTCATTTTTTACTAATTCCTTCAAAATCCCTAATTTATAGTGCTCTTATTTTCCTTTAGTGTTTTTTCCCCTTCATTTTCTAAATTCTAATTTCTCTTTCTATTTTTTATTTTATTTTTTCCATTTTCCATTTCTTTGTTAGAACTTGTTTCCCATTTTTCCTCTATCTCCTTTCTCTTTTTCTAATTTTTCTCATTATCCCTCTTTTTTATGTTTTATTTTTTTATTCTTTATTTTTTATTTTTTTAGTTGCATGGGCAAAAAACTTGAAAGAACTCTAGGCAGCTGCATTAATGTAGCCGCCACAAATGATAGAGAGGCGCGCATCTCCACATGAGCTATGCTAGTGATGCAGGAAAGTAGTTTAGAGGAAAAAATGTAAACCGACTAATGAGGATCCTAGCCTAAAGCTAAAGAAGTTGTGGCGGTTAAGGGTAGCAGAATTTAGTGGTTATTAGTAATTGTCGAGTGAAGTTTAGTAGATTAGTGATTTGGTTTGGAGGTTTATGATTGTCTTTGCTTCCAAAACCCAAATTCTATTTAAATATTATATTAATACTATACAAATATTTTAGTTAATGACTACATTAGTTAGGATATGTAGGGAAGGTGATAAGTTGAATGACTTCTCAAGTTTAGAAGAAAATAAAATAAAAAATGGTGAATTATCAGTGAGAGAGTGGAGAAGCTAGCTTAATGGATGAAGTTAGAGACAAGCTGCGTAGGAAAAGTGGTGGCGGCGGGTTAGAAGGAGGATGCGGTGGCTAGTAAGGCCCGGTTAGGGAGTGTGTGTTGGAGGAGGCGGCTCAATAATGTGAGGAGAAGCGGTGCTTGGTGGTGCTTAGCGGAATGCTAGGAATTAGTCTCCGTGCTAGGAGAGTATGTGCAGAATGGTGGTGAAGACATGGTGATGTTAGAAGATTAGTTAGGTAGTGGGCAGTGATGCTGTGCAGGCCGGTTGCATGGGCCGTTTTTTTTGAGTGTGCATTAGTAGGAGAGGAGTAAGTGAGTATGAGAGAAATCAGTGAAGTGCGCTTGAAGTGAATGAAGTTAGAAATCAGTGAGTGGTTAGTTGGGAGAAGGGAGATTTGTGAGTGAGTAGAGGGCAAGGAAGCCGTTGCTTAGGCGATGTGAAGGCAGTTCAGCTAGTTAGTGTGTGAGCGAGGCTGGAGCTTTTGGATTGAGTTCCGAGAATTCTAGAGGCTTGAGCATGGAAGAGACAAAAGGTGGAGTGTGCGCAGGAGCGGAAGTTGTGGAGAGGCCGGTGGTTCTTAGCCTTCGCTGGTGATAATTGTATTGTTTTGAGTTTATTTTGTGTACTTCCTCGGTGTGGGCTACTCGTGAAGCGGCGAGGGAATTCAATAAGGTTCGGCCATGGAAGTTGGTTAGACTGGCAAGGTTGCGTCGACCTTGGAGGCGCCATGCTAGGAAGTTAAGATTTGGTGATTTATATATTTGTTTAATTTTTTTCTTTACTGTAATTGTGTATATTCCCTTGATTGTGGCGTTGCTTTCTAATCTCTTAGGGGGGAAAATATATGAAAATAAAAATAAAAATGTACATTTATGCACAACAAAATTTATAAAGTTTATATGGATGTTAGTCTAAGTCAAATTGGTGATTTGTCTTTGTCTTGGGAATTAGTGCATGTGCTATAATTTTTGGATTTGACATGTTTTGAGTGAATGTGAACGTTACTTTTGCATGTAAATTCATAATTAGATAAAGCATAAAAAATCAGTAACTTTAAGCGTTAAAAATTTATAATTAAGACGTAAATTAAGAAAGTTAAGATAAAAAGTAATCAAGTAAATTAAACCACTTAGAGTTACTAATTAATTAGGGTTAGTAATTATTTAGAGTTACTAAGATATTTAGGGTTAGTAATTACTTAGGATTAGGGTAAATCCCATTTATCTTTTGCCCTAAAAATATTTACCTTGATAACTTTTAGATTTTTATTCTAAGTAACTAAAATTTTACAGTAGGACAGTAGGCCAGAGCCAACCATTTAGGGTTGCGCTTTTTTGGTTTACATGTTTCAATCTACAACTCTCATGTTTTGGGAATCTTCCAAAAATTTATAAAGATCTAAAGTTTAATACGTTTGGTTCATGGATGAAACCTTTGGTTATTTAAGGATCAAACAATTTATAATCAATTATAGAAAAATGTTTAAATTGTGAAACATTAAACAAGGGAGGGTATAGAAAACACTAATTCTCTACAAAAATTATAAATTTGATTACTTTAATTTAAATTTTTAAATAATATTTCTTTAATTCTATTTCTTACATCCTATATGAACAACCAATCTTCAAACCCACAAAAATTCAAAGACCTAGACCTACTTCATGAAACCACTGAGCTAAGCAAGTACGAATCCGGCTGGGAAAGCAGAAAAACGACTCTGCTCAAGGCTGCCCCACTTTACAGCACCAACAACGAGCCATTGCCATACCGCCAAGGCTTCCATCCCTCTATGAGCAACGCAAATCCCTTCATCACTGAAATGACGATTGAATAGAATGCTCTCACCTTTTGAATTTGTTTTCCGAAGATAAAATATACCTGGAAATCATCGCCACAGCTCTTCTGCAAAACACGAGACTAGTAAGCAACAACATCCCTATCCATAGAATTAATAGCCATAAGGCTAAGTATGTCAACGATCCTTGTCAACCCCATTGACATCACTAAAAGCATAGACTTTCAAAGCAAAAAAAAAACGTCAGCGATCGCATATAGAAATGAGGAGTCTAATGCAATCTATTTGTGAACGTTGCAGGGTTTGTTGGCATGGTGCGTCTCTGTAATGAAATTTAAAATAATTCAATGAAGTTTTTAAAACCAAGCAATTGATCCACGATTTAGATTTAGAACCAAATTAATCGGATATTTTTTAAAAAAACTATCAAATATAAAATTTTATTGTGCAAATTAAATCTACAACATGTTTATCAAAAAAGAAAGTATGTTTTCAAGGAGCTTTGTTGAGTCAAATAAAAAGCATTTTTTTGTAAATTTATGAAAGATAATCATCAATACTCATGTAGTTGAATGAAATATGCTTTGAAATTCAATTACATTGGTAAAAAGCATAAAGAAGTACCATCTAAAGAACAATTCTATGTTTCAATTTAAACTTGTATTAATAGATAAAAATACTTCTTTGAATGGAAAAAATAGTGTATATATGAAGTAATACAGAGTTTTTTAATCGAAATTGTTTGAAGAATTTATCAACAATTCTTGACAAAATTTAATTGAAGTATAAAAATCAGTGTTTTTCTCAAACAAGCCCTTTCTCTATAACAATGGCAAAATTTTGTTTTCAATATTTCAAAAATAATTTAATTTTTTATTTATATTTCATTACAATATATAGTTTATAAAAATAATACTAACATTTAGTATTGTAGCTCTCTAATTGGACAATAGTTCATTTGAAATGTATCTAATTTTTGGAGAATTAGTGATCTTGTGTGCCTAAAGGGTAGGAGTATATAGTTACATTCAAACAATGCATAAAATCATAATATTTTACCAAAATGTGCTAATGTTTTTTTATAAAAAAATCAACTTTTAGTACGCTTTAGTAAACAAAATACGACATTGATTAATGTAAAGCATAAATAACTAAATAAAATTTAAATGTAGAGCATGATGTGTTGTGTCTGTTAACAAATTAGATCACACTTGATGGAAGCGTTGAATTTAAATGCAACGCATTAGATAAAAGAAGAAGAACCATATGTAAATTACATTAACAATTTTAATTACTTTTTTAAATTTACTTTTTGAATATTCCCAATTTTGAAACTTTGTTTCTTAGGTTGCGTAATTATTTATATAAATCAATTAGTTGTTATATAGAAAGGTGCCCAAGGTGCTAGAGAGCTACTATAAATATGTATTTATAAACTACACATAAATTCTACAAATTGTATTTACAATAGAGATTGTAATCACAATAAAATCTTTTACATAATTACAAAGTCTTCATTTGATATTTACCTATCTTACATTAATCTAACCTCTCATGAAACTTTGCAAATACCTATGCTTTTGTTTGGAACACTAATATGTATTTCATTTGTTACTTGTTTTGAATTTACTCTTTGAGGCTTACTATGACGCTCTTTAAAAGAGTTTTTCAAGATTTTTTCTTCATTTTTGGTTACTTTTCAATGTTGTCATCATCATTACAATGTTCTTGCCTGGTACACAATAACCACAATGCTACAACCAAAATATTCAAGATTCAAATACTATTAAATTTGAAGAAATTTTATCGGATGAAATAACCAAAATGCAGATACTAATTTTTCAAGCTGGATGAAGCAGCAGCATTTCGATGAAAAGAGGGCTTTCAGTACATCCAAAATAAACAATAGAGTAATTGGAAAGCAACAGAATTTCTTACATCGCAATCAAGCTTCTGTTGAAACATGAAGAAAACCCCAAGCGTCCTGTTAGGCGTAGTACCCATTGACACGGCCTCCGAGGCAACAAATACCGTTGGCCCCCTTCCTTAGACCCAGCACCAGGCGACCACTCACCAAGTCCGCCTTCCCGCCCGACCCCATTCAACTTCCAACGTTCATCCCGTACCCCGGGCCTTCATCAACCACCCTCGCCCACCCCCCACGACCGCGGAAAACGCGCCGCTCCCCCATTGGGCACAGCCCCCATGACCGAGCCCCGCTCACCCCACGCACCCACTCACTCACGATACCTTATTCAAACCCCCGTAGCCGTCACCCGTGACGCAGGGTACCGTCCCGACTCCCCCACCGTGGGCGACCCCGGGGTCCCGAAACGTACTCTCACAGACAAAGCGCAATGTACCGGCGTCGCACTATGATGGCGCACTCACTCACAGAGCCTAGAAGTCTCCGGTCTCGATCTGATACATTGCCTGTGTGAAAACCCTGAGGTAGATCTGAGGCGTAAGTTTGCAAAGGAGAGAGACGCTCGGAGCAGGGTCGCAGACACAGACAGAGAGGCGGAGGGAGGAGAGGGAGGGAGAGGGAGAGGGAGAGGGGGAGCTTGAGGTCCGACACCGTGCGCGGCGGTCACTGCGGGGCAGATTCGTCAATGCGCCGGGGATGGCGATGCGGCGCCATTGATTGATAGATGCCGATGGCTCGATCATTGAGAGTGTAGGTTTTGGTTCTTGAGGTCGGAGGTTTTGGCGGAGTGGCGGAGCGGGAGGACGCGGAGATCGGGGGAGGCGGTTTGGAGCGTCTTCGCAGGTGCGCGGGATTGGTAAGTTTGCTGCATTGTTTTGCTGGTGAGGGAGAGGAGGGGGGAGGTGGAGGTATCGGTGCCGATCTTGGCGGGGAGGGAGAGAGAGGGAGAGTGAGGGAGTGTTTGTGTGTGATTGAGAGAGAGGGAGGGAGGGAGAGAGGGAAGGATGTGTTGATGTTTGGATCGTTTGATCTGGTGGAGATGAAAGGAGGATTGATTGGTTTCAGGAGTGGTGGAGTAGGACCGCGATTGGCAGGGGCTCGGACGCTGTTGTGGCGTTCTGGTTGAGTGAGAGAGTGAGTGTTTGTGACGGGGAGTTTGTCCGAGATAGGATTGCGGAGCGGAGGGGTGGCAGGGGTTAGAGGAAGCTGGTGAGCGATGGATAGGTAGTGTGGAGTTTGTTTGGCCGGTTCTTGATGGTGAGTAAAGATTTGGTTCAGTTGTGGAGAGTAGTGTGTTTGTTGAAGTTGGAGGAGGAATGACAATGTGGCTGCGAGGAGTGGTGATTTGGATGCGTTTAAGGTAAAGGAATCGTGGAGTGAAGGACTCGTTCTGACTCGTTCATGGAATGTGGACGTGCAGTTGCGGTGTTATAGACTGTGGCGGGATCTTGCGAGAGTTGCGGCGCTGGCTGGCTGGATCACTGATAACGGAGTGTGGTTGCGGCAGGAAGATTCGGAGGGGGCTGTCCGAGCAGGTTTCCTTGATTGAGTGACATCGGTGCTGTTCGTAATCGGAGGAGAATTTTGTGCCGTGAGTAGAGGGAAGGAAGGAATGGAAAGATGTTAAACTAGATTGCAGTGGCTGCAAAGGCGATGTTAGTTTTATGTCATGTTCTGAAGCATGGCCGTGGCATCGAGCGGTATGTGTTCCCAAATCCGCGGTTGCGTTGAGCTTGCTATACGGTTGCGCCTTAGGATTTTGGCTGGCAAGTGCTGATAGGTGCGCATGAACGCTGAAGTGATGGAAGTAGCAAGGATGGGGTATGAGAACGGTTCAAGTGGTGTTTTCTCTTCTATAGACGGAGTAATGTCTCATGGCTTGGGCTCGTCCGTTAACTCGTGGTACGATGGGGATGAGACGTTTTATGTTCCAGAGAGGAGGATTCCCGACATCGAGAGGCGAAATGGACAGGCATACGAGTATACGAATCAAGGACATGTGAATCACAAGACAGGTTCGATTGTTAACGCTGCAGTCTGTACGGGAGGAGTAAGATTGAGCGATACACATATGGCATCCAGAAAAGCAGAGGAAGCAGGTTCTGATCTTAGGCTATTTTTATTTTAGGGCTGTGGCGTTAGGGTAAGCCATAATATGTCAGGACTTCCGCCATACACTTGCCTATTTTGTAGTTCAGGATGATGTCCTTGCTACGAGAGACTATCATGTCACTATCAGGAGGCGCACTTGGTATTCCATTTTTTGGATGAAGGTGTTGGCCTTCTCGAGGTGGCCTACTAGTCTCCCGTCGCGATCATGCTCCTCGTAGCTGGAAGCTTTCGTGCTAGAAATCGTTGTGTAGTTTATCGAGTACACTTTGATTTCTGACTTTTAGTAACGAGCATTCAAAACTGTGCCCCGATCCTCTAGTCTGAGAGTAGCTAGTTTTAGTGATCAAATCCCATTCCTCTACGGAAAAGTTTTAAGTATCAGGATCTGAATGCTAGTGCAGGTGTCGCCAACAGTGCCCTGGTGTGCCTGTGTCCCATTAGTTGGAACATTGCTGCGCTGTACATTGGTATGAAGGACTGCTTGTCTGTTATTCTTGATTGCGCATTCATTATCTGATCATGTTCATTGCTTTTCTTCTTTTTGGTCATAACGGTGAAATTCAGCAACAAGGAGGCAGCAGGCAATTTTATGGTTGCAAGAGATGGTTGGGGACCTGGGTTTGTCACGCGATTCTACAGAGGAGGACTTGAGGCTTTGCTTGAGGAACGGTCTTGTTCTTTGCAAGCTTATTAACAAAGTGCAACCTGGCGCTGTCACCAAGGTTCGAACAGCTACTCGTATCTATATGCTTGTGTGTTTTTATCTTACTACTTTTTCTTCGCTTCTGAGTCATCTCAATTGAACCATATACTTCTATGAACGAAGTAGTTAATGCTTATTTTGCTTTTGGTACGAGATCGGTCTCTGCAACTGGAAAGGTTTTGTTGCGCATATGTTGTTACAATTCGCGTTCATCACAGTAGTTTATATTTAAACTGGGAACGGCAAGTAATTTCCTATCGTAATTTTCTCACAATCACCGCTTGTGATTAAGTTTAGAACTTTATGAATAATGTATATAATGGAAGGATGGCATTAACTAACAGAACTGTAAATGTTACAAGAACGGAGTTAGTGTAAAATATGAAATTAATGTAACTATTATTTGCTTATGTATCGTCCTTATTTGGTCTACTTCTCCGTGGTATTCGTTAGCCTCGATGCATTATTAGTCTTAATTTCATCGAGCATTTGTGAAAAGGGGGAATAGAAATCAAAGTAGCTCCCTCTTTGCTCAGCTTTGGACAACAGCAGACGATTTTGCAAGGTTATACCTTGGTATCGAGGATGAAAAGAGCGCTACTAACACTATGAAACGAGTATAGCAGTAACTTAAAGCAGGGTGGGCTGAAAATCCACATATGTAGTGAATTACCCTCGTAGAGACGAGTATTAAGCGTTTCTCTATTTCCAGCATCGTTCCTGTTTCTCTTCATGTGTAAGAGGTCTCAACGGTCTCAGTTATCTTATGAATCATACTCGTCTAAAACTGTGTTCCATTCAATATGTATTTCAGTTGTGCACTTCAGACAAGTAGGGGAAGTACTTCGAACATGCTGCGGTCTCTTATACTATGTACTTGTAATCAAACCAAAGAATCTGATCTTCAAATACATTTTTGTTCTACTGGTCTAGATTTTTTGACTACTCTATTTGTCCACTTTGTGACCAGGTGGTGTCAAATCCAACTCTTTCGAGCCACCACGATGGAGCGCAGTCTGCATTTCAGTATTTCGAGAACGTTCGAAACTTTCTCTTAGCAGTGGAGGAGATGGGTTTGCCTTCATTTGAAGTTTCTGACTTGGAGCAGGTATGAAAACCTCTAGAGTAGTGTCCAGACATTAACATGGTTCATCCTTAAGATTCTCTTGGGATAAACCCTTTTCATCTTTCGAAGTTGCCAGATATACGAATTGGTGTCAGATATCCTTCTTTTCTATTTACAACGCGATCTCCGCTTTTCACTGTGCTTAGAGTGAGAGAACTGTATGCGTCTGGTTTTTATTTTATTTTTATTTCGATTGTACTGTATTCGACTTAATTTTTTACACGTGATTTCCTCCTTTGAATGCGTTTGAACATTGAAGAATGCTTAATGAACACTCAGTGTACGTGCTGGTTTCAATCGTGACAGGGTTCCATGTCTTCAAGCTCGTCTGCGAAACTGGGGGATTGTATATTGGGATTGAAATCATATCATGATTGGAAGCAAGGAGGTGCTTTGGGTTTTTGGAGGTTAAAGTCGCCTACTCACCCGACAGAAAATATAACGAATTCAAAGTTAAGCCGCTCTAAAAGCATGAACAGTAGTTCCAACTCCCGGAAAAAATGGGCTATCCCGGATCAAGAATCCCTTGATGACACTTCGTTTGAAAGTTCCTCCAACCAGCCATCAAGTTTTGATCCGGCCAGCCCTGATTCAAGTCATGAAGCCTTGCGGAATGGCCCATCTCGGGAAAACAGTGTTTCAGTTGAAGATCGGGAGGAGGTCATTCATAGCTCCACAGGTATTGACACTCTTGTTCTATTCCGTTGGCTTTTAAGTTTGCTTCTTGAAAAGTCGATCAGTAATGCATCTTCCATACTTTAGATGTTTCCATGTGCTAACCGTCTGGCTTGCAACATGCAGTGCCCAAATCTACCTGGCTACAACACCTTGGAAACAAATTTCATGAAGTTCTTCAAGTGAACGCCAAGAGTATGCAAGGGGTCCCTAATACTTTACCATTTGCTACAGACGGTTATGGTGGAGGATCGACTTCAGTGTTAGATGTATGTGTTTTCTTCCATTTTTAATTATTGATCCTCAGAACTCTTATTCCTTCAGCCGTTCCTCATAATATAAACAAAGTGGTCAGATTACTTTTTACCCCTTACCTATGTTATGAACGTATCCTTACTGCTTTTCCAAAAAATTATCAAATTACCATCAGTAATTGCCGCTCTTTCCCTTCCTTTATGAAAGTCACCTTGCATAATTATCTGTTTCCGTGCTGAACATATCATTAATTTCCCTTTCAGGTTTTAGTTGTTGTTCGTACTTGTGTCGAAGAAACGCTCACTCTAACATGCATTTGTATTGTGCAGAATGCACCATCTCAGTCACTCCTCAGTCTCATAGACGCGATCCTACATGACAAATCTGTTGAAGAAGTGCCTATGGTAAGACATTTCTCCAATTTCATGATACCTACAAATTCCTCGCTGATCCTACCTGCTGATTTGCATATGCAAGCGCAGATTCAGGGAACTGAACTTCTACACTGAATGCGTGCTTAAGGGCGTTTGCCTAATATCTTGTACTAATTCTTGGAGTGCTTTCGCAGGTTGTAGAGTTTATGTTACGGAAGGTAATGGAGGAATTCGAGCGTCATCTTCTTACTCAGAGGAAGCAAGTCACAAAAGTACGAATATCTTTGACAGCCTTGTTTTTAGTAGTTCCACATTAGTTTTTGTTGACCTATAAATTCGTTTTCTTTATGCGCTTTAGCACTTTTTTGAGCGCAATAAAAGATGTATAAGCGTTTTCAATCTTTTTGCAGATGAGAAATTCTATGAAAGAGATATTGGCTCGAGAAGACAAACTTGCTTCACAAAACTCAGTGCTAATAACATTGGCAGCTGGAACACAAGAGGAGATAAAAGTAAGTGGTAGTATATTGATTCACGACCTGCTTGCATTTTCTAAGTGGTTATTCTTTGTCATCCTTGATTCTTCAAAACCCCTGATCAAGGCTCTGTTAAAGGTGTCTAACAGTTGCAATCAGTGGCTAGACTTCTATTATGCTACATCGGGTGCAAGGTCAAGTTGCTGTGTGCACAGTATAGAATCTTGGTCCTATTGCCATTCCAGTTTTTTGTTTGGGTGTCTGGTTCTCGTAACGTGATGCAAGATGTCTCACATACGATTGCTTGATATGTTGATGACAGTTATACGCTAGCGTACTGCACAAGATTGAGGTCAGCTTCTTTTCCTTCTCTTGAACCTTTTGAACTTCGAGAGTTCGTTGATGAATGCCTCCTTATATCTCTGGCCGGCAGGCTTTAAGGATTCAGCTCTATTCGCCATCATTTATATGTCTTCATCTTCTAATATTGAAATATCTTCGGCATTCCATGTAAATACACAGGCGGAAATGAAGGAGTTGGAAGCGGATAAGAGGGGTAAAGATGGGGAAGTCGATAGACTTATGAAAGAGAACAAAGAGCACCGGTCGGCTGTGCAAGTGCTGAAGAATGAGCTAGAACAAATCAAGCGTTCTGACAGAGAGCAGCTTCTGCGACTTGAAAGTCAGAAGAAGGAATTCGAGCAGGAGTGTCAGCAAACGATTCAGTCCCTGGAGTTGCAGCTTCGAGAATCTTATGAAAAGCTAAAGGAACTGGAGGTCAATGCAGCTAAGGAAATGAGTAGTCTAAGACTCAAGGACAATCAATATAAGAAATTTCTCTCACATCAGCTACTTGAGTACAGGGTATGTTTCAATGTCGTGACCTGTGACCGCTAGATTTATTGAATTTGTGTATTTGATCTCATTTGACTTTAGCGTCGTCTGATTAGTAGTGAGTTTACCATCACATGGAGTTTCTGATCTCTAATTGATCTTGAATTATCTTTTTGGTAACAGGATCTCAGATCGACTCAACTTAACACCAAAGATGAGTTCTTGAGGATGCAGACAGAATGGAACAATCAATTCGGGGTGCTTGGTAAGTTAATATTTTCTCAGCTTTAAATCAATACTCATAGTAGCATTTGGTGAACCTCATGTGAATGATATTTTCTCTATTGCCTTAATGTTGCAGAAGAGCAACTCCAAGGTATGGCTCGCGCGGCATCAGGATATCATAAGGTGCTTGCTGAAAATCGACTACTCTACAATGAAGTACAAGATTTGAAAGGTGCACTCCTACCCCTATTATTAGTTGTCAAGTATTTGTATGCCTCATCCAAGTAGTGGTTGAACATTTATGTCTTGTATACTGTATGTCGAGAATAACAACGTTGATTGCTTTTCTTGAACTTCTTTTAGATAGAATTTTACTTTTACATGTTTACAAATCTGCCAGCCTCAGCAACTAGCATCCGAAATCTTTTTGTTGCAATGTTTTTGATTTATCCGCTAGTAAACATGCAAGGTTGTTTTACTTCAGACTTCCTCCGTTTCCTGCTGGTTGGTGAGTATGAACTGTAATATATGCAACTGACTTCTTCGTTTTTGTGTCTAGGAAACATCCGGGTCTATTGCAGAGTCAGACCTTTCCTTACAGAGGAAGCTGGGAGACAAACGACGCTTGACTATGTTGGGGAGAATGGTGAATTAATGTTAGTTAACCCGCTGAAGCCTGGTGCCAAAGATTCACGAAGGTCATTCACATTCAATAAGTGTTTTGCCCCCAATGCTTCACAAGGTATTAATTTTTTTCCAAATATATAGGTGATGTTCCTACGTGTATCATCCAATATTCTCAATGCAATCTTTGAAAAGTTCTTAGTTCAGTGGGAAATAGATCCGTTGTCTTTCTGGTTGACCGACGACGGACTTCTCTGTTGTCGTTCCTTGTGTGTTAGATTCACCGGGAGTTCCTTTTCTGTTTAAATTGTAAGTGCAATTATCACGATAATAATCTAGTCTAGAAACATGCTGCTCTTCTCATTCACCCTAATTGCTCTGAATAATGTGCTCTGATGTTCTGTGATCAGAGGAAGTTTTTCTCGACACCCAGCCATTGATTCGATCCGTTCTCGATGGATTTAATGTCTGTATCTTTGCTTACGGTCAAACAGGATCTGGGAAGACATACACTATGGTAATTTCCTGGTTACGATTTCTTTGCTTTCTGTCTTCACAGTTTTGCCTGACAGCTATCTTGCTTGTTTATCTCCTGCGTATTACCATTACTTTGCCGCTTTAAAGCTAGTGAGCCTATATCTAAGAGACTAATATATACAATAGCCATTATTTCGCGAGTTACTTGCTTCTCATCCACGCGTAGATGGAAGAGTAGATACCTTTCTCTTTAGTGTCTAAATGTTCTTTGGGCTTTGTTTTGTCGTTTCAGCATCTACCCCATTGTTTAGTACCTTAGGATACAAAAGAACTTGACGCACCTCTAATCCGTCGGCTTTTTCTGAAAACAGAGCGGTCCAAACAACATGACTCCAGCCGATTGGGGAGTTAATTACAGAGCTCTTCACGATTTGTTTCATACCACCCAGAGCAGACATGATGTGTTTCGCTATGAGATTGGAGTGCAGATGCTTGAGATCTACAATGAACAAGTCCGGGATCTTCTTGCTGCTGATGGTGTCCAGAAGAAATATCCTTTTAACACTTTTTCAATACGCGTAGATCTCTAAAGTTTTTGAGAACATTATTGCTTTAAAAAAAATTAAATAATGATTTGAGTTTTAACATTAAATTGCATGTATTATTTGAAATGGTTTCAGCATTGCTTTTTCGTATTTGACATAATGCTTTTGTTCGTAACACATTAGACTGCCGAAGTTTCTACCTTGACTTGAGCACGCTTGAGATCCGAAACAACTCTCAGTTGAATGGTCTGAATGTTCCTGATGCCAGTAGGATGTCAGTGAATTCAACAGAGGATGTGCTAGACCTGATGAAAGTTGGCCAGAAGAATCGAGCAGTTGGTGCTACTGCGCTCAATGAGCGCAGTAGTAGATCTCATAGGTATAATTTCTTTTTCCCTTCCCCTCCAGTATTTGGATTATCGAGTTATTTGTTTGTTCCTCGTGGACGTTACATGCTGTATTTTTTGCTTGAGATAGCTCAACTCAATATACACCAGTAATCCTTCGATTGATAGATTATTACAGGTGACGACTCGAAATTCTCCTAGGTTAATTTTGATTATCTTGGTGCGGTCTTGAGTTTCACTGAGATGCACTTTGGAAGTGAGTGCTGAGATTGCAGTTCGTTTATTTGCAGTGTTCTGACGGTGCATGTTCAAGGCACTGATCTGGAATCTGGAGCTATTTTGAGGGGATCACTCCACCTCGTCGACCTTGCTGGAAGTGAACGAGTCGACCGTTCTGAAGCTACGGGTGATAGATTGAAGGAAGCTCAGCACATCAATAAATCTCTTTCAGCCCTTGGTGATGTTATAGCTGCATTAGCTCAAAAGAATGGACATGTTCCTTACAGGAACAGCAAACTGACACAGCTACTGCAGGATTCACTAGGTATTGGAAGTTGCAAATACCAATTTGTAATCTGTAATTGTTGATCTTACAATGAAGAGCGTCGCTGGCTTTCGCAGATCTCATGTGGTTGACATTATGATTGTGAAGGATGCGCGAAGTTAATCCTCGCTTAATGATTGTCGTGCAGGTGGTCAAGCAAAGACATTGATGTTTGTTCACATAAGTCCTGACGTGGAATCTTTCGGAGAGACCGTAAGTACATTAAAGTTTGCTGAAAGAGTGTCAACGGTGGAACTTGGAGCCGCGCGTAGTAACAAGGAAAGTGGAGAGATTCAAAATCTTAAAGAGCAGGTACATACAGCAGCCTTTGTTTTCGAAGATCTCCTTTTTATCGAGGATGAGTCTGTTTATGTGCTGGAAACGTTACATACAGTATTTCAATTCTTGTCTTTTCCGTTTGGCACTCGCTGGAAAGCAAATTTGGTGTGCAAGAATGCGTATCTGCATTCTCTTCCAAAATTACTAACTTCACAAATAACAAATATACTTGAATTTGTTGGTAACATGCTTTTATCTTAGTGCTCAATGTTTTTGAATTTAATGAAGGAGTGGTATATTTCTAGTTGAGCTGCCAATATTGCATGCCTTACAAGTTTTCTATGTTTCTCTTGACTGTTTTGAAGGTTGCGCTGCTTAAAGAGGCTGCCGCGAAGAAAGATGCCGAAATTTCAAGTCTACAAATCTTCAAAGAACGGTATGAGAGTGGTGCTGGTGTCGACAAGTTCAAGTCCAGGTCCACAAAACCGACTGCTCGTGTCCGTGCAAGTTCTGATGTTTCTGCTCATAAATCTAGGACGACGCAGAATGATGTTGGGAGTGGTCCCGTGGAGGTACGTTCTGAAATTTGTCATGAAGTTCGAAAGCATTATAGAAGGGGAATTCGCATTCAATTTGTGGTTGATATTAGTTCATAAACAGAAACTTAATAAATTCCGCTGACAATTCTACAAGCTTTAGCTAATGTACAGGCTCAGGTCTCGATTTTTTGTGATTGTGGGATATTACTTTATAAATTATACTAATAGTGTAGTATTGTTCTCAATTTGACCCAATTCAAGTGTCTGAGCTTTTTTTAAACTAAATTCTAACTGTAGCATGTAACAACTGACTTTTTGCAGAGTCGGCCTAATTCGCGCAAGCTGCCTGGTCAACCAAAATCTCCTGTTCGTTTAGGTTTTGGTTTGATCCATGACTCTGAGGATATTGCGGAGCAATTAGTTACTTCTTCAGTATGCTCTCCAACGAGTTCACCTACAGAACTACTGGGTGTGTTTGATGTCATAGAAGATGGGGTGAACAACGTAAATGACAAGCTTAAATTCTTGAAGAATCAACAGAATCATCAGAATGGCTCTAGTACTAGCGTTGGTAGTTGGACCTCCCAGATCCATAATACATTAGAAACATACAATGGGCAGTTGAAAACCAAAGATGGAAGCAGGCAGCAGGAAGCAATTGTTGCAAACCATGTTGAAGTGAGTTCATCAGACTTAAAAGAGGAGGTTACAGTTAAAGAGCTACAAGACAGATCCCTGCACGGTGCTGAAGAGGGTGGGAACTTTTCTCAAGAAGTAGAAAAGCAACGAACCTATGCTAATGGTGGTCCCCTATATGAAGGGAACGGAGACTTTGAAGCCATACGTTCAACAGGCTCGAGTCAACGTTCCTTGCAGGGTATATCTAAGCATGAGCCTCTTTTTCATGTTGCCTCAAATACTTTGAGTTCAAGTGGTTACCGTGAGTTTTCAGTACAAAAGCCAATTGTTGCAGATCGTCACAAAGCTCAGCGGGTGATCAGTAAAAAGGGCTCATGTCTGTTGAATGATGTAGGTCTGGAAGAGCATTTTGAAAGTGATGGAATTTTCGACCTACGGGATGGGTATGATGATAGTGCAAGCTTGTTCTCAGAGAGTGGTCTGTCTGTAGAAGCTGACCTATCCAGCCAATTGGACCAAAATAAGAAGGTCCAGTCAGGCATTGCCCAGGTTCGCAATGAAAGAAGGTAAGCCTTTTCCTTCATGTGAATATTCCAACATATTCTTCTCCTATTTGTTCTAGTATGGGAGGTTGCAGCAAACTTATGCACCTGCAGTTGCTGTGTGTGACCAAGGTGCCATCGTGAATTGTAACAGCGATTGTATGTACGAAGGTCTGACCCTGCATTTAATGTGTTCATTCTCTGCAGAGCTCTACTGCAGACTCAAGTTCCCCGTCCACCAATAAGTAGCACACGGAAGAACTCACCAATGATGGATCGGAAGTCTGTAGGGGCACCCTTACAAACGCGACTACGCAGATACACAAATGTAGGAATCTCATCGACGTCTGAGAAGCTTTCAACCAAGCGGAATGCATCTCTTGGACCAGTTGCAAACCCGGATTTTGAATCAAACGGTATGCTATTCTTGTCATGTTGAAGTATAATTGTTGGTGTTTAAATGAACGGACTGTATCACCCAAGTCTACCTGTGAAAACACGTATATTTTCCGACTATTTACTTATTTGACAGAAGTGTCTTTGATTTTTTGTTGACTTTCTTATGTCTTTAGAGTCTTTGATTTGTAGTAGACTTATAAGTGCCGTGTTTTGTGTTGCAGGCATCAGAAGGGTGGCAATTGGTGCCGGCTCCTCAACGTCCTGGAGATAATAGAGCGTAAGTTTACAATGTGGCACTTCTCGTTGTCGAACAGTGGGTTGTTGGAATCCAGTCGTTTGTCTGTAGGTGTCGTGAAACAAACTTCATTGGAAATACCTGAATTTCAGTATGTTGCGGGTGTCACATTTGACGATGTTTATGCGATTGGACTGATGTATACGTCAGCTACCACCAAATCGAATCGGACTCTGACATTCAAAAATTTAAATTTAACTCTCAACCTGTTAGTGTGAGTGACTGAGTCTTGAACAATGGAGAGATGGTGTTCTAAAATAGTGAAACGATGGGTTGTACACGCTTTCTGGACCACGTTTTGGATGCTGTGGGAATGAAGTCTTTCGTCCAACAATGTTTAATGCTCTAATCGAATGAACTAAAACCAACTTTGTACTCGACATAGTGATGACATTGTGTTGAATAGCGGCATAGAGCATGATTACTGACAAAGCTTATGTTTTACGCAGACTTGATTTTCTCCTTGTCGGGAAACATTTCAGGTGGAAGGATTTCCAAGCGATGGATTTGAACAGCTATGCTTTAATAGCTCTTAAAGTACTTGGGGAGCTGCTTGGGCGGAGCGGCACTGTAGGGGCATGGAGTACCCTGTAACATAATCATGATCGTCTTTAGATGCCTGTAGATATCATATTGAATTAATGGATGCGATATCATTTAAATTACCATGTAATTTCGGTATATGGCTTACAAATGTAGAAGCCAATTTTTCTTGTAGTCTTATGAAGAGTTAGTGAATCTTGTGCAATTTGGAACAGGATCGGGAAGGATGTGACCCTGACAAAAGTTGCTCATATTTGTTGCCTGATTATTTATATTGACCAAGCGATCAAAGACCCACTTTGATTATGTCTCAACCTGACTACATTGGGTTAAAATTCAGCTGTGGTTTTTTAAGTTTCTATCAGTTGGAGTGCTACGCTACTCGTGTAGCAATGACTATCTACCTAATAGTTTCATCTCATTTTTCCAATGTGGGCGCAATGATCAATCTTTCCACATAGTGACATTTTAAAACAAGATTGTTCAACAGTGCTGCGTCTGAGGAAGGGGCTAAGACTCATCTCCTGGTGACGAATACTTGGACTCCTTGGTTCATCACTAGGGTGGCTGTCATACGGTACTTTACGGGGTGGCCTGGCACCAACTGGAACTTGAAAAAGTGGCACAGGACTGCTGCGACCATCTTCATTTGCAGGTATGCAGAGTCCTTCCCTAGGCAGATCCGGGGGCCGGCCTGGTTTTCCAGAGCAGTGTTTAGTTTTTACAGAAACAGACATTATACCAGATGTAAGCTACACCATGTCCAACTACCGCATAATGTGTGGTAGCAAAATTTGTTATTCATGTTGTTTGTCCAGGGTTACGTTTCATCCTTGACAAATTTCCAACCATTTTTTACATACTAGTTGGGCAGAAGCTTAAGTATTGACAAGTAGCTTGTAAGAGGGGTCATTCAGTTTGCAAACCTGGAAGGCATTGAATTTGAATGGAGACTCGGGGATGAACATGCCGTCCTTTAGCCATCGCTCAGGTCGAAACTCATTTGCATCTGCGCCCCAAACATCTGTCATCCGGGCCTGGGCATATGGGACGTATGAAACTAGCCCTCCTTTTTTCAACACTGTCCCGTCTGGAAGTATATCGTCAGCCAATATTCCTTTTGGATTCTGAACACATCACAAAGATATCAGTATCAAGATAACTCAAGCTCGCTTCTAGACAATAGAGTGTGGCAGCAATAGCTTTCTAGATTTGAAGGCACTTCTTGAACTGACAAAGTTGTGCCATATATGCCTTGACAAAGTTGTGTTTGGGATACCTGAGGAACAGCAGGGTAGAGGCGAATGGTCTCTGTGATGGCGGCATGGAGGTATTGTAGCTTGGTGAGGACATCGTACGAAAGTAGTGACGAGTATTGATTGATCTTCTCATTCAAAGGCAAGCTCTCATTCACGTTCACACCTTTCTCGAGGAGATGTAGTTCTTCGTAGATCTTATCAGCAACGTCTGGGTTGTTACCCAATAGGTAGACAAACCAAGATAAAGTCACGGCCGTAGTATCCCTCCCTGCATCATTTCCATAGTAGAGGTTAGATTTGGATTTCTTTCAATCTATTGAGCTTGAGAGTAGAACTTGAGACCAATTTGTCGATGTGAGAGGAGAACGAATATTATGTGGATCATAAGCTTCTAGACAACGGAATCTGATAATTCAAACCCTCAAGATGTTGGGGTTTTTAGGATACTGCAACAAGGGGTGATCACCAGCAATGATGAAATTGAGGATGATATCTCGTAAAGTCTTGTCTGTAAAGTTTTGTGCAGAATCCTCGCCTAACAGGATGAAACGGGATAAGAGGTCCGCTTTCTGCACAGTGGAAAAATAGAACCTTGTTAGCAACGGAGTTGCATCACTGTCTTGTAATCAGAATCCAAATTTGCGCCTTGACCCTTGATTGAAAACATAGGTGTCCATGCTTACCTTTTCTTTACCCTGGGCATTTGTCAACTGCAGTTCCTCACGCCGAGTCTTGATGACTTTGTATGAGAAGTCGTCAAGAACCTTCACACTGTCAGCCAACTTTGCTTCATTTCCAATATTCAAAAGCTTCTTGAGTTTCCAAAAAGGGTCGAAGAACCTGTATATCACTGCTTCACTAGCGTTGTCGAATTCTTTCATGAATGGTACTGGTAGAGATGATGATAATGTCCCAATCGTGACGCCAAACCCCACTTTGCAAATCCCATCTAGAGTGAACCGCATGAAAAGGTCCTGCATGTAACAACTTGAGATTAGATCAACATAAAAAACGGACAAAGACTGGATTTATAACTACCCTACAGGCAATTACAGTTAGCAGGGAAAACCAATGCTGGCCATGCCCGGAAAATGAGGTCAGGAGGAACCATTCAATGCACCGCCTCAAGATAACAAGTTCTTAAATGAGGTTAGGTGTAGGTTGAAAGCAAACCTGCATTTCTATGGCTTCATGGGATTGGCATGCCCGTGCAAGAATTTCAGCGAGCATTATAGAGTTCTCACGGAAGGCCACTGTGCTGTACTCACGCAGAATGCGATTTGCAAACTCGAGGCTTGCGGTTTTCCTCTGCTGCCGCCATACTTCCCCATCGCTGTTGAATATTCCATGGCCTAGGAGGGACTCCATGTTTTTCTGGTACACCTCTCCCTGCACAGCCACATCACAGTTAACAAAACAACATGGCGGTGCAACATGGTGTTGAAAAATCTCAAAAATTGTGGTACGATGTTCATCAATATCTCCGAGGTATATATTGCATGAAAAATAAAATCTTAACCTTCGGAAAGTTGGAGAAGTTGGTCTTGAGAATGTATTCAACATTCGCAGGATCGACAGTGTAGGTGTACACGATACCAGGAAGTACCACACGAAACGTTTTGAGGCCTTTCTGAAAGTACGAGAGGAGCCAATCGTGCATGGTGTCGAAGTGGGTGGCAATCTCCACTCCTGATCCCAAAATGGGCCACTGCTTCGGTTCTAATCGACCTCGTTGCTGCCACCGGTACTTCCATAACCAGAACATTGACGCCACAATGATCACTAGAGTGGCTGTCCCGAAGTGGAAGGGCAGTACAACACACACATCCGCCATAGCTGACAAACTAGCACAATCAGTCGGCAAGACGGCAAACATCCAGTTTTCACATGTTAGAATATCTTTATTCAGCTCTGATCTTGACGTGGCCGACACTCAAGTTCCCTACAAGAAGTTAACAACACACCTGATCACAGTCTCTTAATGCTTTAGTAAGCTCGTCTTGAAGACGTCACGGAGCATTACCAAGCAGATCCCTTCGAAGAACAATGTCCTGTCTTCCACCTCCCCTCTTCTGCTGGAACAAAAGCAACAACAAGACTTAGTTGGTTTACAGAACCAAATCCATCTCTTGAGAAAAAAATTTACTTTCTCATTTCGATAATATGACTGCGAGAAGCTTGTAGAGAAACTCGGTCACTTCTAAGCTTCTTTCCCTTGGGTGTGCACCCTAAAGCCTACTAGTACTGTAGTTGAGAAAGGGCAGTATTGGATATGTCAATGCCGAAAGGTTGAACCGGTGAACAAAGGGTCAAGCTCATGCTCAGATCTCATCAGTGCAATATAGTATCTATTTCTAAGCACTAGCTAATGTTTCACAGAAAGTTGCAGCTTGCATTCAGTCTTCACAACCTGAACAAATATAAATTAAGTTCAGCTGCATCACTAGTGTTGGTTACCTAAGTCTAACCGACCAGGCTCAGGCTCAGTATTCTCTCTTAGGTCAGGCAAGCTGCGAGATGATAAAAACTTGATCGACAGACACCACCCAGTGCTTTGTGTTCCCGTTTCCGGTACCCACAAGTCAGGCTGCGTTAGGTGCAGCTCCCTTGAGCAGCATTATTACTGAACTCTTCACGGGAGGTCACCATCTTGGGCTTTAATGTTCTGCATTCGAGTAAAGATCTGTGGGCATGTCCTGCTTAAGTTCATTCAATTTCACTTGCTCCTTCATGAAGATTAGGTGACCCCGACGGCGACAAGTGCAATTGAGGTAATTAATTTCCCAATTAATCTCCTGGACAAGGCTTCACCGCCGTGACTCACCGATATTTCGGGTGTGAATTTTCTTGGTTTATTTGGTATTTAAAATGAAATAAAATAAAATATTTTTTCTTCATTTTGTTATTTAAATTTTGGCACATGCGACTTCATTGTTAGAGTTACAACAAGGAATGGACTGACTTGACACTACTCATGCAACCGGCAACTTATGGCCAGGAATGTTGTTTCTAAATCTTTGGAAGGTATTGGAGGAAAAATGGACCTCACAATTATAGAAATACTAATCCCTATAATTCCTTGACCATTTTCTCACCAAAAACATTTCAAATCTGCCATTTCTAAAGCAAGCAATGGAAAATTCCACTGTAAGATCTTATCTATGATTACTAGAAAATCATGCATATCAAATTTCATCAAATCTGATCAAATGGATTTACTATCCAAACATGATACGCAAACTCATCAAATTATGAAATTCCTACATGTAAAAGTGGGTAGACTTCTCTTATAATTTTCAAATGGCTATGTTACAAACCATAAAAGCCAATTCAAAATCATAAGTAAAAGTATAGGCCCAATAATGTGTATAAGGAACGTCCTCGTCATACAAATCTAACTCCTGCGCTTTCACTTAGTAGCAACACTTAGAAACTGCCACTTTTAGAGCGCCTTCACCTAGCAACATCACTTAGAAACAGCCACTTCTGGATCCTTTCAGCTAGTGTGAAAAAAAATAAACATATTAAGCAATCATAGAGAATATGGACAAAACAATCATGTGCAAATGCACCAAAACCAAAGAATACAGTTCATCTGAGCTACTTTCATGCGGCCACTTATTGATTTATGATATAAGTACTTTTCAGTACTGGTGCATCTACCTTAGTCCTCGCATTTGTGCAACATCAACTTTCCTGATAATTCAGACATCCCTGTGACGGGTTCCCAAGGGACAATTGCATCATGATTGGACAGGTTGTGTAACCTCATACGGGAATTTACTAGCCAAAGATATCATGTTCATCCAAAGTAGCACTGAACCACTTTTTACAAGATAAGTTGCAGGGTAGCCAGCAAGATGTGCAAAAATGGTTGGAAACATTTGATAGCATCAAGAATGGTGACTTTCAGAATTGCAGAATTCTGTAGGAAAATTTCTGGAAAAACAGTCTTTAGTTTCGGTGTCTCTCGAAAAACTCTCTTGGTGTTCGGATCGATGATGATACGATGGTCTGTGTACCGCCAGAAAAAGGAACACTACAAGTTTAGCAATTGCGAACAAAAAAGACTACTGCAGCCACTATTTTCTGAGAGCCAACTTCGGTATGCAGCAAAACGATTCAATGTTAAGAAGAATGTTTTCATTTACCAATTATGGGAATGCACAAAGATGTTCTCATACCTTCACAATTACGTCCTGGCTTTGGCTTCAAGTACACGAAATGATCTGGATACTCCTGTCTAGCCTCAATTTCTTTCTGCTTTGTAGCATTTTTAATAACAGGCCTTGCTACTAGCACTTCGGCCTCTCTTCTAGTAAATGTGTATGGATTTGTAACAATTCTCCTCTTAAACTCTTCCAACGCTCTCCTCCACAACAAACAGAATATGAAAAGCTTTCAAAAGTTTATAAACTAAACTAATCCGCATCTGCCTTATACCCTAACTCACGGCCTAAAACACCCATTCCTCTGCTGAATGACGGTTAAACATGCCGGTAAATCCAACCTATGCTGAATGACGGTTAAACATGCAAGTACTAACACAAAATAGGTGCAAATCCTCACAGCAGTGGTTAACATGAGCCTTGCAACTGATGCGACCCTAACAATCCCTGAACATTGAGGCCATGAGCCAAGAACAGCAAATCACATTGCAAAACACTGGGATGAGCTCACTAACACGAACTTTATTCAAGCTACCGCGTAGGAGCTGTGCAGCATAATGGGCTACTCCATCAATTCCCCCAACACCCAGATCAGACACTTTAGAAGTGATTCAACCTGATTGCCTCATTGTGCTAAGCTCATGTAGCACCCAAACCAATGACTGCACAAATATGTCCAATCGCACCACCACAAGCTGTAAATACACCAAACCATCAACCCCAACCAGCACTTACTCACCAATTCAAGACCACCGATAATCGGATTCTCGTTGTGAGGCTGCCTATATCATGTTGCACAATCTTCAACAAGATCACGAACCTCAAACGCTAGAAGTTGTGTCCACCATAAACCCGAAATCCTATAAAATGTGTCAACTCGTCGCTCGCATCATGACGAATTATTCGGATTGGGCCAAGGACCTGGCTCTCGATCCTTAGTAACTGGTCATCGGCTCTCGACGAGTGTGTTGGTAGGTCACGGGCGGTAATGGCATCATCTCGACCAGTCCGGCGAACATTCTGTGCAGCATTCATTCTATCTGGTCTTCGAAATTCCATTGCACCCATTCTACTTCGTGATCAAACCAGCGGTTACCGACATCACAATTATGAGCATCTATGGACACCGATCTCGACAAAAATGCCATACAATGCAGTGTCGTAGCGCCTCAGATTGAACGCACCCTAGACCTGGAACAAAGGCAACCAATCTTCAACCACCAAATTTAAGACAAAGCATTTTACTCACAATAAGATTAGAAGCAAGTACTTCGTTGACTGAAAGCACTTCCAGGGATCAGCTCATTTGCAGGAAATCGCTGTTTGGGGGGCATTTATGGCAACAAATAAGTTGGCATTGGGGCGTTGGTCAGTGCCAACTGAAAGCACTTTGTGTTTTATTGGCGATTTATTACCAACAGATCCTCTTACATTCTGTTTTCGCGAAATTATATAAAGGTAATCATAAACAAAGTGAACATATAAATCTGAACAATTTACAACCATCAGAATGCAGAATACGAACCATCAGATTTATATGTTCACGACCGTGTATCATTTCATCTTTGTCCCACACAACCATTGTCTGTATTCTCTAGTTCCCTGGACTAGTGGCTATTGACAGGTGCGTCATTAGCTACTCCTCAAGTAGGAACTTGTCTGTAATACAATTTAGTTTTGTAAAGAATCCATGTACTGGTCTTGGAATGCGCATCAAACAGTGAACGTAACCATTGGAATGACATGACAAAGATCATCCAAGAACTCATTGATTATATATAAAACATTATAGTACATAACCATGCAAATAAACTAGACAGGAAACCGTCACTTTGTCCAATACTTGCATCGATGCATCGAATGGAGCAACAGAGAGCCGTCCATGTCAAGCTAACAGAGCTGCTTAACATACCTTACTCTCACTTGTTGAAACGAGATTTTTGTCATCTTGCTTGTACCCATGTCAGCTACATATGGCGAAAGTGAGAGCCATGCCCTTTCATATCGGATCAGCCGAAGCAGCTTGGTGAGGAGGTCGGGGAGCAACTTGCGAAACAAGTCTCGCGCGCTCAGTATTGTGATGGGCTGGGACTCAGACTAAGACGCCAAGACAACAAATTCAGGTGCTTTGTTGAAACTCTCTGTCCGCAATTGCATTGATATATTTAGTAAATTACTTGATGCCTGGAGGCAACGAAACGAACTCGTTGTGTTCGGGCTCAGTTGTGAGTGCTCTAAAACGTTTAGTATCAATTGTACAGAAGGCTGGTCGGCTTTGGAGCTTGAAGAAGGTGAGGATGTTTGAGAGTTACAGGTCTACTTGCTTCTCTCGAGTTGTTTGATACTTCATATCTCTGAGTCGTTGCCAAATTTGGTGAACTGTGTCAATTGGTCTACAACCTCCTAACCAGGTCAACTATTGTAAATGACTTTCTAACTTACGAATATATGCAATGACAGGTGATTTGAGGCAAGGTTCTCATCAGCGGGACGGCAGAGTTGCTTAGAACTGACAACGATAGCCAGAGAAAATATAAAACAGGTAACCACCAGTGAAGATGATGATTTGCATTAGCGTCGTCCGTTATTGGATTGTGGACTGCTACAGACACTTCAGGTAGTTCACAAATTAATTAGTCCCTCATCTGATCTGTTGAGCTATGCACAGGAGTGATTAGAACTGAGAACTAGGCAACAATGGCGCAACAACAGTGCAACATGTGCAGCAACCCGTCCAAAGGCCACTGCAAGGTATGCAAGTGCAGCTCATACTGCTCCACCGAGTGCCAGAAAGCAGACTGGCCGGTGCACAAGATCCTCTGCAACCAGCTGCCGAAATTCGCCACTCCACCCAACGAAGCAGCTCGGCGCGGCATCTACTTCCCTGTCGACTCACTCACACCAGAATTCGTCTGGGTAGAGACGCAGTGGATCCCGCCGGACGAGTATGAAATAGGCTTCGAGAAAATCAAACAGAAATCGCTCTACCTCGGGAAAGACCTCGAGGGCAAGGAGCCCTTGGCGAACTATATCCACGTCTATGGCAATGTGATCAGGTCTCGAGAACGGCAAGACAAGCTTACGATTTATATGAGGGATACGGCACTCATCGACGGATCGAAGCCGAACCGTAGCATTGCGAGAGTTTTGAGAGGGGATGCTACGTTTTACGGACCGTGGTCTGGCGGGATGTTGGCAATGAAGCTTCCCACTCTTGAACGTGATCCTGCAAGTTTTGTGCATATGGATACGGTTGATTTTCGCGATGTGGTGGATACGTTCCGCTCGTATGGATCGAGTGTGAAGATTAGTGACATGAGCCAGAATAAGAAGCACACAGGGCCGGTGTCTCCCTTTGATGGGGAGCTTACGAAATAAGCGGTGTTATTGGAAATCTGTGAGGATTGAGGCAAATGTTGAGGTCGGTTCGTCGGTGCAGATGCAAGTGAGCTAATCGGCTGAGGTTCTGATCGAAAATATTATGGCATTCAATATCTAGGAAATCCTTTCTCTGAGTCCTGCTTTACCAAGTTCTGCTGCTTTTTTACTGTGTGTATGTAAGTTTAAATCACAATGGTTCCTTGCAAGATGAAAATTATACATTCTATAAGCAACTTGAGAATGAGGACAATCCCGTCTTGATGGATTATCAATACCTTGGATTCAGTCTCAATCTGATAGAGATTAATTTGTGCGTGCACCGATACTGTAGTGCCATAACTCTGATAATGCTGATTTCGTATAGGTTGGGTTTGGAAGAGCCTCACATGTGTCACATGTGTCGATTGTTTCTACTTAGAATTGGAATCACTCGTTCAGCATTTTGGAGAATACTATGCAGAAGAAGTCGCTTTTTGAGAACCTGTTGAAGAATGTTCTGTGGCTGTTGTCGGAATTTGGTTGATTAATTCAAATGGATTGGACTTGGAATAGAATGGATTTTCACTTCCACCTTATGAATTGTGTGACAAGTGAACTGGCATTTGACATTTAATCACGCCTGATATTATAAAACTCGATACAGACTGTTCAACCATGTAATCAGCCCATCGGCTTGAAGCGTGAATATACCACAGAAAATTAAAACTAACATCTGACATCTCTCCACAGATACCCAACCTACCACACTTCCCTGCATTCTCCAGTGAACTTCTCCAGAACAGGAGTTTACCATTCAATAATTGGCCACTTAAGCACATTTGGGCACACTGCCATGTTTCTTGGATCAAAGTAATTCTATCTTGCAAAAGTTGGCCTGATTAAAAAGCTCCAAAGCTCAAAGAGTATCAATTAAACCTTCCTAGCAATGATGCCTAGCTAAGATGTGGAGACATTGCGAGGAACGAAGGCTACTCCTATTAGCAGCGACAATGGCCATCATAACTCTTCAGCGCAACTCTTGTAGCCGTTACAAGGCGTCTCACGCTGTGGCAGTCCTCACGTATGAGGATCAATTGTGACTGGGCGGCTTGGTGACAAAATGTTCCTCATGCTCAGGTTCATGTACCATGCACCATAATATGTGTAACAATCATCCTCCTCGTCAGACATGTCTGACTGCGGCGCCTTGTCCTCCTTCAAATGCAAAACAGGGTGCGTAGGTAAGACATCCATCAAGTTCTCCTCGCATTTCCACAATATCATCTTCCCTGAGAAAACTGACATCCACACCACAGGGTCCCATGAACCATTTGACAGTGTGCACGGAAACAGGTACGCATACAGATTTCGCTCACCAAGTCGATCGTGAATCACTGAATGAGGTATACCCATGATTGGCACCAACTTCACCGATGAATCATCATTGATCAAAATCTTCGCAAGCTCAACATACAAGTCCTCTTGCATCCAAGGGTGGTACCACCGAGTCATCCACAGCTCATTGTCCCTCACAAAAACGCGGGGATCTGGACCTTCTCTTTCGGTACATCTGGGGACGTCCTGAAGTACCCTCCACATATTCTCCTTGAGGTTGTAGCTCAAGAGAGAGCACATTGTATTGGGGTGAGGGGTATTGAAAACGACATATAAAATGCCGTGAAGGATTACAGCTGATGTTTCCTCTGCTAGCCCTCGCTCCTTCGGTGGACTTGCCAAGCCCCGCCATTCCCCACTAGATGATTCATACACATACATTTCCGTCTCTGCCTGCTTCGTAAACACCAAAAGAAATACCCTGAAGCTCCGGGCTACGTTGTCTACCGATATCACGATTGTGGGAGTAACGGTATTGGCCCATAAAGCATAACTTGTAGGCAACTCTGGGAGTTCCCTCCTCGTGTTGGCAACAGGGTCAACAACAAACAGAACGCAGACTTCTCCAACATCGCCTGGCAATCGAGCCAATTCACAAACCAGGCCATCGTTCATAGACACCGCTGCTACATCCAACTCATTACCACAAGACTCACGGTCAGTCTTGATGGAATACCATCGCTTCGCACCCACGTCGAGAAACGTCGTCCTTCCTCTGCAAAGACGATAAATACCATGTTTCGTGGTTGTGCCATTAGTCACATAACGCATAAGAAACAGATAATCCTCTTTCACCCCGTTCACGTCGCGGAGGTCGTGAAAGCTCGGCCTGCAAAGAATCTCCTTCCATGCCTTGCACACAGACCGAAATCTGCACAATGCCAGCACCGGCAAGAAAGACAACACCCGCTCGATAATCTCCAGCGGGAGCTCGCCCAAATCCATAGAGCCCTGCGCCATTCGTTCCTTATAAAACAATATCACTTATAACCCAAAAACAACCATCCTCCATAACCAAAGAAGAAAACCAAGACTCAACTCATTCTCACAACAATCACACAACAATCACGACGAGCATCAAAACTAATCCAACCGTAACAGAAAACGCACTCCAATTCTCCAACCCACCTGGACTTAAGCTGACACCATGCCAAGATCCGCAAAGCACATTGAAAAAAGCAAATCAACAAACCCTGCGCCTGATCAACACCACCTGTGATGTGACCTTACCTTCAAGAGTGATCCAACGTCGTCACCTCCATGTGGTGAAGCCCTAATCTCCGCAGCTCAAGAGACAACAAACACCTTCACCTCCTGACCGAAGAAGAATCGACCTCCAAGCCACCGATTTGACGACCAGCAAGAAGCGGGCAGTTGCATGTGGAGACGAAGTTGAGCAGTGTGTGTGTAACCCAGAAGTGCAAAGATGTGAAACAGCCCTAAATGGGTACAACAAATGTGCGAGATGTGCGAGATGTGAGCATGAAAACAGTCCCTTGGAAGTGTAACTTAGCCATAAAATATTATAGAGCAGCTTGAAGCTCACTCAGTCGGTATTTCGTGAAAGTTCATGTGAGTTTCATCTCAGGCCCACTTTGAACCGGAAGTCCGGTGCCCAAGACCGTGCACAGCCGATGTCACCGGTGCCCAAGACCATGCACAGCCGATGTATCCTGGGTGATACTGGGTGATACTGCAGTGTAAATTCTAGGATTTTAGGTTTGATGCTTGGGTGGTTACAAAGAATACATTGGGAGCGAGTTTTTGGCTTCATTAAAAAAAATTATGGCGAAGTTATTTGGCAATCCTTGATATTTTTTTTCCCACCAATTTCGGGCATTATATAGTAGAGTATTATGTAACTAGACGCCTTAAAAGTGGGCGACAAGGCCAACTTATTGAAGGAACTGTGGCTCCACGGAAGTTACATGGTGGGTAAATTCTAGCTTCGAACAATTAGTGATTTTAGGACTTAGAAGCGAGATGTAAGCAATTATTATTTTTGTTTTGTTTGGTAAAAAACATTGTGTCACTGTATTCGGAGGTCAAAAGAAGCTTGACTACTCTTGTAATTTGACGAGAGTTGTTGTAGCTCAGAGAGAGGTGGATGGCCCTTGGTGGATTAGGGTTACAAATGAACACATGTTCATTCCCGCTTTATATATCCATACCCCCGGTTTAATACATAGTTTGGAGGTGGGCGGAAAGTGGGCCAAATTGAACATTTTTTGATGCCTCCAATTTGGCCCCAAGTTCGAACCCAGGTTGAAAATTTCAACCAATGGCAACCTATCCCAATTGTATCAAACCAGCCCAAACATTTTGGTCCAAAATGGTACCATCTAGGATGCCATGTAGGATAAATTGAAGTTTTGGTCCGGGTCCTAGTGTAAAGCCTTTGGGCCTCATTTGAAAAAAATGGGGGATTTTATTGGTTGAAATTAGAAGAATTTGGACCGGCCCTCAATTTGGCCTCAAGTATAAACTTAACCTAGGTTTAGAAATACAATAGAATGTGAAAGTCCAAAAATTACGCAGTAAATTGACATTTGAATACTGTACTAGGTTTGTTCACCCTTGAACAAATATTTTTTATATTGGAAACAATAAATTTAAATGTCCTCTAAAAAATTAAATTTTTAGTTTTCATTAAAAGAAATATAAAAAACACTAAAATTAGCCTTAGATGAATTAAAAATAGATAGATATTACATAAAATGATTTCTCAAATTCTTACTCCATCCTTGAAATGTTCAATTATTTTGTTTTTTTGTGAGAAATAATAATGAAGAAACTTGTTATCGACATACAGTAATTAAGTTAAAATTCTTGCAAATTTTGTAGATCTTCTTGAAGGAGGTTTGTATGAAGAATGCAGACCTTCGCCAGTGGATCTTAAATGGCTAGATGGGGATTGGGGTCTTGTAAAAATTCTGTGGCTAATTTGGAGCACTGGTATGGGCCGGGGAACTGCAGTTGGAAGTTCTACATGCCACTCTTTTCTCCCCGGGGATCAGGTCATCGGGGAGCTGTCTACATGCTCCGGGGTGTTGGAGAGCATTCCGATTACCTGATCAGTTGTTAGCGGAAGGTGAAGGTTGGGGTGAGGAGATGGAGCGTGGCATGGGTAGAGTTTGGGTTTGGCGGAATTGCTGAAATGGGGTCTGTACGTGGGGGCAGACTTAGACGGTCTGTTTTTCTTGGTTCTGACCTTCGTGGATCCTTGGTCGTCGTCGGCATGGGTTGGGGATCGGGCGTCATTGGTTCCAGCTCGGGAGTCGGGCACACCTGATGGGCTGAGCTGGGGATCCCGAGGTTATGGCAGTTGAAAGGATGGTGGGATCCTGCGGTATATGAGCTTCTCTAAAGAGTCCCAGAGAAGCTGTTAAACTTAAGGTTCAGTGAATCCGCGACATTGTGATAGAGGGAAAGGCAGAATCGACATCAAACCGGTGCATGATTATAGTTTACTACTGTAGTATGCTGTGGTTTTTGAACTCCACCCTCGTAATACCTACTGTTGAGGCCCAACATCTAAGCCCACACAGAATCAAGAGCCACGCAAATGTTTGTTCTGCTTATCTGCTATGTACACCGGGCCAAGGGAGGAAGCTATGTAACCTTCGAGTGGTTTGAACCTGTGAGGGATTTTCACTAGGCTTATCCATGAAGACAATCCTCATCATGGTCCGCGAAGGTAAAACACTGAAAACCGGCCGAACCAAACTTCACATCCTTTGACAAATCTTCTGTACACTGCCTCATACATGTCAACACCAAGCATTAAGAGAAGTGTGTTTGAATCTTATCCTTTCAGACAAAATAATCGGCTATTTACATGACAGAGTGGTCACTCGTTCAAAATCTAAGGCCACCAGATTTAGTGTCCATGTTGGCATCCAATAACAGGTTCTCAACAGTATTACTGGCCAACACAGCAAGATCGTACAATGACCTGTTGATCCCAGAATAACTCTTGGGCGTGTGCAATATAAGGAACTAAATATTCATCACCATCTTTACAAAGAATAAACTAACGACTGGGTACTGTGCGATAGTGAAGGTATAAGTCTTCAGGTTTCTTCCAAACATATGCCCTCACAGTCGCCAAACTCATTTCAGGTGGCAGGACCTGAACAAAACAAATGAAACAATTGAGCTTCGGGAAAGAAAGTACTATAGTTAATAAAACACAAGACCAATGCTTGTCTCACCTGGCTTCGCTTCTAGGATACAAAGCTGAGACAAAATACAATACTTCTCAAAATAGCAGGAACAATTCAACTCATCAGCAATTTAGTGTAATTTTAGAAGCCACACTTAATCAAGATGAACAGAATTGCTGAAAGTAGAGGTATTCACCTGATCATTGCACAAAATTTCCACAACAGGTTTGGTGCCTTGTGGCCAACCCTTTGAACCAGGCCTAAACGCAGTTGCTCCTTTTCCATTGGCATTCCCACCAGCTAGTGGGTGGCCTGGTTGTCCAGCTGAAGCATTTGATTCTGGACCGCTCTCTTCGAGGGGTCTCTCCAAGATTAACTTTTCTAATACATAATTCTTTACCTGTCAAATTGACGATAAGGTGTGAGTCCGCCAAAGCAATTAAGAAAAGTGACAAACAAAATCACACAGTTATTGGATTGCCGTTAAAAAATGCACGACTAACTAACTTCCCTTGCCATCAATTAGGCAACACCAAAAATCCAAAGACCCTTGCATCAGCCCAGAAAGATACAGCAATTCGACAATTCTACAATACTACCAACATCAAAGACGCTTTCAGAAGCCACAAAAGACTGATACTATGTGAGCACATTGGTGGAAATAAGAGAACTTACTTTGTGTATCCGAAGAATCCGCGGTGCACTCAACTTGCCTTGTGTAAGGACGGTGATTGTTTGACCTTCATATGGATGAAGATAAAAACTACACCTGAAAAAACAAGCACCACAAGTACTAATAAGTACTACACAAGCCATGTACACATCACGGGCTGAAATGCATTGCAAGTAAAACCCGAAAATAAGTAAAACTGTCTCAAGTATACTACCGGTGGATATCTCCCAACAGAAACTTGAACCGCTTTGAAGGATTCTAGACGCTTGAATCTCTAATCTAGAGAGATATTGACCGCAGTTTTCGAGAAACAAAAAAAATGTCAATTTTGAAAACCACTACTTCAGGGTAAAGGTGGTCAATCTTCGTATGCACTAGATATCCACCGACTAGTAGCAGATCAAAGAAAGATGATGAGTACCTACACAGCTTAACGCAAGCAAAAGGGAAAAATCATAAAGATCCGTCCCTTCCTAGAGAGAGCTAAACTAGCACAACCAAAAAACCCAACACATTTCAATATAATGACAAAATTTAAAGCCGGTTCAAGTCAGAGGATTCGACATACTTAGCATTTTCGCGCTGAGACAGACGTCCATGGAGGACACAATCGATACACCACCATGGCAGCTCCTTCTCGTCCTCAGTTCCATCAAGTTCTGTCGCTTTTTTCCTCCACGGCCCACCCTGTATGAGACAACATAAAACCATAAGAGTCCATAACACGACATGAACGACATCTATTTGCTGATGCCTAGTATCATATGAGTGATTTAATTCTAACTCTGTTACAGATGGACAATGTAATTGTTGTCAAAAGCATCCTATACTGTCTAAACTTACTGAAGCTTGACAAGAGGAGTGTCACTAACAGTTACATCCAATTTTGAACAAAAAACTGGGTGGAGATCATCATTTCAATAATCAAGAGGCTTAATTATACTGTATAAATATAAAACTGCATATCGAAAATAACCTAATAATCTTGTAATCACAATTTACAGCTGATGAGAGCTTCCTGCATGAGCAGATAAGCGACTACGCATGAAAGAATATACATCAATTTGATATTACATTCGGCCCACAAACGATTCCGAATTCTGTAATTGAATCACTTTACCTGGGAGCCTTCAGTAATGATGGAGGGAGGCGACTCTGTCGAGAATTCAAAAGAAGGCAACACACGTGTCTGTTGAGGGTTCGGCTCATGAAGAGTGTCATCCAGAGTTGTTCGACGATTTGAGCCATGCTCCCCACCTCCAGAACTCAACCTAGGACTTACTTCTCCATTTTGTGTGGCAGGTGCAACTGCCTTCGCTCGTCTTTGAGTTAGCCAATGTGCAAGAAGCCCTCGAAGGGTCTCTTGGCCAATGTTCAACTGCGCCCTCACGAAACCATGCATATCAGTAAGTCGATAGAAAAAAAAAAAAAAAACAATCCAAAAAAGAAAGGAAGCTTTAAAATCAATGAGCGAGGTGGGCCAGAGAAGGTAAGGTAATAGTTTCTGAAAGAAAGAGAGATTAAAAAAGAAGACAAGTAAATAAGTGGCTCTACCTAACAAGGGAAACACAGACCATTACTAAAAACACTTCACAATAACATTCATAGTGGACAATAGACGATTAGGATCAATGGTATGAGAACCACGTTACTTCCATCTCACTAAATGCCACTTCGAACAGACGATGACAGCATTAAACCAGGGAGTCTGAAAACAACAGGACTAAATAAAATATACACACCACGTAGACTACATTTCAGCTAGCACAAGTTAAAAAAGAGTCAGCATGAATTGCATCTAGTATTTGCAGGCAAGCTTACCTTGAGTTCTTCTGAAGCACCAGGGACATGCAAATCGACAGCATACATTTCTGCTGAGAAACACTGAGGTGTATCAAGATGCACAGACATGCTTCCCAACCTCGTGTCCATTGTGAACCATGCCGGTACACTCACCTATAGCACAACCGGTATCATCCGTGATAAGTGTCCCATCTTGTCATAAATCCGTATCACAATACTAATTAGGATAACCTTTCATTGATCTAGCACGCAGAAATATAGATATACAAACTCTCAATGTCTGCAGAGCATATATAGCATACTTTGTATGCATCTCTTCGAAGTATACAACATCCATGTAGAATAAATTGACAAGTAACTTGCTCATAGAGAAAATGCTTGCCTACTCATAAATCACTGAAAAATCTCTACCAAAAGAAAGGACAAACTGGACCTACCATTTCAAACAATTCTTTCTCTTTTTCTTCAAAATTCACCTGCAGCACCAATAAAAAAGCCTCAGACAAATTCCTTAGATCTTCTCGAAAGAGTTTCCAAATGCATACACTACGTAATAAAGCAACATTTCATGAGTTAAAGATTCGATCACTTAGAATATTAGTACTTCGAACGGTTGGTATCGTACCTTTCCAAAGTCCTCAATTACAGCTCCACGCGTTATCTCCCAACGCTTCACAATGCCTGCCGCATCCTGTAGATCATTGGAAGTGCATATTAATCACCCTGTAAATGCTGCACCGCTAGTAGTAGAGTCCATAATTGTGAACTTTTGAACTCCATACCCTACTACATGGAATCCGCGACTTGACACTAGGATACTTGAGCAGTCGACCCATGGTAGGCACATCATTGTAGCAAAGAAGGTGAGAACGTCATGACGAACCTTGGTAAGAACATGGCGTCGGTCATTCAAAATTGCATGCTGCACAATGCCAGCAGTGCCAGGAATAACTGAAGTAGGCTGAGAACACAAGGGAACCTGTAATTGCATACAATTTTTTGCAAGTCAATCCAGGGAGCGAAAACCTCAAATCAAGGTGCTATCTGAGAACATTCTTTGAAATTGAAAGGAACCTGTAATTCAAAGATTCAGAAAAGGTATCGCATAACATACAGGAGCTGATCCATCTATGTTTGCTCGAGCACGGGCAAAGGGCAATGATCCGGCAACGAATGAGCTGGCTCTTTGTAAATTTTTTGTAGAAGCTCGCTCTCGCGCAGGCCATTTGTGTAAGGACGAGTCAGTAGTTGCGACCCAAAGCGATTCATCACCTTGTAAGGCCAATCTTAAAACTGGATGCTCCTCTTTGCATAACAACGTACTTTCTCTGGTGGATAAGTCCGTGAGATAAACCTAATTTAACCAAGGAAGAGTCAGGAGAATTACTACGAATGACCAAGTCCATGTGATAAGTATAACACGACTTGGATTAGTATTCAACCTACAACACGATGAGTCACACATGTATACCCAACAATAATATGTGTACGACCGTTGTGTCCTGAAATCACATACAGTAATCCTCAAGACATTGACATGGAAATTGATGACCATAAAATTCACTGTGGGTTACTGCATATCAGAACTACAGTGGATTTATAAGATATCGATGATAAATTTTGCAGTATTGACCAGAAAACCTCTAAAATATGTATGAAATCTTTGTAATATGCTGATCCAAGTGAAAAGTAACAGGAAAATGCCAAATAATCAAAATGGTCCTTGGAAAAACGTACAGAGAAGTCGCGACCGCCACTATACACATGGCTAAAGGATGGTGTGCTTGCAAGAGCCCAAACAGAATCTGTGTGAACTGCATAAGAATGAATACACCGTTGTTGCCCTAAATCCCAGAGCCTGCAGGTAATATGAACAAAAACATCTCAATAGGAGGAAAGCTGTAACTTTATCCGTTTTTAAAAGGGTCACAACTTGCTCAAAAATAGCAATCTCTCAAAAATTCAGAAGTTCACTCATCTGCCCTCATCTCATATTCTCAATTATCTCCTACACTTCACCCAATAAACAGTAGCTTCTAAGAACAGTATACTGTGAAGTATCAGGATCAAGCACACTGTTTCATTATTACCTAGAGACTCTCATGCGCTTAAACCTTTCAGAAGGAAATACAATAGCATTACGCATCTCAGAGAAAATCCTTTCAGATAGAATGAACAGATAAGTTTACCAATGAATGGAAGAGACAATGGAACTAACCGTATCATGGAGTCCGACGATCCTGACAAGCAAAGTCTGCATAGAAGCAAACCAGGAAGTTGAGTGCCTCATAAAGACATCGAAATGGAGAGAAGCATTGTACAACCACTGGCTGTACTGGAAGAATAATGGACAGTAAAAGCACCTACTTGTCGTACCCACCTGCCAGTCGGATCTAGTAGGAGAGCCCGAACATTGTCAGTGTGACCTTTCAGTTTCATTTGCTTGGCTCCAGTTCTTGGATCCCACACTCGGACAGCCTACAGAGACTCAAGATAAATAAGCACATGACAAGACAAAATATAAAACCCAAAAGTCATTTACCAAATTTGCTGTGCATGCAAGCAATTGCAACATAAGAGCGTGAGAGCATACGATAAAAGGATCATAGGGTCACGACCGCCACTACGCACATGAACGTGACTACTAATCGGAACATGATAAGGCACCAAGACAACGTCTAACTGAGCCTTCCAAATAGCTTATTTCTTGCTACAAAATGTGTTCTCATAAGTGGATAGCTTCAAAATGAAAGTAGTTAGAAGAGTACAACTGACCTTTTCTGTCCCGCCTGAGACCAGAATTGTCCCCACATCATTCATGGCAAGAGCGTAAACAGACTCCTTGTGGCCTTTTGCAGGTAAAGGAGCATAGCCTTGTGAAGGATTTTGGGCAGGAGCAGCTGTGACAAGATTGTTTGAGGTGATTGCACGATCACCTGGAAAAATCTTGACTTCAGGCACAAAGACTAGAGAAACCACTTGATCAAAAGCAGCATTCATGTGCAAGTAACTTGATAAAATGTACATTTAAATTATTAATACAAAATGCACATTCAAGCAAAATTCATCAGACGTCCATGAGGAGCCAAAGTAAACCTGATGCATAACCGCCGTCGTAGCTGCCATCCTCGTTGGCTTCATTGTGTGCTCTGGCAACTGGCACCATGGCAGCTTCCAAGTCCCATATAAAAACCTCTCGACCCAACCCACCAGAAGCCACTGTATTGTTCTGCAGATCCACAAGCAAGAGTAAGAGCAGATTCAAGTTCAATGAACGAAGGACTCATGATACTTTTCTCTTAACAACACTAGAAGCTAGTTACATCAAAAACTACAGAACTCGTAATCCTGAGCCATACTGAAATCTACCTAAAGAATAAATTGCAATTTCTGAAGTTTGGCAGTCTTAGTTCATTCTCGATAAACGTAACAAACCCCATCAGTTGGATTCTTGGGAGTACAATTCTATTGGTCAAGGTGTGGTCCAAAATAGAAAACCAAGATCACTACCAAAGCAGGTATGAAGATTTTACGGACTTACATTACGAGCAGCAGCAAGTGAAGTAACATAATCAGAATGTTGTCGAAAGGTCCGAGTACATTCGCCATCAGAAAAAGGCTTCCACGTCTACTTGCAACCATAAACCCATGTTGCAAGATAAGGCTCCAGGGATATTGCTTGGAATAAATGCACAGAAACATAGTGACTAGTCCCTTTCCTCACACTAACCTGATCTCAAAACTAAGCCCAAAACTAACATTAGATCGCGTTGAGATTCTAAAACTATATGAAGAGAGGACGTTTTAAAAAGGATAGAAGATTAAATGTGCAGAGAATGTAAATTAAGTTGAGAGGTAAACCTTCAGTGTGGTGTCAGAGGAGCAGGATACAAGAGTGTCATCTCCGGTAACCACCACATCGTTAACCTGCAAAAAATATCAAACAAATTATATGGCTCAGCATTGTTAAAACAGACGAACCAGTAATTAAACTGAGAAAGTCGTAAAGTTAGAAAATCTAATTTATAATCAGATTATTAAAGAATTGTAAATTGTGTACGATATTAGGACCAATAATTAAATCGTGCCAGCATGCCAGGATTTTTTATTTTTTTGTATTTAAATAGTACTGGGATGTTTGAAGATCGTGCTGGGATGCTAGGTTTTCAAGAGTTTAAAATACAAGCAGCACACTAATCAAAATTATGATGTGGAGATTGGTTAGTTTGAATAAGACAGCAAAAATAGACCTGTTCTGCAAGACTTAGTTAGAACTCTAACAATCCAACCCAGAGGCAACAAGAGATATTTACGGTACTTGCACATAAACGCTCCCCAGTGTGCAGATCTAGTCCGTTGATTCATTAACACTCCCTATTGAGCAGTAGTGCATATATCATTCCTGTATATGCTGATAACAAGGATACCCTCATTAAGGTCTCTAACGCATTAAACATCGAGGTTTTGACCCTGTCTACTCCCTAACACCGGTTTAAGCTCCATAACTCCTCTCTTGTTTTTGTACAGAAAAATACATAAGTACACGAAAGTTCTGTTCAATCGCTGAAAATACGGAAAAAATCCAATTTCCATGGTACGAATGAATACCCAGTCAACGTGAGATTCAAATGTAGCGCCGCACACGGCCTCGTCAGCTCCAAGCTCCCATCTTTTCAAAGTTCCATCTCGACTGCCACTGAAAAGGTATTCACTCCCGATACCGCCTTTCAATCCATTCGGGCCAGTCACACAATTGATCCCTGAACAATGCTGCAACCGAAATAGAATAATCAGTATAAAATAAAATGAAAATTCATTGTAAAGGTTACAACCAAGTTATACTTCAAAATATTATGAAACTCATAGTTAGAATCATCAGAGAGTGAGTACCTTGGAGTCATTGGAGTCTCGAAGAACATACGTAATGCGCCGCTCTTTGCGAGGACGAGTGGAGTTGGCAGTATTTCCAGTGCTGCCCACTCGATGCATCCTGACTGATTCCTCACTACTTCATTCCCTCGACCAAATTGCAGTATGCTCCCTACTTACTCCAATCGGTTAAACTTTAAGACAGATATGCCGGAAGCACCACGGCGACGACACTCTTGACTGGAATAAATTGTTCGCATCAGCTACCATTATTACCACCTGCGACGATGAGAATAATGTCAGTAAAGATGTAATGCCTATTTCACAACCATTCCTTCAATTCCAGCAACTCTCTAACTAGGTCGAATGCATCATCCGAAGACGACGAAGCACCAACGCACCCTGTGTGCACAATGCCAGAACGCCATCGACCAAGCAATTACGTAAAAAAATCAATCAAACCTAATCAATCGTCGTTCCACCACAGTAGAACGTATCGTTTCAACACCAATCTCCAGCGAAACAGAGAAACACAAGCTACAAGATCAAGTACTCGAAGCCAATACCCCGCCAGAGTTAGAAAATTAGGTCAAGAACACCAACAAATTCACAACTAAACTGCGCATTCCACCACACACTCCTAAAACCAATAAACTAACCACGCCAACCTCACACCTGGAAACAAACACTAATCAACACCGCAACCTAAAGTCCTCCAACCCTCACCATTCCACTACAACAACAAAACCAAAAATAAAACGAAATCCAGCGCAAGTATCGACACCCGTCCTCCTGTACCGACTCCACCACCGACTCCACCACCGAGTCCTCCACCGAGTCCTCCACCACAAACCACGAACTACGCAAATAACAAAAGGGAAACCACACGCCCGTTGCGAACATCTGATCAACTAATTAATCAATCGATCAATCAATCGATCGATTCCCTATTACCCTGCCCCCTGCGATGCCGCTTTCACAGGAGCAACATTTCCCCTGAATTGGCAAGTAATGACGATACGAGAACTGAGGCGATGCGATGAGACGAAGAGCGCGACAAATTGGAGTAAGCAGAGCACCATACCTGGCAATCGAGAGGCCGACGTCGATCGGAGTGTCCCTCCCTCCGTCTGTGTGTGTCGATGTGAGTCCGTCCGAGTGAGTCCTTGGCTTGGCGTAGTGAGGTCTGGTTCCGGAGCGGGGTGCGCTTGCAACCCTAACTCGGGTCTCTGTGTCTGTGCAGCTGCTCTGTCGCTGCTTGCGAGAGAGTGAGTGCAAGTTCTTTTGTGTTGGGCTGAAGCTGTGTTGGCTGTGTGTCAGCTGCGGGAGAGAGGGAGGGAGGGCTTGGGCTTTGGCGGGGCTGCACCCCCAGCGGAGGGTCCGCCAGGTCCCCTGTCACGTGCCGTCCCTCCCTTGGCGTTCCCTCTGGCGTGCCCTCCAGGCTCCCTCCGGATATGCAGTGCCTTGTAGCCCGGGCTCTAGCTCGTCTTTTACCGGTGGTTCTGGACCCAACGGTGTATACAAATCCAGTTTATTTGTAGCTCGGTTTGTCTACTCGACGGATTTTATCTTGGAACGGTTGAGTGTGATAAACCGAGCTATATTGTATAACAAGTAATCTATAAAATATGCATAATAATGTAATTTAATTTATGTAGGTTTGAATTATTGGCACTTGATTTTGGTATCAAATTAAGAGTTATGCTCTCATTGGATAAAGATGTAAATTTGAAACAAAATTGTTTTATTGTAGAATTGAATCTACTGTCAGTGTGGGATTATTTGTATATTAAGTAAATATGGTAACATAGGTGATTGATTGATATTACTAAGATTACGATATGGCATAAATGTGTGAGATAGCTGAGATGATCAGGAATATATAATAGAGATGATTGAGATGGTTGAGATGACTGGGATGGTAAATGGATAAGACGATTTAGATGACTGAGATGGCTAAAATAATTAAGAATATATTGTCTACATGATTGAGATGGTTGAGATAACTGGAATGAATGAGATGGCAGATGGCACAAATGATTGAAATAAATGAGATGATTGAGATGACTAAGATAGTAAATGGCTAATAAGATTAAGATTGGAGATGGGTAAGATGATTAAGACTATTATAACGATTGAGATGCCTAGGAATATGTAGTGAAAACGATTGGGATGTTTGAGATGACTAAGGTCGCTAAGATTTTTTTTTTTTAATTTTTTTGAAGCAAATGAACAAATTTCGTTGTAAAGAATTTAAAGTACAACCCTCATTAGACAAATGTCCATGGCAATGACTGACTTCAGACTACTGAACCATGTAAAAGAAAAAACATCACAACCAGTTAGGAACTATACCACCTGGAGGGATTAGTTTCCATCTAACTGTAAGACATGTTTTGTGACCAAATATATTTCTATTTAGCCATTTAGGGTCAAATGCACAAAGTGTACTCTAAATCTATGCTTCTAATTCTGCTCTATTAACTGCTTTCAAGGTGCGTCTCCAGTCAATCCTTCTATAATCCAACATTGATTTCCAAATGAATTGACTGACTTAGGTGGCTAAGATTATTAAGAATATAGGTTGAAGTGACTAAGATATTTTAGTACTCAGGTTTTATATTAGAAGTCTATAGAGGTTGATAGTTTGTTAAATATATGTTTGCTAGGTTGCAAATACTTTTGTAATGTAGATCTCATTTTATTTTCTAAAAGTGTTTTATCATATGGAAGTAGATGTAGGCATCATTTTGGAAGGCTTCAATTTTTAATTTACAAGATTGTATTCAGATTGCCTTTGATTTATTGTAGTTTGGAATCTTCATCACCAAAAACTTTTGCAACTAATGTTTATCATCTTGAAGGTACTAGATTTTGTATCTAAAGTGATTTGTTTGATATTGGCTATGATTAGTGAATTGCATTTAACTTGCAGTTAGTTTTATGTCTTACAAAGATTACTGGCACATAAAGCTAGGAAATTAATCAAAAATAACATAAGGGAAAGTTTGTATGCTAGCGGAGAGCAAAGAGCAGAAATTAAAGAATAGAAAATTGACTTTTGATCACACATTTTAGAGAATAAAACTCCCTATAATCATGAAAATTTTCTTTAAATGGATTTCTATTTTTGATAATTCTATTAAAGTTAGAATGTATTTTCATAGATTTAAGATATAAAATTAGAATTATTCATAGGTTTATATCAATTGTAATAAACAAATTTGTTCCAACACTCAACAATCATGATATTATTATTGCTGTAATTGTTGTTGTTGCTTGATTAAAACTCTTGAAGCAACTTTAGGTTGTATCCTTGTTTGTATGCATGGTCAATACTTAGGGATGGTGTTTATTTTTATTTATTTTTTCTTCATTCAATTAACAAAAATAGAGTAAGTTGTGATGATTTTGAGTAAAGTGTGTGAGTTTGAAACTATCTATTTGTTATCTAATTATTGTCATTTTGGCAAGGAAGTTGTTAAAAGTGCATTCTGGATTATTTTTATTGTGATGTTTGTGGGTAAATGTCTGTAGCCTCTTGGAGTGATATGATTTAATTATTTTCCAAAATTATATTGCACTTGTACTATAAATTGTGTAGAACTTATAATGTCACCTATGTGATATATTTCTATAAGTGTAGGTTGTATGGTTCCTCTGCGAAAACTAGCATCGACAATTTTATTGTTTCAATGTGTGCTATATTTCAAATTAGCTGCCAAACTTGAATTTGAATTTAGTTTGAGGTATATACAAAAGTTTAATTGAGCATCTATTAGTATTATTACCTACAAAAAATATGCACGATGGTTTAATCAAAGGATGGTTGATGAGATTTATAACCCATGACCACTTATAAATGGGTATTCAAAGGATTAGAATATAGGACATAAGAATAAGGCACAAATCTTGAAGAAGAATGTTGTAATATAGTAAAAAGAAGTTAAAGTGTTTTTAAGCAATAGGAATAAAATTGGACGATGACGGAAGCAACTCTTTGAAGATGACTGTTTTTTTAAACAGCTAAAAATAGAGCATATTGTAAACAAACAATGCAAACATATGGCAAAGAATAAAAGAAAAACATTAGAAAAAAGAAAAAAAATGCATTCAAAATTTTGTGAAGACCAATCGATCCAAATCTATAACACAAAATAAAGAGATTGTTTTACAAAAGAATTAGTGTAACTTTAAGAAAACAAAAAATTATTACTGAAAAAAAAAAAAAAAAAAACACAAAGATTATTATTGACTATAAGAAATAAAGGACTTTTAGTTCTTCTTAAACATAAACTTTTATTAACCAAAAAGAATTAAATATTTTATATGACAAATAACAAATAGAAGATATAGAGAATGCTTTGCATGAACAAATAAACGCTATAAGAATTCAAAGAAACCTACTACAAGCAACAAGGAAATAGCTTCAATTATAAAAACCTCCAAATACTAATAGATGCATATATACATGTATTTTTATATGAGAAAGGCTTTAATGGTTTGTTAGCATGCAACTGATAGACATACGTGAAAATATTGTATACAATTAATACACTAATTAAACAAAGGAGTTTAACTTTCAATAAAAGTGTTGTAACTCTATGAACAAGGGTTATTTTATTTTTATTTGTATATATATTGACGAAGGTTCAAATCCTCCTTTCTCCATTATTAAATTGACAATCTATTCTATTCTATTTCTAGTAATGATCTTGGAGATTACGTTATGCTTACTCTTAAGCTATTTGTTTACACAGTAGTTATATATATGTGTGGGTATGTTAAATTTATTAATAATAAATTCAAAATCAAACATAATATTTAAAAACAGCTGAACATATCATTATTAGCTCTAAATATAAAAATATACATTAATTTTCTATTGATTTATTCTAATCTAACATGGTATCAGAGCAGTGTAAAAATATTTGGCATAAAGATATGCATTCATAATATATAATAGCACGATGTGTTATCTCAAAAGAATAATGCAAGTAAAGATGTTTCAAGATCCATTGACTTTTGGCTCAATAGGGCTAAAATCAAAATTGAACTTCAATTTGTTAAAAGAAACTTGAATAGTGCATTTATACAAGTATCGTCAGATCCATTTCCAATTCAAAGGTAAGAATAATCATTTTAATATTCACAATATAAATTTTAATATTTATAACACCTTTACAGCATACATTGAAACATTCACAAACTTCAAAGAAGAAAATTTAAAATTCATTTCTAAAGATTCCATCAAAGAATGTGAAATTCAAGCAATTTTGAAAAGAGAATATTTGAAATGTCTAACAGCGACAAGGCACATGCTTCTATTTTAGAAAGATATTGTATCAATTTTTAAGGCTAAAGAAATAATAAGTCTGTAGACATCCAATATAATATTATATAAGCAACAATGTTTTAATTGAAAATGATTCAAATGATAAAAATTTAATCACTTAAGTCTCAAATAGTATATAAAATACGAATGAAGTACATGTTTTTAGCAATGTTAGCTTAAAAGTATTGTTATTGACTAAAAATAAAGAATAGATAGACATTGAAATAGATATACATGAAACACAATTGTTCAAAAAATAAACACAATTTTTATTTTTAAAAAATTAGTCAATAAATATATAACTAAAAAATTAATGTTACATTGTAGTAGAGTAAAATTGTAGACAACTCTATATAATAAATACAAACATTTATACATATAGATAAAAATGGTTATATACGTCTAATATTTACATAGCCTTACTTGAAATTCTATATTTTTTCTTTGCCCTTTATTCAACTTAATTGCTAAACAAATATTTCTTGAAGCGGTCTTGCAAAGTCAAACTCAAATATGCTGACTTTCTTGAAAACGCAAGGATAATTTCTTTAATGTTCTTGAATTATCCATATTCACTTGTGACAAAATATATCTATGAAAGAAGCCAAACATAAAGCCATTCAACTGCTAAATGAGATGACTGAGATCAAGGATGGCTAAGATGATTAAGATGATTAAGAATATATACTGCAAATGATTGAGTTATCTAAGATGATGAGGATGTCTACGATAATTTAGAATGTATAGATTATAATGACTGACATAAGTGAAATGGTCACAGAATTGGAGATCAACCCATCTCTTTGCCAATTTCACGTAATTGTTTTGTATTCTAAGCAAATCCATCCGGATGACTCCTACGTCATGCTCTTAGATTCCTTTCTGCTGCACGACGTCGTCTCTTTCCCAACGTAGAGTTGCAGATGTCCTCTCTTCACCTTGGAGGCTTTTTTCCAAAATCTTTATGGTATCTTCTAAAGCCTATTTCACAGCGTATGAGCAGTCACAAAAACAAGGAGATCCACTTATTTTTTTTCCTTCATTTGAACTACTTCCTGACATCTTCAATGTATTTGTAGAGCTTTGAATTGAAAAATAAAAATAAAAAATGGTTGTAATGCATACTAAAAAATGTAATTACTCCTCATTCATGTTTGTCTTGAGGGGTCACACCTTTTTAATGCAACTCTCCATATGTGATATGATATGGTATTACATGATACAGTATGATATGATGTGATATAATACTTGAGATGGCAAAAAATATATAGGTGAAATCGCTAAAAACATACATTTTAGATGTCTAAGATGATTTAGATGACTAAGAATACATGGTCAATTTTTTTACATCAATAATTTAGATTGAAATTATTTTGACTTTGCTTCAATATAAGTTCTTTCAAAAACTTAAAAGAATTTAATTAACATTTTTACTTATTCATCAAGAATTCTAATGTTTTTGAAACCCACATAGAATATTGTAATTTACGTAAACATTCTCTATCTTTGTAGACCTTCAATTTTACATGTAGTTTATATTAAAATGTAAAAAAAATAAAATCTTTTAAGCATGTAAAGCTCTTGTGATGGCAAAATTAATAATGAAATCATTTCAAACTTGAAATTTACTAATTCTTGAAATCTATAGTTATTTAAAAATATTCTTTAGTATTCTTTTTCAATTACCAATAAATGACTTAAGTTTAGAAACTATGACATGTAGATTGATGTTAGGTTAAGCCTGATAGTTGCTCTTATATATGTTCTGGTGGATTCTAAACTAACAATCAAATTAAATAGAGATGAGAAAAATTGAAGAATGAAGAGAGGAGTTGGAGAATTAAGAGAGAAATTTGGAGAGAAAGGTACATTGGCCTAATAAGTACTTCAAAACTATCCTCATAATTTGTCAAATATCATAATTACAAGTTCTAAAAAACACCACTTTAACAATCAAGCTTCTCAATAAAGTGTAAAGCTTTGTCTTTTAACTCCTAGAGAACTAAAATTGTTTTTTCCTCAAAATTGTCATTTAATACCTTTTGATAAAGCAAACTAATTCTTTTAACATTTGACATTTTTTAATAGATTCAAACGTAGAATCTTATTGTTAACATAGTAAAAATAACCCTCTCCAATATTTAGAGTTAGAAGAAATAAAATTGCACAATTTTAACCCTGAAACACCAAGAACAAGTTATTTTCAATCCTTCTCAAAGGTAAAAATTCAAATGCCTTTAATTTTCTTGATTGAAGAAATTGGCATTGAGACAGGTGAATGATTTGAAAATCCACCAAAAAAAATAAAATAATCAACCCAAAAAACCTCGATACTTCCTTTTCAAAAGAATATAAAGTGGATAGATGTATAAGGTGATAATAAAACCTAAATCATTGATTTTGTTGACTTAGAATACAATAATATGAATTCCAATGGTGAGAGTGTTCTAAAAATAAATTAAAAAAGTTCCTTTTTTATTGTTGAAAAATTGTTGAAATTGAATCCAAGATGATACATTATTATTTTTTTCCTTAAGATTTTTGGCAAGTGCCCACAAAACATGGCTATTTGAATCAATTGATTGACTTATCAGAAAAATAAGAATGAAAAACTTCTTAAAAAAATCAAAAATAATTTGATATTTTTAGCTTTACCTATGCTGCCCTGATTAGGGCTAAAATCTTAAAAACCTTATAGTTTCTTCAATATATATCAAAATTTGATGAGAATTGTTTTATTTGAAAGGCCTTACAAATATTAACCTTTACCAAAAATTTCAAAATAAAATAAAATGTGTTGCAATCATAGGTACATGCCTAAAATCCGTACATGATCGTTTAGGTCCTCTTGGTCCTTCAAGGATTAAATTCTACTTCTACGCCACTTACATACATGTACAAAAAAACAATGAGATAGACATGGATCTGAACATTTGATAAATATATATTTAAAGGCATATCATTTACGTTTTAAAATTATAAATACAGTTTAAATGCACTTTTGGCAAAAAATGATATTAATTAAAAAAAAATCTTAACAAAGATAAGTTTCATAATAAAAATGATTTATCCTCAGTAAAAAAAGTCATATTCAATAAATATAGGTCATTAGCTAGTGAAGACCATTCCAAAAGCCACATGACCCTTTGTCATTTAACATGAGAATTTGAGCTTTTAGAGACTTTGAAATATTTCTTAGTCTTCTACCTTCTCAAAACAAGACAACTAAGCCAACATGCATTATGTTTTTATGGGCTCAACTTTTGAAACTGCTCTCAAAGAGATCACAATCCAACGGTGAAAAAACAATTAAAAAACCCTTGACAATAAACCTCGCCCTCCTCCTCTTCCTCCCCCTCCTCCCCTCCCTGATTCTATTTTTAGAGGACATGCATCCTTTTTTAAAAGTAAATTTTATATTTTTAATGGAATTTGGGACCCCAATTAGTCTAGTGGGGAACCATTTCATTATTTTTAGTTTGTTTATATGTATATATATATATATATATATATTCATTAACAAGCAAATCATAGGGGATTTGTGCTCTCTCCAATGGAAGCCCTAGTTGGGGGCTCTCATCGTTAAGTCAAGGTGAGGGTTATTGCCGGGGTTAAAAAACGATCCTTGCACAGTTTCTGTACTGTGAAAACTAAGAATAACACAGTGAGCTGACATACATATTACACACACACACCAAAGTTGACCGTGTGGGATGCAGAAAGATTCAAAGAGATTCCACGCCAAGCACTGCGAGCAAGGAACCTAATCCTGCTCACTCCACAGTCACGTGGGGAATCCCAGCCAAGCCATTATGCTGCCACCTTCTTGGACCAACCAAATACCCCAAACACTAATTAACTACTAAACTCTACTTACCACTTACCTCTCAAATTCTCAACACAGCACCGCATCAAACCCAAATACCCGAGGACCAAAAAAAGAAAAACAAAAAAAGAAAAAAAAAAAAAATGAAAAAAAGAAAGAAAGAAAAAACACCCAAATACAGACTGATGCAGCTGTAATTGCACTAAACTAACAATATAACACAATATAACACGATATAACACAATATAACACAATAATATAACACAATATAACACAGTAAACATGGCAGTAAGTTATGTGGAATCATGGACCCAACTCACAGTTCACTAACTCATACTCTCCTTGGTTGACTCTCAGATGGGTCCAAAATTCAATGCAACCTTGCAATGTTTGACACGAGCTCAGTCACACTCTCTCTCTCTCTCACAGTGACTGTGTACCCAAAAGTCCCTCCACTCCTCTCCTCTCCTCTCCGCTACAAACAGTCCTTCACTGCAGCTGCACCTTGCAAGCACACTCCAACATACCTTACTCTTGATCATAACCATCGCCCTCCATCACTACTAGGGTTGCCATTTGCTCAGAGAGAGAGAGAGAGAGAAACCGTGTGTTTTGCATCAGAGCTTCTGAATCATCACTTCACTGCTGGTATGTATGTGTGTCACTGTGTTCCTCTTCTCCAGCCTCACTTTCTCTGCATTTTTGATCTCAAATCTCTTTGTTTCCACATTCCTGTCCATCTGGGATGGAATCTCAGGGTGTTACTATGTAGTGTTGTGTCTTAGAGTGAATGAGTGAGTGAGTTAGTGAGTGTGTGTGGGGTCTGGAGAGTCGTTGGCGTTTTAAAACTCCTGGTTTGATGTGTGGGTTTCGTTTTTTTTCGTTTGCGTTGAAGGAATGGTGGAGTTTGGGGAGGGGTGATGTTTGTAGTCTGGTGATGAAGTGGAGTCAGGGGCTTGGTGGAGATAGATCAGTTTTGCGTTTTGTGGTGGTGTTAGGACGGTGTTGGTTGTTGTTTTGTTTTTCTCCGGGTTCGACGGGGGAGTGGAGGTGGTGAATGGTGAGTCCACCAGGTGGAGATTTTGATGGAGTGTTTCTGAGGTTTTCGTGTGAGGTCTGGGTTGGCTTCTGGAGGGACGAGAGTAGAGAAGGATTTGGCTGCGAACAGTTTTTTTAATGCGGGTATTTTGATTGGCAGAGCGGATTTTCTTATTGCTTTGGGGGAAGAAATGGAGCTTCATAAAGAGGATGCGGAAGGGTGGTTCTACAGAGGCGAAGGGGCTGCCAACATTGTGCTGGCTTATCAAGGCGAGAAGCCTTCATTTGTAAGATTTTTATTTTTTTTGGCTTTCAAACCAGTAGCTCGGCCAGTGCGCCGTGTTCAGAGTTTAGCTTTTGTACCGGAGGCATGGATCTCTTACCGTTAGGTTGAGTGAGTATGGATTCTTTGCTCAGTCTTTGCACACCGTGTGCATTTGCAGCGTAGATCTGATGGATGGGCAGGCCTGTTATTTGGAGTTCGTGAAGTAATTATCAGCTGAGACTTGGTTGAATTTCCGTAGGTTTTTATCACCTGCCTGATTTGTTCAATCCAACAAGCTTACTCTGGTGGATTGATTATGGCAGATTGGGAGAGTTCTACGTATTCGCAAAGTTCCCAAAAACAACAAGAATCATAATCTGGATCAAGTGAAGAAGGATTCCAAGCCGGTGTTGTCTGTGGATGAAAGGAAACTGTGGAGAGAATGGCCAAGCATGGCCATGGCGACAACACCTGCAGCCTTGTCACATGTGTATGCCGCTGACATTATGCAGCCTTTACTGGGAGAAAGTTGCGTCGATGCGGGGGTAAATATATACGTTCTGAGCACCTTCTTTTACAACTACCAAATTGACAAGACAGGAAAACTGCTATTAGAGCTAGTCAATTTTTAGTGAACAACTCTCTCCAAGTAGTTTACCAAAAGGGTTTCGTGAAGGATAAGCATGTGGAGCAATACAGAATTTAAGCAAATGATTTGTGCCACATGTGGTACTGATTGCGCTGGATGGTTGCTCTGCAGCTTCCCGTCTTCCTGACTACGGGTTTCTTGGAGGCTGTAAACGAAGACGTAGTTGCCAATCAACCCGAATGGAGGAGCAAGGATGCCGTGATGGATTTGACAGCCGGTGTTGCTCTTTTGATTGCTGATCATGCCTCTTTCCCTACAGTGCGAGGTATGTACAGTGAAGATGCTGCAAAATTGCTGAAACCCAATTTTTCGGGCTTGCAATGTTGTTTATTCGTTAAGCTATTAGCTTCAATAGCGTCTTCTCCTCACTCTAGAAATAATCATTTCCCTCAGATCTAGCTATTCTTTTCAAAGCACAATTATATTTGTGATATATGTAGGGCTTACTGTTAAGAACTCTTTCAAATTACGGTCTCTATCTTTTGAATGCATCTCCCAATTGAAGTTTGTCGGTAGGTGTTGATTTGTATTCGTACTTCTCTGAATCTAGCCAGTTTTTCTTTGACAGGGCAAGTGAATGATTTGCCACCAACCATCACCGTTGAACTCAAGGTAAGGATTGGTACTGCTTGTATTGTCTTTTGTAAGGTTTATCTGGTATGATCTTCAGATATGAGGATGGTCGATGGCCTTAGCGCATATCTGTCGTGATTTATGGACATGTTAGTTGTACTATATACTTTTCTTACAAGGATGCGATGAACTTGTCTACAATGCTTAATTTCATGATTGTAAGAGTTTTGACTGATCAAGAGGTGGTAATTCTGGATTTTGGCAGCCGAAATGGGGTTGCTTGCCAGAAGCAGCAACAATATCTGGAGAAAACAATGTGAAATTGCATGTGTCACGTTTTACACTGTTCCAGCAGCTGAAGTTTCAACAGGGCAAGGTTTGACAAATGTTCTTATCCATTTATGGTTAATGCCATTGAATTTTAGTAAATCTTCTCGTTCTGATGCTATTGCTGTAACATGGCTCTAGAAATGAAACGGCACTTGCAATGCCAACTCCTGCTTGCTCTGTTCTGTTTTTGATTTAAGAAGGAAAGAAAAAATTTAATTTATAAAAAGCTTTATCTTTCATTTGAATCGTTCTAAGGAAACTGGATAATCTAAAAGCATTTTCATCTTAATGCGTATGTTAATCACGGTTCTTCATGTGAAGCATTATGATAGGCGTGTTAATTGCTTATGTAGAACATAGGTCTGATTTTACTTGAACCAAATTCTCTAATCTGCGTTCTTACCGTGATCCTTTCCGTCTGCTTTATAAACAGATAAAGAGCGTGAGCAAGTACTCACCTTTGGATCTTTTCTCGGGCAATGAGGAGGGGATTCTGAAGGCCCTAGTTGATTTGTTCGAGACGCCACAAAACAATATCCGGGTATTCCTGGAAGGAGAGGAGGTTTTCGGCGGCCCTGTGGATGGAGGGTCCACTGATGAACTAGTCACCTCTTTGGAGAAGAAACTTGCAGGAGTGTCAGTAGCTCCGGAGGGAGAACGTGTACCCGAGTTTCAGCGATTGGTAGCAAGTGCACTAAACAAGAGTAAAGTTCTGGACCAGTTGCTTAGAGTGCAGAAGCTAGACGCATACGACATCGAGGGTGCAATCTTGGCGTACAAGAAGTTCATGGAGATGACCGATGATGCAGGTCAGTCATTTCTCTTCTCTACATAATTTTCTTACGAGAGGTTGTAAATTTGGATGCTGTCTAGTATTCAAAAGGCATTGTTTTTTGTCACTTACCCTGTAATGCTTCCGCACCAAATAGGTTGCACGATTCAAATACTGTTCTGAATTTCACTAAAGTCTTCCTTGTGTGCTTATCAGACGCAGATGGTGTAGCCACCACACTTTCTAGAAGTGAAACCCGAGTTGAGAATCTGGCTTTAGAGCCAGACGGTGAACATAAGAAAAGAGACATGGCCTGGATTGAATCTTTATCCTGGGACGAAAGTCGCCGTGTGGTTCGAAACTTTTTGATTTCAGCGACTGCCAAAGATTGTGGTCTCATGATAACATTACGGCCATTAAACAATAGCCATGGGACACCGTTTCCCGTACGGTCTGCTTCTATCGTGACATGTCCAACAACAGGCCAGCAGTACATTTGCAAGGTAGAAAATCTAACAATTTTTTACAACATATATTTCAATGTCTTTCTACCATGTTTTATTTGACTGATTACTCATGTTCCGTCATACTTTCAGGTTGCCTTGTTGGACTTGGATACGAAGCGGCTGAAAAAAATGCCGTTCTATCACTCGGTTGACCAAGAGATCGTCGATACTTACAAGGCACATCGTGCACAATGATCAGGAAAGCAACTCTGAGATCAACAGTTATTGCTGCATATGAAGTGAATGGAGCAATATGATGTTCATATTAACAGCTCCATTAGCGGCTGTGTAAATTCCGCAGCCTCATTTGATTTTAGGTACTGGTTGAAAGGTGTAATGATATGTATTTTCTTGTATGCCCATTTTCAAGTTTGCACAGAAGGTAAAGCAGAAGGGTGCATCAATTGATATTTGCTGTAAGAGTGGCCTTAGAAACCTTGAAAAGCATTCTTTTGTACCCCTAGCAAGTGCTTAGCCTCAAAGTGCCCTCAGTTGTCTTAATTTCAAGGTGTTGTGGCTTTCTTCAAGTAGCTTCGTAGACGTCTAGATTTATTAGAAAGTGTCAATGTCAGTTGTAGATCATTATTTCATTTTTTTCCTTTTACACAGTGCTGATGTTGCAAATTTCGGTGTCTGTCAAGACACCAGCTTGTAGTCTAATTGGTACTAATCAAATCTGATTTTTCAACATGTAGTATACTTTAGTACCTGATGTTCATAGTGTTTTCAGTATGTACAATAGTGAAACATTGTGTTGCTGAGAAATATCCTTGTAATATAGTTTCAGAATAAGTTGTGTACTGAAAATCATCTGTTCATCATGAATTTCTGATTACACTCTTCGGTAAGTGAACTTTCTACCCACCTATTCTGAGAAACATATTCATCCATGAAACACCAGACAGAGGTACCTGAATCAAATTTTGACTAAAATGAAATGTGGATTCCATTACAAATTTATGTATGATAGACGAAGGATACATCTACTAAAGCTAATTTTTTTAGTCTACTATTGTATCCTATACGAAAGAATGGAGAAATTGGAATGCACATGTCTCTCGCTCGTTGAGCTTCCTATTTAACTTTGTCTAAGGGGCCTATGTCCAAGAGAACTTCTTCGCGTCTATGAGGTTAGCCTCTCCATGACACCAATTGGAAGTATGTACATAAGAAGAGACTTTAATTTTTCTAGAGGCGTTTTTGGCCTTTGGCCAAAATGAAAATACAAGAGAAGCATGTTGAACAACTTATTGATACATGGACAATGCACAACATTCCGATGCAAATTCCAAGGCCGGGTAAGAATAATTTGATTCACATGGCTGAGAAGGCCATTCGCGCATAGTTCAATACATTTTTCGACAGAATGGGATGGATCATAAAGGCATTTAACCCCTAAATGCTCTTGAAAATTTCAGGCTCAAACTGTCTTTTGATACCTCTTTGTAAAGCAAGCTGATTTTTTTAATTTCATAACATTCTTTTGCAATTTCAACCGTAGAATCTTATAAATAACTCATAAAAAAGCTATTTCTCAAATTTTTAGAATCAGAAACCAAACCAATCACAAGATCATGATGTTTAAAGTTCCAAGACAAGTTATTTCCAATCCTTCAAAAAACTAAAATCTTGGCTTCAAAGAATTTTCAGAAAATATGCTTTAGAATTTTAGAATGGGCAATTGAATATTCTATTTAAAGAATGACTTGAGATTCTTCACAAAAAATTTCAAAACATTAAACCTTGATTTTCATCTTCAAACCATAAATAATTAGATTAAGATATAGAATAGAGGGAAAAACTAAACTACTAATTTTGTCTACATAAAAGTAGATATTGTCAATTCCAACGGTGAAAATGATGTAGCAAGTAACCAAAAACTTTTCCAATTTTTAATTTTGGAAAATTGCTAAAATCGAGTTCAAAATCAATAGTTGAAGTTATTTTTGATGAAGAGTTGACCGAACTGCCCGCATGATATGACTTCTCATATCTCTTACCTCACTTATTGGATTGGCATGGCTCAAAGCTTCCTATGTGCATACAAATCAGTAGAAAATGATGATATTTAAATTTATTTAAAAAAAAAAGATTTGAGTTTTTTTTATGCTGCCCGCGTTGAGATTTTGAACCTTTAATCCTTGATAACTTTTGCATTACATATCAGAATCACATGAAACAAAGCTTGACATGTACATAATGACTGAAAGAATCTACATACAAAATTTCAAAACTTAATAATTATTTTTGACGCCGTAGCAGCCTGCCCAAAATAGGCTGCGACCACATTTTGGTCGCCAGTGCATTTAGGAGTTAAATGAATTGACATGCCCTAAACATTTTGAAGTGTAATTAGTGGCATAAGTTAAAAAAATATAAAATGAATTGAATTTAAAGGTCTACATCACCTTGTTCGCTGACCTTCAAAAGTGTCACATGTAGAGACAATAGCTGATAGAAATTTTGATGAAGTAGAATCTTAAACATACGAATTTGAAAAACAACAATGACAATTAATTTAGGTTGAATGCTATTGTCTAGAGTAAATGATAAAAGTCAAGAATTTTTAGCATTATTAACCATTATATGCAATATGTCCAATATGTTTGTGGAAAATGATACATGTAATTTAGGCCCATAATAAAACATCATTAATAACAACATGAGGGTAGCCCTTTTCTCATATATCAATTAGCTATCAATACAATATCAATTTACAGTCTATATTTTATTTTTATTAACTTGTTATTCTAATTCCTTTACTCACAGCAAGACACATCGTTTTATACCTTGATGCCTCCTTTTTGCATTTCAAAAATCCTATTCCACTTCGGTTAAAAAAATTTCAATTTTTCATTTCATTAAAATTCGTACCTAAACATAAATAGGTGGTGGGCCATCTTTGCACTAATTTAAGAAATTTGGGTCACAAGTTAAACCGAATGAAATTTTAAGAAGTTCCTGAAATACCGGTACATGAAAGTCATGAAGAATGAAAAAATGGACGACAACTGGTTATAGTGTGTTACTGTGTTCAGAGTCCCCCCTTTTTTTTGTCTCGCCCTGGACTCTTGTCCGATGAGGGTTGTAATTTACCATTTTTTGCAATGAATTTCTTCATTTGCCTCAAAAAAAAAAAAAAAAAAAAAAATGGACGACTGGGCGGCGGGCAGGAGCGAAAAAACCTGAAAGGGGACTGCCCGTGCCCGAACCAGAGCCCTCGGTCGCCTCCTGTGAGAACAGAGAGCCACTCTCGATCACCACGACGACACCAATACCCTTATTCGCAAACGCCTAAGTATCACCAGAGCAGGTCCTAGCTATCACAGAAGTACAAGGCTAAGCATCACCTAGTTATCATATCAGTATCAAGTTGGTATAACATATATATCCTGAGGTTATCAACTGAGAATTGCACAGAGGCAATTGCGATAGAGCTCCGAGAATGTGATTGATGCGCTCGTGATTGTTGCGCGCACATTGCGAAGTGAGCTTGCATCGCCATTTTGCAGCAGGAGCGGAGCTCGAGGAAGAGGAGGAGGAGGGGAGAGAGCGAGAGAGAGAGAGGCGGATCACCATGTTTCTGAGGCGCTTCGCGGGGCCGCTGTTGGCGTCCGTCAAGGAGTCCACGGGCATCGTGGGTCTGGACGTCGTGCCCAACGCCAGGGAGGCTCTCATCACGCTCTACCAGCAGACGCTCAAGGCTGTGCAGCCCATCCCTGAGTCTGCTCAGTACCGCAAGTCTGTGGAAGCTCTTACCAACCACCGCCTCCAGGTCTGCTTCCATCGCCATTCCGAATTTTGGTCCTTCGTGATTTAGGGTTTTGGGTTATTTTGTTGAATTTTTAGGGTTCTAGGGTCTTTCAGGGTTTCAGAATTGCGGTTGTGTTTCAATTGGCAATTCTGATTTAGGTGGTGTGTTTTCAGATCTGCCAAGAGGAAGAGGATTGGGCGAACATTGAGAAGAGGATTAAGTGTGGGCAGGTTGAGGAGTTGATCGTGCAAGCGAAGGATGAGCTGCAGCTCATCCCAAAGATGGCGGAGTGGAAGCCGTGGGAGGTTCCTGAGGGTTATAAGGTAGAGGTGATCGAGGACTCTGATGACTCGGTTCCATCGCACGTTCCCATTCACAAGTAGCGGTAGAGCGCTTCGGCGATGATATAGTTCTTTGTTAATTTGGCACTTCGCGTTTTGATCGACCACTTAATGAAACACGACCTCTGTAAGACGGCTCAAATTGACCGTTGAGGAGGTCATCTTCTTACTGTCCTTCATTTCTCTCTCTCCAGTGTAAACATGTTCAATTTGACCCCCATGTTGATGAACCATGTAATGGAGTCAATTGCAATTCCAGGCATTGCTAGGGCGTTAGGAAGGGATCCGATTATGAGTTAGAGCAGGGGAGCAAGGAGGAGGCGAGGGCCGCACTGAGGGGGGAGAATGGGGTAAAAATACAAGGTCCAGAGTGAGGGGGGACGTGCTGGATATAAAATGTTGCCAGGGGAGAGATGGATGGGACGACTGATAGCGGGATTGGACGGGGTTACACCACATTGTCACTTCACGGCCCACTAACTTGCAGGATTGTATCAGATCAAAGCAGATGTGACATTAATTGACGGCCTGTTCTATTTGATCATGGCAAAGGCTAGAGCAATGACTTCGTCCTCCCTCGATGCAATCCATCACAGCAATGGCGGCTGGGAGGTCACAAGTAACTACAACAAGTAGATCAAATACTGCAAATTAGTGCATCCAGTTAACAATAAGCTTACCGACACAATGTTGGGCGCTATCAGGGATGCCCTCGGCAAGGATTTCTCTCCTAAAGAATTCTGTAAGCCTAGCCGTGTTGCCATGCACGATTTAGCACAGCGCCTTCACTGAGTCCAAAGCCCGATAACTCCAGCTCCTCTGGTAACACAAAATCACAACGTCAGAACTACCAGAAATGAGAAGCAAGGCGATTCTACCGGAACTTCTCTTCTCGATCAATGTAAATACACAAGTCTTCCCCTGACGGAAGCTACTTAGCGCGTCTTAAGATGTCCGAGTACGGGGGACCCATGTGCTCCATTACTTCGTTCCAGAGCGGCTTCGGCAGCTGTATGCACTGGTTCAGGACAAACCTCTTGCTGCAAGAGGTCAGGTACCACACTGTGGCTTCCACTTCCTGCTCCAGCTGCCCTGGCCCCCATCCTGCACCAACAAAATCAGTCAACAAATGCATCCTCACGACCAGACAAACCATCCGGAAACCCAAGAGCCAGTTAGGTCTGAAGTATATTCTTCGGAACCAACAGCAATACCATCTTCTAAACATATTCTTGATGATCATGTGAGCCGCCTTCATCGCACCCTTGAACCAATAAAAAGTGACACTGTGACACACAACAAGCTGTAGCTTACCTTGATACTAAGTTAATGCAAATGGCTTGCAAAACTCCAACAGTAAGGTATAACGTGACTTACATCGCCTAAGTATAACGTGACTTCCATGTCGCCTAAACTGTGAAGAAAATCTTAATATCAAAATGACAAGAATTTGATAGAATTTAAAGACTAGACAAAGGTACCATCCATCTGAATCATCAAGGTAAATACACAAATGTAATGCGGATTCCATTACAATTTTTTTATTACAAACGAAGGTTACATATCACCTAAATTCCTAAAGCTTTAAATATTTATAAAGTGCACTACTACATCCTATTCGTAAGAAGCTAATTCTTTTGCTCACTGAGCTTCGGACTCAACTTGGTTTCAGGGCTTGTCACAAGGAGTTTGGGGGCCTATGTCCACTTTCGGTTGATATTGAACCAACACCCAGATGGCAAGGGTGTGATGCCAGCATGACACTCAGGCAGGGAACTAGGTGAAATTTAGAACAAGATTGCTAAGTCGCAAACGTGTCTAGGCTTGATCTTTTGTGTCGACCATGGGATACTCAATGTCGTATCCGGTCGCAGAGCTTGTTGAGAAAGCTCAGAAAAATGTATCATTCCCTAGATATGAATGAAGGAGACTGCAGCATTTGCAACATGGAGCTGAAGCCATTCGCAATACATCACAAGAAACAACATCGTGCATCTTCTGGTGGAGTTGATTCACTGATGAGGTGGGGAATTATTGCCGGTGGGCTGACCGCCTTGACCTGCATTGGAATTGGAAGTCTTAATCCGTACTGGATATCTAAAGACCGAGACTTGGCTGTTGTCTTCGCTTGCACTTGCCCCTCCGCAATCACAATCCATTGCGCTACAATTCTTAACTTATGGTTTAAGTCAAGTCCCTGAGTGTGCAAAAGAAAAAACCAATGGATATATGTCATCAGTACTGTGTATTATGGTAGGGTGCAAAATATTAACATTTCCATGTAGAAATAATTTAACAAAAGCAAGAATCTGTTGAGTAAATCAGGTTCCTGGTTCAGCTGCCCACGCAGAATGTGTATATGAGCTAGGTTACGTAAAAGTGTTGTTAAATTAGTAAGTTAACTTGTCGCTTACCTGGCACGGATGGTTTATGCGAGAGCACAGCTTGAAGAAGATTGTTGCAGAAGATGATGTTCAGAACTCCAACGAATTTGATCAATCCGATTCTGCTCATTCCAAGGCCATCAACAATATTAAGCTTGCCTTGATAGTCATCCATAGGAATTCAACTAGATCTGTTTTTCGAATTTAAGCTGTTACACTCGTTGGAGTCAGAACTACCAAGCCTCGTTACAGTTTATCAATGTTAACGCAGTTATTGATCATGAAACAGTTCTGAACAAACCTACTCTATATGCAACAACATCCTAACAGCACAAGCCTACAACCAGATTAAGATTTCTTACATAAAATCAGAAGTGCCAACCTGCAATTACAAAGATCTTTGAAACTGGTTTGTAACCATACTTCAGCTGAAGCCTGACTTTGTTTTCAGAACATGAATGTTGGCCACACTGAGGCTGCCTAGCCAGGGTACAGCAATGATGAACACTTGAAAACCAAATCGAGGAAGGTTAGATGAATGACTGAATCGACCAAGAGGCTGGAATTATATACAAAATTTTAACTCGGACAGACACTTGACAGCTACCTTGCAGACGTACAGACTTCCTTGAAGCGGTGTCCAGTGTACAGACTTTCAGGCTTGCGTATGTTACAGGGAACGTGGAGAGGTTAACAATGTTGAAAATTTGTCCACTGTTTATCAACCCAGCAACAATATCAAGGGGGTATTACATCAATATCGCCGCATTATCACACAGGTATACGGGCAGGTATGTGTAAAAAAAAATCCCAGCTCATGACATTATTAAATTAGCTCTTAGTGTCGTGATAGGAAACCACTTTGCAGATCGATCATGAATTTATGACAATTTGGCCGGTGATATTGTGCGGCACAAAAGAGGGATAGTCGGCCAGGTCCTAAATTGCTCATTTCTATTTTTACAACACTGCCGCAGCCGCCTCTGAACACATTGCGCCGGAGTACTTGTGTGTTATTGCCATGCATGAGCCAGGAAATAAGATGACATTCATGACAGCTTCTTTTCAATGACCACGCAATCAACATGGTGGAGGGCAAACTTCACCTACCGAAGCTCGTAGAGGCCAACGTGCAACGACAGGCAGTAATCCAGGTTGACTTAATTTGCAAGTTGAAGAATTCCACTTCTGATCTGCGAAACCTCAAAGTGGATGAGTAAGAATTAAAAGTGTGTGTCAGAACAAAACACCAACGTTAGTACAAAACGAGGGGAATTGTTAACATCCATGGTACCCTTGCCAAGGCCGCCCTCCTGAAGCTCGATCTGGGTGGGTGGCAAAAACGCAGGATTGGATAATTTTAGCAAATACAGAGTTCTTTCCTGTAACACATTTATTATATTTAATACTTAGCTTCAAGTATACAACATTCCCCAGAATGACTTGCTGGCTGCATCCACCATGACCCATGATCATACTCAGTGTCTCTTCGGATCATTCTTCGGATGGAGCTCAACTTCGTCAGCACCTTCGCTGTCTGTACACCTTCGGCTGAGGAGTCTGCAATGTGAAGGCTTCTGCATGCATGAAATCAGGAGCTCTGGTTAATGCCATCATGTTGGTCATTGTATTATCTTCTATTTCTGGAATACAGTTACAGTTTGGACGGTTTGTTTGCTCCTCGAAACACTCATTTGCCGACATTTGTAATTATAGTATTCTCCGCAGTATGCGAGGCGCATAGGAAGAGCCAAATTCTGGGATTAAGTTGCACTATGATCTAAGGTTATAGTGTCTTTAAATGTAGCGTTAAAATCTTGTTCTCCGATTCGGAAAATTATCAACTTGATTCCAGTTTTAAAGCAACCGGCCCCTTTGTTTAGTATGTCTGTACAATTCTTACAGCGCAAGTTGAAGGTGTTACACGTGTTATAAAATGCCGATTCCAGAACTTTAGTTTGTTCCAGAACTTTAGTTTGTTCTAGGAAGGTGATTTGAGCTGATTTGATTTGTGTTTGCTTAGTATGCTTGTTTGGGAAACAGTAGTTAGAGAATACCAAGAGTTCAGATCCAGCGCTGATCATATGATGAATCATGATCAGCAATTTTCGAATGCCAATCAGTACATAGTAATTTGCAAGCAAGATATGAAGCATCAAATGGAGCACATATGATACATTGTCGGATAATTTGTGATTAAAGAGGTCACAATACATGTGATAAGCAAAAAAAGATAACCTGTAAGAGGTGTCTATCAATTCCAACGACTTCTACTGCGTAAGTGAGAAAATCTTTTCGTTGGACCATTTGCCAATTCTAAGCCTCCTCAGTATGTGGCTTTGACTGAATGGCCCTGATCTACTGACTAGTCCATATTCCACCAAGTGGGATCTTTCTGAACCAACCCGCTAAACTCATATCATCAAATCTTTGGAACGGTCGCAATTTGCAGGTGCTAGTAGTCTACTGATCCTCCATCTTGGGCATTGGGAAGCAGTGCCGGAGGAGTCCTCCAATTGGCTTCCAACTTGCTTTGAAGTGAACTATGGTACGAACTCCGTGATTTTTCAAAAGCTCGAGGCTGTAGTCGTTTTGCAGTGGAGGAAATGAAGCTTTCCACATTATCACATGAGAAACGCTTAGTCATAGTCAAGCTGGAGCTCACTTCTTCTCGTTCTCTTGATTTACTGATGGCCCTGATGGGTCGGCGACGTCGTGCCCGGCGCCTGATCAACACCTTGACCATTCGTAGGCTGATTGGACGTCTTTATTCGAACTGGATATCTGAAGACCGAAATTTGGCTGTTGTCTTCGTCTGAACATGCTCCAAGTCCACAATCATGGTCCATTGTTCTGCTGATTAACCAAGCCTTCAACTAATCTTGAAGTAGATTACAGCCGGATATCCCTGTGCAACGATTGACTAGGATTTCACGAGTGATTTATCGATCTCCGTGCAGCTACAGTTCACTTTGACGAGCTCACAATAATCGCCAGCCCAGAATGATCATGAAACAAACACCAACCTTGACATGTTCACTATCACTTAATTCACCAAGTATGTGCCATCAAGCAACACACCACAACAGAAGACGATTATTTGTGTTTCACTGGAAGACCTTGATCAGGCTAAAAACACACCGACCTGCATTCACATATGAACTTTGAAACTCAATACTTGCCACAACTCTGCCTGGATAGCACTTAGACAAACTAATCGGAGACTATTTGGTCTGACAAGCAATTAGAGAGTAGTAGTTGAGCAATAGACAATGAGATTGAATATATAGCAGTGTGGTTATACAGACACGTTTTAAGCGGTGGCAGTACAGACACGCTAAAAAGCGGTACAGACTATGTGTCTTGTGGCACGCTTCCTGCTAGAATCCTAATCAGAATTAACGGATACGCATGATCTTGACGGTGTCCGATCCGCGGCAGAAAAGGTGGAATTGTCAACCACATCCTTAGCTCTCAAAATTATTCATGCAATACAATTCTAGTTACCAAAACCAAAAGGTCTAATTAATGTCAACCCGCAGCAGCATTGCTAGCAGCTTACGGTCAGCCAATTAGAAAGCCACAGCCGCTCACCTTATAAACTCATCCAGAAGTTGCCGGGATGGAAGGCCTTGCCTCCTTCAGTCGGGGAGTTTGATTTTGGGGCAGGGCGTGGGTGCTGCCCAGATCCGACATTGCCGAGCAAATCCCTCTCACAATCATTTATCCAACATAAATTAACTCGATGTTTGGGCCAAAAACTCCAAAAAACCCCCATACTCTAAAGTGCAAACGGAGACGCTGAATCAATCGTATTAGTATCTCGAGTCTCCTCCACATCTGGGTTGTCGTTGACACTCAGCTGCTCTGAGCAGGATGCGGCCCAACCTTTTCACAAGCCACCAGTAACCTGGGGTAATGACTTTGCTGCTGCAATACAATATAAATTTCTTCATGATCTTCAGGCTTAGCTTTACCATCAAGAATGGATCGTGGTATCGAAGATTAACCTTGTAATGTGCCGTGGTCAGAACAGCCAATAGAGATGCATTTCAACTCCAAGTTTCATCTGGTGTGGTGCCCTCACTGAAATGGGTCGGGATATTTAAGAATTGGTTTTTTAGCATGCCAAGCCTTGTTTGCCAATGCAATGGAGATGTGATCGTCTTCACTAAGCTTAGCACCCGCGCGCAGTAAAGCGCATAAGAAGAGCAGGCGAGGAATATGGCACCAGGACAGGAATTAGACTATTGAACAGTGGTACTGGGCAGACGCAAGGACGGGCAGATGCGATGCATTACGTCGTCCATTCCGGTGAGTCCCTGGAAATGGGCCCCAAGTCGTGGTCCTCGGTTTCTGTGTAGTTGCCATGCAGACATCACAAAACAAGCTCCACAGCAAACTACCAACTCTGGGACGTCCAAAACATGGCTTCAATATGCAGTAACAGGTGCTGGAACAATATAGAATCGCCGCAATAGATTACGGTGTAGGAATTGATTTTATTCTTATTTAATTACACGTCGTACAATAAATATAGAATGAACCTGCTTGATGTGTCAGCGTCCTTCCACAATGGTAGGCAACGTTTATGCCAATATTCTGTCTTTGTGACCTTTCGGGTCATTATTCGGGTGATGCTAGAGCAGCTTCACAGGAAGCTTGTGCTTTGTGAAGTGTGGCACAATCTAGAGGCTTCTTAGAGGAATTGATTGAGAAACTCTCAAGCCTAGTTCAGAACATCACCATGATAGTTGTGATGTTCTATTTCTGAAACGCAGTTATAGTTGGACGGTGGGCTGCTCCCTGGAGACACTCCTTTACTGACACCCTTGAAAAGTATTCCAGATGCATATTCTTGGTGCCCATTGCTGAGCCAGCAGAGGAAGGAAAAATCAAGTGCCAAACATCTGGGATACGTTGTGAGATACACGGCAACAGTGTCTTTCACGATTGATCATCTGCGAAGCTTGAGGGCCAAGAGTCAAGAGTTGCCAACTTCTCAGTTATCAAGTGGTTACTTACCAAATTGTCTGTACACTTTAGTGTGTCTGTACACTTTATAGATGCATAAGTTGAGGGGTTGGATATTCGGACATGTGTTAGATGAGTTGTAGAATGATGTTTTCACAATCTTTCACAAGTTTGTTGAGGAAGATGTAAATGGATTGGATTTGGTTCAAGAAAGATGATACTTCTGAATGTTATCTTGGATGATAATAGTAGAGGATGTAGATTAGAATTTAGAGCTTGAGTTCTTCTGCTCACCTATTTTTACATGATGGAACAATTCCAAGTAAAGCTGTACTTTGAATGAAGTAGATATCTTATAACTGTAACAAAGGTGTTGTAATATTTGTGAACATTGAATACAATTGCAAAGAAATATTGGACAATCTTGGATAGTTTATACATTTATAGCTTTACTTGGAATTGCAAGAGTGGTCAGTGGCGCCTGTGAGCACTTCATTGAGGATTGTTTTGCAAGCCTTCGTGTGAACGTTGTATCTAAATTTGAGAAGAAACAAAAATCTTGTATTTGCTCCACTTGAGCGCCCCTTGCAATTGAACAATCTATGTTGTGCCATACGCTTTATATGTAGTCCCCTCTCTCCATTTCTCTCCCTTCCCTCCTCTTCCACGCTTCTCTCTCTTTTCAACTCGCTGTGTGCCGGAGGCTCCGTTGTATTGTTTTGCATATATATTTCGTAAACCATCTTTGCAAGACTTCTATATTCCTTCATCTTAAATGTCGGCTCTTTTAGTTTTTTAATTATTTTTTTGTTTGATATCTAAACAATCCCATGTCATCATGAAAAAAATATATGTATACGACATCTGCTACTAATAATAAGATTTGCATTGAAACCTCAAAAAGTTCTGTACTGGAACCTCAATAGTTTTTAGTTTTTATAAATTTAACTTGAGATTTAATCCTCTATATTATTTGTATTGTTGACAAATATTGTGATGTTTTGAGATGAAAGGTATATTCTAAATAAGCTTATGAAAATCCAATCGTAAAGTGTCATGTTTTTATGAAAGCAATCTTCTAATTCTAAACATATGTCTTAAATTCATAATGTAATCCTTTCCCCTAATTGTATAACTTAATTTTTTTGAAATTGTGGCCTATTCTTTTAGAGGTCTAATCATATAGATCTTCAAAATCTAGCATCTAGTCATATACTTCTTCAAAATTTGACCACCCTTCTAACAATTCAATAATTCTATTTATATCTTCTAAAAGTATTCATCTTTGAAAGGTAACTATCATAAATTAGCCTTGATCGATACTTTTTTAAGCAAGTAGGATCTTCATTAATCAACCTTCTAAATACCTATTATTAAATCTTCAAAATATCAAAGATGCAATCAGACTTCTTCAGTATAGATGTTGATGATTTATGGGACCTTTCCATTAGACATCATGGAAATAGAATGTGTCACAATGTATCATGTATGTGGAGTGAATCGCTGTCTTTATTTACGAAGGTTGTAATCAAGGGCTGGTAATGGTAAAAATGTATAGAGGACCTTGTATCTGCGCACGAATATTTTTTTAATTATACTTATTTTCTAAAAATAGTGTGAATAGAACTTGAATGTTAAGACAAAATTTTGATTTAAATGTTAAGTGATTATACAAATCTCCTTAACTCCTAAACGACCAAAGTTCTAGAATGGGTTTTTTTGAAATTTTAGGTAGGTTCCTACAATGTCAATTTTGGATGTGAGTTTCTAAAATTCTTTGTAGACATAGGGAATCACAAAAGCTTTGCGGTACTATGATTTTTTGCACTAGACATTGGAAAAAATATTTATGGTGCCCAAAGCGGTATTTCCTACTTCTCGGGCCCCTCCAAAATTTTCATACACCCTTCAACTACCTTTGGGCTTTTTAGTGCAAGTAACTAACATGATTGGTTTTGAGATTATCAAAAAAATAAATTATATTGTGGAAGATTTTCATTCTATAACGAGCCAAAGTTTTATCACTTTTTTTAATCAAGTATAAAGATGACCATATTCGTTATTTTGAGACAATTTCAGAACTTTGAGACTTATTGCCTACAATTTCAGCAATTGTTTTTAGACAATTTGAACTTTTTTTTGACTTTCTAATTATAGATTATCCTCGACTCGAGGATAATCTTCCCATATATAGTCAAAAAGTTTTTGACAAATATAGAATCAATCAAGAAATCAATGAAAAAGCTATAGTCAAGCATTAAATTGAGACTTTGAAAAGTCTCGATATAACGAATATGGTGTTAAAAGAAGCTTTTTCTCCATTGCATATAAGATAGAGATTTTATTCTTTTTTCCTCTTTTTTATTTTATTATTATTAATTTTTTTTACTTCAAGAATAGATAGAGACCTTTGTTTTGACCGCATGGATTTTTATTCTAACAAAAAATGGTTTATCAAAAAAACAGAATGAGTATTAACAATAACATGAAGCCGTGTTCCTCGTGCAATGTTTTTCACAATGCTACGCCTTTTTTTGTTAAATCTTAAATTTGATGCACAAGTAACTAACTCCGTGTACATCATTTTAGTACAAAGCCTCCAACATGTATAGTGCAAAAATTTACTCAAAGAGAAGTCAAAGTCAACTGTTCTTGTTTTGAAAGGATAAAAAAGAACAATGTTTCTTACTTCAAACTCTAAATTCTTCTGAGCCACGAGGTCAAATTTATTGATATTTTCTGTGCATGATCTTTTAGAAGTGTTAAATTAGATCCTAGGGTTAGAGATCCAAAAACAATTTTATTTTTTGTTTGTTCACTCTTGCTTCTGAAATGATAGTTTTTGGAGTGTTTTTGGTGAGAAATGGTCAAAGCCAATTCTTAAACGACATAGGTTGTCCTGATACCACACCCAATATCTGTTTTAAACTTCACTTTAAGCACAATTCTGTTTTCAATTTCCTTTACTTCTATTCTGAAGAAGTATAGATCTCTTTAAGGTGCTTGGTTTGGCATTTTGAAAACACCATTTGGTATAATGGAGTGTAAGTTATGAGCAAGATTCTCCCAAAAAAAACCAAGCCCGAGGGGCTGGGGTTGACGTTTAAGGGTTAAGAATTGGAAGGATATAAGTAAGAATGAAAAGAGCATACTCTTTGAAAAGGAGTCATGGCTTCTTTTGGTTTTTTGAGTGCTGTAAGAAAAGACAATTAGAAAGAAAAAAAACACTAAACCAAGCCTGTGTTAATCATATCATGTAAAACTTTGAAAAATTATAAAATTCCAAGTAATTTTGAGTACAATACTGGTGCTGAATTTGTCTAATTGATATGCTTTCTACTTGTTGAAGTTTATTTCTGGAGTTAAGTTGAATATGAATATAATCTGAGTGGATCTAGTCAAATTGAATTTAAGAAAATTATTAAAACAAAAATAGTAATTATAGAGATGATTGCTGGATTTTATTTGTAGTCAATTTTATGATTGCATACATGGTGTTTGTATTTGATGTCAATTTGACATTGATGATGAGTAATATGTGCGCATTCATATTATCATGTGTATTCATGTGTGAAGTGAAATTAAAAATGTAGAACTTAATATCAAATATGAAATTGTGAAAGGTGTAAAGAAAAAAGAACTAATGTATATTGGTATTGGAGGAAAACCACTATACAAGAGGTCAATTTTATTAGACAAAGTATTGCATAAGTTAATTATAATAATTGATGAAGGAACAACATTTAGTCTAATTGACAACGAAGAGGTAGGAATTGAGAGAGTCACTTGGAAAGTGAAAAGAGAAAGAATGAAAAAATTATATCACAATGTATAATTAAAGATTTAATGAATATTACATTATATTAAATCAAAAACATGATGGTGAAAGTATTTTGTAAAACTGGAATAATTCTCCATCATACTTTAAAAGATCCTTTGCTTAGATTAGCTCCATAGACAAATAGAGAGTAGATGAGTCTAGATTTACAAACAAAATATAATATAATAAATGTGTAAATGAGTGAATTTTACAATTAAAAATCTAGGGATTGATCACCATTAGTTGAAGATGGGATTTACTTTGAGAGAATTTATTATAGTCATTATAGAATAATTCTTAGTATCATTGTAGTAATGAAGAAGAGTAATTTTATAGAGGATACATACTAGAGTATTGTAAATATCTTATGAACAATTATTATATAGTGAAAACTTAAAAGGAGATGTCATTATAGATTCACTGGAGATACAATGAAATGACAAAGAAAGACAAAGATTAATTGGAAGTTAGCTCAAGATAAGTGATTTCTTTACAACATTACTTGAGCATCAATTCTTGGTTTACATAGAAAATATGATTTTTCTTAACCTAGTTAATATATAAACTTACATTTATTTAAGCACATGCTGTTCAATTTATCATGTAAGAAAGTCATGGCAATACTTTAAGAGGTTGAAGATCCAAGCTGCTGTCTGATGAGGGTTGTACTTTAAATTCTTTGCAATGGAATTTGTTCTACAAACCCTAAATCCTAAACCCTATATTCGTTCATTTGCAAATTTAGGGGTTAAGAATTTAATATGAATTCCAAAACCTTTTACTCTCTATACTGACCTTTAGTTATTTGAAAAGCTAAACAAAAAGACCTTCACTAACTTCCAGTGACCTAGTAACTAAAGTTTTTTAATCTACATCATGACTGCACCTCTGTTAGACCATGCGACCTTTCCACCGTTCATCCTATTTCATTCTGATATCATAAATTAGCTAATCACATTTTAGTAACGTTTTTTGCCCGCATTATTTTTACAAAACTTCTTGTGTGTATTTTGTATATTTTTGCATATAAAAACATGTTTTTACAATTACAACATGAATTGCCAATTCATGTCTTCGTTATATTTGCAATATAAACGTAGAACATATGAAAATTAGAAAATACTAATTTATAATTTCATATACATGTAATGGCAAAAACATATATTTAAAACACCTATGTGAAATGTGCAGTGCCCATGTCTAACTATCTCATCTACAAAAACATGTAATATATATATATATATATATATATATATATATATATATATATATATATATATATATATATATATATATATATATATATATATATATATATATATATATATATATGTTTGTATAGAATTGTATGTTTATCGTGGGTTCATTTTTGGCTAATTTAATAAATGATAAAATAATTATATATTAAAAAGAAAACAATATAATTTGTAAACTTTACAATCAATATAGAAACCACAAAAATAAACATTATTATTAAAATCATATAATTGTTGATGATTTAAGTGCTATCAATTTCATAATATTAGATGAAATTATTATTATAACATTATAATAATACTAAAATATTATCATATCAAGGGGCTAAGGACACGTGACTTTACCTATGTGATAAATATACTATATCATGAAAGAAACATCATGAAAAACATGAAATATGACAATTCATCTAAATACTTACTAACATCTACTTTTTAAGAGATATCGTCTACGTAGTATGTACATATTGGTTGATTTGTAGTTTGTATATCAGTATAGAATTCAAAATTATTGTCGCATGTCCAAAGATACTTGATTTGCACCTTTAATTGTATATACATGTATGTATGCATTTTGCAATTTATGTATATGTGTGCAATTGCCATATATGCATAGTTATGCAATTTGCACTTCTTATTGTATGTTGAGTGTACACACACTTGAATATGTATGAAACTAAGACTTGTGCTTCTTTTTATTACAAGTGCAAATACAAAAACTAAATTAAATATATCCAAATGGTTGATGTTAAGACAATAGAACTTATATATTACTAAAACGATTGAAATGATTGAGATGATTGACCAAGATGAGCAACATGACTAAGAATATATGGTTGAAATGCCTAAAATGACTCAGATAATTGAAATGACCAAGAATATATGGCTAAATATATGACTGAGCAGACTAAGACAACTACAAATATGTGGTGAGATGCTTGAGATGTATTAATGACTACATTGGACCAAGTCTAGGACATGAACAGAGACTAACTACTAGAATGATTATGAATATTTGGCTAGACAAATGATTGTGAATATTTGGCTACAATGCCCGATGACTAAAATTATACAACGTGATTGATACAATTAAGTATATTTGACTTGGGATATCCAAGATGATTGAGATGAGGGAGTGCTTGATATGACTGAGATGCTTGATGTGATTTAGAGCATTGAAATGTTTTCAATGGAATTATAACTAAGATACTTGAGATTTTTATTTTTATTTTATTTTTAATTTAATTTTTAATTTTTCTAATCTTTTTTTGAAGCAAATGAACGAATTTCATTGCAAAGAATTTAAAGTACAACCTTCATCAGACAAATTTCCAGGGCGACGATAGACTTCGGACTTTTAATCCAAGTGATCTAGAGGAAACATTACAACCAATTAGGAATTATACCACCTGGAGGGATTAATTTCCGTCTAATTGTATCTTGTAAGACCTGTTCTGTAACCAAATATGTGTCTATTGAGCCATTTAGAGTCAAATGCTCTAAGTATACTCTGAATATGCCATTTAGAGTCAAATGCTCTAAGTGTACTCTGAATCTGTGCTTCTGACTGAGATCTAGAAACTACTTTCAGGGTGCGTCTCCAGCCAATCCTTCTAGTCAAATGCTCTAATTGTACTTTGAATCTGTGCTTCTAACTGGGTTCTAGAAACTACTTTTAGAGTGCATGTACTTCTCACTTAGCTCTAGAAATTACTTTCAGGGGGCGTGTACTCTGAAATATGCTCTAAGTGTACTCCGAATCTGTGCTTTTGACTGAGATCTAGAAATTACTTTCAGGGTGCGTCTCGAGTCAATCCTTTTAGTCAAATGCTCTTAGTATACTCTGAATACGCTCTAATTGTACTATGAAGTTATGCTTCTGACAGAGCTCTAGAAACTACTTTTAGGGTGTGTCTCCAGTCAATCCTTCCATAATCCAGCATTGATTCCCAAATGAATTGCCTAACAAGATACTTGAGATTCAGACTGAGATGCTTACAATGATTGAGATGTTTGACATAACTAAGATGCTTACAATGATTATGATGCTTGAGATTCAAAATGAGGTACTTGATACAATTGGAATGTTTATAATGACTGAGATGTTTGACTTATCTCGGATACTTACAATAACTGAGATGTTTAAGATGTTTATAATGACTCAGATGCTTATCATATCTGAGATGCTTACAATGATTGAGATGCTTCAGATTGAGATTGAGATGTTTGATATAACTGTTGTTTATTCTATGTTAGATCTGGTCTCACTGTTACGTGGAAGCATGTTCCCCCTGACGTTCCGATTACTTTCTGGTGACTTGTTCTTTTGGCCTTGAACTTTCGTCCGAGGAGGGCTTGTACTCTATTTTTCTTGCAATAAATCCTCTTTTATTGTTCCAAAAAAAAAATAAAAAATGTTTGACATAACTGAGATGCTTATAATGATTCACATGCTTGAGATTCAGACTGAGATGCTTGACATAACTTGGATGCTTATAATGATTAAGATGCTTAGGATGATTGACATGCTTCAGAGGACTGAGATGATCCAGATGACTAAAATGATTGAAAATATATGGTTGAAGATATACCAGGAAAGGTATGTAGCTTAAGATATATAGCTCAAGGTATGTGATGTCAAAGATGATAGAAATGATTAAGAAAGAAACATCTCATACATCAAGAAAACTTGAAGGATAAATTCCTATCTTGAACTAAATTATCATTATATTTTGAATTTTTTCCAAACAACTCCTCAATTATTTACTTCAAGTATGTGAAATATGTATTATTTGAAATGAAAATATGTATTACTTGGTTTAAGTTATAAAATATTTTATAGCCTAAAATAAGTTGTTTACAATATAAATAATTTACCTATAATAAAAATATTTGATCAAAGACAAATACAAATCATTAGCTAGGATAGTAAAGGTTATTCTAAAAACCACATGACCCATTGTCATTGGACATGAGAGCATGAACTTCTAAATTTTTGCGCCATTCATTCTTTAGTCTACCCTCATATACAGACAATGATCACCTTACTCAAAAGTTTTTGACCGAAGGCCACTGGCTGAGGCCTTTGGCTCTGTCTTACAAGGTCCCAAATTCAAAACCAGGACTCGACAACGAGGAATGTAAAACCGGGCGATATGTTCAACAAGCTTGCATATAAGTTGAAAGGCCAGATACTTGCAAGAGCAATGTAGTTAGTGTAATGTGTGGTAGGCTGCAGTTGGTAGTGGGCGCTGCACTACCCTAGTCCCATAGCAAAATGATTTCAAAAATTTAAAAAAATTAAAAATAGAAAATCATGAGGAAAAAAATTTAAAAATAGAATAAATTAATTTTTGCAATACTTTGTTAAATCAATAAATAATTCTTTGACCCAATTCTCCAAATCATTTGTTTTCTTTCTAGAAAATCGTAAATATAAAAATCATCATATTTTTATAAATTAAAACTTTCATTCCCAACGAGTACAGTAATCCTGTAATGCAGGATATGAGCAGGCTATGTTTCTACACACTCAGTCTGCCTATAATCCGGTGCACTCCAAAACTACTATCTCCATACCACCGCAGAAAACTACCGCAAAGCTGGTCGCAGAAAACTACGGCAAACTTGGTCGCAGAAAACTACTGGAGAGTTGGAGCACTTAACAAGAACCTCAACCAGATGGGTCGTAATGGGAGCCATCAGACCCGCTAGCGCGCTCATGAGAAGGGTACACATAGACCCGGAAGTGGGAGAACCCGATCAGCTGGAAGACCAGGAGGTCACCGATCTGGAGCTGGTTTTCCATGAAGAAGTCTTTCCACCCCCCCTCACCGTAGGCGAAAACCCGCTTCTTGTTATTTTGCTGAAAGTTTCTCACTGTGACCCTTATGGGCCACTGTTTGGTGGAGTCCGGGTCCACGGCCTTGCATTCGAAAGTTGCGCACTCAGAGAACTGGTGGGCGTGGTCCTTAAGGAAATGGAGAGGGAACTCCTGCATACCGCAGATAAAGATACACCATGTTGCATCAGTACTGTGACTACAAGGGATACACCATGTTGCATCAGGACTGTAACCAGAAGGGATTAAAGCTCACAAGGTCATGGTTAGGAGGACTGAAGTAAGATTACCATCTGATAGGCAAACGGCCCCTTTACAATTTCGGTGAGCATTACCCTCGACATAATTTTAAAAAAGAACGCAACATCGGCGTCCTCGAACTTGGCGACGAACGCCGCTTGTTCTGGAGTCAGCTTCTGAGCCCACACCATCGCTTCGCTGCGTGAGTTGCACGTATGGATACCAAAAAAGTTCTGTTGCAAGAAACCAGCACCAAAGCAATGTCAAGGTGGAGAGTTGCATAGGTGCGTTCTGTAACAGCACCGGAAAGTAGAAGAGAAAGAGATTGAAGTACGAATCTATCAAGACCTACGAGAGCAATCCAGTTGAAAGAAGGTTTTCAGGTGAGCAGTATCACAAATCGTCTGCGCAGGTAGTCAGGCAATGCAAGAGGCGAGAGGACAGCGGAGTCATAGCAGAACCAAATAAAAACAAATCACATACACAAGGAAAAAGATTGGCGCAAGCTCACCAGACGAGAGTTGGTCGATAGAGCAGCTTGGAGCAGAAAGTGAGGAATTCTCCCGGGTCCTGACTCCTTATGTAATTGGGCTGGCAGCCTCGCGGCTAGGGTTAAAGAGCTCAAGGGGGAAATATCTTCATCAATTCCCACCCCCTCTTCATGCAGAGAGTTGGTGAAGACGTTGCTGCTGATGGCGACGGCCTTAGTAGCAATGCAAGAGGCAAGAGGACAAGTGCACAGTGTCAGGATATGCAAGATGTCCATTTCAATCTGTCGCACTTATTACTGCCCTCGCAGTACAAATTACGATGACCCCCGGGAGTCTCAGATCCTTGCGGATCCAAGCCCTGTGCTTTCTTCGTCTTGAGGAGCCCCTCTTGCATAATGACATTGTACTCATGAATGATCTTCGCTCAAACGGTATGCTCTCTACCGTATTCGTCTTCTGGTTCCGGAGAGTACCTGCGTAGAATACACAAAAGCGGCCATACAAAACAGGTACAAGAGCCTGAGTCCTTCCCGTGTGAAGGACGATACATAATTTCCCACACTCTGTACAGAAGGTATGTAGTACATGTAGCTTGCCAAGTACTCAACAAGAAGTACAAAATTGGAACCGGTTAAAACCTTATCCCTGGTTAAAGCTAAACCCTGGTGTTAGAACCGGTTAACCCTGCAGTTAAAGCTAAACCCTGATGAAATCCATAATTTAAGAAGTTAATACATCACAAGAACATCTTCAAACATAGCAAAATATTCATAAGTCACGGAGTCACCTCCATTCACTCCATATTGGTCCAGTGCTCACACAAGAGGATTCTGGTATAAAAGAAAAGAATGCACAAGGAGTGGCTCAATTGGTTTTTCAAGACGATTGATATCAAAACTTGCTACTCAAAGAGAGTAAGGCCTATGCCTATGATGACGACTGCAAAACTTGCTGAAGGTCGGCCTCACTAAATTGAGCCACGTCGCCACAATATTCACATCTTACTTCAACAGAACCTGCACATATCGGAGTTAACCATTCATGAGCAACGTCTGATATAGGAATATCATGACTAAAAATTTATTAAAAAAAATTAAAAAAAATAAAAAAAATAAAAATAAAAATAAAAATAAAAAAACATTATTTTGTGTTTGGCCCTGTCTATAAAATCGAACGCTATTGCAGCCTAACACAAGTGTGAGACACAAGACGAAAACTAAATAGAGCCGACTTCATACAGTGGTACTGAAAAGCAAGAAAAATCTCAAATATGACGAAATTGTAGGACTTCTCAAAACAACTGCTGAAAACCTAATATACTGTTTCAAGGTAAGGTGCAAGTAATTGTTGAAGCAGGGCAGCTCTCACCTTGCTCATCCAGAATCTGCTGGACTTCAACAGGCCCCAAGGATGCCACAGCACGCATCATGCGAGGTTTCAGCAACTCTACTCCACATGGTCCGTACCTGGGAATTATCTGTTATGACCACCCATAATATTAAACTAATCAGGTGTATTAGTTTAATTAGGTGTACAATAATTAATTTCTTGGCGACTGTTAATTAATTGCTAAATACAGTTCACCCTCTATAAATGTTACACTCATAAGTGTTAACCCTCTCTAAATGTTAACTTTCTTCTACTCCCCACATATTGTACATTATAAATGTTAAACATGTTGACTGTTAGCAAAATGGTACTCCCTTCTTTGTAAATTTGACTCTATAAATGTTAACAAATGAAATATAACCATAATTTGGATGATAAAAACTACACGTTCAGTTACATTCCTCTTTCTCTACATATTACTTGATATTGAATAAGTTTTGACTGGGTTTGCAATTTTATGAATATTATTCTCTCACACGGACTCTTCTCAATTGCTTGTACTTATAAATGTTAAGATTTGTATATTGCTCAAAAAAATAATTTATAAATGTTAACTGTTAACACCTTTATAAATGTTAGCTTTGATCCACTCCCGAGGATTAACATTTATAGAGACTGGAGGTGTACAATAATTAATTGCTTGGCGACTGTTGGCTTAATCAAGCTAGCAATCGCCAAGCAAAGATCATGATCTCTTAAAGTTAGAAAAGAACTCACTCCATTATTGTAGTCACCCACACCAATACCATCGAGTATTGCTTCCACTATGTCCGATGCCTTACAATCACTTGGAGCTTCGGCAAGAGGCTTCATTTTCAAAATATTTTCTTCAAGCTTAGCTAATGTCTCGTCTGAGCAGAATGGTAAAATCTGCATAAAATGTCAATTTTTTTCTGAATCAGCATCCTAGTCAACACCAAACAAGTAAACACCAAACAAGTAGGACAAAACAAACCTCTGTCCTAGTTATAATCAACAAGGGAAACTTAAAGATTTCAAATGAAAAAGCTAAAGATAAGAAATCTAGAGCATGTAAACAAAGTAACTCTTCACCAATACTACTTCAATCTTCTAGCTTGCAGGTGCAACATATACAATGCTAATGTATAGAAATCTGAAAGAGACATGGTTGTGCGCTAGCTATGCTCTACATATCTGATTTTGCCACGACCTTAGTACTAGACACACACCCATTAGGTTTGAGCTCCCAGTGATAAATGTGACCTGAGAATGAATTGCACATTGAACCGAGTACAAAGAACACCAAGTAAATTCAAGCTTACCTGAACTAAGAAGCCTCCAGCAAATTTAATTCCTACTTCCTTGTCAAACCCAACGCCTAATCCCAATGCAGTGTTCATCTGCAATAAGCAAAAGTATCAATATATACACCTGACGTTCCAAATCTACATGTGGGAATTTGAAATCCTGATTTACTTCTCGATCAATAAGATACTTGAAACAAACACTAAGACTACTCAATAAACAAGCCTTTTATTTGCTTCAAGTCTAGATGAGACGAATATTGTAAAGACAGCAAATCTTTAGAACACCTACTGTAGGACGAGTTTCACATTAGATAATACAGACAGAGGTAGAATATGAGGCTTTGGGTTTGTGGCCCTAATCCATGTGGAACAGTTAGTATCACTGATTATCACTTGCAACTTTGATTTGTTTGGAGCCTTCAAATCTGTGATGTCGATCAAAAAAAAAAACGACTAAAAAGATAACCTAAATGATCAATACTAACCTGCTCACTGTCGGCCAGATAGTGTGCTATATCTTCTGCAACTTCACCAGAGTAAATAGGTATTGTTCCTCTGCAATCAAGCGCAACATTTCATGTTGAGTAGCTGAACAATACTCTCACGATCTTTGAATAACATGGTCTCATCAACTATACAAGTGCACTCCATCAACGACAATACTTTGGTCTACATTCAGAAGTTACAGAAATCTGGGATAACTACAGGTTGAAGCAAATGCCTGATGTGGACTTTACGTGTAAGGTTGCTTCCATTTGCGATTGTTTCGTACCACACTGAGTACACCAGATCCAACAGCTAATCCTACACTCAGCTGCAAATACAATCACCAAAGATATTAAAAATTCAATCGGTCATAAGAATAGGACTCAATAGCCAAAAAACAAAAACTCGTCATAAAACGAATTTTAGCTTAAGGTATGCGAAACAGGGCTTTCCAGTACCATGGAACTTGTCTAATTAAATTCTACAATTACGTAGACGGTGTTTCGATTTACACCAACCAATGTTACTATCCATGCGTTGCAGCTTTTAAAACAATGAACTATGTATCAGCAAATTACAACGCAGTTAACATAATAATTACTTCTACACTGAAACTGGTAGCAGGAGATCGTACCTTGCCGTTTTCCTTGTAAAGAGCATCACATAAAGGGTTTCCGACAAATCCTTTTACATAACCTCCATCAGAGGAAATTGCGGTCATCTGTCCCAGTGGACCGTCTCCGAGGAAAACCACCTGAAACAGACACGAAAAATCAACACTAGAACTTCTGTAGGATCCATAAGAAAGTCCCTGAAATATGCCTGAGAATATTTTGTAAGTAGTTTAGCGCAACAAAACTATTCTATCCAACTCCATCAATCGTTACAATCTCTGTTGTAAAACAAATTTACAACCAAATTGGACCAAGTGAACGAGTAGCCATACCTGAACGGTTTCTGCATCACCTTTAAGTGCCCCCAGGAGAAGAGTACCCATCAGCGTCCGACCTAATGCTGCAATAGCCTTCCCTTCGAAGACCAGATTACTGATCAGTTCAAAATGACAGAATGAGCTTTGAATCATTTCACTACTAAAACAGGCAACATCGACACGTAGAGATATGAGAAAACCCCAAAGTAACGCAAATGAGGTGACGATTGCAAGAATTACACCACGGTGACCCTCGTCTACAAGCAAGCAATTCCCACGCTTACATAGTCGATGTGAAAAACAACATGACGAAGAGGATAGTAGGCTTTTAGGTCACGGCACTTACAATTGGAGAAGTAGAATGTCGTTGCTGAGCCTCTCTCACAACTTCTGTGGCTACAAGACTTAATACTGATACCTGTTCCCCACACGTCATTCCAAAGCAAATCCATCAACATAAATAGAATTCATTATCAGGACTTGCACCTTGATAGAATCAAAATTCACCCACGCTAAACCCTGGGGTTTAATCCCCGTATATTCCAAGCGCATCCAGACAACCGAATGAAGACCTGAACGAACCTAGAAACAATCTCTAAAGCTCAAACCGGAAGCTACAAACCTCGGCATCCTTCGAAATAACCCGCACGAGCTTATCCCCACCCTCGCGTGGATCCAGCTCCGCATCAGAGCCATTCTCCAAAGCTCGAGCCCGTACTGCATCCTTCGAAATCAACCTCCGTTGCTTCGAAACCAACACCGGTGCTATCCTACCCGCAATCCGGCATTCACTTCTCCCCAGCCTCGAAAAACCTCCCCTAACCCCCCTCACCGCAAAACTCCTACACAACAGGGAACCCCCACTCAAAACACCTCGCAATTCTTCACCTCTAGCACCTGCAAACACCCACAGCACTCCTCAACACACCAAAAAAAAAAAAAAAAAAAAAAAAAACTCCTCCTCCTCAACCTCAACCTCAACCTCAACATCACCAAACCACCAAAACCTCCCCAAAACCCATCCCATCAATCCCATCCCATCCTACATTCCCTGAAGAAAAATTCCCACAATCACCCATCCCTTCCAACATCCTTCCCCCAACGCTCAACCCCTAGCACTCAAAATCTCACACAAGAGTTATCCTAACAACACCAACAATCAGAAGCATTCCCCCTGAATTCTTCAAAACAGAAGGTAGCTAAATTCTGTGACAACTACCCTTCTCTCAGATACTGATTTGACTACACCACTGAGCTCAAGGAGACATTGTGAGATATGATATGAGCAGTCTCTCCCTGTAAAACTGAATCGAATACAATACATGGAGGCATATGGAGAGAGGAGATGAGAGAGCACTGACATGAGAGGACGGTGGCGAAGGCGGCCAAGCGGTGTGAGAGCACTGCGGTAGTCATTGCAAAGGTGAGGATGAGTGTGAGAATTCTCGCAACTAGTGCAAAAGGGAGGGCAGAGTGTCTAGAATTGCAATTCCGGAGAGAGTGATGAGTGAGGGTGGTGGTGTTGGATAGGGCACTCTAAGTTTGAGTTCACCTACACACAGACTTCAATAGCAACTTCATTTTGACAGAGTGACTTGACACTGGGGCATTTTTTTTAATTTTTTGATTTCAGTTTTGGAACCCATTTGATCTGGGCTTCTCAGGGCTAAGTGGATACCTTAACTTAATACCATAGCAGTTTTGTCCAAAAATAATTTCAACAATAAAAAGAGTAAAAAAATAAAAAATTATGAGGATGGAAAATAAAAATAGAATAAATTAGTTTTTGTAATAGAATAAAATTTAGAATTTCGGTTTTTGAGGGGTGAAGCTTATTTTTTTGGAAATAATAAATATTTGTTTGTTAGATGACAAACCTGCTATGGTGTTATAGTACAAGTTCTACCTATCTTAGTTTTGGCTGAAGTTGTGAGTTTTTGGGTGTTTTGGAAATATTATCTAGGTGGATTTTTGTTAATGTGTGGAAAAGTGGGAACAAAGACATGGTGTTGTAGAAGATAATCAAAAGTTCAAACCAAATTTTGAATTGTATGACACTGTAGATGAACTTTTGTTGGATAATTTAATGTGCACCATTGCATAGTACATATTTCAAATTGTATGTTTTTCTTTACTATATGTTTTAGTACAAATGATAAACAAAATATAAATTCTTATAAAATCATAGATATGTAGGAAAGGCTATAAAATAAAAATATGACACATATACGCCAACGTATACAATTTTAAAAGCACAAAGAGTAAGCTAAAAAAACTTGACATTTTAAATGATTATTAAATGAAGAAAACATGAAATCAATGAATATGAAATTGAATTTCAATTGCTTTCATATTACTTTTAGAGGTCGTTTCTATGTTTTAACTTACTAAATGACTTTAGATATGTTTTAACTTACTAAATGACTTTAGATGTGTTTTAACTTACTAAATGACTTTAGATAAGTTAGTTTAAATAATTCATGGCCTTATTTGTCATTTATGACCACCTATTTTATTTGTTTCATGCGTGATTGAATTCATAAAATTCATATTAGAAATGTTATAGAGCCATGTATATTATTTCGAGAATGGTTTTGACAAGAGATTCCTAAACACAGCAATATTAATCTTTGTCTGGCAATGGAAATACTGTATTAGTATTTCCTAATATTTAGGACTCTCTTTGTTGCATTAATTTGAGGTGTAATTGCAAGCTTTACTTCTATGTAAACATTAGTAGCAAACCTGATGCTTTTAACTGTAAATATGTAATCTTTCACTAACTAAAAATGAGAAAAATTCCTCTTCTTTCTTTGTCTATTCTATCACTTCCGACTCCCTAACTTTTGCAATGGGCTCAAAATAGAAATTATAAGCGACAAATTTGCTAGCAGTGAAAGCTTGAGCGAATCGCAGGAGACATGCAAATTTGTAGTAAACCTGCGAAGGCTCTTCAACTGAGAGCATTGTGTTGCTCATGCTCTCAGTTGTCACAATGCTGTAATTGGTATTGCACATATATAGTTTCAGTTGGTCATAACCTTCACCAATGCCACAGATTTCAGATATGGCGCTGGGACGCTAATTTTATTGCTCCTGACAGGTCTTGTTCACAGACTCTTCTCCTTCAAAATGGTGATCTAAGCTTCAAATTCAAAGGAGATAGTCTCCAGATTGACAGGATATTGAAAACTTTGCTTCTAAGATGGCATGATAACGTCGTTTTTCAAGACAACTCTTGTCTATAACATTTTCTTGACACTATACCCTTGAGCTATGAGCAATGAAATTGACCCAGAGCTTGACAAATTTGTGAGAATTCGCACTAAACCTCCAGAAAGTTGTTGAGCTGAGATCACCAGTAAAGGATACTTATCAAATATGCAAGAGAGATGAAAGCCACTTCTTTAGCAAGCTACGGCAGAAGCCATAAACTGTTGGAAAACACAAAGCTCCCACCTCAGGGTTGTATCATTATTCAGACTTTCTCCAGACATTGCACATGTTTCAAAGAACATTTTGCTAAACTCCAAATTCTCACCAACAGGAAAAGCCTTGCAAATTGTATATCCTCGGAAATTGAAACATCTTCTCTTCAAACATTTGTCTGTACATTTATTTATTTCCAGAATTCTGGCATGGATCACCCACTGCAACAGTTTTGCATTTGTTTTTTTTTTCTTCCTGGTCGATTCAATCTGGGTTGTCGATCAGTGTGTAAATGAATCCCTTCGATTCGACAATTGCTCACTCCAAACTAGAAAGCTCAGGGATTCATTCACCGATCACCTTCACTGATGACACAAAACATTAGTGGTACAAGGAGACATGGGGACGCGACAGTGCTCGCAGGGTCAATGCGTTGATGGGGCGGCAGTTCAGCCCTCCTGCTGCTTCGACAATAGAAAGCTCGTGCCCTGGAATCGCTTCCCAATCAAAGGCATGGACAAGAGCTGCCAACGTCAATGCAATGCCGCGCACAGCAATTTGCCTTCCGGGACAGATCCGTCGTCCAGCTGAAAACGGAAGATACTGCAAGTCAGACGATCCCAGGACATTCACATCCTTCGTGAGAAACCTGTCCGGGTTAAACTCCAATGCGTCCTCTCCCCAATCCGCTGGGTTCCTCTGAATTGCATAGAGATCTGTGATTATACTTGTGCCGGCAGGGATGAGATAGCCTCCTATCATCGTGTCTTCCGTATTGTAATGTGGAATCGAGAGCGGAGCGGGATGATGAAGACGGAGCGTTTCCTTCACCACTGACTGCAAATCAGGTCACAGCAAAGTTGAGGTTACACGCACAGACGTCTGCAATTTGAACACGATCTATAGCTGTTATTCACAACCAGGGTGCAGGCAAAGCTCAATGTGCGATACCTGGAGATAAGACAATTCGACCAAAGACTCCTCTTCCACGGGTGAAGAATCTCCAAACTTGCCATCGATCTCTGCACGCAATTTTTGCATCATGTCCGGGTGGCGCAGGAGCTCCAGCAATGACCATTCCAAAGTCACAGCGTTTGTGTCGGCCCCCGCTATCATTACTTCCTGCATCGTCAGAAGTCCAAGCCATCACTCTAAGTACTTCCAGAAACCACAAGTGTAGAATCATTCGATCGTCACATAGAATTAGTGCAGTAGCACTTCAACTTATCCGAAGATCGAAGAAACCCTAAGCGAGGACATGAAATGCCAATTTCCATATGACTTATCAGTCGATATGATTCGCTTTCACAAAATCATGTGCACTGGTTTTCAAGGCTTGGTTTCTTGCGAATCTTAAGAGGAAGGCAAGCTAGGTGAACTTACAACGTTCTGTTCGTTGACGGCACTTTCGGGGACAGAGCCTTCTTTAGCCTTCCGCATCAACACTTCCAGGTAGTCAAGATCCAACTCATCCTCAACATCTGCGTTGTTGGGTGCATTTTTCCTGTACCAATCCTGAAGTCTGGAAGAACTTTCGAGAAAAGGGAAGTAGACATCCTGCCATTTCTTGTTTACACCGAAGACATCCCCGAGAGGCTTGAGGAAGGGGATGACATCTGAAGGATTCTGCTCCACGAGGAGCTTCGAATGTTCCCTACCCAGCCTCCAGAACACATCCGAAGACAATGTCGAATCCCCCGACTTTTCCGAACCGACGAAGGCTTTGTTGAAAGCTGAGCGGCAACTGAGACGGAGGGCCAGTTCTTCCAATTGGTGTCGCAAATCGATCGGCTTCCCGGCTTGAGCTTGCTTCTCGATCAATCCGACCGTCCGCCACACCTCCTCCATTCGGCTGCTTCGTGTCGCCTCCACCCTCCGAGGCAACATGAAATGCCGGTCGCAGATTTGCCGCATTTCACGAGCTTTAGGACCCCAGAGTCCACACGAAAAGGAGGAGTCTCCATCAGGATTCAGGTACTTTATGCATGTGTACATCAGATCATAGATTGGCCGGTGGGCGAATTTCGCGTCCTGCACGAGCAAAACCTCTTTGGCCAAGGCGGCGTTCGTCACTACCACTAATCTGGCGCTGCCGATGTACAAGGTGAAGATGTCCCCGTACTTTTTCGCCAGATCGACGTATGTCTGATGAGGGTGCGTCCCTACCGACGGGATGTTCCCGATGATCGGCCACGGAAACGGACCCGGAGGGAGTTTCCTCCTCTTCGCGTTCATCGTCACCCCATACAGAAACGCTGTCAAGGTTATGCACAACACCGCGACAGCAGATGCCTTCAACAAAACCGGGTAGGATTCCAGGTCTTCCATCCTGCACCCACTCCCGCAAATCTATGCCACTACCCAATCAACCCTTCGCCTGCCAAAGTCCGTCACTGCAAACACAACCATCCCATCATTTTTTCTCTCAATGAACCAAACCAATGAAAGAGTTCACCCAAAGCCAAAACAATCCTGATTCACTTCATCACAAATCCCAAATCTGATCTAGCTAGTCATCTAAAAACAAAATCCTCACAAGCATCATGCTAGCGATAGAATGGACTCAAACCTGCTTGATCGCAACTGATCACTCACATCTCCAGCGCGCTCGACCGCCACCAACCCACACAGAAAGTGATCCAATCCTGGAAATATACAAGTAGACATGAACGCTCCAAGATGGAAGGAGAGGATGAATAGCAGATCAGTGCGCCGATGTAGCCGATATTCGAAGCGAGAGCCCGGGCGAGGGTACGATGAGAATGATCCCGCATCTCCATCGTCGCCCTTGCATCTCCCGTGGCGAGAGACGTATCTGAGAATCGAATTCCATGGGCAAGCAGGAACAGGACAAGGATTCACTGTGCATTCCGGAGTTTCAGTCAACTGGGCCATAACTTCGGCCCATAGTTGACGATGTGTCGTACTGTGTCGTCAGGATGCGCGCTCCGGAATAGTTTATATTTAAGCAAACTTTTGCGGAGACTGGGACACTGGGATTCTCCTCCCAATGGTGGGGACTGCAAACTAACTTTGGCTTTTATCTGCAACTTGATCCTTGACAATTGCGTATGTTGGTGACAGATTTCGGAGCATGGAATATGCATTGAGCGATTCGCAAGTTGGGACGTTGTCGTACGCTGTCTTTTCACCATGTCCTAGGCGAATTTCACAAGTGTCCAATGTAATGTTATCATGGATGGGCAAAAGAATTCTTTGTAAACTCACCTACTTTCTCACCCAAGATGTCACCTATGATCTCACTTTCTTCTTTACCTTATACATATACATGTTTGGAACACATCCTTGAATGCCAATGTGGTGTTTGACCCACTTTGATCGGAGCAGTACATGTTTTGATGTAAGCATTTTGAGTTTCAAGGCATGCATCTTGGGTCACTCTGCACCCACTTTCTAACAAACATGTGAGTTAACAAACAACTCTGATATTGTGTCACAGCTCTCACCACATACACATCATTTTTGACACAAGGATGGCTATGTTGACCAGTTCTATCGCTAAACGGGCGATGCATATCTTGGTTGCTTTGAGTCTTCAAGTCTGACTCTACTCCACTGCTTGTTTGGTTAGGGTCAGTTTTCTGGAAATCCTTACCCTATACCACCTGAAACCACGTTGCTGCAAAGCCTAAATTCAACAAACAGTGCAGACATAGTGTATACAATCCGAAGGCGCAGTCTTTGGTAATCCAGGTCATGCCCATGATTGGTCTCCATGTAAGCATGACAAAACCTTTCAATTTATCACTTGTTTCAGCGCAATCTGGACTGCTGAGAGACTCATGCACAGATCTCAATTGGTGACATGAAGTCTTGATCGAGGCATGAGGTCTGCCAAAAGCTCATCCCCGAACTCATTACTGCTCCATCGATGGTATGCTAAAGAGACACAACTCACGCTGGTCCCAGGAAAGGGACAATAAAAAAATACTGGTTTTCTCCAGGGTACCTGCGCGGCCTCTCGGCCTTCATTCGCTTGACTTTGAGCATTCCAGCATTTTGGTTGGTCCAAGATGTTGGCCTCTCAAAGTTTGGCCATAACCTGAACCGGCCCTGAGGGTACGTCTGGTGGTTTTTCTGTCATGTACCATTTTCTGTGCGTGTGTCGCAAGTAACCATTTTTAAGAATCTGCGAGCGAAGGTACCTTGAGAACCAGCTATGATAAACTCAATAGCTTTTGAGCACCATTACAAGCTAGCCCAGGGCAAGAATGGAGACGACGAGTGCGATGAGAGTGATAGCAGCAGCGCAGACAGCTCCGATCGGCGGGGACGTGCACGCCAACATAAAGCAGCATGTGGCGATGATGCAGGCAGCGGCCAGGCATGGAGTGCAACTGCTGGTGTTTCCGGAGCTGTCCTTGACGGGGTATGAACCATCACTGGCTCCAAAGCTGGCCGTGCATGCGGACGACGACACTACCCTGCTGCTGCTGCAGCCGCTTCGAGAGCAGGCGGCAATGAGTGGCATGACGGCAGTGGTGGGTTTGCCGCTCTCTCTCCCTGGTCGCCCCGGTTGTGTCTTCATCGGTGCGCTTGTGTTGGAGCCGAATGGTGGCGTTTGTGTGTACACGAAGCAGCATCTGGCTCCGAGCGAAGCCTCCGTGTTTGAGGTCGGCATGGGTGGCGCACACGCACAGGTCACTTCCTACTGCACCCTTGCCATTGTAATAAATTCATTCAACAATAGCCTTGTTTTTCTTCTCAGAAAGCTTCTAGTGTGATTTAATTAGTGAAATTCGCTAAGTAGTCCCCAATTTGGACCTCGGTTGGTCCCCAATTTGCCGGTTTTTGCCCAATTTTTTCTTATCCACTAAGTAGAGTAGAGTAGGGATCGTATGCACCAAACTAGGAGTTCTAGATGTAAACTGGGGACCAAATCAGTCTTTTAGAGGTTGGATTGGGCACCAAATCAAAGTGGGCACCAAACCTAGAAAACCATCACAATTGGTGCATTTCTGAGTTTAGTCCCAAGTTCAATTCTAGTGTAAATAGTTGGTGCCCAGTTTGATGTTTGTCCCCAGTCGGACCAAAACTAGGTATATTAGTCCCGAGTCCAACTAAAACTAGGCATATTGGTCCCCAGGCCACACTACTTAACGGATTTTTCTTATGTTTGGTACAGTTTAGGACTCCATTTTTTTACTCTTCACACCCCCTTGACTGAAATGAGTTCCTACTACCTCTGCCATTTCTAGAATTTCATAGCAACAACCTTCTTTCGTTTCTCAGGATATCTCGTTTTGCATTAGTAGTGGGGTTTAATATGTTTGGCTTTCAAGGAGTACTCAATCAGTTGGTGCAGTTTATGCCCCCATCTTTGCACGCATGAAATTCTCTATTAGCTAAAATATTATGTGCACTTTGTGGGCTGGAGCGAGCAGGTGGCTGGTCAGCAAGTGGCAGTGGCAATATGCTATGATACGGCACACGCTAGCCATCCTGCTGCAGCAGCGGATATTGGGGCCTCGATCTACGCCGCGGGGATTTGGAGCACCCCAGAAGAGGTAGACATGATCAAAGCTCGGTTTGAAGGGCATGCGTTGCGACATCATCTAACAGTGGTGGTGGCCAACTACGGCGGTCCCACTGCAGGTGGTGCCCCCTCAGGTGGTGGAAGTGCAATCTGGTCTGCACTTGGCACTCTTGTTGTCAAGGCTCCCAAGAGTGGAGTCTCTCTTGTCGTTGCTACCCACGTTGGTTACCAGACTTGGTCAGGAAGTGTGATTCACGACATTCCTCTCTCTTGAGTTGTGGTAGTATGAACACCTATTCTTGTGCATTTAAGGAATTTTGCGTATTTCTAATGGGATGTAGATGTTAATTTTTTAATAATACCGTTTTAGCAAATTATATTTTTTTCATTCTATATGAATAAATTATGAAATTTCAAAGTTTTGTATGGTTAAACACCTATTTGTATGTATAGAACCTTTCTAAAAGTGTGCACAAGGACAACTCACCTTTTGGTGGCTTGTGCAGGTCAATGAGTGCCTTTGTATTGAAAGAAATAGAATCTTGTGTGCACAATAATAGGTGAGGCACAAGTATGAGTGTTCTTACCTTAATCTCCTTGCAGGTTTGTCTTTTGAATTTGTTGAAGAAATGGTAATATTATAGCTTGGTGCCATTATGCACTTGCAACTGTGGGTAACTTGGAGAGGATTAGTTTGAGACTCGAGCTCCATGTGCACAATTATGAATGTTTATTGTTTTCCTACTCATGTATCTCTTGATTGATTTAGATGTTGGATGTTGCATGCAATTTAAACCCTAAAACCCTAAAGCGACTCGATTGATGTTTTTGATCAATCAAGGTGCACTGCCATAATTGGTCCGTTGCCATCAAAAATTCTAACTACGTCACATCATTCAAGTATCCCGAGCTTTGGAACTATGCCACAAAGATGATTGCCAACATGCATGATACTATTGGTAATATAGCTAGAGTAGAGTCTCATCATTCTAAAAGGTAAATCTCTTGGTTATTTCATAATCAGTATGCCTATGTTAATGAGCAATTAGTATCATCATCCAATAAGGTAAAGGTTTAATGTGCAAGCAACAAAGATTAAATTCATCAATGTGAAAACAATTGATTCACAACACTTCACCTACGCAAGCAAATTTCACAAGCAAATTGAATTTGGATACATCGTGCTGTAATGTAATGACGAAGCTTCAGAGACCTAATAAGAAGGTATCTTCATCAATGTTTAGAGCAAGTAAGACTACCATATATAGACATCTCTAAACCATAAAAGTTAAAAATTATGTCACTTGCTTGCAAGTCATTATCTAACCTTGAAACTGTAGAAGGACCAAACATGTAATCTGGTAGGCAAGCTACAATCTAACTTGACACCCATTGTTTAATAGCGAAGTGATCACAACAACTACATATATTTAGAAGAAAACAATTTTAAAGTAGCGATCACAATTCTCCAATTTACCTTTTTTGTAAATCAAACAAGCACTAATCAAAACAAAGCATTAGGGGAAGTTTGGGGTCTCCAGAAGGCCTTTGCCATGAAATATATCTGTGCCTGAATTTTTGCCATGCCCGTGCACTTTACCTGCTGGCACCAATGGTGCCAGCAGGTCGCCAAATGCTGCTAGCAGTGCCAGCAGTTGGCATTTGGGGGGTCCAGCCAATCGCTTCCCTTCCCCACCCCACCCCACCCCACCCCACCCCCCCATTGGACAATACAAGCAGTAATGACACTGTCACCGAGCGTGTCCCACTGTTGTCACCCCATTGGATAGTACTTACTGGATCCTGTTGTCAGCGGGGCGAATCCTGTTGTCAACGGGGCGAATTTTGTTGTCAGCGGGCAGGATATCCACCAATGAGATTTCGCAGAGAAGTGTCAGCGGGCAGGAAGCTCACCTAATTCAGGCTGTCTTACGAGGCCTTCTAGAGACCCCATTTTTCCCCTAATGAATAGAATAAATCAACAACTCTTTCTTCAAAAAGCGAAATGAGGAACCCAATGATACATACATTCTCCATAGACACGGACTTCCCATATGGCAAACCAACACTATCAAACTCAAACACATGAATCAATCCTTTCTTTAAAAAGCAAAATGAGTACTTACACTCTCCATCTAGATACGGGCTTCCCATCTTCAACCATAATCTTGACAATTGTTCCTGATTGATCAACCTCCACACAAACCATGAAATGTTAAACTACCACCAACACTAATATCACAAAATCACCATGAGAATGGTGGCACTAATATCACAAAACCAACAAGAGAATGGTGACGATTTGGCTCACTTCAATCTTGTTCATCAACTTAATTGCTTCAACGATAGAACGATTTGGCCTTCTATAACCTTGTCTCTAACCTGTGAGAAAAACAAAAGGGTGAGCAAGCAATGTTGAGGAAGAGACAGTATACGGAGAATGAGAATGGGGGAGAAATGGTGGTGACCTTGACATATGGGGGTTTGCCAGGGCCAGTGCACTTCTAGAAAGTGCCAGCCATGGGGGAGAGCATGGGCGGGTGCTCGGCAGCCAAGGGAATGGCATCGGAAACAGCAGGGGCAGTAGTAGCGGCAGTAGGAGTGAAAGGAGCAGTAGAGGCGGCAGAGGCTTGCTGTTCAGGGAGAGGTATCCGGAGAACATGGTATGCGCCATCACATGCGGTCCCTACCAGTGTTGTTCGGGTATCAGAATTTAGAGATACCAGCCGGTTCCAACTAACAGAGATTCCGTAGAATCCAAGAGAGGGCGGGTGTAGGGTATTTGAAAACCGTATTTTTTAAAATCATTACCAATATCAATCTAAACGTTTCCTGTGAGTAATAGCAAAATATCAATAGCTCAATATCACCACAGCTAATACCAGGGCAATATGCACACGAGTATGGTATTAAAAATCACTCATACAAAAATCACTCAAAAATCACTCATACAAAAATCACTCAAAAATCACTCATACAAAAATCACTCAAAAATCACTCAAAAATCACTCAAAAATCACTCAAAAATCACTCATACAAAAATCACTCAAAAATCACTCATACAAAAATCACTCAAAAATCACTCAAAAATCACTCATACACATATCACTCAAAAATCTCTCAAAAATCACTCAAAAATCACTCAAAAATCACTCAAAAATCACTCATACACATATCACTCAAAAATCACTCATACACCATACAAAAAACTCATACACCAATCAAATAATTCGCAGATCTATCTTTGATTACACTGTCGAACAAAATTGACACATTTCTTAAGCCAGATCATTCTTCTCCAGAAACCTAGCAAACCGTTACGAACCTCGCAGTTTCATTACAAGAATTGCAATCACTCGACTGCATACGATATTGCAATCACGGAAGAGGTTGAAGCAAATGCGGCAAAAATGTATTGAGTGAACTAACTTCTCAAAATGTACAAAACTCATGGAGCCATTATTGGCCTCCATGCTACAAAATATTCCTGTCATATACCGTAGTCCATCTGATGAACCAAAAAAACCGTCGAAGCGTTGCGGACATACCTTCACATAGACCTCAAAAATCAAACTTCCACTGAAACAATGATGTATTCAGAACCTGGTGATCACCCACTCCTAACTGAACACCAACTGACCCTCTTACATCGTGCATTTCAAGTCCAGGCAATGCAGATCTTCCTGCAAGACTAAATAGCTGCCACAAGCTATTACAGACTACATGTAAAGGAAAACTCCAAAAACCATCCTCCACTGCCATCAACACATACCCACTTCTGTCTCAAAATTGATCGTCTCTGCACAGTCATTCATGCTCGCCACAAGCAATATCGCACCAAATTCCTCGCCACAAGCAATATCGCACCAAATGCCAAAAACCAAACGTTGTCCCCATACATTTCCTGCTCTAGTACCAAGGCATAGCTACCGATTGCTTGCAGAAAACACTAAACACTAAAGCGAGGAAAAGAGAAAAGAAGTGATTGTCCTAGGCAACCTGGACCAACAGCAACAGCGGCAACCATCTACTCCTCACAGTCGGAATCTTTGGCAGCTTCAAAAAAACCAGCATCTTCAAGCTCATCTTCGGCAGCATCAAGTAAATCAGCCTCCCTCCTGTAGAACTCCTGTACGTCCTTTGCAACAACCTCACACTCATGACGCGCATCATCAGGCCAATTTTTGAAGATCATGATCAAAGAGTCTAAGTTGTCCAGCCCTAGGCGGCAACGACGAAGGCCTGTAAGCACGCCAGTAATACTGAAGATGCGCTCAGTTTCAATTTGCGATCCTGGAATTGCCAGAATCTGCCGGGCCAAGAATGCCACAGATGGAAAACGACTTCCATTCTCCTTCCACCAAGTCAAGGGCTTCTCTACATCTGCAGGAACCACAGTCAAGTGTCAGAAAAGGGACAGTTCAGCTGTAAGGATGCCCTCGCAAGCTTCCTCCGTTGATGCTGCATCACCGAACAGTACGTTGGATGACCTCGGAGCAGGAGCAGGGGCTGGAAATCCGCCAGGGTTCAAGACTTTGTGTACCTTGATCAGAAATGGAATCAGCACCGCCGTATCACAGCTCTGTACAATCTCCTTCGCCTTCGCAACGCCGATGTACTCAATGATGCACTCCAAGCCCTTGAAGCGTGGGTCTAACATCAGAGCCAACATGTTGTGAGCCTTGGACTCGTTGAACACATCAGCAAAGGCAAGAAAGGGTTTCAGAACTCCAATAGCCTGGCGGGCCATCTTCATCTTCAGCATCTCAATCTCGGACTCGAAGTCGCCAACTCGGAGTGCAGGAATAGCCAACGCACACTGGTCATGGACATCCTGTAACTCCACCGAGACTCGAAACGCCACAGCAAGGGCATCAGAGAGTAGCCAGTACCCACGAGTCTGGTTTAAAATGCACTGCTTCACAATGGCATTCAGAGTCCCGGTAACAGTCCTCGCTACTACCCACGTGAGTCCACTGGGAACACGTTCCTGCAATTTAAGAGACTGCCGCCTGTAGCAGATGTTGATGGCGTCCACGTGCTCCAACGTTTCTTAGAATAGCACCACCTTCGAAGCAAAACGAGTCTTCACAGGGGTTTTGAGTTTCCGACTAGGCACTCCAGCCTCAATGCACGCCTTGTTCCATTCACTGCGACCTACGCCAGACTTCTTGGTCCAAGTGATACACGACTGCAGCGATTTCTGAGCAGTCTTCAAGGAGACCTTCTTCATACCCACACACACCTTCTCCTCGGTGGTTGCGTACTGGCAGACCTTCGACATGATGTGCCAGAAACAAGCTCCACTGTAGGGTTTGGTAATGTCGAGAACCGCACGGGACACCGTTGTCTGCAGAGCATGGTGGAGTGTGGCCAAATTGGCACCTTCGTCTTTCACACAAGCGATTACCTTATCTCGCAACTGAAACTTATCCAATAGAGGCTTCACGATCTCAGCCAACGCAGCACCAGATGTATCTTGCGCTTTGAAGAGGCCCACTGTAACGTGCCGAGGCACCCAACCCTCGTCGATGAAATTAACAACCACCGCAAAGGTATCCCAACCGCACCTGGACATCCACAAATCGAAGGTGATGGTAACTGTAGCACAACTTGCAATTGCAGGCAACACATACCTGCACATCCCAATTCACAACGTTCAGAATAATCTTGCTTCCCTTAGTCCCAACACATACCACAGAAGTAGTCATGCATTTCTGAGCACACATCCTAACAGTACGAGGCATGACAAACCAACTCAAGAGAAAACAAAAACGAGCAAACCAGATCACAGAACAAACTCATAGGCAACTCGCTTAACTAGATGTGACAGTTCAGGTTCGTTGCAACGACATCAAATTCTAAACATGAAGACACTCGGTCAGCACGAAATCTGTCAACGTTATGAAGCCACACACTGATCATTGACAAATATTCATGTGTCTGCATCCAAAACATTTAAAGCCCATCTCAAGAGAATACTCACACCTTGTAGCTCAAATTACGTGAATCAAACCAAAGTGATCCTAACATTTCACTGCTAACTGAGATCAATATTTGCACCTGGTTTATTGTCAAGAAAGAACATCTAGAACTAAGGAAAAATTTACAAAAAACTGAGCTGTGCAAGATCCAATGATGAGCCTCAGATTCTCTAAAAACTCTTCAGCTAAGTTACATCCAAAGCATACCAAAATCAGATCACTTGTTGAACCATCATGAGTTACGATCAGCTTTCCTAGTGAGTGCGGCAAGAAATCTAGATAGAATGGAAGCAGCCTGGGATCAGTACAAATGATGTTTACCGATGGGCATGTAAAATTCGAACTGTTTTCAATGCAACAAGCAGTCAAAGAATTACACATTACAAGCGACGAGTGTAGTACTACCATACATGCGAGGGTCGATGGCCATTGCTGGACCAAAACTATAAATTAATTTACTTGTAGACAACAAGCATAGACTACTCCTGCTCTCCGCAAGTTACTACTGATGCACAGTCTGTTACTGGGGTTTGTAGTGCAGGATTTTAGGGGCGTGGTTATTGAATTGGGGGCGTGGAGGAGGGGGGGAAGAAAGAGCTGTTTTTTTGAGTGTATGGGCCAGAGGGTCTTGCCGGCCTCGGAGGGGACGCCCCGGAAGCTGTTGGTGCGAGGAGGTTGAGGGGGGGAGCGGGGGAGGTGGAGGAGCCGCTCATGCGGTGGTGCGGCAATCATGTCGAAGAACAAAGCCAAGGAGATGTACTGGTGAAAATAATCTTGGAAACATCGAAACTCTGATCAGCCTCGGATCTGTCGACTAGGTGCTACCTGAAATTTTAAAAAAGAAATTTAAAAAAAAAAAAAAATTAACTAAACCTCGAACAGACCCCAGCACCTTGTCCTCGGGACCCCAACACCTCAATGTGCTCGGGACCCCAGCACCTTTTCCTCGGGACCCCAGCACCTTGTCCTTGGGACCCCAGCACCTTGTCCTCGGGACCCCAGCACAGCCCCAAACTCAAACAGCGATTTATGACTCTGGCCTTTAAGACTACTTTCCACTCAACAGACTGACATACATCAACCTTTAGTTGCAAGATTAACAACCAATGCTGCTGGCACAATCCCTCCAAACCTCTCTCCAATTCTACATGCAAACTCCCATTGAGCACACTCCCTCCCTTCGACAAAACACACTCGTCGCAGTGCATCAACATATAGGCAACTCGTAATTTAACAACCCAAATATACCTCTCTATCGTCTTCGCAAACATCGCGGGAATGTGATCATTCACGAGCTGCCTCCGACTTGGGTACACCATACGTGGATCCAAGCGCATGACAAGACGGCGGAACCACGAACTCTCCACGGTGCTCAAAGCTTCGTAATCCTTGGCAATAAACAGGACCACATCTTCAATGAACCGCAACTGCTGCACATCGTTCTTGTTGTAGGGTTTGTTGTTACCAAAAAATGATGTGATATCAGAAAGGGGCACCACCTTCCTTCTCTTCGACTTCTGTCTGGAACTCTCTGCCTCTGCTGTCTGCAGCTTATACCTCTCCAAGTCGCTCGGGTGCTCATTCGTCAAATGCTTCTTCAGACTTGTGATTCCATGGTTAGGGTTATACTGCACGTAGCCCTTTCGTGAACGAGTGCTGCTGCGGGAGTTGCTGGACTCCGCATGTCCCGGGTGGCATACTGTGCACTTCATCGTTTGGGTCGCCTTCACGTCAACTCCGTTCTCCGAATCTCTTAGGCGAAAGAAAGCCCACACCGCAGAGTTGCGATGATAAGGTACCCAAAATTTTGCATTCGCCATGAGCCCACCGTAGCGTACTTCCCACGCCGCCTCATCTTCGGCAGCAACAGTCTCCTCAATCGGACGCAGAATGTCGCCGTGTCTCTCCTTTGCAGCTTCGTCACACTCAAGTTCAACAGAATCTTCCTGCAACAAACTTGTGTCGTCATGACTAGGCTGGTAATCGGACGACATATAGTGATGCTTCGGAAAAGAAACCCTGGACTACAGCAAGTACTCACCCAAACATGCAAGCAAGCAGATCAACTCGCATGGTATTTGCAATTCTCACACAGATAATTGGAAGCTTACATGCCCAATACCAAAACAATTAACGTTTAGAACAAAACAACAATTGATTATCGTACCTCACTCACCAAGCCGTCAATAACACCGCGCCTTCAAAGTGCAGCAAGGGCAGCCCCCACTCCGCCCCTCAACATAACACCCACGATCTCAGCCAATGCCGCTCACAATTACACAGACTCTAACAAACCCTACCTTGCACATCGTACCCTCACACAGGGAATCCAAATCTAAATATCAATTAAGCCCCTACAAAATCACCGCAGTCGGGTACACAATGCAGTATCTCAGAGACGCAGTGAGGGGCAACATACATAAACCCTACTTTGAAGCCCATGCACGTAACCCTGTATTGGTTCCGTGAGACCCGGTTCATACCCAGTATTGATACCCGGCTAAACCCCCTACGTCAAATGCTGCAGTGCTAGAGGTGGAGGCAGCGCTTCCTTCTTGCGAATGATCACCTCATAGTCCTTTTGATTCAATTCTAATTACTCCACTATGTCCCTTGTGTCCACTAACATGTACCAACATTCTCCAAAAGCATAAGCTTCCAATCCTAGCCCAGGACAGTCTTATCATGCTAGAATTGGCTCATGCAAAGCAAGCGAGATTCCACTCAAGACTCTTTATTCTGCAGTGATAGTCTAGGCTATTGAATCAGTTGTAATAATCCATTGAACTGTGTTATGCAGCCTCAAAGCTCCACTAAATGCAAGAAAGACACCTTTATGACGCCGACATCTCTTACAATGAGGTCATCATCTCTTCAGTTGTGGTAGTGGGAACACCTATTCTCGTGCATTTAAGAAATTTTGCGTATTTCCAGGAGGATGTAGATGTTAATTTTTTAGATGCAGATGTAGACCTCATTTCTTACAGTGTCTCATATCTTGAATTAAAAGAAAGTGAAAAGTGTCTTGATGAGGAGAGAAGTTTGAAACCAAGTTGTGACCTTCAGATGAGACAAAAGATACATCAGAGGTTGGTGACAACATCTCTTTGGTCAACTAACAAGCAAAGGAAAAAGTTGGCTGATAAGAGGGCAAAGCTGGAGGCGCAATTGAAGGACAAGGAGGATAAGAAGAAGGAGAGGGAAGAGGAGCTCAGGTTGAAGAAGGAGGTTTCAACACGGTGTTTTGAAGACTTAGCAAAGCTTGTTTTGAAGGAAGGACCAGAGAAGCTGCTTTTCCATGTTGGTATTTCTCCTTCTCGCAACAGCATGCCATCAACCATGGCTCCAGTGATTTCTGAAGTACATCTTTCTATTGCTCCCATTCCTTTGCAGATGGTTTTACACCATCCCTGCATCTAAGTAGAAGATGTACAGTGTGGGGTAGAGGTCATCAATGATAGTCCATCAGGAATTCTGGAGTTATTTACCAATATCACCGGGGGTAACAAGCTACAGATTTGGTTGAAGATTCACGAGTAGATTATGGATCACTAGAGGAATAAGATTTGTCACTTTAGGGGCGTGTGATTAATACAATCATGGTCGATCTTAATTTATTTGATGTGCCAGTGGATTTACCAGTTCGTGGCATTAGCCTTTATGAGGAAATTACTTAATGGAATCGCCACCCAAAAAGACTTGTATCTGGCGTGGAGGGGAAGTATGAGTCTCATTGGATTGAGCATTATTTTGATTTTGCTTCTCATTTTTTTCAAAATGATGGAGCGGTCATAGTTTTTACTTCAATTCAAAGTTTATTTCTAACGAGCTCTTGTCTTGGGCGGATTGGGCGGACTTTGGAGAGGAGAGTAGGTGCTTTGCAATCAATGGCCTTCCATTGACTATACCAAATAATCCTTCGTGTATTCACAAGTGCTTTATGGTGAAGTCCTTTGTCTGGAGAGAGAACGTTCGTGAAGGTGTCCCAACATCTAGTTTAGTTCTCTATGATAAGCGAGAATTGGTAGCTCAAGGCATCCAATTGTCATCTGATGGTCATCTCACAAACCTCATTAGTGTGGATTCTCTCCCAGTTGAACCAGGAAATTGGCCCGGGGGAAGCACTAGATGTTGTGTTTGAGGATCACGTGCGTTCAAAACTTCAAGCCCCTATTACATGGGGGCTATGTATGTAAATTTTTTGGATTATCGTAGGCCTATGTTTACCTAAATTTCTAAATTCTGATCATTTCATCTGCCCTACCTTTCATTATAATTTTTTTGTTGGACTAATTATTTGTAGGCTATCTTCATTATAAATACAACAGCAAACCCTATTTTCTAGAGGTGTAGACATAAATTAAACAAAATTGCACAATATTGAGTCTACAGAACAATGTATTGAGTCTATAGAACCCTAACGCGGAATGCCGCAGTTCATCCTTAAGATGACATTTATTTCATCCACCATTATTCATTAGCATATTCGGACACTGGATCCCAATAAACCACCCTACTTTACTTCCAAAAATATTGAAATCTAATTTTATTTTTTGGCAAGCCTATTGTAGATAAAATATTCTACTAAAATTTAGTGTTATCATCTACCCTTCATTATTTATAAAATCCCTAATACCCATTTTGAGATTGCTAATTTACTTCGAAGCCTTTTCTAAATTTTAAGACCAAGGCAATTATAATACCCCTTCATTTGATTGCACGTTAACAAAAAAAAAGGGGGAGTGCTCTCCCCGGGGAAATTGGAAGCCATTTAGAGAAGCTCGTGAGAAGACTGCCAATCTTCTCCAGGCTCTTATTGACCTTTGCACCGTAGAGAATGATATTGTCATGGACATCACCGCATCAACAGGTATATTGTATATCCTTTTACTTAAAATTAACATGTTTATTTATTTCCAATGTTTTATGGTTTACCAATCTTTTATTTAATCTTCAAGTGCATCCATTCGTGCTTGCAAAAGCATCAACTGACATGTCATTGCCTTTGAATATGACTATGTCTTGTGCAAGGAAGTACTGGTTCCCCTCCTTCCATAGCTTGATAAAGTCTAGTCAGAGCAGGCCTTGTTTGCCTTTTCCAGGAAGTGTCCCTTGGAAGATGGCGATGAGACTGAGAAGAAGACAGCTCCTAAGCGCTCTGTAAGTAAGTCTATACTATGAGTTTTCATTGTTTCTAGCAATTTTTTGTTAGATATAAATTGTTTTCGTATTGCCTCCTATTTTTTTGCTTCAGATGGAGGTCAAAAGCGTTGAAGTTCCAAGGAATTGTCTCAAGGTATCTGAGCAAGATAAGAAGTCAGGCTATCCGTCCTTTGAAGCTTCCTTACCACGCAAAGAACCTTGCACAGGCAATGGCAGCGGCTCCTTCACCACTATCTTCTCCAAAGCATTGTAGTCCAAATCGTGATGCAAAGCAATATTTTGAGTTATTTGCAAAGGTAGATAATATGGTACTATTTGATGAAAGTGACTTTGATCATGGGAACATTGAGGCAACTAGTGATAACAGTTCTTCTAGTTGATTAATCCTGTTATTCAAAGATGTGTGCCTTTTCATATTTTAATCTATTTTCATTTCTTATATTTGATTCTTACTTTATTATGTATGAAATTTAATTGTGTATGATTACTTCTATTTTCATGACTTTGGACTTTATTTATAGTATATAGGTGCCGTATGAAGCCTTTTGCAATAATAACATTTACACTTCAAGTATTCTCTAGGCAATAGTTAAAAAACTTGACTCTAATAACCCTCACGGAAATAGGGAATGTTCATGTGATCTAATGCAATTAATGGTACATTATTCTTAAAAAATATTGAAAAAATTAACCATGGTCACAGGACTTTGTTCTCAATTTTAATGAAATTCTAATGATTTTTTTTTCCAAATTATTAAAATTTTGCGCTTGTTGCTTACCGCTTGTAAGATAGCATTCCTGCAATTTTGTTATGTCATTAGTTCAAAGCATGTTCAATACAAATGAGGGATATCTTGCAAATATTGAATCCATTGATTCTGTAGCCTTTTAGAATAGAAAGTAGGGTGACTACAACAAAGACTAAATAAATAAATGAATAAAGTAGTGCACAAATAAAAAAACCAAAAAGACCAAAAGAAGTGCACTTTGATTCAGTTACATGTCCACCGAAGCAAGTTGTGTTGTTGCAATTAGTATTTTGACGCATGCTTAAGCAAACACAAGAAACATGTGGACCTAAATATGAGAGTGGGTTCTAAGACAATAACAATCCACATATTTTTTAAATGAAGTATTGTAAAGAATTACAAAGAATGTTATTTCTATTTGTATTTTCTATACTTAAAAGTATCCAATTTTTATCATTTTTATCATAATGAAAAGGACGTCAAGAGAAGATTCATCACTAGTATATAGAATTAGGAAATTTTGTTGTTGGATATGGATCCTATTTTGTAAAATTTGTCAATATGTTGTAGAGGGTTCTACACTAAAAATGACTATAAAAAAGATACATTTGAAAGGTATACAAAATGAATAGATGAACATTATTCTTTGTATATTTAGACAAGGGCCATTGATGCTAAAGACCTTAATGGAATATATGTATTGATTAAGAAGTATATTTGGATTTTTGCGCTTAGAAATGAAGATAGAAATAGGAAGATACAAAAAGCAACACCTGTAAGCAATATGACCTTCTTGTACACAAATAATAACAAAAGATAACTTAATTTGGAATATTTTGACAACAATATGTATTTTTAACCTAAACTTCATATAATTTGAATTAAAAATTTGGAAAAGAAAACCAGTTAACCTTATCAACAAATGTATACCAACAAGGATTAAAAGCCATCTTCCACATGTTAACTTTCAAGTTCATGATGTACTTTACTATTGTCTAGTGCTAATAATGGAATATCATTGGAAAATTTTAAAATACAATGATATAAGATGTTAAAATGACAGGTAGCATGATATATTCAATTAACTATTTGATTCAAAACAGTAATAGAAGTCACATCCTTAATCATTTAACCCCTAAGTGCCCAAGCATGTTTTGGATCTCATTGTCTCAAAACCTTAAAAACAGTGATTTTTGACCACCTTGTTGGGATTGAGGTATGGTCAAGTTTTTTAATAATTTCTTCTACTTTTAACCGTAAGATCTTGAACCTAAGTATTGTCAGTACTCCCTCAAAAACATTCAACCGTTGGATCTTTATCAATAGTGAGATAATAACGTTCAAAGTTGATGCTTTTTTTTTTTTTTTTTTGCCTTGGCCGAAAGACATACTCAACTTTGTGCCAAGGGGGACTTGGTGATCATTACTCCAAACATTTTGCTCATATTTTTATCCATGTAGGTAACTAAGTTGGGCACCTCCATGCAAAATTTTGGAGACTCATTTTGATTTTTTGGCCTTCATGCAAATTCTTTTCCAGAAGGAGGTATAAAATCCACAAATATGGTCAAACTTAAATAACGTTAAAGATTTTTGGTTTGCAAAAAAAATGAACGGTAAAAAGTTACATCTATGAGTTTTTGAATTTTGGAAAAAAAAAATTCTGAAAAATTCCTAAATCTCAAATTTTGACAATTTTTGAAAGGAGAAAATGTAAAATTACAAAAAAAATTGAAGCTTGTTCATGTGATTTTGGAGGCTGCCCTTCTAAAATTGGTAAATTTTTTTACTTGGGTCACTTTGGATTTTGAGTAGTGATTTGATTATGAACATTATTCAATTTTTTTTTTAAAAAAAGACCTAATTTTAGACTGCCCGTTTTGGACTTGAAACCTAAAATTTCTAGTTGAAGGTTCTAAAATTGGAATTTGACTTTTAAAATTTTACCACGTACACATTGCGGTAAAGGGAGCATCCAGTAAATTTTTTAGGCAAAAATATTAATTTTAACCTCTTCATCTAAGCTGCCCGAAACTGCAAAAAGCTAGTTTGGCTTTCTTGGGCACTTCGGGGTTAAAATCTACAGGGTTGTTAAACTAGAAGTCCGACCAGCCCCACGTCATGTTTTGGAAATGAAATCATGGCCCATGGGCCTATAGAAGAGGGAGGTATATAATGGAGGATTACAACTTAAAAGGTAATGAGAAGCTAACAAAAAATAATATACTTTAATTTGAAGGCATTATTTTGTTACCTAATAAAATTGAAGGAGAACTCGACATGGAGTTCACTTACATTAATATGACAAGTTTGTATATTTTTGGCTTTAATTTTATATTGCAAGACAAACCTTATATTTCATGGAAATGCTCTTTTCCTAATTACTTGACTCTTTTGGTATTCAAAATTATGTCCATTGTAGTTTGTTTATCTTTTCATGTACCATCATATTCTATGTAATTTCAATTAACTATTTTCTAATTGTTGTCTTTTGCTTTATCTAATCCTCTAATCTTTAATTTTTTTTCCCTTCCTATGATATTATTTTTATTTAGTTTCTTCTTTTGTCATAATGTTATTACCATGACATGATTTTCTCTATTCACTTCAATGTACTCCTTACTTCTTCGTATATCTCATTTCCACTTTTGCAATTTTTTTTATATTTTTATATTTGATCTTTTATTCTTATTCTTTTCTTGATTAATTATTCCCTCTCATATATTTTTTAAAATTTTTATTTTTACTCTAAATATCTATCTTTTCTATACACATCTATTTCCTTTGAACCTTTTCCCATTGCAATTTGTCTATCTTGCGGTTATTTGTTATGTTTTCATTTACCATCATATTATTTTTTATTCCAATTGTTTGTTTTTTTTATTACTGTCTTGTACATAATATAATCCTTAATCTTTAAATTTTTTTTTCTTTCTTCCAATAAATAAAAAAAATAAGATAGAATGGGAGACAGATTGGAGGAATATTAAATAAATAAGTAAATAATGGAAGAGGAATGGAAGAAAAGGAAAATGAGCAGATAGAATGGAAGAAAAATGTCAAAATAAAAAAATAAAGAGAAGATAGAATGGAAAAATAGTGTAATAATAAAAAAATAAAATGATAGAATGGAAGACAAATGGAAGAATACAAAATAAATACATACTTAAATAGATAAATAAACAAATATAAATTTTCCATTACTTCTTTTTATTTTTCGTAGAAGCATTCTGTAGTGATACTCTATCTTTTACATTAGCTAGGATCCAGAACAACAGAATACTAAAAATGGAATATTAATATGAATGATAATGATTTTAAAGAAGTGAGTTGTTTAATCTCTATAGATATTATTTTTGGCTATGAAGTATGTGTTTATATATGCACATTTAGATTCCATGTATTATGTCTTTCATCCATAAAAGTAATGATTTTGAATCTCCTTTAAGTTGGAAAAAATTCATAAATCTCAGAATAAAAAATCGACCAGATTTGTTAAAGTCTAAGCTATAGGGACTCAATGGTTGTCTAAAAGGAATGGAAGGCAAACAATGAAGCATTCACTAGCCCAAGTACTCAAATGTAATAGCATATGGTCATTCCAAAAGAAAGAAACATTTCTCTTAATGTCTACTCCCAAACCTTCAAAATTCACCCACCCTTCTAATTAAACCTCCACCCTTGTCATATGGCTTGATTTTTTAATTGATTAATTGATTAATTAATTAATTATTATTAGAGCTATAATTCATTGTATTTAAATTTCTATCTTTTATCATTTATAATGAAATTTTTGTCTACCATCTCCAACTTCTAATTCAAATTTACAAGGTTCCTAAATTCTAATCAATGTGTCCTCCAACCTCCCTCACACAATTTCAACCTCCATCTAATTTTATTTGAATTCTAATTTCTAAGTGTTGCCTCCTCTACAACTTACCTTCTATATCCTCCCATTTTTAAATTCCAAGTTTATCCCTTATTTAATTCCAATGTTTCATCTTTGATTCATATTCTCTATATATCACCCTCCGCTCCCTACCCAATCCAATTTTCATTCCTTTGATTTTCTCCTATAACTAAAGTTTCCACTACCATCTTTGAACGTCAACTAAAAACTTCAATCCGGAACTATTAAATACAATAGTTTAAAACTATTCCCATTATATCCCCCCAAGATAGATAAGATCCAACTCTCCAAAGAATCTTTTGGACATTCTTCAGCCAACTAATGCATGTGTCAGAAACCTCTTCATTTGGACTGCATGAACAAAACTACATGTCCAAAAATGGAAGGTCTAGGACTACTTTGGTTTTGCTAAAGAGGGAGGGTGTGAGGAAGGGAAGAGAGTTAGGGAGGAGAAGAAGTTGTTGAGAGAAAGGAGAGGGGAGAGTACTAGGAGAAGGAGCGGCCATCCCCCTCGGATAAAGGACGGCCAATGGCTTTAGTTTTACAAAAACATAATGGAAACTTTAACGCCCCATATCTTCTTCAAAACTTGTCCAAATTGGGTTTATGACATGTTTTTTGGCATCTACAGGAAATGTAAATTCCCAAAAAAAACCTCATAAGCCCAGTTTGAACAACTTATGAAGAAGTTATGGACATTTTAAGATTTGGGGCGTTTTCTCAAATGTGGTGGCCAACGGAGCGGACAGCCTAGGCGACCGCGTGACGCGCCAAGGGCCCTTGTGGCCAACGGCCTTTCGCGACCGCCCCGATGGCCGCTCCTACACAGTCCGATGCGGGCCGTCCGCTTTGACGGGGCGCGAGGTCGGCCACGGCGGTCCTCGCTAGTGCCACTCCGCCTCTACGTGAGAGTGGCGGAGCCGATGCCACCCGCAGCCGGAAGCACTCCTGCCACTCCCACTCCAATTTAACTTCGGGGTGAAACTTGTATGTGTGATTTATTTTTTCTAAGTCACAAGACATCCTAATGCCCTTGCGGACGTCGAGCGTCCTGACAACCCAGAATATCTAGTATATTTGTTGCAATAATGTAGGCAATTATCCACTACTTAACAAAATAAATAAGAAGTTGGTTTAATTTATTAGTTTCTTTTACTTTATTTTGAAAATTACTAAAATAATCCTTAAATGGCTAAGAAACAATCTAATATCATGAAAAATAATTTATTCCATTTTTGTGTTTTGCCTCCAAATTTTGTAATTTCTTAAATTTGATTTTTTACAATAGTTCTTTGACAAACCAACAATTTTACTACAATATCCATCCAAGTTGTTGGAAAGTGAGTGCAATTTTCTATTAATATTGTCTCAAAACTTGCTTATTTTGCAATCACAATATACATGACTAATACAAGCAAGTGAGATTTGTTGTACGGTTATATTTGCCTTAACCTTGAAAATATTCTAAATTTCTTCTTTTGAAATCTTTGCTTTATGAATCCAATATAACTTTATTTGTTGAGGATTGAAAAATTTCGACTTCCAAAGTTAGAACTCATTTCAATTTTGAATAAGAAGGTGTCCATTCCTTGTGTGCCAGATTTTGGTTGTGGTAGATGTGCTTGGTATTTCCAAAATATTTTGGTAATGGTAAGAGCTCAAATTAAAAAATGCTACAAACATTTTATTTCAAGTGAGCTCAAATTATAATGAAAATTTCATCCAAATAGCCATACAAAAGCTTATAACTGTTACTTAAGTAGAAAGATACAAAAAAATAAAGAAAAAATAAATTCTAAGACATTTTAAGTCATAGAGATTTTTTTCATTGTAATGGAAGCCTTGACTCTTCTTGGAATGCAATATTTTCTTTGTAAAAATTCTTTTAAGTTTTATGGGACCTTAAGGAAGCGTCTACACTCCCAACACTGGGAACGTAGACGCTCCCTGAGATCCCATGAGGCGGGAATGCCAGGATGTCCCCGGAGAGACCACGGTTCGAATCCTTGTGGCCCTAGAGTCGAAGGCAACGATTTGGTACAGTGAACCAGTTCTGGCGCGGTTGCTTTTGAACATGATTTTCACATTAAGTTTTTTCCCTTTTTATTATGCTTTTATTCTTTAACCCTAATTTTGGAGAATTGGAAAGTTGGAGTCGTGTGCAACTTGATTTCCCAGAGTTCTTCATGCAGGCTATGGAAGACACCAAGGCTGCTACAGAAGTCCCTTATCCTCCCACCTCTCCGAGCAGCGAGAATGTGGATCCAGACAATGCAGAAAGCATGTGAACAAAGCAGAAACCCAACGAGCAGACTAATCAATACAAATTCACATCAACACATACACCACACACACATACACACAAAGACTGGTTGCCAAGCAGCTGCCCCCATGAGTGAGGACTCGAACAAATCAAACCACTCGAACCAAGCATCGACACCTATGCTCCAGAGAGCACTACTGGAAAGGCACAGCACTCAGAAATCCTAATTAATTACAGGTGTATTTAGCAATAGTGATCACATTACAAAGTAAATGCATTACTCACATTGGTATAATATTCTCGATCCGAAAGTCACCATAAACAATGTTCGGTAGTATCGTAGACTCTCTGGCAGACAAATGAAGAAACTCCTTCAGGTAGTTCAATGCCTTTCCGTAGAAATGCGACTTTGCATGGATGCCTTTGATCTGATTTCTCCGATTGTTTTGAGTGTTTGAGGCCTGTGCAGGCCTTTGCAAGTATTCTTTTTATGACCTTTGCGTGTGTTTGGGGAGCTAATGTGGTTTGTAGCTTTGGGAATTTAATGTCCGTTTTCTTTGTTCTGTGGCCATGGTTTTGTCATAAGGACTGTGAAATAGAGACGTATGAGTTTAGGAGGTTTTGTACACTCAGTTTTGCATGAGGGGGTTATTGCTTTATGATCTTTTCACCCTTAAAGTGGTGTTGGTGTTTAGGAATAGAATTGATTTTGTTCTTTTTCTTTTCTATGATTCATAGCTGTTGTGGGCTGTTTTTATTCTGCTTATCATTTAGCTTCTCCATGTAAGCCCCTGTGCCCCTGTTGTTTCTGTTAGCAGTGCACATCACGATCTTTTTCTTGCATTTCCACTAAACTCTTGGACATATGCATCTTCATTGGAAAAAACTTCAAAAAAACTAAATGCAAAATTGGCATCATAGCCACATATCTAAATTCTCAAATGTCCTCTACATTGAATATAGTACATTCACTTCATTGGTCAAATGGTTTTATTAGAAATGAATTTTATAAAGCACAATTCAAAATGTGCATTAATTTTTGAAAGATTGAATATTGCAACTTCTAAGGATAACCTAGAATTTTTTTACTAACTAGAAATTCACTATCAAGTGCACAAGGCATAGTGGAAGGTTAAGTTACTACTCTTGGTTTTCAAAGTAAAATAGACACCTACACTAAAACTTGATGAAATATTCCAAATGCGTTTTGATTATTGAATTTGAACCTTATGAATTTGCAGTAGACTCGATTGTACAATAACCCGAAATATTTGAAAAAAGCCAAACCAATGGATACAAATATTATAATGTTAATCAAGTGAGAGATTGTAAAATTTAGCTATCAACACAAGAAGTAACAACTTTGGGATGCAATTTCTTGTCGTATGAATGTTGGAATGTTAATTATTCTTGAATAGGAAAATATGTAAGTAAAAAATAAGCCCAACAAATTTCCCGGGGGGGGGGGGCACTCCCATTTTCTTTAGCGTTTAGATGCAATCAAATGAAGGGTTATTTTAATTACCTTGGACCTAAAATTTATAAAAGATTTAGAAAAAAAATAGCTTCTACAGAATAGGAAAAAAAAGGTATAATGAATGAAGGGTATAGAATAATCCAAAAATTTAAGTCTTATTTAGATATAATATAGCATTGCTGAAAATAAAAATGGGAAACCAAGGGAGTATTTAACATGATGGATTGTATGGTTGTGGGCAATTTGACCAAAGAATTTTAATTAAACTCAGATCTTAATCTTAATGGGAGATGGTAATGAGGTAGATTTGCCTGCAAGGATCCAACGCAGTGGACTTCTGGATCCAAGGTGAAGCAATAAACGACTTCGGATGAATTCTTGGGATGGAAAGAGTGTACGTGACCTAGTTCCAAGTGTGTGCATGTTAGGGTTTAGGGATTTTGTGCGCGTTTTTTGGAATGGGTTGTTGCTGGGTGTTGTTTCCGTGATGCTTGCGGCAGTGGTGACGGAAATTTGTAGGCATCTTGTTGGTTGAGCGAGTTGGGGTTCTTGCTGGGTCTCCGACTAAGCGAAACGGTTTAGGGAAATTGGGGACTCTGCAGCAGTGATCAGGCGAAGGGAGAAACGATGCAGGCTCATTCTTTTTTTCTGTTTCGCTTCTAGGTTAGGGTTCTGATTGGAGCAGTGGTTCATCGTCGTTTCAGATTGGAGGTAGTGCCGGGAGCCCTCAGAATAGGATCACGGTGTGGACGTTGGAGGGGGAAGATGCGGAGGCCGAGTATTTTGGTAAAGTCGACACTGCCGAGGCTTCGACCTTGGAGAGTCTGCGCATCAAGCTGGAGATCAATGACATTCTTGAGTGGCCATTCAAATTTTGGGACCCTTAAGTCCGCAGGCGCGTGAGGAAGAAGTTGGAGCGGCTCACTACAATTTCTGTGGAGGTGTACGTGATTCGGGTCGAAGAAGGAGAGCCCGAATGTCGCAAGAAACGCAGGCTGGAAGAAGGGTCCGCTACCATTACCGGGGATAATGTTGTGGAAGCTGTCGAGGTTGCTGCAGATGGCTACTTCGAAGCCGAAGACCCCACGCTCGTGGCTGCTGGTTCGTCGAGGGTGAGCGGTACAGGAGATGGGAGCGAGGTGGATGAGATTCCCCTGAAGTCGTTGTTGTTGCCCACGGAGGTGATGGACCGCTACCTCGAGCGAGCGAAGAAGATGCGGACTAAGTTGAAGAAGGTGGCGATGTCCGACCACGAATGGTGGCTGAAGACCTTCGACCTCAATGGACAAGGAGTTGTGAAGTTATGGTGCAAAGAATGCAAGAAAGACTGTGGCGGTGGTAGCAGGGATCACACGAAGGCTCATATCGACAATCTGTTCAATAACTTTCGAAGATCCCACATAATCAGCGCAGGGCATGTGCGGAATTTCTGTGCGGGAAAAGGGGTGGACTTCGACAATCATCCGCTGAGTGCTGGAAAGAATGGGAGGTCTGCCATTGTGACACCAGACGATCATAAGAAGTTGATTGCTGAAGGTGTGGAAATTGTGCACTCTGTGAATGCGACTCTTCCACCTAGGCACAAGCATTTCACCATCCTCGGAAATCTGGAAGCTGATGACACTAGGTGCTACTGGTTTAGGGTTAAGTGCCACTACTACCGAGATCTCTTGGTGTTGTGCCCGATGAAGATGAACCTGGAAGTGAACTTGCTGAATCATATTGGGGCGCCAAAGCACAAGAAGGCTGTGCAAGACGCTGAGAAGGTCATCACCCAGCCAGCAAGATCGGGGCGGCCAGGGCGACCTACTTCCTCGGGTACCACGAGTTGCCACTCCAGCCAAGGTGACCTCCATACATGGTTGATGCGGGGTACATCCAGTCAACAAGAAGGTATGTCTCGAAGCATGTGTGAGAAAATGGGAGCTCGTATGATGTGCTACGGGTTTAGAGGTCCAGCAGTGGAATACGGTGGAAATTCTTACTTGGTATCTGCCTTGCTGAATGATCCTCACTCTGGTAGACAGTGGTACCCAGAGCCACATCTTTCTGCTATTGTCGATATGGGGGATGGTGTCGTTCATGTTAGTGGCTCGTTTCGGCATAGAGAATGCGCTCGTTTATCTCTTACTCTGAATCCGTTCTTAAATCTGACATGCCCTCTCTGTGCTCAGATTCCTCGTCTTCACGATTTCAGAATGAGGATTCGAAGAGAGGACCAGGCAGTGGTCAAGAGGGGCCATAGAAGTACTGCTGGTGGAATCCGCATAGGGTATTTGTCTGTACACGAACTGTCAAAATTTACAAGAGACTTAAATAGAAAATTCAGATTAGAGAAACTTCATTACTGGCATACTAGAGTGAGGATTGTACAATTAAAGGTTAGGAGGCCTACTTTGCGTGAGAGTGCAAAAAATGCCACGGCTGATGGAAATGTCATTAAGTTCTGCAATGATATTATTTGTGCCCACAGGACAAGTGCATTCGGGGGCAAACCTGGACTGTGGGACTTCATGAAAGATGTAGCAGCGAATCTGAATAGGCAGGGGAATGGGAATCGTTATAGCCAGAATACAAAGTGTTTTGCTCGAGCTATGCGCATCTATGGGGGACGCCGTCTCTGTGATCTGTTTGCTCTGAATTATGCAGGGCCAAGTTTTGACACAATTCGGAGAGAGTGTAGGAAAGGGGTCCAGTTTGTAGCTGGAGAGCACGCGGATATTTTTAAGTCAATAGCTCTGATTTATGTGGATGCCAAGGCAGCTCTTGGCATTACAGGCCCTGTTCGAGTTATACTGGCCGAGATCACGCAAGACCTCCATGTCCCCGTCCTCGCCACGCACTGGCTTTGTTGACGATGCAAACGCAAAAGACTCCTTGTCTGAAAGCTCCGCAGACCACGGTTTCTTGAACCACTGCTTGCTCTTCGAGGGAGCCTGAGGACTCGGTGCCATGTTGAGACTATTGATTAGTCTCTGTGCCAGTTTCAGACCCTCCTTCAAGGCGTCTACCACGGCCTCGTTAGTTGCCACCCCGCTATAGTCTCCGAGATCAGGTGCAATTTCTCCCTCATCTAACCCATGCAGCTTACCCCATATATTATTCATTTTATTGTGCGCCCTCCCGAACTTTATGCCATTTCCACCATATTCTATCTGGGACAGATGATTAACTGTGTTTGCAGAGGACAGCAGCTCATGGAAATCATATGCTCTCTCCATGCCCACCATGCCCCCTACTTTACTGAAGAAAATTTCACAAGCATCCAAACCAGTTAAATGGAACGGAACACTTAGGTGAGGGTAATTATCTCTGAAATGACATAGAAGTAGAACAATGAAATGACATGACAACTGTATGTCCAGGAAACATTGCTGACTAACGAAATTCACGTTTGCATTCACAGGTTCAGTGTTTCCCATTACCGCATGATTACCATGCTTCATCCACAATTTCCAAATTCTGAAGAAAAAAAAGACCTTCGCAGCCTTCACAACTCGGGCACGTAAGTCATGCCTAGGAGAGAGGAATATGTCTATGTAATCTGCACATATCTCCAAATACACCTCAATACCGAGTGTGCGTTCACGGTGCACATCTTTAGTTAGTCTTAAATTTCTTAAACAATCTCTTACCTTCTGCAAACAGAGGCGCTGCGCACTAGCCCAGTTCTGGCAAGGACGGGGACATGGAGGTCCGACGCCCTAGCTGATCAGGCCCGTGCTGAGGCTGGTGAGTCTGATCTCCCCCAAGGTGAGCCAGAACTCCTCGACGATGGATCACCGCTTCTTCATGTGCTGGAGAGTGAGGCTCGTGATGCCATTTCAGACATGTTAAGTGCACATGAGAATCAGGTAGCCGGTACCTTGGATAGGCAGAAAGTTGAGCCGTTTGTCTAGTTTGATGGGAATAAAAATTTTAAGTCTACACTAGTTGGGCAATTGAATGGAAACCCTTTTTTATCAAAAGACCGCCTAACCCGTGTGAAGAATTCATTGTATTTTAATAATGCTGATGTTTATCTTAGTGCTGCTCAGTCGTCGAGTACTTGTTTTGTGGGCATTGGTTCGGATGTCGGGATTTTTTTTGTACAGCGTTCAACTCTATCAAGACCGTCGACAGTAGCAGCCGCAAAGAAGAGGGGTAGGTCACGAGCTTCCAACCGTGGTGCTGCTACCTCTGTTTTGCAGGGCGTAGACGAAGGTACTTGGTGGGTAGGCCGGATACAAAAGATGAGAAGGCATTTAGGCGGTACCTCATGGGGATGTTTGAAGCATCCAGTGGACCTGGCAAACCGCGACCCCTCGGCCGGTAAAAATCCGAACCCTGTTTGCAACATTCAAGTGATGTTGCACTACTTCACGCGTGCACCAGGACAGCATAAATTTAGGTATGATCTAACCGATTCTAAGTGGATAGACCTTGACTCCATAATCACGAATGTTACTCTATCGTTCAATTCTGCCACTCAAATATATACTCTAGATGCTGGTGACGCAGCACGCTCAGAACCTGAATGACTATGTGTCCAATAATCCAGTTTAATCCTGAATGAGCATGCTGATCTCCAGTAAATCTCCCCTTCTATTTTTGCGCTCTCCTCTTGGTGCTCGATTTTTCTGCTGCAGATTGCGGTGGCTGATGTTGACAGCAGCCTGTCAAATCAGTGACATATGATTAGCTCAAAGAATCCCTTATTGTGTTCAAGGGCGTACGAGATCATCATGAACATGCACGGTGGTGGAGGTATGATCACCCTAATCCTTTCACTCTAATCTACAATTTCTAGTGATTAAAAATGACGGCTGATGCGACTTACCTCTAATCACCATCATCTCCCTTTGTGCAGGCTGCCCAAGCTGTCAGTTTTCCATTCCCCTGACAGGCCCGTCACCATCTTCTTCCCCAACCTCCTTCCTACAAATCCCCTCCCCCCAGCCCAAGGTACGCACCCTCACTCTTGTGTTCGTATCGAGTTTTCCGTTCCGCTTCCTTCTTGCACACAGCCGCTCTTCCTCCTCGTCCTCGCAACCCCCATCTTTCTACTCATCTTCTTGTTTGTAGTCGCTCGGTTAGGATGTCAGACCTCGTGTGGGCTTTGGTGTCTGCGCAGCGCCACAAGGGCTGCTTCGATCAGGTCGCCTCCCACGTTCTGATCGAGCATGTCCTGGACTTTGTGTGTGCTCCTGCAGATCCATGGACCTGCATCGACCGCCTGCACATTGACAGGAAGGACTTGTTGGGACTCATTCCGAAGTTGGCGTGCGTGTCCAAGGAGTGGAACGCGGCGGTTCGCTCCCGAGTTGAATATGCCGCTCTTCGTGCTGCTCCTTCCCTTCGTAGGAATGCACCTGCCGGCTCAAATTGGCTTCGCCAACGTCGCTCTTACCCTGTGGCGGAGTTTGACAGGGTCTGCGCCATCCTCTCGAAGTCATGGAGCTTCTCCAAGCCGTTGGCGATGAGACTCCGAACAGCACCCTTGGGGGACCTCTCAAATACGGAGCTGGTTTAGCTCCTCACATTCCTCAGGAGCGGGTGGATGGCGGAGGTCTCCGTCACCCCGGGAGACGGGCAGGAGCTACTGGAGACCGTGTGGGTGACTCCTACACAGCGCATGAGGCACCTGTGAAGGTATGATTCTTCCTCCGTTTTCTCCCTTTCTTACTCAAGTAGCAAATTGGGGTCTCATTGTTCGCATGGTCTGATTCCATCTCCCTTCCTGCATGTTTACATTCCCTCCCGCGATGTGTTTGTCCCCATCCTGTTTTCTCATGTGATGCTGATTTTCTTGACACAGGTTCATTGGGGGATTGGCCTGGAGGATCGCACAGAGGGTAGATGATTTGTTCTGTGCAGTTTTTTGATGTGTTTATGAACACAATTTTTTTTTCCATGGATCCAGCTAGGTTTGCTTTTCGAAGTTCGCCACATGTTGTCGTTACTGAACCATCTTGGCAGTTGCCAACTTTGTTTTGAACCTTAAGTTCGGAGTAATTCATGAGGTGCTTGGTTTGTGTGTTGTGTTGTAACTGGTGCCGAATCCCATTGAATTACTTTGTATGCAGTTGCGCTTGTCATTGTGGACCTGAACCCTGCTTGTTTTATTTTTTGATCTCCTCTTCTTTGGCATGTTTACAACTTTGCAGCAGAACCGAAAGCCTACGAATTCCAACTTCTCTGTTGTTTGTTGAACTGATGAGTTTTGCATCGTCTTCAATTCACACCCTTGCAGTTTCAACAATGGGCTGTAATGCTAAATTCGACGCATGGAATCTCTCACCTCCAATTAACTTTGTACAATTCTGTAGGTTTGAAGAGTTTATAAATAATGTAGCCTAGATTTAATTGGAAATTTGGACTGCATATTTGTTTAAAATGAAAGATAGGGTCATTTTAATTGCTTCACTTTAGAAATTTAGGTAAATGAAGCCCTGCACATATTGCCAGAATTTACATACATAGCCCCCCTCTAATGGGGCCTTGAACGCACGTGATCCATAACCACCATGGATAGTGCCCCCCCCCCCCGAGACAAATTTAAGACTGAATAGAGAAATACCGTAAGAGATATGCATTGTTGAATAATGAGACGTCGTGACAAAAATTGGGCACATTGTAATTTTTTGTTGCCCAACGGTCTCCCATGCAGTTAAATTTTCTCCTAAGCAGTTTTTCATCGTAAAAAAACAAGTGGCAAATTTTTTATTGGATTTGTTGATTACCTAAGGGAAATGATTGATTAATTATTTTTTCCCAAAACTTGTGAAAAAATTTGACTTAATATTTTCATGCAATCAAGCATGCCATCCATTAAAAAAACATGTAAATTTAGGCAAAACTATTCTAAGACGTGTAGGACCTCAAGGTTCACCTACAAATACAAAACTTGGAGCAAGTTGAAACTAAAGTATAGGGTTCAAGGTAGGAGTATGAGCATATACAAGTAGAAAAAGAAGTGCATTAAGCCTAGAACTTACGACTTTGCATTATGGGGTTCCATGGTCACGGAATTTTGGGACAATTTTGAAATATGAATACAGGTTTCACCGTCAATGCATGTTCTGGTACCTTACCATTATGATTTTTTCACTTGTGAATTTATAGTAGTGTACATTTTAACAATTTTGTCGCAATTAAACAATTTTGTTCATAGGTTTGTGAAGATAGATAATCCAGCATTGTGTTGATGACTCAGAGCTATAGATACACTACTTATGCTTCTTTTAGCTCTAGTTATCAAATTCATAATATCCAAGGTGAAATTTATGTTGAACTTTGTATCATATGAACTACAATTTATGATTACCTTGTACATTATTCTTGTGAAGATGCTCCAACCCCCACCTTTAAATCGATATCAAAAGTTCGACCAATATCTACATCTTTTTCAAAGGAAATCATTCATGTACTCCACATTTTTTATCAAGCATTTACCTTAACTATTCTTACATTACTCGTACAGATTTTGTCAATAATTTGCTTCAACTATCATAATGAACCACTATTTTTATAAACTAGAAAGTTATGTTATGTAATGAAAAACAACTTAGCTAGTTATATACCCAGTTGAATTTCTCAAGTGGTATATCAAATGCATAACTAGACTAAATGTTAAATGAACACTTTCTCCGTATCTTTGAATAGATTTTGTATTTTCAATCACACTGTTTTACAACCTTGCACAAGAGAATTTTCAATTGTATTAGGGCCTTCCAAAATGATAAAAATTTTATATGTCTTAGCACTTTTGGCTTCGGAACAGGGGGATCTCTCCACACTTCAATACTAATATTCCAAAATCACATATCCGTAGAAGATGAAATAAAATACTTAAAATAGATGCCAAAAGAATCTAATGTGTAAAGTTTTACCTTGTTTTTGATCCCGTCTAAAATTTCTGGTGAATCATCAACTTACCAAGCCTACCAATTTAAAACGTTGTACAACTTAACCCCCAAAGTTCTGAGGGTATTTTTCATCAAAACTGCCTCAAATCAGCCCCTCTTCAAAGCAAGGTGGATTTTGCAAACTTGGGGTCTTTTTTAGTACATCTAACCGTAAGATCTTGTTACTAACTTCTATGTCTACATGTCCACCAAATCTCACACACTCATTCCTCACCAATTGCGAGATCATAACGTTCAATGTAGAAAAACAAGTTTTTTTCCCTTGCGAAAAAAGGAGACAGCGAAGTTTTGAAGGCCCAAAAAACCATTTTCAAAAGTAGATATGGAATGAATCTCTCCTTACTATTGTTCCTAAGTGAGTTAGGTACATGTCTAAAAAATATCATATTCAAAAAAGTTGTGGAAGGTTTCCAAAAAAATCATTTTCCACTAGGGGGTATGCTGAAATTCACATACAAAGGCTGTTTTTTGACAATAAAAACAGCATATGAAAAATTCTTGAATTGAAAATCGGAACAGATGAAACATGCTCTACTGCCTTCTCTATAAACAGAAATTTTTAATTTTGAAAAATATCAAAATCTCAAATTTTGGTGGAATTTCAAAGTTTAGTCTTTGGGCAGATTTTGGCAGATTTTGGCAGTTTTGGGCAGTTTTGGACAGTTTTGGGCAGAATTTGCTGCATTCACACTGGCTTAAACTATTTCAGCAGCTGCCCAACGAGCAGCGTTTGACACTTAAACCATCATAACTTTTGATCCCGATGTTGGAATTGAAAAATAAAAATATGCACACAGAGCTCTCGGAACGACACACATCCATTTAAAATTTCAAAAAATCTCAATTTAAATTGAAGTTGTAGGTACATGCCCAAATTCTAAAAAAGCCCAAATGTGGAAGATTGTCCTTTAGGGGTTAAAAGATGAAGAATAGAATGAACTATCTTTTGAGCATGCCCAACTTCTTCTTAAACAAATGGACAAATCAAACACTATATCATCGATGCAAGAAACTACACCAATTCCCGCTACAACTTCTTTGATAAATTTTGTAAACAATTTTGTATTTGTGACTTGTGATGTGTAATTCCTACCTGTGATGTTCCACTTCTAATTCTTTAAACACAAATCTATTGCTTTGCTTCAATTGACTATGCTACATGATTTTGCCCTTATTTGATTTTGGTTGGATGCACTCCTACCTTGAACCCTCATAATTCTCATAATTAGAAATATTTCCATATTTCATTTGGTTCTTTTCTTTATTTGATATTATGTGCATTCTTGAATTCTTGACGGATTCGGATGTACACTGCTAAACTTGCTTTCCAATAGTAAAAAACAAAAGATAATTGTGTTACGAGTAAATTTAAACTATCTATGTTACAAAACTCACAATCCGTCCAACAATAACAAAGTTACCAATTAAAGTTGAATATACCAATCCTAAGTAAAAGTAGCAATATAAACAACATCTCTGTCCAACAGTGGGCATGTTGATGCCACATAAGTACATCAAAATAATTGTGAGAAAAATGCGTCACAAGAATCCCAAGCGCAAAGTAAACGTGGCATTAAGACGGAATTGTGAAGAAAAAAAAGCAATTCCTTTGAAGGTTTACATTGAGCTGCAAATTAAGCCTACAATCACTCCACTCGTCACTAAAAACAAAGTCACAATAATAAAATTCCCTTCAAACTAGACTAAACACTTAAAATACAACATGTGCAACCAAAGAAACTTGTTCTAATGCTAGGATTATCGTGCAACAATCTCATCACATTTGACTCAATGCCAAAATGACTTACAATCTATCTATAAGATCCTACTATTTCACCATAACTCACCGCAGACATAGACGTTTGAGTTCTTGTAAACCCAATCAGACAAACCTACATGTGAAATAGATATTAATATTTTAAATTCAAACAAATTGTATAAATGCAAGATTGTAAATAAAATTAACCTGACAACATAATTCTTTCACAAATAATCATATCAAGGTGTTGATATTTCAAACCCATTCCACTTGATCTTAAAAATAAAATGTCCCTGCCTCCACAAAAAGTTGCAGCCTCCGACATTAACTTTTGTTTTCATGTTTAAATTTGACACGCTTAAAAAAAAAAAAAAAAAAAAAAAAAAAAAAAAAAAAAAAACCCGTGACATTAACTTTTGTTTTCATGAGAAAAAAGCTAAAGGTGAAGAAAAGATCCAACTCAGAATTGCAGCCCAGATGTCATCTATGCAAAGTCATCCATTATAATTTTACCACTCCTTTATCCTAAACGAGATAAAAAATAAGGAAATATCTTTATACGTTAGATTCTTTTTACATCTACTTCAAGGATCCATAGAGATTAGAATAAGTTTTGTATACAAACGTTGTGGTCCCACACGTCTTGTTTAATTTTTTAATGCTAGCCAATCTAAAAAATCCTCTTCATTGTTTTTATTAAAAACCTCACAAATATTAAAAGAGTGTAACTATGTTTTGAGCTTGAATCCAACATTTGAGAAATCTATCATAGATAGTTCTTTTCTTATTTTCTAAAGGAAAAATCATGACTTTGTAAACTTGTAGCCCTTCCATCTCGCATTTCAATGAAGTGTGTTTAGAAGTTTGCAATCACGTTTTGGAAAGCTACATGAATTTTTCCAAGCTACATGAATTTTACTAAAACCCACCTTATTGGTTGGTTTTCATTATGTATTGAAGATTTTAAAAAACAAAAATTGCATCAATAAAGCACTCTGAAACCTTTTCTTACGCTTATGCCATGATTGACTATATAAAAAATTATATCCAAAGAGAAGTAGACTATGACATTTATAAATATAAACTATATTATAAACATATCATAAATTTACAAATTTGTGTATTATGTGGTTTTAATGTACAATAAGAAAGAAAAATATTTAATTACCTTAGACATCATTCTATATTGTAATTTACCTTAAATTTTGATTCATTGTGATGGAAGCTATTAAATTATTAGTTAATCGTGGTCGGGATTTCGAATCCCTATGCCAACGTGGTGTCTACTACCATAGTCCACCCAACTATGGTGGGGGGTCTTGAGACCTTATTGCATGGGTACCCAAAAAGACCTTGGGAGGGATGACACGTCGGTTGTCTTCAAGGCACTTAGAATAGAGGCACTTAGTGTAGAAAAGTGTTTACCTTCAAAACGGGGGTTACCATGTTCTAGATTCATTATCCTTTGTCCAGCTCAGGCCATTGGATTAGTGAATAGAATGAAGAAACACTATATTCACGACGGCCCCCTTCGAGGCCGAAGTTCTTCTTCTTCTTTTTATTAATTAATCATAATTAGTTTCTGGCTTTTGAAAGATATTCAAACATGTAGTTTGTCTATTTTTGGAACTATGGTTGTAAAAACCTCAAAGAAATGTTTTTGTTCTATCCATAGTCTAACTTGGTGAGATTTGTCAAGAATCAAATTTATTTATAAATTCAATTTTACCATATGTAATAAGTTAATAACCTCATATTAAGAATTTGACACTTTTAAAGGTTTGATAAGTAAAGTTGTATATAAGGATTAATTTCTATTGTATTTAATGAGATTCTATGTTTTTGTTTGATAGATTCAAAGTTTTTCTTTGATACATTAATATTTTCCAATACATATTTTTTGGATCTAATATGTAATGTTTGTACTTTAATTGAGTTATAAATTAAACTTCATTTAACTTACATAGGTACATTAATAGGATTTCAACTGTAATGTACCACATAACAAACTTGAAGATATTTTTACAGTAACATATTGAAATTTGATATTTTTGATCCATGATCCATAGTGATTTTCAGTCTTATCAACTTCAACAACAATAAGTTTATGACAAAGTAATATGGTTGAGATTTCATTGCTATTTAGACTTATGATTGTTCAAAGAAAGATAATGTTTTTGAATTGAAAGTAAACATGGGCCTTTAAATGCCAACCAAAAGTTTAAACATCCATATTTCTTAATCAACTTCAAAAGATTGTTTACATGCATATGTTTTGTATTTATACACAAAATTCTGTTTTTGAACCTCTAAAATCCTAGTATTGCAAGAAAACAAAGAATCTTTAAACGGTTGTAAAGATTTTTCACCTCATGCTCTAGGTTAAAACGAAAATGACAAAAACAAATAATCCCCATTATATAACGGGCTTTCATTTCTTGAATTAATAGAATCCATAAAGTTCAAAGTACAAGTTTGGTTCCACCAATTGTAATCATGGCTAGATTTAGATCTTTTATAACTTTAATTTATTTTTCAAATTTAGGTAGTAAGTACCATTATTATTTTTTAATTTTTATTCATATGACAACATAATAGCAGTGACAGGTTATATATTTGCATCCACTATTTATAAAGTTTGCAATAGCAAGAACAACAAACGAAATAAATGATGAAAATTATGCTATCCATCATACTATATCTGGTTTTCTACATAATTGCAAATTTGAAAACAATCAACTACTACCCAAGCTACATTTATATGAGTTGTCAAAACTCGCAAAAATGTTGAAAAACACCAAAAACAATAATAATAACCACTAGCATTATATAATGGTCCTAACCACCACTCTTGTATCTAGTTGTGTACTACATCAATCAATGCTTTTACTGGACCTCAAAGTATAATGTACATCTAGACCTTGTCTGGGCCATATAAATTAATACAACAGTCAATTACAGTGGCAAACATTATTGCTAAAGAAAACTAGGCTAACTCTTACCTTCCCTAGTAGACATGACAAATAAACATCTTGCTAAGTAGAAATAATCTTAATTTTACGGTAAGTGAATATTAAAAGTAGCTGAATTACCAGCTTATCATTGGTCTTTAAATTACATGTGCATCAATAATAGAAGAATATACACCTATGGTTGATTTGTCTTTTTAACAAAGAAGATCTTCAAAAACTTGTGTTATTTATGCAAAAATTTCATCCAGTAATTATGGATGATTGACTAATTTTGAAAAAATACTTCAATAAGAAATCTCGAATTAGATTTTGCCCACCACCTTATACATGCAAAAAATCTCTATGGTGGCTGTGGTGGCAATCGTGGCAAGTAGTGGCTGTCATGGCAGTAGTAGCTGTCGTGGCAATAGTGGCACTCGTACTGCACAGACAACTTATGCTACAAGCAACCTTCACGTACCTACTAGACATTATATTACATGTGGGCCAGCTCGAGATACAAAGTTACCAGAAACTTCACATCTACAAGTTACCGCACTTTAACTGTTAGTTTTCCTAAGTAAATTTGACCAGCTTGACCAAGTTGACCAGGTAAAGGTTGATGCCAAGATGTACACCTACAAAACATATTGCACAACAATACCTACTAATCTTCACACTAAGAAGATCTGTATTCCCAAAAATGGTCATTTTACTTCATCCTACTTCCAAAACTCATGCTCTCACCAACACCAAGTCACTACCCTCCCATTACATTGGCTCTCCACAGCACACCTCCAGCAGCCTCAACTAGTGCCTCAACTCCTCACTCTCCACCATCACTCTTGCAATTTCTCCACCGTCGCCAATCTAGTGTCTTGAAGGTTGTTGCAGTGTAGGTTGTTGCAGCGTCTCCTCACAACACCTAGTGTGACTTGGATAGTGCTGCTAAAGATCTTTAGTAGCAACGATGAGCTCGAGAGATGAGAGTAAGATCAATTGCTACGGCAATCGATCCACCAGCGATGTAGTGATCTCTTTGGTTAGAAGTGCTGCCCCCGTTCTAGTTGACGAGAAACCTGCAGCAGGAGAGATGGTTCTGCCGAGTCTGCCTTCTGCTCATGACAAGGGCAAAGGTCCTGTAGAAGAAGAGCCTACGGCAGACTGCTTGACGACGAAGCGCAAGCGAGACGCAGAGGAGGAGAATAAGGAGGACTGCTCGAAGGAGATTCCGGATACCACCTTGGCGGAGTTCCATGTTCACAGAAAGCGGCTGTGCCGGAGCAGCCGGTACTTCGAGGCGTGCTTGAGCGAGAGGTGGTCGGGTGGGGAGACCAGTGACGGAGTGCAATCTCCGAGGCGCCTATCTCTTGAAGCTCACGTGCCGGTAAAGTATTACAAAGAATGCATCCACTACATGTATGTTCCGTGCTTGGGGGATGTTGACGTTCGTCAGTGTTTGAAGCTTGTGCGAGCGGCGTTGCAGATAGATTACCAGGCGCTTGTCCAAGAGTGTAGGGACTACTTGGCCGGCATAGAGTGGACGAGCGAGGACGAGTGGAGGATACGGAGGTGTGCATCGACCTCGCACTTCCCCATCAGTTGTGCAGCGGACGGCCTCTCCTCTCGGCTAGGGTCCAATTTCTCTGCAAGCATGCGGAAAAATGTGCTTGACCATTATGAGAGTGTGTTATCCGCATACTTCGGGAAAGATGTTCCAGTGAGCTTGTTTACTACCACCTTTCAACGGGTCGTGAGAGGCCGGTGCCATACTATTTCAGAGGTTTTTTTCGGATTTCTGAATAACAAAATAAAGAAGGGCATCTCGAACGCAGTGGGAACTGCAAAGCTGAGATCGGAGTGTGCTGATGAAGCTACCGAGGACATGCTTAGCACAGAACGCTACATGCTTCAACTCCTTTTGCTTAACAAGAGGGCCAGAGAGGTGGTAGAGTATATAGTAGAGGAGTCTGATTTGCACGAGGCCTTGAAAACGAAGCAGTTTACACCTTGGGATATGGATTGGGCGGGGATGATTGATGGCATAATGAGCGACCTCATTGAAGGGCGTTTGGTGCTCGGAGCATCGACGCGATATAAACTGATCACAAATTATACGTGGTTACTCGTTGTGAGATTCGAACAATATCTAAGGGCGAGAGAAACTGTAGAGATCTTTTGCAAGTTTATCATGACCTTCCCGCGAGAGGAGCAATTGAAGTTGATGAATCTCGAGGACCTAAGGCGGAATGTGGCTTTTTACCATGAAGCGAACGAAATGTGGATCAAGGGCTTCGAATACAAGATTTGTTCGCTCGAGGAGGAGACAAAATATTGTGTAGATTTCCCGGAGGAGAGCCAATCCATACCATCTGTGTCAGGTAAGGGGCAGATTTCCAGTCGTCTGGTTTTGTTCAATTGTCGATTCTTTGTGGTGGGGCTTAATCATTGCTTGTTCTGCAGACGCTTCCGGAGATTCCAGACTTTCTGATGATGGAAGTTTTCATTCGCTCGAATTCAACTCCACAGATGGAGCACATCCTGATGCTGGATGGCCTGAGGTAGAGGTCACCAGTAGCCATCTCGGTTGAGAAAACCAAGCTGGGCATTTATTTCGCCACACTGTGTTTGTGAGTATCTTGACAAATTTCATGACTGCTCTTGCATAGAGATCATTACCACATCAGGCTATGGTGTGAGCTTTCAGGAGATGTCTAACCTTTCATTGCCCTAAGTAGTATTGGAAGACACATTTTCTTTCATTCGAGTTATGGAGTAAATTTCAGTCTTCAAGTCGATGCTGAACAGTGCTATCCCCAGTTAAATTTCGGCCGAAATTCCTTGTTGGCCATTGACGTGCATATGGTTGCTGCTGATACAAGAAGTTGAGTGGGATCGAGATTTGTTGCGTTGCAGTGATGCTTGCTTAATAAGTCTTATAGCTTGTCAGAGATGGTGTGTGTATTCAGAAGGATCTTGATTATTTCTTTTCCTGCAGGCACCTCCAGAATGAATCTCGCAGAGTTTCCCTTTACTCCTCCACTGATAGTGAGATTCGGCTAGCCACTTGGAGCTGGTGATCCCCCAGAAGGTTGACAAGATCAAAGTCGTATGCGGCGAAAATCGTGGATATACTGGAAAGCTCGTGGATATTCGTCAAGCAGACAGGGCTGTGAAGATGGATGCCATGCAAGTGAGAAAGATTTGAGTCATGAGCAGTCTTGGCAAGATTTTCATGTTTTATATATAAAGTATCTTTCAGATTTGACATCACCGTACTAGAATTCGTTGCGAAATGCCCTCACAGCTGTGTAGAACACGTCTGACGATTTCCAGAACGAATGCGTGGGATTCATTGCAAAATGCCCCCATAGCGGTGCAGAATGTGACAGAATGCAGAATCACAAATACTGATTGTGCATATTCATGGAGACAAGAATGAGAATGTTGCACATGGGATTAGTTATTTCGTTTAACTTGAGCATGTGAATTCCTCTTCTACTTGCGTGTATATTGCACAACTACCATAGTACGATCCACTTGTGCTCCAGGCTGTGAGAGCTGGGGTGGCATGGGGTGTGAGCGAAGTTTGCATGGGCATGAGCCCGGTGATGGCGAAGCTCTGTCGATGTCCTCGCACTTCTGGCTATGGCCGGGTCCCTAGTGGAAGCTCTAGACGAGAGTGGCCACGCACAAGAGCACCAGAGTGGATCCCAACGCATGTGATCCGCTATCCCGCATGTGAGAAAACCACGTTCCTCTGAGAGCTTGTGGGGACGAAGTGAGGCATATCGCATCTTTGTTTCTGAGTGAACCAGTGATCATTCTGTTAGAGGAAGATGCAACAGCGAAATAATTCAGAATTGGATTTGAAAACCATCTCATGTTCAACTGGCTTTTCTACAAGCAATTGTTCATATATTTCGGAACACAAGGAGTACTGCACATTGGACAAAGAAAACACGAAGACCACACAATGAGCGTCCTTCATCCAGCCTACCAAGCTGGGGGTTAAGCTGGAGATGACTCAAGTGTTTCAAGAGGGAAGGATCGGCACCAAGTTGATGCTGAACATGGTTGAGAAGGATGAGACGGACACCAGTAGACTTGTCTCTCCTCAACTGGAATGTCAAGATGCAATTGCAAGCTGCAGCTAGATTCACTGCTATTCTTGAGTCTTGAGAGAAGTATTCTAGGTCCAAAAGTCTATATTTTTTTTTAATTTCATTGTTTACAATAATTCAAGTGGACAATCAACTTTGTCACTACAGTATCCGTTCAATTTTGTTGGAAAGTGACTACAATATCCTATTAATGATGTGCCAAATCTTGTTTTGCAATCAAAATATTCATGGCTGATAGAAGCAAGTGAGGTTTGTTGTATAGTTATAAATGCCGTAACCTTGAAAATAATTTATATTTGTTTTTTGGAATTCTTTGCTTTATAAATCCAATATATCTTTATTTGTTGAGGATTGAAAAAATTTCAACTTCCAAGGTTAGAATTTTGTTAGAATTTTGAATAAGATACGTCAGTTCCTTGTGTGCCAAATTTTGGTTCTAGTGGATGTGCTTGGTATTTCCAAAATCTTTAGGTAATGGTAGGAGCTTAAAATAAAAGATGCTACAAACATTTTATTTTACGTGACCTCAAGTTCTAATGAAATTTTAATCCAAACAACCATACAGAAGCTTATACCTTTTGTTTGAGTAAATAAATACAAAAAAATAGAGAAAATATAATAGAATATATAAACTCTAAAAACATCTTATTTTATAAAATATTTTTTCCATTGTTATGAAAGCTTAAATTCTTCTTGGTATGAGATATGAATCTCTTTGTAAAAATTCATTTGCTTTTTTTATTCTTTTATGCTAATCATTCTTGAAAACCCACTTCATTGTTTCTAATAAAAATCTCGCATATAGTAGAAGGGTGTAACTATGTTTTGAACTTGAATTCATCATTTGACAAATCTATCAAAGATATTTTTTTTTCTTTTTTCTAAAGGAAAAAATATGACTTTGTAAACTTCTAACTTCCATCTCATATCTCAATAAAGTTTGTTTAGTCTAAGTATGTAATCAAGTTTTAAGAAGCTACATGAATTTTTCCAAAACCTACCTAATTAGTTGGTTTTTCATTATGTATAATGTATTGGAGATTTTAAGAGCTGAATTTGCATCAAAAAAGCAATCTCAAATCTTTTCTTACAATTATGCTACGATTGACTACGGGAATGCTATCTTGTGAGCGGTGAGCGGTGAGCAGTGAGCGGTGAGCAGTGAGCGGTGAGCACTAAATTTTCATTTTTTTGACTATTTATTTGATATTTTGAGATGATTTTGCATGACATGGCATATATGGGACCTATGACCGTGGAAGGTGATTTAGGGTATATTCCAAAAAAATGGCTTCTAAACTAATAAATGTAGAAATTTACACCCGATTCATACCCGAATAAATTGTGATTATTTTTTCATATATCTTATCAATTCCACGCCATGAAGACCAAGAGGAAAAAATTAAAATAAAGGAAAAAATTAAAAAAGAAAAAAAATTAAAATAAATAAATAATGAAAATAGGGAAAAAAATTAAAAAATGAAGGAAAATAAGAAGAAAAGAAAGAAAAATAAATAAAACAACGAAAGAAGAAAAACAAAGAATAAATAAATAAATGAAAAAAATAAAAAAGATAAAACATAAAAAAAAATTAACAAAAAAAGATTAAAAAAAAATGAATAAGTACATATAGGAGAAAAAGTGGAAAGATAAAAAAAAGTAAAACAAAATTAGGTGAATAAGAGATATACACAACGGCTATTGTGGCTTCTAGTTTTTAGGGATGGATATTTTTTCATCCAATTGTTGGATGACTGATTTAAAGGTGCAGAATTAATTAACTGAGAGTTAATTACTCCTAAAACGGACTTGGGATTTGTGTTCGTAGGGGACCCCAAGTAATTACTAGGGGTGCCCAAGTACCCCAAGAAATTACTAGGGGTGTCCAAGTACCCCAAGAAATTACTAGGGGTGTCCAAGTACCCCAAGTAATTACTAGGGGTATTTGCATAATAGTGAAGGGAAAAATACATGAGAAAGGTTTTAAGAAAATCACATTTTATTGTGGTGCCTTCAAGCTGTAACCAAGGAATATTCAACTTCTAAAAAAATTAGTACCATCTTTATAATTCAAGCATGTATGAAGTCAATTTAAAACATATGGCCGGTATAGAAATTCATACAGAAGTAGAATAAAGTAAGGTTAAGGCAAAATATAAAATCCAAAGCCAAAGCTATCATATAATATATAAGTAGGGAAAACATAACAATATAGAGTAAGTATGCAATGATCAAGAAGACATCTCGTCATCGCTACAAGTACCAATCCAACCATGATAAGAATCGCTATCACTAGATAATACCACTCTGGCAACTTCTGCAGCTATGTCAAGATAAATCTTAGCATCACGACAAATGCTATCTCTATCAGATGAAATAGATGGAGAAGGAGCAGCTAAATAAGCTTGAGCTTGCATCTCTGTATAATGTGGAAGCTCTAAAGGTCTAACTGGACTCCTTATCTTGCTAAGATGGCGCGAGATAATAGAGCCACCAATGTCATTCTTCAACGCTTTCTTCCGACTGCACATGACAATTTTACACTCTAATAAATATTGAACTAAACTTTTTTTTAAAAAAATAAACAAATGACAAATGAATGTAAAGACTTACTTACAAGAACGCTTGGAGGCAGTCTTCCTCTCAGGCTCATCGTCTGACTCAACCGAACGCTTCTTCTTCGGTGAAGGCACAGGAATTGGAGTAGGCTCAACCTCCTCCGTGCTAGGAAGAAGAGGGAGCAACACCTGCTTGTACAAGGTGGTGTCAGACTCAAAGCCTATGACATGATGCCGGAGACTCTTGGAAGCTCGAATGGAAGCACCTGCACAGAAATTAGCACACCAAAATCTAAGTAAAAATTATAAAATGAAATACAAAATTCTTTTAATAAAAAAAAAAAACAAATTAATACCTGTAGAAGCTGTGAGATCCATGACAATGTCATTCTCAACCGTGCACAAATCAATTAGAGCCTGCAAGAGGTTAGAAGTCTTCTCCCGTGCTCCTCTGAATGGCTCCCCAGTCTCTGAATTAATTGTCAGAGAATCTGCAGTAATCAAATTAGTGCAATGTCCATCAGAGGAGAGCTTGATGCCTAGGGCACCAAGCTCAGCCCTATCATGAAACTGAAACATAGACCTTGGAACCTCCTCCTCGACATTCTCCATCTTGATGAAGCACTTGACCATAAAAGTCTTGTGCTGGCGTGGATAACGGTCTGGAATAGTCAATGGCAGGCCATTGATTGCAAACCACTTGGCCTCCTCCTGAAAGTTAGCCCACTCTGCCCAGGAAATAAGCTCATTCGAAATGAACTTTGAATCAGGGTAAAAAACAATCAAAGCTCCATCATCCTGCAGAAACTACATAGCAAACTCAAAATGGGCCTTAATCCATGAAGACTCCATCTTTTTCCCTGCTGAAATCTTGGGGTGCTTGTTCCAGGAGGGAATCTCACCATCTTGCCCTAAACCTGGAACTCGTAAATCCTCTGGAACATCAAAAATGATGAGGTCCACAGCAGCCTTAGCCTCCTCACCCCCAAAATTCCTAGCCTTGCTACCGAGATGGTCCTGGATCCAATCCTTGATCTTTCTATAAATCTCAGGCACATCCCCCTCCGATAAAGAAGTAAACAAATCCAAAATGCCCATAGGGCAATCATTGATGATCTCAACACTAGTGTCTACCTCATCCAACTGCGAGCATGGAATCGTGTAGATAGTCTGAGAAGGCATGGGGGTAGAAAAATGAGGCACCTGAGGAGCTACAGGAACTATGGCAGCCTGCATGCTACTGCCTGAAGGAGAAATGCCAACATGAGACATCAACTTCTCTGGCCCTTCCTTCAAAACTAACTTGGCGAATTCCTTGTTCCTTGCTGCCACTTCCTTCTTGAGCTTAGCTTCCTGCTCCTTCTCCTTCTTCTTGTCTTCCTTCTCCTTCATCTTTGCCTCTGTCTTTGCCTTCTTCTCAGCCACCTTCTTCTTCTGTCTCTCAAAAAGAGCAACATCATCACCAACCTGCGAGGTATCCTCCTCCAAACCCATCATGTTCTCATCCCCAAGCTGCTTCATTAAATTCTCACAACTTGCCTTAAGACCTCTCTCTTCCCCGGGGCATTAATCATTCTCCTTGAGCTCAAGGTACCAAGGACACTGCAGGAGATGAGGAGCTCCAAAATGCCTCCTCTGATAATCTGTAAAAATGCACTCACTGCTAGAGACATCCACTCACTTCTTAAACCTCTGAGGAATATCCTTCTTGTCAATGGCACCCTTAACAACCAACTCCCTCCAGAAATACCTCAAGATAGCCCGCTTCATAGCATTCTCAGCACCAGCCTGGTGGAAAAATGGCTCTTTCTTGGTAAAGGTTCCAGCCTTAGGGAAAAAAGGCTTAAAGGCCCTGCCCCACAAAGTGATGGAATGAGCCTCAATCCATGAGCCAATATCATCTACAGGATTAGGTAAATCCTCTGTCCTCAAAACTATGATATCCTCCTCTACAATCTTGGCATAACGAATGACTGCCTCCTCCTCTAGCTGCAAATACAATCAATTAAAAAACACATAAGAATACGTGACCAATTTTATGATGAAGCGTTATGTTAAACTGCAATAAGCAACAACTTTGAAATGAAATGCAATGGCTTAAGAATTAGAAATTTACCCCAGCCCAGAATGCAGCCTGATCAACCCAAGGCCGGAGAACTAGATCAGAAGCTGGATGTGGAGGAAAATTGTACTCCTGCCTACTCTCCTTGCTCATGTTCCACCACCTCAACCACCTCTCTTTCTACTTGGGAGAAACCTTGGCACTTGAAAAAAGTTGCAACTTTTCAGGGGTCATCTCAGCCTTGTTATAAAATATGTTAAAGTGCCGGATGATCTGCAAATAAGTCAAGCATCATCTTAGAATAAGATCATATCATCTCTAATGATCTTATAGAAATTAAAGTTCAATTATATTGAACTTCACATTCTGATTATAAGGGAAAGTGCACAAAGATAAAAAACAAACTGGAAATGCAAAGCTCTTGACTGCTTACAAAAATCCAATACAGATTCCTCGTTAGAGACTGTACCCACAGTGACTCACAAGCGATCCCACACTGAAGTTCAAGCGACAGGCAACACACAGTCAACCACATATGACTCAAACGCAACCCCAAGCATAAGAAGCACTTCAAGCAAAACCAAAGCACAATATATATCACTTGCAGGGTAAAAACTGAATCAATTGATACCTACGACAGTTCCTCCTTAGTTTGATATCGAACAAGAACTGAAATGCAAAGCTCTTGACATCATCCAAATGACTCCAGGTGTCTCACTTTACTTTCTATATCACTACAAGGGAATAGTTCAAATATACTCACCTCGGATCCGAGGACACACCCTGCGGGGACGCACAGTTTCACAAAAAAAAAGAAAACACTGTGGAACCGCAAGCCTCCAAGTGAGGCTTGCACAAACAAAAAACTAAACAGCAAGTCCTTGCCTGCATCAGCAGGTACTTTCTCTCGTGCTCACAGGTCAAGCGTATAGCTCAGTCTCACCAAAAAAAAAAAAGACAAGAGTCTCCAGCACTGGGCTGGAGATCATTGCTCAATAAAAGTGAATTGAGATGAGGGCAAAGGGGCACCCCTCGGATCCGAGGCATGGGTCCGGGGTGCCTCCTAACCTCACTTTTCCCATGCACATACTCAAAAACAGCAAGCCTCCACGTGAGGCTTGCACAAACAAGAAAATTAAACAGCAAGTAATCAGATTGAAATCAACAAGCTGAATCCAACTAACCTCAAAGGTCAAGCACAAGCTCCGCAAAACGAACATGGAAATTAACACAAAGCCTTCCCATGCATCCAGCAAGCTGTAACAACAGCGACGCAAAACCAACGAAGAAGCGACTCAAACACAAAGCCCAGGAAGATATCCACGAAGTGCAAATCAGGGAATATTTAGAATATTCTCACCTCGGATCCGAGGACACACCCTGCGGGTACGCACAGTTTCGCAAAAAAAATAAAATACTCTGAAACCGCAAGCCTCCAAGTGAGGCTTGCACGTACAAAAAGCTATCAAGTACTTGAATATGAACCATAGCCATACGGTATCTTGGTCAAAACTTTGCACAGATACGCATTTGAGTTAAATCACCAATCTAATATTCACATAACTGAACTAACAATATACATAGATGTCAAAAATAGAGAACCTGATCTGACAAACAAAAGTGCTTCATCAGGAAGGCAAATCCAGCAAACTACACAATAAAAAATAAAATAGAAATTAAATCGGAATGAAGGAAGCAAGAGGGATACCATCGAAGAAGCCAACTCAAAAGTCAAGAGCAAAAGAGCTCACACTAACTGGGTAAAAAACAGAGAATGCTGCCTGCATGTAGCAGGTAGCACCTGACATACATGATCGCAGGAGCTCGATCAGAGCTCGTCCGTAGCTCACAAGTGAAAACAAAGTAAAAAATGCCGTGACTCCAGCTCTACTCGACTCGAGCTTAGAAAATAAAATTTAATCAATTTAAAACTCCAGCATGAAGCTGGAGCTCAAGGGTGCAAAAAAGCAAAGCAAATTGCTCAGGCCGGGGCACCCCTCGGATCCGAGGTATGGACCAGGGGTGCTACCAAACCTCACTTTTTTAAGATACTTGACAAATTTATCAAAACATTACATACACTACAAGTCCAAGATGCATCAAACCACTAAGCAACAGGCACCGCTCGAACTAAGCAATTAAACTAAAAAATAATTGAGACTCCAGCACGAAGCTGGAGCTCAAGGTCAGAAAAAAGCGAAGTAGATTGCTTAGGTCAAGGCACCCCTCGGATCCGAGGGATGGTCCAGGGGTGCCGAGGTCGTTCACGTTTTTTGGAACAGTGTGAGAGAACTTGGAAGTCTTGGTGAGAGGCATAGACAAAAAAAAAAAAAAAACGAGGAAAATGCTCCCTGCTTCAGCATGCAGCAGTTGACATTCATGATCGGAGGAGCTCGACGAAAGCTCAACCATAGCACACAAGTGAATCAAATTAAAAATGCCGTGACTCCAGCTGCTTGCTGGAGCTCACGGTTCAATAAAAGCAAAACTGTAAGGTGACGCCAAGGCACCCCTCGGATCCGAGGGATGGTCCAGGGGTGCCGAGGTTGTTCATTTCTGGCGCACATGTACAAGAAGACACCAATCCTAAGTGAGAGCCACACACAGAATTGGAAAAAAATAAAGAGCACGCACCCTGCATCCAGCAGGCAGCAGCTGACCTTCATGATCGGAGGAGCCCGACCAGAGCTCGACCATAGCAACCAGCGAATAAACCATGGAACAAACCAGGGAACAAACCGGGGAATATTTCAAATATACTCACCTCGGATCCGAGGACACACCCTGCGGGTACGCAGTCTCACCAAACACTTTTGCCAAAAGTTTCAGAACTACTCGGTATCTAGATTGCAATAAGAGCACAACCCAGCGGATTGGTAAACACATATTACAGATCAACACTATATTTTTGTGCATCTATGAGCGTGACTACGAGCAATGCATATTGCAACATAAGTGGAAACAGAGCCTTGTCAATGGTTAGAAATTAAAAATGTAGAGAATCGCTCATATTCATCCATGGCGCTACCAAGTGCATACCAATCAGCACTGCTACAATCGTTACCAAGTGCATACCAATCAGCACTGCTACAATTGTTACCAAGTGCATACCAATCAGCACTGCTACAATCGTTACCAAGTGCATACCAATCAGCACTGCTACAGAGTTGCTTTTTTGACATTCTATGCATGTAATAAAGCAAAATGAAGAAACAAGTCGAAGAGATTCATGATACATGACTGCAGGATTGGCAAAAGTTCAGTCTCAGCAAACATGGAAATAAAAAAAACAAGAGTCTCGAGCACTGGGCTGGAGATCATTGCTCAATAAAACTGAATTGAGTTGAGGGCAAAGGGGCACCCCTCGGATCCGAGGCATGGGTCCGGGGTGCCTCCTTTGCTCACTTTTTCCATACACATACTCAAAAACCGCAAGCCTCCACTTGAGGCTTGCACAAACAAAAAAACTAAAACAGGAAGGCACAAAAACAGAATGCGAAATCCACTGAGTACTAGATGTAGGAAGTATGGACAGTGAGTTAGTGGCTGAGGAGACGGACACTTTGATCTCAAACATAATACCAGTAATTAATAGTCTTCAACATTGGGTTCCTATGCACATACCTCCTTGATAAATCCATCGCCGTTAGCTGGATTGGCGATTGCAATAAACCGTTCCAATCGTGTCAATAATGAGGTTTTTATCACTTTAACCGCCTTCTTATTAGCTGTAAGGAGCTCAGAGGGACTTCCTTCCCGGTCTTCTCCCAATCCAGTTATCAAGGAGTCTTTGTATGCTCGAATTGCCTCCTCTTGAGCGGCGAAAATCTCCCTCTATATTCATGCAATTTTATATAGTTAGTTTTTGAATATTTACATTATGAGAGAACGCGGCTAGGATAATTAATTTAACTTGCTTACCTCGTATAAGAAGTTGATGAATGCATCTACCGTAAGATGATACCATTTCTTGTTTTTGGTTCGTGTCCACTCAATAATGCTTGCCTGCAAGTCCTCCTCCTTCACCAAACCTTTCAGTTGGTCAAAGTCCAACAAACCGATCTGTTGGACACGCCTCAACTCATGAGTCCAGTGCTGCGCCACATGGTCTACCTGATTCTTCCTGAAACACATTACACAGAGATTCATAGATATTTAAAAAAACAAAAATTGACATTGGCAATTCGAGTAAATGGACAAGTTCATACAGAATCTACAAAGCATTTATTCGAAATTCTAAAATGTTTGGATTTACTTACTTGTTCCAATTAGTCATGGCGTGCAACATCATATTGCAATTTTCCGGTGTGACATTGATAATAACAGAGCGAACAGAAACATGGAATTCTGCATCTTGTTGATGAAGAGCGTTGATGCTCTCAGTCCATGCAATATGCCGATGATTCCCGTCCCAAACATGGAAGAATCGGTTGGAGAATTTCTCCAACCCCGGAGTAGAAAGCAAGCGCCTCTCAAACTCACGGTCCTCCTTGCGCCATAACTCTGACCACGATGCCCTGTCCGTCTCTGTGACATATGACTCTTCCATCCTATAAGTCTTCAACGACAGATAGAAGCATGCCGATGCCCGCCTGTATCCACGCGTGAATTCAGCCTTGAGCTTTTGAATGTCGTACTGCAAGGGCTCCCTCACATCCTTCATGGGGATCATTCTGCAGAGTGGCACGTCAATCTCCATACCTGGCAGATCCATCGCACTCTGAAGTGCAAGGTGCGAGGTTCCCATCACCTCCCTGCGTAGCATGTTCTCCATTGCTGCCATGCCTCCTAAGCTATTCTCCATGTCAGCGGTGGTGCAAGGTACCACCTCCATCCCATGCTCGCTGCTCATCTACACACAAGTACATAAAATTAGAGATTCTCAGTGAATTGTATCAATGCACGGTTAACATTAATTTCACTCTGGCAAGCAAGGGACCACATCAGGTTCCAAGTTACTATTTAGCACACAAAATCCTAGACTAAGCACTTAAAGTATGAGTCTGAAATATTAATTCGATCCATGCTGAGAGAATCTGAATTAGCTAGTCAGACACCTAACATTGGAGAAACTAACTTCACATTCGAAGGTCAGTCCATCCCAACTTACTGCGTCCATCTCAGTAGATTCCGCAACTGTGCTCAGGAGCTCCGGGAAAGCAACCGAATCGGAATGACCAGGCAGATTTTTGATATCGAAACGGTCCTCCCTCGGATTACGAAGCACCTCGACCGCCTGCAAAGAGAGAATGAGAGCTGAACAGAAGATCCAGCGACAAATTCTACCAAACACCCTACCTTGACGACAGATCACCGAAACGTTCCAAGAACAGTTCTTTCTACAACACACGACAATGATATTGAGCTCCAGGCAAGTGGAAATTGCAAGCGATGCTTGAATCCAATGGATTTAACGTTTTCAATCAATAAATATCATGCATGGTATAGCTGAATTCATGCTCGCAATCAAAGGATGACATCAATTTGCAAGTAACCATTCAGCTAATTTCAACCTAGACTATTCAGAATTGTCATAAGTCTCAGAAGTCGAGACGAGACATGGGGCTGGAAACTGAATTACCCATAACCAAAACCTGACAAGAGTTTATTATCATTTGAATGTCACTCCTACACTCATACACTCATTGAGCAGTGATGTCTGCTTACGGATTACCACAAAACTTCAAGGTATTCCTGAGTTCTTCTCGATTGCACAAAAGTTACGCAAATATGTCAAGGAGCACTGAATCGAACTTACCTCTTCAAACTGGCTGGAATTCGTTCCTCTGCTCAACACCTCTGGGACCGCAACGAAGTGGGTGTCTCCCAGAATTTCGAGTTCAGAGTGGTCCTCTCTCAAGCTATCGAGCACCTCGATCCCCTGCGAGACAATAATGAAATTACCCAACAAGTGCTTCTTACAGATTCCCTGAAATCTTGGACCTAGGGTTTGGGTACTATATGTGAAGCTAATATCGCACTTGGTGATCATAAAAGATTCCTAGAATTTGTCCAGACTTGTATGCATTGCAAGAATCATGCCCACCGAAGTAGTTAGGAGGAAGAGAACTTACCTGGTCTTGAGAAAACTCCGTTGAAGTGAGAGCAGCCGGCTCCTCGCTCAAGCTACCGAGGTCAGCTCGTTCTGCGACTGAGGCGGTACTTCGATGTCTGAACCCCGTACCACCAGTATCTGAGTCAACCGGGAGGCCCTGCAGTCAATGCACATGCACCATAATTGCGTCACGCCTTCCTATCCAGTCTGCTCGGAAATTACTTGACTGTGACACTATCAAACTCACCAACTGCATCTCACTCATGTACGGGAACTCTAAAACGTGAAATTGAATGGCCAAACTAATTCCTTGGAGAAATTGTCCATAGCAAGAGCTTGGGCGGATTAGACATAATGAAATAATAAATTAAATATGATAAACTTAAAATGCACATAAAGAGAAAAAAGTAGTGAGCAAACAAATAAGTCTGATATACTTGACATATAGTAGCCAATTCCTTGATTTTTAGATGGCCAGATTCATCTGATAAACAATCCACTTCAGCAATACGGCTGAGAGCATCCTTCTCCTTGCGTCTCCTCTGGTATGTGATCTGCTTGGAATTTCCAAAATGAGATCCTCGCCTTCTCCCTCTACCTCTAGTCCTACATGATCTAGGAGCCCTAGGCACTCTTGTACTAGGTTCCTCCCCGTCCCTCATGTGTCTCACTAACACGCTCCCGCAAACATACAACTAACTGGGAGGATTGTCATGAAATTGATAAGTGAGACGTTCATTGTCACTTAGCAGACTATGTGTATCTTCTCCTCTAATCCCTATAACGCCTGTATTGTGAGTGATACCTGTTATGGATGGTGCCAGTATATAAATAAACTATAATATTAGTAAACATTTGAATTATTGCCGCTAGATCCTTCTATGAAGTCCAACATCGATCTGTAAAGAGTATGACATGATATTATGTTTGAATTATGGAGATCCACTAATTATCGTTTCATGACCTGGACGCAAATTAGAACGTCCAATTTACTATACTGTATCTTGACAAACCCCTATTTAAATTAAAGGTCAATCCTAAAAGATTAAATTGACGGCTGCTTGTTATATTTGTAGTAGCAAACAATAACCATATTGGCGCTCTCAGCCGCCTAATCACTTTAGTATGTCAGATACTAAGTAACTAAATTTTGTGCTCTACAGGTCATGCAATATCCACCTCTACAAATTATTTATTTAAAGAACATGTAAGGTGGCAATTTATTTAGCCCCCGACGAACTATATAGTCTCTCCAATGTCTTGGAGTCACAACTCATTGTATTGTTGTATTCCCACTCCACCTCTCCTCCAATGCATGATTGTACTTCTTCCATCTTCTATAGTACTCTTAGAATAGCCTCTCTGCGAGCTCATGACGGGGGTATTCCATTAGTGATGTCTGTAGGTCCAGACAATAAGGTACTTGTCGAGGAGCGACTGCTTAGTTTAAGGTTTGGTTTTAGAGCCGGGACCATTTACGTGGAAGAAGAGATCTTCGATGATAATGGAGAGATTCGTGAGTGTATATTTCAAGTTAAGGATAGTACACCTGATGGTTATGTCTGGAATCTTGGCATTGGAACTTTCAAGGTATATGGGTTATCAGATGCACAGATGTCTGAGTCTACTGTTCTTTTGACCCCTCCTCCTTCAACGTCTACTGTTCCAGTTCCTGGTCGAGCATCTGTCAAAATAGAACCGAGTGACAATTCAGTGCACTTGTTGAGTGACTCGGATGATGACACTCACAGTGAAATCAAGCTAGGAGATACTAGGTCAAATCCATTCCAGTCTCGGGGGTCTCAGCAGTCAAGTCGTCCATCGCGACAGAGCAGTCGTTCTAGTATGTCCGCATCATTGTTTACAGGGCGTCCACTTATTCATCCTACTTCCCAGAAAAATAGAAGCGTCTTGTTTGCCATCAGGATGACGGCATCGAGAAGGGGCTCCCGATCAGAACTGTCGCAGATTGATTTTGACACAATCGACCATGAACAAGTGAAGTATTTACCGCTAGTTTATGACGGAGACAAGATTTTTGAGCTGCCCCCTTTACCTGAAGGCGTTCCACCTCAATTTGGAGGTGGCATGGACGGGATGAGCAAGCAGTATGATGGCCACACCTGGTGCAAGACCATGACCACAAACATCAAGAACGAGTATGGCCTCACATATCGTAAGTCATCCTGTACTGGACATTTAGAATGTCCCAACCGTAGTTGCGATTATATCTGCAGGAATAATGGAATGGTAAACAGCACAGAATGGTCAGGTGTAGCCTTCGTACCGTTTTCTGTGGGAGGATCTCCCACCGAGAAATCTACATTAGCATGCAAAGTATGTAAGACACCTCCAATTTGTCTAGCACTGTGCGAGGCTAGGATCTACCACGTATTATCCGCAGATAAAGATGTTACCCGTGCGGCCATTCATTTAGGACGTCACAGACATCCTGTATCTCAAGGTAGATGTCAGGATTCAATGGACGTAATGTTTGAGTGCATTGCTAAGGAGGTTCAGAAGACACCTAACGCCAAGAATTCTGCTATCGTCTTAGCGGCCAGCAAGCAGTACCTTGCCGATGCTCTGATCCGTCCAACTGCAGGAGGTAGTCATCTTTGAGGAGCATCTATGGATGCTGTAATGGACCAATTTGAGACTCTTACATCACCGAATATACGCAATTTTGTTTCTGGCTCGAAGAGGTTTTTTCGCCAAGGAAGAGGAGTGACAGACAGCATCCTGGAGCTGAAGGACTACTCCAACTTCGATTTTATCCATCGTAATCAATTCCCTGGACAGAACGAAGGCAAGGTATTTCTATTCAAGATGTCCACTGATGGTCCAGGAAGCGGTGTGGATTTGGTGAAGCGCATGCAGCCCGGAGGCAATCTTCAAGACTGTTGGATCATGTTTGACCATGTCAAGCGCGTAGCTGACTGGACCACTATGGCATGCCACGTTTATGACAGTAAGTACTGTAAAGTTCTGACGATTGCCCTTTGTGACATGCAATCCGAAGATGCTGCTGCTCAGGAGTTATTTTGGCTTCAGCTTAATGAAGTTATGCGGAAGAACGGCCTTGAAAATACTAATTTCAAAGGATTCCTGGCTGACAACGCTGGAGGCAACTGGCACGCTGTTCGTAAGGTGTATGGGAACGGCGATCCCAATGATCCAATGGAAGAACGTGAACGCACTTGTCTTTTCCGCTGGACAAAGTGCTTGCAGAGGGCAACTTCCCGGAACATCTTGCCAAGCTTTCAAGACCAACACAAAGCTTTGTGCAAAGTATGGAAGGACGCAAAGTCCCAGGAGGAAGCAGACGCATAGTACAACGTCATCCGCGGGTGGTGGCTTTCGTCAGGCGCCACAACAGAAGAAGGAAGGGGTCATCTAAATGATTGGATGGCTTTCTGGCACTATCGTTACAGACAATGGGGAGGGTCAATGCAGCTTGTAAGTTGAATTGTCTTTTAATCTTTCATCTAGTATTAGTATACTTGAATTATTTTTTATGATCCTGAAAATGACATCATTTGTTTCATTTTTTTCCCCAGGATCTTACCCTTGACGAGAGAGCCGACATGCCTTCCTGCAACCTTGCCGAAACGGTCCACAACAGATGGCTTCAACAATCAGGAAATACAATGACCTGTTTGTACGAGGCAACAGTGGATGATATGATCCGAGCATTCATGCAGATCACAAGTTACCGGTCTTGGCTGAAAGGAGGAAAGGGCGGTAAAGGTCCGGACAGAGCAGAACTTCGTTTACGCCACGCTCAACGCTCTAGTGACCCCAAGTTGATTGCTGAGGCAGTGAACTCCTACCCGGGAGCGGAGGATATATTGACGAAGAAAGGAGGCTTGGAAGGTGCAGAGATCTTTGGATCTACAAAACGGAAGTTAGATTTGCCTCCCGGTTCCAGTCATGACTCTCATCGTTATGATACAGTGAATTACTCCATTCCTCGTGATGGCACGAGGTCCACCAGAGCACGCATTGAGGAGGCCCTTTCTCAACCTGACTCGGGTGTTCAACACACTACTTCAGTGCAGGAGACAGATTGCGACCCCTCTAAGTGGCACATTGCCAGACTGTCCGGCAAGTCTAACCGAAAATGCCAAGCAATGCAGGCTCATACGAATGAGAAGTGTGATACCCGAGTGCGCCGAGGTACACATGGTACGTCTGCTCCTACATATGTAGGCATGAAGAAGGAGTTCAGAATCGATCGTCATATTTCTACTGACTTCTGGTTTTGCGCCGATGACATTAATAGATGTGTAAAAGGCACAAAGAAGTCGTTTGTGATCGATTGGCCATCTATCCCGCAGACTTGGCCTGTGAAAAGGGGCACAAATTTGACCATCAAAGAGATTTTGGCTCTTGAGGAGGCCGGGTTTCAACTCCAACAACGTGGAGTACTATCACCTCGACGTCAGTTCTAGGTTGCTGCTAATATGCCGCTTCCAAGGAGTCATTTCCCGGTCCCTGTCGATCCTGATACACACCCGACGACTCGAAACGGATATGCCATCAGGAGAAGTTCTGACGTACCTACCTCCGAGCACCGCAACAAGTGGAGCAGCGCGGGTCTCATGAACAAGTATTGGATAACAAGTGTCACATCGATCCCATATCCAGGATTTGGCTGTGTCATCTCCTTGAAGAGTCCCAGTGAAACCATATATTGTATCACCATCACGGACTTCCCTGGATGTACTTGCCCCGACTTCATGAAAATGACTTCGGAAACCCTTGGCAAAAGAGGCCATTGGAAGTACTGCAAACATGTTTATTATATCTTCCGCTATCTATGTGAGATGGATTACAAGGTTGATACTTTTATGCACGCCCCTAGCTTCAGCTTCAACGAAGTTATGCGTGTTCTAGAGATGGCCAAAGTTGCTGAACCGCTTGAGTAGTTTTTTGTATGGTTAGACTCTGGTATTGAGTGACCAATACAGTTCAAGAATACATTATATGAATAGCGGAATTGATTTGTTTTGGCTTTGAGCTGGATTTGGAATCCGCAGAACATAAATAAAGGTCACTTTTTTTTATTTATTGTTCACTTCTCAAATGTGGTCGTGTAAAAATTAAGAAGAAAAATAATGTTTTGGCATATTTTGGGAATATTCTCTCCTCGGATCCGAGGAGAGAATATTCCTTTATGACCTCAAAATATTCTTCTTTCAGTTCCGAGACCACGAAAATGATTAAAAAAAAAATCCAAAAAAATTTGATACCCAATCTGTATGTAACTTAAACAGTTAGATAAACCTTGAAACCACGCTCATTTCATTCATTCCACGGTTATAGGCTCTACTTATTTGGCATTCATATATACAAGCAAAGTGTCCCAAATCGCTCATCATTGTGTGATAACTCTCAAAAAAACTCAAAAAATATACTAAAAACTCAAATTTTTACAGAGAAACTGGTTTTTTTTGGGCTCACCGCTCACTGCTCACTGCTCACCGCTCACTACTCACCGCTCACAAGATAGCGTCGCTGCGATTGACTATATGACACAATTATTTTTTTTTTCATACAATTATGCCGTGATTGACTTTATGACAAATTATATCGAAGAGAAGTAGACAATGACATTTATAAATATAAATTATATTATGAACACAACCTAAATTTCCAAACTTAAGGGATATGATGTTTTAATGTACAACAAGAAAGAAAAATATTTAACTATCTTAGACATCAAGCTGTGTTGTAGTTTACATTAAATTTTGATTTATAGTTATTAGTAATGCATGTTATTAAAGAACCAAATTAGTTATAATCACTTTGTGGTTTTTGAAAGATATTTAAACATATAGCTTGTTTATTTTTAGCACTACAATTGTAAAAACCTTAAAGAAATATTTTTGTTCCATCCATAGTCTAAGTTTGATGAGATTTGTCAAGAATCCAATTTAGTTATAAATTCAACTTTACTATTTGTAATAATTTCACCTAAATTCAATATTTTTTAAGGTTTGATAGCTAAAGTTATATAAAAGGATTAATTTCTATTAAATTTTGTGTGATTCTATATTTTTGTTTGAAAATTCAAATTTTTTCTATAACATATTAATATTGTGATGTCTAATACATATTTTTAGTATCTAATATGTAATCTATATATTTTAATCCCTAAAAGTCTTTGCAACTACATTGTGGTCGCAACACTTCTTTGTAGGCTATTTTAAACTCTGGCAATTTTGGAAATTTCTGAAATTTTCACTACACATAGCTCTCACCAATGTTTTCTAATGGGGCAAATTTCAAAGCATTCACAAGTTGCCCGTCATTCATAAGGGCAAAAAGTGACAAGAGTTAATTTCAAAGGTTGGGCACTTGCAAAACAATGGGTCCAATATTTTTCATCCATATAAATTGATGACAATTTTCATCCAATAAACTTTTTTGTCTCACTTATTATTTGCATATAAAAGGGTTGTCTTGATTCTTAAAGTCTTCACATCCAAATTACGTTTATCATCCATAATTTTATTTCATCCAAAATATTTTTTCATCCACATAAGATATTACATCCAATCTTGACAAAATTCATCCACTATCTATGACGTGGCGGGTCCAGCCACTTGACCCTTTATAACAAAAACCTGCCCTTCAAAATTAAAAAAAACAAAATTTATATACAATTTACACTTGAAAAAATTCCATAAATTTGAGTTTACTTCAATTGCATTCAAATTTTTTGTGATTCTTTCTCTCATTGACATGAACATATCTACTATTTGGATTTCCAATTGGTCATGTTTACATCGATCTTTTGATAATTTTAAGTTTGGAGAATATAATCAGCTCTTTTTATACCAACAAGGATTTTTTCCCCTTTCCAAGCCTGTATGGGGCTCAAACTTTGTAAGTGTACACCTAACTTCTATGCCTACAAGAATTTGATGACCCTTTCTTGCTCAAATTTCTTTGACAACTTAAGAAGTAGAGTTTTTGGATCTCAAAATTTTGGTATAGTGTTAGAACATAGTAAAAAAAAACTTTTACGTTAAGTTCAAAAATTATAAGCTTCCAATCATCACAATAGATTCTGCTCAAATTTGGTATAGATATTTTTGGATAAAGTAGATATAAGATCCTACGGTTACATATTCAATTTTAAGTCTAAATTTTAAAACAAAAGGTTGCTACTAGTAGAGGCTTGGTTTTGGCATTTTAATCAAACTATATTTCACTTACATACAAGGATGTCAGAATGGACGGACATGGGCAAAATCTCTGGACATGGACGGACGGATGGACGGACCGGTCGGTCCCGGGAGAAAACCGGACATTGAGGGGAGAAGGAAAATTACTAGGTTAATTATTACTTTTTACAACTTACCAAAAGATAAAACTTATTGATGACATGGACAACCAACGCTGACGGAGAATTCCACATATGCAAAGGGGGGCACGAGCGGGTTCAAGAGGGGCGCGAGCGGGTTTAGGGTGGTGCGCGAGCGGGTTCAAGGGGCTCACGAGTGGGAAGCGGAGGGGGGGGGGGGTGCAAGCTTTTGGGGGGGGGGGGCAAAGCTTCTTAGGAGGGGGGGGGCTAGAGCTTCTGGGAGGGGGGGGGCTAGAGCTTCTGGGAGGGGGGGGGGGGAGGCACGAGGTTCTGGGTTTAGGGTGATTCTAGTGAAGGGGGCATACACATATTTTTTTTTCCATTCCATTACAAAAACAACAATACAATTTTATTCTCTACAAGAGTATATAGCCGTCGAAAAAAGATTTATTACGATTTTGCAAACGTGTAAACAAGGCCATATAGGCAATCAAATTGCTACATATGCAATTCACTATGGTACCACAATGTGTATCTAAAACAACTATCGGGAGCTTTGAAGTTGTAAGGGGGACTCATCAAATCATCCACAACTCTTGTAAGTGATAGCCTCATCGTGGAGTCTTCGTTAAGCAAGCCGTTCAACTTTGTTGAGAATGCAATCATTGACATTGTATCCTTGAAGAGGTCTGGGCATTGTTCGTCTCTCCATATCATCTTTGCCAAATAGCCTACCAAAAATGCATTAGATTGCTCCATCCTGGGAACTCTAAATATTATATTATCCCTTTCTCTTCCAATATTAATGTTTCATCTCTTAATGTTTTGTGCATACTTCCCTTTGTAATGATTCATTTATTTATTTCTCTTCCAACCTTCTACCATCCCATGCTATTGATTTTATATTATCCCCTTTCTCTTCTAATTTTAATGTTTTTTTTTTTTTTTTTTTTTTTTTTCATCTCTTCCATTTATTTTTAATTCTATGTTAATTCATTGTTTTTTTCTGGCATACTTCCTTTTTTAATTATTTGTTTATTTATTTCTCTTCCAACCTTCTTCCAATCTATACTCTTGATTTTATATTATTCTCTTTCTCTTCCAATATTAAAGTTCGTTTTTATTTTCATCTCTTCCATTTATTTTTCATTTTATGTTAAAGTATTCTTTGTTTCTTCCATACTTCTCCGTTTAATTATTCATTCATTTATTTTTATTCCAATCTTCTTCCATTGTGTACTCTTGATTTTTTTCCCTCCCATTTCTACTTCTATTATTAAAACATATACATGTGATGTGTTGGGTGTTACACTAAGGAAACCTTGGAGCTTAAAAATCGGACGCAATTAGACGTCAACACTCCATTTGATGTTTTCCCCCCTTTGCATTAAATGTATAAAGATTCTTGACTTGGGGGTATTTTTTTTAACTGTTCTTTTTGACATAAAGGTGTAAATTTTTAATGTGGTCTGAAAGGAACATACGTTAACCGAAAAATCCAAAGACTGTCATGCATTCTAAAATTCAAAAAACAAAGAAGTGGAAACACCCCTCCCTCTCCCGAGTCGAGTCTGGAACCCGTTTGCGCCCCTCCCCCCCCCCCCTCCAACCTGCTTGCGCCCACCTTCAACCCGCTCGCGCCCCCCCCTCATCCCGTTCGCGCCCCCCTTCAACCCGCTTGCGTCCCCCCGCCTCCCGCTCTGGCCCCCCCTCCGCAGAAGCTCTGGCCTCCCTCCGTAGAAGCTCGCCCCCCCCCCCCCCCCCCCCCCCCCCCCCCCCCCCCCCTCCTTCCCTCGAAACTCGCACACCCCCTCCCCCGGCCATTGGCGCCCTACCTTCCAGCCCCGTCATCCTCCGTGTCAACTCTGTACCTGGAATATTTGGTGACATGTCAGACGCGTGGCATCCTAGGTGGCCAAGGTAACTTCCATTTTACCATTTGGACGGTCAACCCTAAGTCTCGGTCAAACGGACCTCCACTGATCCCTAACAGACGGATGAGCGGACCGGACGGTCTTCCGGACAGGGAGGTCCTATGAATAACCCTGCTTACATAGGTTCATTTATAGGAAATTAACTATAATGTACCACATATCAAACTTGAAGATATTTTTACATTAACATATTGATATCTTTGATCCATGGTCCATAGTGTTTTTCAATCCTATCAACTTCAACAACAATAATTTTATGACAAAGTAATATGGTTGAGATTTCATTGCTATTTTTACTTATGATTGTTCAAAAAAAATGATGCTTTTGAATTGAAAGTAAACATGGGCCTTTAAATGTTAACCAGAAGTTAAAACATCCAGATTTCTTGATCAACTTTAATAGACTATTTAAAGGCATATGTTTTGTATCTATACACAAAATTCTTTCTTGAACTTTAAAATCCTAGTATTGCAAGAAAACAAAGAATCTTTAAATGATTGTAAAGATTTTTAACCTCATACTCTATATTTAAAAGAAAAAGACAAAAACAAATAATCCCCATTATATTACGCGCTTTGGTTTCTTGAATTAGTAGAATCCATAAAGTTCTAAGTACAAGTTCGGTTTGAGAGAGAGAGAAACTTGGGTCTCCTCTGGAGATCGACGTGAATTAAGTGTCTGTTCGATCTAATCCTAATTCAAAGCCCACAGGAGAAAGGTATGGAAGTAAAGATCTACTCCCCCCTTTCAAGAGTAGACACTTTAGTCACAAGTAACCAGTCACAAGTAACTAGTAAACGGACGTATAAGTTAGTTTGCAGTGAAAGTTTGAACACCAAGCCATGAGTTCATTGTTGGTTGGTGGTGGGCGTTTGTCTCATATAACTCGTCCATGTTCGAACTCTGATGGACTTGTATGAGCAGATGTGAGGGATGAAGTGGCTTGAGACTGCTGAATGAGCGATTGCAGGCAGGAATTGAATTGTGCCAACCAACACCCCACCACGCGAGAAGTGACAAGAGACTTAACAACCATATATTAACATCAAATAATGTAGCTCTAGCTACTATTTTTTTTTTTAATTTTTTTTAAAAATTTTTTTGACTATGGAAGGTCTAATGTTTGGAGTATCAGTTGATGGTTTTCTATTCTACGATTGTGGAGGAGTATAGACATGGCATATTGTATGGCAATAGTATTTATGTTTTTAAAGGTGTTTTTGATGGTAGGCATTGGTATTTGAAAATTTTCTTCTAATGATTTCATTGATGGAATGTCTGCAGTTGCTCCGACGCCGGCTATAATGACGATAAGAGGATCAACTTTCCATCCTAGGGCAGCAATATTAGTGATTGGTGGATTGTATTTGTTAGTTTTTGCTCCAAATGTTCCTAGAGATAATCTGTCATTGCAATATGTAAATTCAATAAATTGTGTCATAAGATGGGGCTCTATTTCTATAGGGGGGTCACTTTGGTAACGTAGGCCTTTAACACATAAAATGTCTAGTCTAAATCTTGACTTACAATGGCATCTTTGTGTGCCGCATATGCAAAGAGGTAGCGAGTTAGGAACGGTATTTTTTGGGGGTTTATCATTAAAGGTAGCGGCTTTCATGAGAATAAAACATCGGGATTTTTTTGATGAGACTAGTAATTTTCTAATTTTCCAAACTGCTTTGTTGTGTCTTTTGACGCAAAGTGGATGTATATGTTATTATTGACATGTGAGTAGTACATGTAACCATGTATCCGGTTCATGTGATCTGCAAATGGGGCATGTGATAGATGGAAATCTTTGTCCACCAAAAAACATTTGTCTTCGAGCATGGCCCATGTATGTTTCCGTATGGAATTTGACGAGGCATGATTTTTGTTTGTCTGTGATGATTGGATTTTTCCAAAATTCATTTGAAAGTTCATTATCTACGTTGACTCTACATTTTCCGTCCATTTGCAAATATTGAGAGTTTATATGACCATGATTTCTAAGTTATTTTCTTTGTCATATTTCTTGATTTGTTTTTATAGAATTCTACCTGGTCCTTTGTCTGGAATATCTATCATAGATGGCCATTCATCTTTTTGGTAGTAGTATAGGGTAGCATGGGCAAGTTCATATAGATGTTTGGCAGTTCTATACGCTAGGTTGACCCGTGTTTTTGCTAGTTTATCGAATTTTTCGTTATCGTCAATATTAACGTAGCTTTGACTTTGTATAGTGTAATAGGTTGTATTCTTTTTTGAAGTAGTTCAACTTTGGGTGGCAGAAAGTGGAGACGAACTAGAGAAACGTTGGCTTTTTAAGAGTCTTTGGGAGTGAACTACATTGACTATAAGAAAATATGATGGCCACTTGCTAACAGGACTTGCAGAAGTTCTGGCGTCGAGCTCGACTCCAAATCAGCAATATTATGCCAGAAATGAGCAGGACTGAAACAAATTTCGCCATTAGGCATTTTTTTGCCAGTTAAATAAACACTACAACCCATCATACCATATTTGGTTTTCTATATAATTGCAAATTTCAAAACAATCAACCACTATCTAGGCTACATTTATATGACTTTTCAAAACTGGCAGACACGTTGAAAATCACCAAAAACAATAATAATAACCACTAGCATTATTTATTGGTCCTTCCAACCACTCATGTATCTAGTCGTATACTATATCAATCAATGCTTCTACTGGACCTCAAGGTACAATGTACATGTAGACCTTATCTGGGCCAGGTAGATTAGTGGGCCATGCAGGTTGGGCCATGTAGATTAGTGGGCCATGCAGGTTGGTAGTAGGTACAACAATTAATTACAATGGCAAACATTGTTGCTAAAGAAAACGGGTCTTACTCTTGCCTTCTTTAATAGACATGATAAACAAACATCTTGCTAAGCAGAAGGAATCTTAATTTTATGGTATGTGAATATTAAAGGTAGTTGAATTACCTGCTTGTCAGCCTTGTCATTGGTCTTTGAATTCCATGTGCATCTATGAAAATATACATCTAGGGTTGATTTCTCTTTCTTACATACAAGATCTACAAAAAAATTATGATATTCTTTTAAATCCTTCATCCAATGAATATCAATTCTTAATCAGGGACGTTGGAATCAGATCTTGCCCACTGCCCCACACATGCAAAAAATCTCTGAAGTGGCAGTCATGGCAGTCATGGGAGTCGTACTGCACAGAGAACTCATTCTGTAGCCGACCTTAACGTACATGCTACATTATTTCACATGTGGACCAGCTCGTGATACAAAGTTACCAGAAACTTCACATCTACAAGTAACCACACTTTAACTGTTAGTTTTCCTAAGTAAATTTGACCAACTTGACCAACTTGACCAGGTAAAGGTTGATGCTAAGATGTACACCTACAAAACATATTACACAACAATACCTACTAATCTTCACACTAAGAAGATCTGTATTCCCAAAAATGGTCATTTTACTTCATCCTACTTCCAAAACTCATGCTCTCACCAACACCAAGTCACTACCCTCCCATTACATTGGCTCTCCACAGCACACCTCCAGCAGCCTCAACTAGTGCCTCAACTCCTCACTCTCCACCATCACTCTTGCAATTTCTCCACCGTCGCCAATCTAGTGTCTTGAAGGTTGTTGCAGTGTAGGTTGTTGCAGCGTCTCCTCACAACACCTAGTGTGACTTGGATAGTGCTGCTAAAGATCTTTAGTAGCAACGATGAGCTCGAGAGATGAGAGTAAGATCAATTGCTACGGCAATCGATCCACCAGCGATGTAGTGATCTCTTTGGTTAGAAGTGCTGCCCCCGTTCTAGTTGACGAGAAACCTGCAGCAGGAGAGATGGTTCTGCCGAGTCTGCCTTCTGCTCATGACAAGGGCAAAGGTCCTGTAGAAGAAGAGCCTACGGCAGACTGCTTGACGACGAAGCGCAAGCGAGACGCAGAGGAGGAGAATAAGGAGGACTGCTCGAAGGAGATTCCGGATACCACCTTGGCGGAGTTCCATGTTCACAGAAAGCGGCTGTGCCGGAGCAGCCGGTACTTCGAGGCGTGCTTGAGCGAGAGGTGGTCGGGTGGGGAGACCAGTGACGGAGTGCAATCTCCGAGGCGCCTATCTCTTGAAGCTCACGTGCCGGTAAAGTATTACAAAGAATGCATCCACTACATGTATGTTCCGTGCTTGGGGGATGTTGACGTTCGTCAGTGTTTGAAGCTTGTGCGAGCGGCGTTGCAGATAGATTACCAGGCGCTTGTCCAAGAGTGTAGGGACTACTTGGCCGGCATAGAGTGGACGAGCGAGGACGAGTGGAGGATACGGAGGTGTGCATCGACCTCGCACTTCCCCATCAGTTGTGCAGCGGACGGCCTCTCCTCTCGGCTAGGGTCCAATTTCTCTGCAAGCATGCGGAAAAATGTGCTTGACCATTATGAGAGTGTGTTATCCGCATACTTCGGGAAAGATGTTCCAGTGAGCTTGTTTACTACCACCTTTCAACGGGTCGTGAGAGGCCGGTGCCATACTATTTCAGAGGTTTTTTTCGGATTTCTGAATAACAAAATAAAGAAGGGCATCTCGAACGCAGTGGGAACTGCAAAGCTGAGATCGGAGTGTGCTGATGAAGCTACCGAGGACATGCTTAGCACAGAACGCTACATGCTTCAACTCCTTTTGCTTAACAAGAGGGCCAGAGAGGTGGTAGAGTATATAGTAGAGGAGTCTGATTTGCACGAGGCCTTGAAAACGAAGCAGTTTACACCTTGGGATATGGATTGGGCGGGGATGATTGATGGCATAATGAGCGACCTCATTGAAGGGCGTTTGGTGCTCGGAGCATCGACGCGATATAAACTGATCACAAATTATACGTGGTTACTCGTTGTGAGATTCGAACAATATCTAAGGGCGAGAGAAACTGTAGAGATCTTCTGCAAGTTTATCATGACCTTCCCGCGAGAGGAGCAATTGAAGTTGATGAATCTCGAGGACCTAAGGCGGAATGTGGCTTTTTACCATGAAGCGAACGAAATGTGGATCAAGGGCTTCGAATACAAGATTTGTTCGCTCGAGGAGGAGACAAAATATTGTGTAGATTTCCCGGAGGAGAGCCAATCCATACCATCTGTATCAGGTAAGGGGCGGTTTTCCAGTCGTCTGGTTTTGTTCAATTGTCGATTCTTTGTGGTGGGGCTTAATCATTGCTTGTTCTGCAGACGCTTCCGGAGATTCCAGACTTTCTGATGATGGAAGTTTTCATTCGCTCGAATTCAACTCCACAGATGGAGCACATCCTGATGCTGGATGGCCTGAGGTAGAGGTCACCAGTAGCCATCTCGGTTGAGAAAACCAAGCTGGGCATTTATTTCGCCACACTGTGTTTGTGAGTATCTTGACAAATTTCATGACTGCTCTTGCATAGAGATCATTACCACATCAGGCTATGGTGTGAGCTTTCAGGAGATGTCTAACCTTTCATTGCCCTAAGTAGTATTGGAAGACACATTTTCTTTCATTCGAGTTATGGAGTAAATTTCAATCCTCAAGTCGATGCTGAACAGTGCTATCCCCAGTTAAATTTCGGCCGAAATTCCTTGTTGGCCATTGACGTGCATATGGTTGCTGCTGATACAAGAAGTTGAGTGGGATCGAGATTTGTTGCGTTGCAGTGATGCTTGCTTAGGTCTTATAACATGAGAGTTGGTGTGTGTATTCACGATGATCTTGACAATGTTTTCACTAGGCACCTCCAGAAGTTTCTCTTTACTCCTCCGGTGATATTGGGATTCGGCCAGCAACTTGGAGCTGGTGATTCCCCAGAAGGTTGACAAGATCAAGGTCGTATGCGGCGAAAATCGTGGATATACTGGAAAGCTCGTGGATATTCGTCAAGCAGACAGGGCTGTGAAGATGGATGCCATGCAAGTGAGGAAGATTTGAGTCATGAGCAGTCTTGGCAAGATTTTCATATTGGCTTGTTAGGGTCTGGTTGGGGTGGTGTAATATCCACCTTTGATGTAAGTTATTTAGGAAGTCCGCTTCTACTTCTTTAACGCTTCGCAACTGCAGTGGAATCAAACATGGATATCTCTTTCTAAATGTACTGTTCAGAACAGAGCGTTTTAACCAAGAGAGTAGTGATATATCTCTTGAAGCTTCTGTGTTGACGGCAACGAGTGCTCATCGTTCACATTTGTTTGGTGTGTACTCGGTTTATATATAAAGTATTGAACAACACTGAAGGATTTGTTGCGGAATGCCCTCACAGCTGTGTAGAACACGTCTAACGATTTCCAGAACGAATGCGTGGGATTTATTGCAAAATGCCCCCATAGCGGTGCAGAATGTGACAGAATGCAGAATCACAAATACTGATTGTGCACGTTCATGGAGACAAGAATGAGAATGTTGCACATGGGATTAGTTATTTCGTTTAACTTGAGCATGTGATTTCCTCTTCTACTTGCGTGTATATTGCACAACTACCATGGTACGATCCACTTGTGCTCCAGGCTGTGAGAGCGGGGGGTGGCAAGGGGTGAGAGCAAAGTTTACATGGGCATGAGCCCGGTGATGGCGAAACTCTGTCGATGTCCTCGCGCTTCTGGCTATGGCCGGGTCCCCAGTGGAAGCTCTAGACGAGAGTGGCCACGCACAAGAGCACCAGAGTGGATCCCAACGCATGTGATCCGCTATCCCGCATGTGAGAAAATCACATTCCTCTCAGAGCATGTGGGGACGAATTGAGGCGTATCGCATCTTTGTTCCTGAGTGAATCAGTGATCACTCTGTTAGAGGAAGATGCAACAGCAACATAATTCTGAATTGAATTTGAAAACTATGTCATGATCAACTGACTTTTCGACAAGCAATTGTTCATATATATTTCCGAACACAAGGAGTTTGGACAAAGAAAACACTTTGATTAAATAGACTGATAAGTTGTGATTCTAATTATAAACACTTGTTTTAATTGCAGTCTAACACACCACATAGCTTGTTTGTCAAGTATTGCATATCTTGACTAGTGTCAGTGTCATTATAAGATGACAAAAGCGATTCTAATTACAAATAGCGACAAATTCCACTACTTCCTCTACTAATTGCTTGCATTAACTCTTTGCCGATTTCGCTGCATCCTGCATCATTGGTTGAAGGCGGTAGAGTTTATGCTGTGTGTCAAGACACTCAGCTCATTCACACCACTTTGAACGCCTGCCTGCCCAGACGTTGATCCAGAGCCACCAGACCGCACATGCATGAAGAAAATGAATAGGACCCAACTGTGCAGAAGGAATATGTAAAATGCGGCAAGGGCGCGAGCAGAGCCACTAGTTCGCAAAACTCTGGCGCCCATCAGAAAGACTGAGTCAAGCTGCCGTGCTAATTTGGACCCTGCTGTTTGATTAAGGATCGTGTCCGGGTCGGTCCCCATGAGAAAGTTTTTATCCTTTGAGCTATAAGGTTTGCTCAAACCATACTCAAGGTCGTCATCGTACGTAGACCAATCTGTCGCAGCATTGGCACCTTTGCTGTTGCGCTTTGACGCTCTTGATTGTGCCGCAGACTTTTCAATCCTCAAAGTATTTGAGATTGTCTGCATGCATCACGACTTTGTCAGTGGGCTTTCCGAAAGGAAAAAAGAGGTTGAAGCCACCTGTAATATGTTCTCAGTGAAAACCCAAAACAATGTGCAAATATCACACCAAGATATAAATGGGCGCACTCTGATGATTCATTTTCTTGCTTCTGCTAATTCTTTACTTACCTCAAGCCGGAAATGAAGGGTGGCTTTCTCAGTTGATAGAGCTTCAACCTGCATCCGAGCAAATAGCACGTAGTGCTTACACTGGTTAGGAATCTAGAAGAGACGGAACATGTGAAATAAGGTAAACAGAAGGGGCTTCCAAAGAATCTCAGAGTGATCATGAACATTAAACTCGGGCATATCATTACCTGAGACTGCTTCTGGATAAGGTGATCTGTGAGCTGGTTTAATCTCGATTCTAGCTCAAGTTCCATAACAGAAGGCGTATAATGTGCGTCTCTTGCTAAGAAAATCTTTTCTTCAAGCTGCTTCGCCTGTTGAAAATAAATAATAATTACTTTAGGCTCAACAGCTAAATTTCATCACGTACAGCAAAGAACAGACTGAGAGCCATGAGAGGCAAAAAGCTCGTGAGGAGCTTCGTTACGTTGATGTGCTTTGAGCATTACCAAATACTACATGTTTAACTTCATACCTTATTTTGGTACTGTTCAAGCCTAGCAGTCAGTTCTGCAAAATGTTCCTCAGCAGTTTCACGCTCAATTTTAGAATCCTGCAATTCCTGTAACATAAGCATAGCAGAGCGAATACATAAGTCATCGAATTTTCCATGAACTCTTGAAATCTTCAAGGTTGCCACTGGAATTGAGCACGAAGAAAATTAAAGACAAACTTGCTCTAAATCTAGGTTTAGACAACCACAATCCAAGATCTGAAGAACTAATAGCAGCAAAGTATCATCTACTAATAATAAAATGTCAGGTTGATGTAGGTTATTCACCCGCCACCCTGCTTCGTGATGGTCTCAAAATGGTTCCATGGTTCGAGCCAATCTAATAGTTAAAAACATAGCGGGTTCCATACCTGGGGCTGGGTTGGTCTAAGACGATATTGGAGGTGCAAGATCTTTCGTTGTAGGTCTGCAGAAAAGTCACGAGTCAATTTATCATCCAATAACAAGCTATATGGAGATGGCACATAAGACAGATCGGTAGTTCTTAAAGAATCTCTACCAGATAACCAACTTCCATATCAAAACATAGGGTAACAGCTGCAAGAAGCACTAAGCCCGAGTATGCACCACTGAGCACTGTGTTGTGGTACAAGATGCACAAGAATCTCATAACATGAATTCAAGCGTCTAGAAATTAGTGGCAGGCTTCAATGATTACCTGATTGAACGATCTCCCTAGCTTCCACCTTGCTACGTGCTAAAGCCACTCTTGCACTCTGTTCATGTAAACATTCCACTATTAACCCGAAAGTCTCATAGACGCTGGCTGTCAAAGATATACAGCAAGTATTTAAGATGCGCAGCACCCAGGGTTCAGCACGTCAGACTTCTCTGGTGCAAGTACACTTTGATTGAAAGAATATACTAGAGTAGAAAACCTGGCACAAAGAGCATACCTCATCTTCCAAATTTCTTTCCGCAGCAGCAAGTGCTTTTGCCAGCTCATGATTCTTGGCCTGAAACCACAAGTGGACAGGTTAATTGATGTCTTCGAAGGGGGGGGGGGGGGGGGGGGGGGGGGGAAGCAGAAAGAGAAGTTGAGGAAAGCCATAAAAGAAGGAAATAGAATACTGCTGATTTCAGATGATGGATACATCAATAGAATCAAATGACAGCAGTACCAACTGAATTCAAATTTAATAATGTTGAATAAAATAATTTGGCATGCCGAAGAGAACAAATAATTTTTTCCATTCTGCAGGATGCAACAGGACTCAAAACTGTCAAAATCAACCTCAAGTTGAGCTTCTTGAGCAAGTCCTTCACGGCGAGTAACAGCATGACGTTGTCTCTCAACCTCCACTGCCTCAGATACCTCCTTCATGGTAAGGTTGAGCTCCTCTGCCTGTAAACATACAATCACATAAGCACCGAAGACGAAGAGACTTTCCAACGTTACATTCTGTGAAAGTCGATAGAACCAAACGGCAATGTAACCTGACAATTAGAATCGTCAACCATTTAAAATCATATACCATTTCATAACAAACCTGGTGATTTAGTTTCTTCCTTAGCTTCCCACAGTCCACTTACCTCCTTGACTTGACGTTCTTCCCATTCAGCTAGAAGTTTCTCTAGATTCTTCTTTTCTTCCTCCAAGTTAGCAACTAACTCCTCACGGTCTCGTATCGCTGCCCTGGCAGCCTCAAGAGCTGCCTCCCTTGCAGCACGTCGCTCGGCCAGATCCTTTCTTCTCTCCCTCCGGCGTCTCACTCGCTCTTCATATTCTGCAAACATCAAATTACACCATGTTCCCATGATCAACAATAAAATCTGACGTTGGAGGTGCAGTGTATGGAGCAACACGAGTTAAAGAGCTCTTCAATAAACAGAACGAGGTAGAGATACAAAAATCGAAGAGAAGATGAAAACCTGAATCTGATTCACTCCCACTCCCACTTTGACTCTGCTCTTCACTTCCAGATAAGCTGGAACCTTCTGAATCTTCACCACTTCCTTCGTCGTCACTATGCCTGCCAGTCTCTGAAAAGGTGAAAAAACAATACCCGATAAGTGCCAAAAATGAAGACTAGCAAGAAACAACAAACAATCTGAGTCTCTGCGACTCATCCATTATCCAAATCCAGTGCTCATGATTAAACACAATTGAATTTGCTGTCAAAGAAATCACGTGGTCATCGAATGAGTTATCACAAATAATTTATTATTCATAAATCTTAAGATATTGAATGATAATTTCAGACCTTGAACTGTCTGAACAGCATGTGTTAGGACTCCTGTCTCTTCAGCGTTACCACGTTCATCAAGAGCAGACTCTTGGCCACCACTTTCCTGATGGTAACCATCTCCTGCTTCCATTCTGATTTTTAGCGTCTCTTTCTCATCAGCAAGGGCAACAGCATCACTGTTTGCTAATGTTGGAGCATCTCCTCCCACAATCTCGTCGATAGGGGCAGTGGTTTGTCCTAGCATCGCGTTAGGGGCATCCTCAACAATGTTTTCTCTTGCACTCACTTCCAGATTTAAATCCTTCAAACCTTCAGGGACAGAGAGCTCTAGTTCAGTAAATTCTCCATCTTGATTTGCTGGTTGAATGAATGGGTCAGCGGCTATGTCTGTGACATTAGTATGAGTGAGCACTTCCATGAGTTGCTCATTCGGGTCATGTTCTGCAGTCCCTTCCAAGACCTGTGCACCATAATCAAGTCTCCGAGGCACATTCTCAGCCTGCACACCATTTCAACAGTCAAAGCAAAAGCGTCAGAGCAGAAACCGAATGAAATCTATCAAGGTGGCACAAAATATGATAAACCTAAAAGAACCACGTGCACCAGTCAAACGGCTTGTTTAAAGGGATTACGAAAGATTTCGATCTCACCTCCTGAAGATTATCTGCTTTCGGGTGGAATCCAGATGCTCTGACTTCCGCCATGTACTTACTAGGTCCTTTTGTGCGAGAAGCTTGCACAGAAGATTGGTGTGAGGACCCTGCTCCACCGAGGCTCATTTTGGAGGCTGGTGTAGATTCGTTTGTCTCATGCGAGCTCACATAGACCTTTCCAGCTAGAATGCAAAGAGTGACGACAGATGTTAGTCACACAATATTCCAATGGCGTTACCAAACGCGGAAACCTCTATAATTAATACTAAACTAACTATTGCTACGAGTCATCGAACGATGTAGAGCAGGACTATAAGAAAAGGTAGCCGCCACAAAACAAATCTATCTTATATTTTATGTACCTGTGTGAAAAGCTCGCTGAGACCCGCCTCTGTGAACATTTTGAGCACCCCCGAAGTCGGTGCTACCAACACTGCTAGATGATCGAGTTGCTGATTGAGGTGGCATAAGGTCAGTTGATCCCAGAAGTTCAGTCCAATCCCGTTTGCCAAAGTCATCCTCCTTAGCAGGTCCAGGGCCAGCGTCGTTATTTCTCGATCCAGCAGGTGCATGGCTTCGTTTCGAATGCCGACCTTTCCCATTACCTGCTTACGAGCATTAAACAAAGGTGAGTAAAATAAACCAGTGCGATCTAGAATCTGATCATTTATACAGATTGTCAGAAACATTCACAAGTAATACTGCAGGAGAGGATAGCCAACCTGATTGGGAAGGTAGGTTCAAGGTCTCTGATCTCGAAGACGACTGTTCCTTCTTTTCTCCACGACCAACTCTGAGTAGCTCTGGAGTAAGGAGGCTGGTGAGGTCCGAGTTAGGCTTCTCCAACTGCTCCTTTGTAATTGCTGCTTGCTGGTCAATCTGTCGCATTCCAAAGACGGCGACGCAAGATGCACGCACTCAGTACGTGACATACACAGTTACGGACCAGGTAAAAACTCCAACATTAAAGACAATCGCCGTAGATCAAAGCGACTGTTACTAGATCTAACATGAAAGGTAACGCCACAGATGGAATATGAAACATACAACCGTGATTGAATCCTAGCGCACTTCATTTCAGAATATCAAAATTGAGAAGCAACTGCAGCTTACCCTTCTCTCGTAAGGGGATCCTCACACACCGAATTCAACAGTAGATACATCACGTTCCAAAACATCTCAAAATACAAAATACTACCCTAATCGAACTCTATTTCCCTCGCTGGGGCACCACACGATGAATAAAGAATTCTCGAAGCGAGTCTAGTTATCAGCGAACCCCAGGAATCAGAACCCTAGAAGCACCAACACAACACAAAAACACTTCCTACTCAGCACATCCCTCCAGACCCCACGTCCCTCCCTTCGCAAGAGCCTCGAGACGTTAACCTTCGAAACAGACGCGCAAAAACCTAAACACCACCAATGCAACCTCACCAAAATCGAAGAAAGACCTCAAAAAAATCCACCCCGCGTACACACTAAAAGAGAAAACCCAGCTACACATCACCCCCATGAAAGCGAAAACGCGAAATCCGCCACAACCCAAACCAAATGCCGAGTTAAAAGCTTCACCAAAACCAGAGATGAATCCGTTACCTGCTGCAGAAGCTGCTCCGCAGCCTTAAGACGCGACGTAAGCCAGCTCGCCATGGCAACTCACTCACTCGATCGCAGATCCAGAGTCTCACATCTGATTTCCAAACACCCCAACCGGAACGAAGCGATTTCCGACGGATTTGCAAACCGCAGACGTGCAAAATCTGTGAAAAAAACGCCCAGAGTCGATCCCTCAAACGCAGGAACTGGTGTCATAGGATGGGGTCCACTGTTTTGCACGATGTCCGTGAGGGTCAGGGTATGGATTGCATGTTGGATCGCCATGGATCTTCGGAAACCATTACCCTTACCATGCTTGCAGCACTGGTTTCGACCCGATGACCCATCAAGGGGACATCATCCTGATGCCTGAGCCAGAGCTATAACCACGCAAACTCATCAACTTTGTCGCCCATCTTCGCCCTCAAGCCCTTCCTCTTGCGCCGCTGCTCTCCCTGCTCTCCTCTGGAGACTGATTTTCTCCTCACTTCGCCATGGCTAACGCCGAGTGCACCTTCATCATGATCAAGCCCGATGGGGTTCAGCGCGGCCTCGTATGTCTTTTTGTTTTCTTAACCCTGAGTGTTTGGTTTCTGTCGTGTAGTGGGGTTGGGTTGGGTTGGCTGCTCAGGCGTCAGTGGTATCGTTACGTTGATTGATTGTGTTTCATGTTCTGAGGTTGTTCTCTTTCGATGTGCAGATTGGCGATATCATCTGCCGGTTTGAGAAGAAGGGGTTCTTCCTTAAAGGTGCCTTTCTTTCTCATGGTTGTGCTCTCGCAGTATTTTTTCCTGGTTGATGCTGGTAGAGTTTTGTAGGCTATGTTGGTTGTTGGAGCGTGTAGAAGGCTGTGAACGGAGACGGTGAAAATAGTTTACGGTGTCATTGAATAGTGATGTTGAGCTTTGTTCCTATTTCCGGATGTTGTTGTGAGGCGCTTCGTAATGCGAAGCGAAGGGGGATGATGAGAAGTTTTCAAATACCACCGAATGACCATGTGGATTATATAACTCGGCTTTCCCTGATCCCTTCGATTCATGTTATCTCTCTTGCTATTGTAGTGGAGTTTTCGATTATTACAGTAAAAGGGGAGTGATGAGAAGTTTTCAATACCACTGAACAATGATGTGGATTCTATAACTCGGCTTTCCCTGATCCCTTTACTGCCGCTGACACATAATTATGTCAAAGATTTTGACGATATGTGATATCGGGTTTGCGAAAGGGGGTGATGCGAAGTTCGCTAAAATCACTGAACAATGATGTGGATGATATATCAGCTTTCTCCGGCCCCATTGATTGACATGGCTTCAATGGCTGTATGCAATGGCATAAGTTTCTCTTCGTAATCAAGGTCATATTATCTGGAGAGTTCCATTATTTTTGGCTATTTTTCCGATCATCTGATGTCCATCCGTGTTTTGCTGCAGCCATGAAGATGATCCAGGTTGAGCGTGACTTCGCTGAGAAGCACTACTCCGATCTCTCCACCAAGCCCTTCTTCTCCTCTTTGGTTGAGTACATCATCTCTGGCCCCGTGGTTGCCATGGTCTGGCAAGGAAAGGGAGTTGTTGCCACCGGCCGCAAGATCATCGGTGCCACCAACCCAGCTGCTTCTGAGCCTGGAACAATCCGTGGTGACTACTGCATTGAAGTCAGCAGGTATGACATTACTCTTTTCTCCTTCGACAAGATGTGCTAAGAAACTATACAATCATACTGTGCTGATGTCTGTTTCCGTCTTTGAAGCTCTAAGCAGCCAAAGTTTGGGCTGCATGCAATGAGCTTGTTTATCTCAATCTGAACCTTGTTTCACTCTCGGTTCTGCCCAGGAACATCATTCACGGAAGTGACGCTGTTGAGAGTGCCCAGAAGGAGATCGCCCTCTGGTTCCCCGATGGCATCATCGACTGGCGCAGTGCCAACCACTCCTGGATCTACGAGAACTAGATCATCATCCCTCAAATGCCATAACTGATTTCGGACAATTTAAAGTCTAGAAACATATGATTTTGATTGACATTTTTGAAAATAGGATTTGTAGCTTATAGTTTTGACATTACATGAGTTTGTGACGAGAGAGTTGTACTCCTCATTATACTATTTTGATTTCTACTATCTTTTGTCACCTTGCTCAAAGCTTTCAACATGTTTTTCACGCACGGGTTGGAATTAACGTGATCTGAAATGAAATAACTTCGTGTGTGAATGATGGCTGAGTGATGCATTATTGTACGAAAACCAGATGCCTGTGGAAGGCGAAACTTCATAATCTGGCAATTCATGTGTAGTAAAGCTGACATCAATCCTTTCCCTCTAAGCGTTTGATAGATGGATCTTGTTTTGATAACTTTATCTACCTGCACTGTTCCTGGACCAGCCACATGGTGATGTTCTCCAGGGTTGGACGATAGTAACAGTGGGAAGAGTGTTTTTATCATGAATTATTTCTGAACCTTTGAAATTTCTCTGCCTTGGAAGAACTGGAAGGATTCACTCAAATCAATAGAATTCCCAAATCAAACAAATTTGTGACAAATTCTCACTTGTGATAATACGCTAAACTGATCTCTACCAGACCTTTAACGATTCATATTACTCAAATGACATCGATGGACTATTTTCGTGGGGTATTGCTTGACTTTGGAAGATGTGTACCGGATTACTGTTAGAGAAGTCTGTTCATTGGTATCGTGAGGTTGGTTGTTGTATGGGTTCTCTACTTGTCATCATGTCAAGTACCTTGAAATCATAGTCAAAATTTTAAAATTGTATTGACGCGATTGTGAGGTTAGTCCACTAAATCTCCATTAGAATTATGTATCTTTTGATAATTTTTTATTCAAACTATTTAAATTAAAGTTAGATTTCATGAAGGTATTTGACCTTATCCTAAATACAACATCTTTAAGACTTGAGAGTATATATTTATTGACAAAACAAAAAACTTAATATCAAGATATCACATTTTCATTAATATGATATTTTCACCTTAGGTGTTGTATATAAAAATGATGTTTAATTCTAATTTTTTCATCTTAATTAACTTTATATGAGAGAAAAAAACTTCTTAGGATAAACAATGATTTTAAAGAAGAATTTAATAAAAAATAGAAAACAACAAAGTAGTAGCTACAAAATAAAATAAAATTCATTAGACTATACCTTTCTTGAGACAATTTACAATATTGTGATCAAAAATTGGTACTACTACATATCTTAAACTGACATATTGTACCTTTTCACTAATTGGTACATTCAAATTACTATATACTATGGACGACAATATTTACAATAAATCTTAGCAATTCATATCATCAAAAATATCATCTTATACTTTTGGTCTAATGTACCTTGAACATAGATACAAAATACTCAACAAAAAGAAACTTGATTCATGCTAGTTTCCTTAAAATGGAGTCAAAGTTCTTCTTGGTTCTTTGGTAATACACCATGATGAGTTCCAACAGACCCTTTTGTATCTATTGACAACTTATTTATTTTATCCTGTTTTACCTACTACAGTCCACCCTCTATAAATGTTAACCCTCGGGAGTAGAGAAAAGTTAACATTTATAGAGGTGTTAACAATTAACAATTATGAAATCACTTTTTGGAGCAATATATAAAATGTTAACATTTATAAATGTAAGCAATTGTACAAAAGCCTTGTGAGAGAATTCCATTTATAAAAATGCAAACCCAATCAAAACTTTGTTCAATATCAAGTTGACAAATCACGGTGAAGTATGAATCAATGGGAGAGAATGAAACTGGATGTGTAATTGTTAGCATCCATATTATGGATGTATATCATCTGTTAACATTCACAAAGTCAAATTTACAAAGAGGGGAGTACCATTTTGTTAACAGTTAACACGTTTAACATTTGTAGTGTGCAATATGTGGGGAGTAGAAGAAAGTTAACATTTAGAGAGGGTTAACAATTATGAGTGTAACATTTATAGAGGGTGGACTGTAACCAGGTACTGGACGAAGAGCACTGGAATCTGCGAGAAATGCGATATCTGGGCACCCCACGTGGCAACCCCAAAGTGCCAGCAAGGACGCCCACAGTGCCAAGTGGCGTGCGCCCAGTTCGCCAAAACTGGAGCCTTGAGGTGCAGCCCATACGCGGCTCCATGTCCCATGTCACTTCGGAGACCGAATCATCAGCAGCTCAAGCCTCACGCCAACCTCCTCACTCCTCCCCCACCTCATTTATCTACCCAAATTATCACTGCCGATCCAACATCACACCGCAACAATTTTTCAACTTCTTCCACTCACAACAGATTTTTCATATTTTTTTCATTAATTTTTTTCGGCTTCTTTCAATCGGTGGTGGTGGTGGTTCAGCTGCTGGTGATTGATTGCATTCAACCAACTTCAGGAGCTAGTTTTGATTTGCATCCATCAGCGAAGTGGCAGTTTTGTAGCTAGTGTGGAGAGTCTTATCAGGTGTAAACTATTACAAGGAGGAAGTTGGTTTTGGTGGTTTTATTCAAGTGATCAAGCATCAGTTGCAAGCCGAGAGGAACATTATGGCGGAGTATGCAGATGTGAGCTATGGCAAATTGCTGAAGAAGCAGATGCTGGCGGGAGGGCTGGCGGGGATGCTAGCGGATGCGTGCATGTACCCTATGATGACTGTGAAGTCCAGGCTCATGGTGAGTTTCTTGTGTGACGGTTTTGTGTGAGAGTTTTAGTTTTGTGGAGTTTTGTGTATGTGTGTTTGAGGATTGTTGTAAGCTTACACTGTTTCTGGACGCGTTTTTCTCATTTTAGTTGCTGGAAATCAGGTGCAAGGAGGTGCTAGCAGCAGCGGCACTGCCGCATTGTACATGTACAAGGGTCCTCTGGATGCCATCTACCAGATTGGCACCAAGGAGGGCATGAGGACGCTCTACAAGGGATTCTCAACTGTGACGCAGATTGCACCAGCTCAGGCGTTGTACATGGCTACATACCAGACTTCGAAAAGATATCTCCCAGGTAAGGCCGAGTTGATGTTTTAGTTTCCTCTCCGACATGGAGTCAATGCACTGTTGTTCTCTTTGCTTCTGAATGATAGTCATAAGGGTTGGATGTGGGATATAGGTTTGAGGATTAGGGTTATGGAAGTGTCTCAGTTTTATGAATCGTTTCTTGTTGAATTTTCCTTTGCAGGTGGAATGGACAATCCTGTTACACAGTTTGCAGGAGGTGTGCTTGCGACTTTGGTGCAATCATCGGTGATGGTGCCAGTGGAAGTCATCAGACAAAGACAGATGATTCAAACTGGAGGAGAAGGCTCATACACGGTAAGTTCACACAGAATCACATGACCTACAATGTGCTCAAAGAGAGTATCACATGCTATGAATCGGTTACACTCTCGCTTCTTCTTGTACATATCATAATTCTAATTGTGAGTTGGTATTGGCAATGTTTTCAGGGGTCAGTGCATGCTGTGAAGACCATTGTTGCACACGAAGGATTTGGTGCTTTGTACAGGGGCTTTCTGTTAGCTCAGCTGGTATGGGGACCTTACAACGCTGTGTATCTTCCACTTTGGGAGGCAAACAAGCGTCTCTGTGTCAGGTTATCTGGCGCTGAATCGGTTGAAAAGCTTGGCGTGCAGTATGAGCTCGGTAGCGCATTCGTGAGTTCAGCATTTGCAGCTGGCCTAACAAATCCCATGGTAATCTTTTCACCATAATTAGGTCCCTCTCTGTCACGAATGTGAATTTATCTTTAGGAAGAATTCATGGTTAGTGATGTACGGATTGTTTGTTTGTTTTGACTCACTTTGGCGTTATTGGGTCGATCAGGACGTTATCAAGACGAGGTTGCAAGTCCAAGGGAAGAAGAAGCAGTACAGCGGTGCTTTGGATGCTGCGAAAAAGATATACGCTCATGAGGGTTACAGGGGCTTCACAAGTGGAATCACTTCGCGTATGCTCTGGGTTGCCCCCTCGGCAACCATCATGTTCACCACATACGACCAGCTCATGAAGCGCTTGAATGTCTAAGTCCAACCACCAGGAACTCATCACAGCAACATATTCAGTTAAATCTTTGGTGATCTTTCGGCACGAACAAAATCAAGCAGAACTAGTTTGTGCTATTCACAAACCACTAGGATATCCCTCGAGTTTCAAACATCTCGGACTCGGCTCTTCATTGACAGTGTAATTACCAACCTAGTTCACATTCAAGGCAGAATATCAGCCTTTCCTGTGTATATGATGAAGAAAATTTATATACCCTACTTTAGGTTCTCATGGTTCTAGAATTTCAGAGGTGGAGGTAGAATAGTTCAATTCGGATTCCTGGGAAATCTCCAGCAGATTTGAACTGAAGGTAGCATAGGTAACACATTCTGGTGTCTCTGAGCATGAATCTTCCTTGCTCACTGAAATCCCATTTTTGTAATAAAAACACTGATCGTTCGTTCCTCTATCTATCGAGCAGACATTGACAGTTGCAACGAGTTCGGCAGTGACACAGCTCAAGTAAAACGTTTCCTCTGAGAGTTGGGTCAGGATTGTAATCTCCAGACTCATGAATGAGAAGTCTGTGGCTGGATGATGGAAGACCATCATGCCAGTCTCTGGCATCTGTCATGCTCTTTCCTTTTCCGAACAAATGATTCCTCCACTGTCTGATCGGCAGCTCAAAACCCACTGTAAAAGTTTAGTCCATGTGATGTGGAAACGTCAGTTGCCGTGCCAGCCGATTATGTTGTTCAGAAGTTGTAGGATTTGCAATCTGACGAAGAGGTGTAAGCTTTACTTGAGCGTATAGAGTATGAATGGATGGGGCACAGCATCTGGACATGCAGGGTGTCGATAGCTTATGTGGAAGTAGACGGTGACTTGAACGTGATTAGAGATTCATTTATGTACTAAGTTGGCAATTCTAGCTGTGCATATGTTTCCGTGTGTGGACTAAATCTAGGTTTAGGGTTGTAACTGGAGCATCTAGTACCCAATATGTTGTTAAATACCGTTCTCGTTTCAGAGAATTGCGCTGAGTTTTTTCTATTTGGGCTTAATAGTGCAGTGTGTGTGTGTACATGAGATTCGGAATCAAAGTAGATTCGAAATCAATGTTTGATCATCCGCCAGACTACTGGATTGTTTTTCAAGTTCGCTGGGAGTTTGCCTGAACTCGCTAATCGTCGTTGTTGTTTCCTAGGGTACTCGAGCACAATGTCCTGAGGAAACACTTTGAAGAAATTTCGTTCGAAATCGTCTTCGTCAAGTTTCGGATTGTTGGGAACTTCTGGCAGGTACTGTTTCTTAATTATGCCTTAGCTGGTTTGAACTCAGTAGGCTCAATGTACTCTGCTTTTGCAAATTCCAATAACTCTTTCTACTTTCGGTGATACCAATCTTGAGTCCCTTTTCTAGCTTTCACTGCAATCATTCTTATCCTGTCCTTTCGTTATGTAGCCAATGTTGCACAGCTTCTTTAGTTGTACTTAGATTCAAAGTTTGAGAATGGCCATCAGACTGCTCTGTTTTCGATAATTGGTGCTATGAGTTCTGTCATGTGAAACATGTGTGATCCTACACAGGAATTTCAAAAGAAGATATCGACCCATCAAGGAATAGCAGCATGAAAATCATGTGCACACACATGAGCAACTTGCGTTTCCTCGCCTCTCTTCACAATGACAAACCCATCTCTGGTTCAGAGTATCAGATAGGAATTAGTAGACCTGTAAAGTCCTCTCCTCTGCGTTCGATTGCTCCCTTGTCCTCTATCTCTAGCTTTTCAGATCCTGCAAAATGGCCTCATGTTGCATCAAGCCCACGCACCTTTCTGTTCGCTGTACAAAATCCACAAGCAAATGATGAAGATGGTGGACCTCCTTTGACTGATGAATACTCCACACGACAGAGCGCTGATGAGGTGAGATAATCCATTTTAGCTCATGTTCGGTGTCTTATCCATTTTCTGGACTTAGAGTACTTTCGAGCAGCAATTTCTTAACGTCCAATTTGATTTGAGGGAATTCACTTTGATTTCCGATTAGGATTCTGGCCCTAAAGATGGACCACCACTCGAATCATGCAGGATCTTGCTCCCGCTTTTCTTTAACTCTGTTCTCTAATTTGGAAGAGGGTAAGGTACACCTTGTAATCCACACTTAGATGACCAAGCTTTAGCGGTTAGCCATGCTGCATTCACCCTAACGTGGTTATGACATTATCATTGATGGCAGGTTCGGAAAGAGATACTGGAATGCTACAAGCTTGTTGACAAACTTGGGCGTGGAGCAGTATACATTGGATCCGCGCGTACAAAAATCGACCACTCCCATTACCTACAAGCCAAGGAGCTTGCGCAAGAAGTAAGCTGCAATAATCTTATATCAAGCTTGTCGATGATTCCTGAATTACTAGGTCAGATGTGTTGTAATCGGCTAAGCATCAGTAAATGTGAAGAACATGATATCAAATGTGAAACATCTGGAAACTGGGCTTGCTTTGGTTCTGTGCATCTCTAATAAATTTTGTTGTCAAGGGTTTAGGGATTATTGAGATGCATGTTCGTAATCCTTGTACATAAGATCCAGAAACCAATTGTGTACACAGGTGGCTCTTCTTCTCAACTGCACATCATGGACGGGAGCGGGGCCAGGCATGATGGATGCGGCGACGCAAGGGGCGTTGCAAGCCAACAGGCGCCTGTCGGAGGTTTTAGAATATCAAAGGAGGCTGGCAGTTGGAGCCAGTCCTCTACCCACCCTTACCTTGAAACCGCCACATATCTTACCTGTCGGTGAGGACTTTGCTGCAACCTTCTTCCCTGCTTGATTGTTAACAGATAGCTTATACCACATCAATCTTCCTCATTCCCTTGTCAACATGGATTGCTCAAGCCCTAATTTCCTGGAGTATGTATTGTTCCAGTTTCTTTTCAGCACGGAAGCATGGTCTTGTTGAGGCGGCGGTGCGCAACAATCTATCTGATCGCACAGCATTCATCTGCTTGCCGGGGGGGATCGGAACTCTAGATGAGTTGTTTGAGATTCTTACCCTCATTCAGCTGGACCGCATTGGGTCTTCCTTCCCGGTTCCATTTCTCTTCCTCAACTACGACGACTTCTATACCAATCTGTTGAGGTTCATGGCAACTTGCAAAGAACATGGGACTGTCCGAGAAGGCGAGTTTGAGAAACTTTGCTATGTGAGCACCTCCAACTTGGACGCCCTGGAGTATTTGGCAGATTTTTATGGTATTGCTGAGCATGACCGTCTCTTCCGCCATCGTCTACAAGATTTTTGAAGGCCGACATGACTTCCTGGTCAAGGTCATCCTTGGTTAGCAGCTATGTAGAGCTGAATATCTGAGACCACTAGTGCTGCATATTGAGTGGGCCTCTTCATTAATGTACAGTTTGTCTCATTATTGCATTCTTAGCCACCATACCTCTCGAAGAGAAAAATGGCGAGATGGAAACAAAACTTTTTGACTGTGAATACATCAATACGAGTTCGTCAACCTGTAATGATTCATTAGGTTGTTTGTTTTCTTCCCAATTCGAGACACGATTGGTGGTACAACTGGCCAATTCAATGCCCCGATATCTAACAAAAGCGTGGGAATACTTATAAACATGCTGGGATCCAACATTTTTATAATTCTGCATCAGAAGTCACTCACACCACACGTAAACTAAGGGAAATGCAGCACCTCTGAGTACGACCTCTTTATTTCTAATAAGTTCAATCGAGACTCATTCATGATAAAATATGCACACTGCATATAATAGTGTCCCCCAAGTAAAACCTCCTTTATAAAATCATACTAAAAGTGCAAAAATATTTCCAACCTTCACCTGAATAATGCTGCCACCAGCCGAAGAACACAACAGTAATGCAAATAATGGTCTTCCTTCAGGAATCAGCACTCTACACCTAAAGTTGGCTAATATGACTTTCTCTTGCCATAATCAACTCCTCGACCAACATCGTCTTATCTTCGCTTTCCATGTGCGGACGAAGTAGCAGGCTTGCACTGAGCATGATTTAGAGATGTATCCGCAGCTCCATTGAAGTACAAAAAATTAAAAAAATCTCAGAATCCTCTGCAGGTACACCACATGTCATTAGCCGTCTACTAAACATATGACGATCATCTTACAGAACGTCATAAAGCAAAACAGTAAACAAAAATAAGTGTATACCATGTACAGTTATATAAATTCTGACAACGTATCGTAGTTCAGAAGGAGCCGTGCTATACCTGGCCTGTCTGGCTGTGATCCACTTCAGCTTTGCCCTGAACGCCTTCTTGGCAATTCGTTTGTCACGCTCCTTCCTTGCCAACACCTTGAGCTCCGACGGCTTCCTATGATATTGTCGCTCTCTAAGCAACTTGATACCGTTATCATCTTTCAACCTCCTCTTCATTTTCCGAATTGCCCTCTCTAAGTCGTCATTGGTAACCTCTACCATCACATTACGCACTTGCTGGTTGCCAGCACCCAACATACCACCATATTGAGAAACCAGGCCTGCCCTCTGTCCCCAAAGGCCTTGGGAAACACCTAAGCTGTGTGTGGCCGGGCACAAAATACTTCTAATTCCGTCTCCTGAGCCTGAGCCACTCTGATTCATGAAGCCCCGGATGACACGATGCACAGCTGAGCTCTTCTCCCCTGCTTAAAACGAAGAAATTCAACTGAAAAAGGGGTTGAAAGACAAAGCCAAGTAGACCTTAAGCCAATGAACAAACCCTCTCACAGCCTAGGATTAAACACAACGTAGACACTAGTCACAACCACCTTCATCATCCCATCGTAAAGCAGAATTAACCAACAGCGACATATCATCACATCAATTAAAACCACCAAGTCATACCTTCAAAACCTCCCACATTCAAAGACGCAGGGCTCCCATTGAGACGAGAACCAGCCGTACTCACCACCCTGCACCTCTGCGCTATGCTCCGCTGCAGTGACCACAGATAACTCACCAATCAGGAAGAAAAAAACAACACTCCTGAAAACATCAACCCCTCAAATTCTCTCAAAACCCTAAACCCCAAAACCCCGAATGCACTCAGTCTCCGCACCAACCTCATCGCGACTCAAACCCCTGAAGATCAACTCTCTCCCCACACCCCCCGCACGCAATCCTTCCCCTCAATTACACGCCACTCGATCCCAAACTTGCAGAAAACCCTAATTCCTCCCCATTCCGATCCCAACCCACCCCAACCCAAACCCCTATCGACATAATCATGTACATCCATGAGACTCCCGCTTGCGGTTCAAGAGGGGCCACACGGGGAACGAAACTCAACGTCAAGGTCTAAACTCCACAAGAGGTGATGACATGGGAGTGATCAGGCCCACAGGGTTTGAAACTCTGCAGGGTTGGAGACTTAGAGTGAGATGTTGATGAAGAGATGTGAACCATGTGAGAGAAGTGAGAGAGATGAGAGAGCTGGGGATGGGATGGGTGGGTGGGTGCTCACAAGAAGTGCCGCCATGGTGGCGTGGTCCGGACGACGCAGACGAGTGGCGATGGTGGCGATGATGGCTGCTCAAGCAAGTGAGCTTGGCAGGCTCTCTCATGCAGAGCAGCGTCGCGCAGTTTTCTCTGCTTCGCCGCACATGAGGCTTCCGCTGACGGAAAGAGGGTCCCATGCCTACAACCGTCACTGACCTAAAGCCACTACCACCTCCTGTACCGTCACTGGACCTAAAGCCACTACTACCTCCTGTACCGTCACTGGATGTGAAGACGAAGAATTCCTGTCTCTTCGGTCGAGAGGCCGGCGTGAATGAAGTGTCTATTTGTTAAGTAGTTTGCATTTACGTTCTAGGGACATAAGGAAAAAAAAAAATGAATTGGATACTACTGATGTGTATTTAGATTATCTAAAAGCTTCCTTAGGTTGGTGGTAATATAACTACCAACAAAACAAGTTCATTAGAAGAAGTTAGAACAACCACAATTTTTTCAATATTTACTAAAATGAAGTTATACATTCTCTTGAATATTATATCAATGTCTTTCTATAGATATTAAATTCTTGGTCTAAATCTTGAATGATTCACCATTTGTCAGTTATTTGAACTTTTAACTCATTTTTTGTTTTATTGCATTTAATATTTTATCTTAATGAACAAACTGTATATTGATGGATATCAAGAAGGGCTTTAAATTCCTATAATTTGAAATGCTGTAAGTGTTTGAAGATTCATGAGAGTGGTGATTTAGATGCTAAATTTGGCGAGGTGGTTATTCAATGACATGCTTTACCCACAGAATAGGGATTCTATACCTATTCAATATACTCAATTATGGGTTTAAAATCTAGATTAAAAATAGTATTCAGGTTTTCTAGCTTTAACATAAAGAGAGTTTTTAAAGCTTCAGAGAGAGTCTTGAGGTTGGAAATGTAGGCCTACCTGCTCATTCAATCAGCATGATTTACATTTAAATCATCCGTTACTGCACTATGACATACACATGCACAAATATCCACCACTTTGGAACTACATTTGTCCAAATCTAAGTGCACAACATCTTTTAAAATATTATTAGCAAATGAAAGCATTTTTTACCACCTCAACACCTCAATTAATTGCATACATCACACTTGGACTCTTGAATTGTGTGTTATTTTCCATTCAAAATATCAAAGTTCGGTGATTTCACACTCATGGTGTTTTCTCAAAGAGTTGATCAATGGTTTTAATCTTCACTAGTGGAAAAACCGTATGGGGCCACCAGCGAATAAACCAAAGAGGTGGTGGACTAGCAGTTTACACCAGCTTAATGGTGTACAGCAATACACAGATCATCACTGGTTTTAATCTTATGTCTAGGCCAGGAGTTGGATTACACATAACAGCGATGCAAGCTCAAACAATAGCAAACGACATATTTATTAAAATGGCTAGTCCATGGTATCTTGTGCATCATACTATTTGGCTATTTTGTTAAACTTAGTAACGCAAATTGGAATCCTTATTAGTGCGGGCATGGAAATTAGTCATATTATTGGCTATAGGTAGGCTTGGCAGGCTTGAAAATTTCTCTCATCAAAAGGAATTAAAAACCCTAATAAAGTGATAAATATAGAAAGAAAATAAATCGAATTGCAGTAAAAGATTGGAGGTTAAAAGCGTGCCTATAAGTAGGCTTGGCAGTCTTGATACCTTATTTTACCACTAGTACTTCCTTTAAACAATGTACTTTTCTTTTAACCTCCCATCATATTTTTCATACCATCTTTGGCTTTTAAATTTAGTTGCAAATTTGTCTCATGGCAACTAAATTTCAAATAAATAACCCAAGTTGACTTTTAAGACTAAATAGTAACTTCAAGATGGTAACTGAATCAGTTATTGCAAAGAATTATCATCTTTTCTCTTGTAGCTTGAAATTACGATATCAGTCAAAGCCATTTTTGACATTGTTTTATTATTTCCGTGCTATCCTTATAGGAAACAAAGAGTTTGAATCTAGTTGATTGCTACACAAAACGTCTTGAGAATCGCAGGCTTAAAGACTTCTTTGTATTAATTGCTATTGTGCGGTAGCTCAAGTAAGTAGTCTATTGAAATAGGCAGATGGATATGTTTGACTCCATCCAATCGACTGGCGACATTGAAATCTTTCTAATAGTTCACCTTAGGGATCTTTCTGCGTCTATTTCATGGAGGAACCGAAGCAGGTCTTAAAGAGGTCCCGTTTGATAGAACGTTGGGCTCGTTGAGAGGGAAGTACATAGCTTAAATCCAACACTATTAACAAAGTATTTTTCTTTGACTACATGTTTGCTCATAACAGACTGTACGTGTCTAATATTTGGTCATCTTGAAATATTAGTTTCATGACACATTGAGGCTTTGTAATGTGTGAAGCTTGTTGTTTATGGCTTTTTGAAGCGTTGTGTCATGCATAGTTGTACATGATTAAATGAATATAATAATGTTGCTGAAGAAGTAGGATAATAGAAGGGGGTATTATTTAGGTTTTGTGGATATTGATATAAATATTTGATATTCATTCACTAAAATTTATTTATACCTTGGAAGAATTCTATGGTTCTATTGGACTTATAAATAATATATATATATATATATATATATATATATATATTTATATATATATATTCTATGAATAAATTGTAAATAGATTCTACTTTCCATAAGTTCTTCATGTCTAACAATATTTTTATATAATATTCTATCATATACAACTACACATAATACAAAGCCCGAAAGTCCTATGAAAATTTGGCTTCAACAACAATTTTATTTTACATTTAGTTAAATAATTTTATTTTCCAAAAATTGAAGTAAAAGATGATGTTACAAAAGTAAGTAATTACTCCATTTCACTCATTATAATTGTTTTGTATCATTTTTATTATTTTCTAATGATTTTTAATTTTGTTACAGTTTTTTATCTTTTTACTGTCATGTTATTGTTTTTATTTATTTATAATTGTTTTTGCATTTTTCATGTTTTGACACCGTTTCTACTGTTTTAAAATTGTTTTTACTTTTTGTAATTATTTTTATTTTTTTATTTAATTTTGTTTTTTGTTTTTTGTTTATATTGTGCATAATTATTTTAACTATTGTACTTAATAGATTTTACTTTTTGGCATAATCGTTTTGATTTTTTATTGAATTGTTTTTACTCTTTTTAGAAGATTTTTTTGTTATAATAATTGACTTTCAATTATTTGACTTACTTTCAATTATTTTTTCAAATTGTTAATGATTGTTCTTCATTGTTCTTCACTGTTTTAGACTGGTTTTCATTGATTTTCAATGTTTTGGTTTGATTTTCACTATTTTAAACGGCTCTTCTCTTTTTCCACAGTTTTAACTATTTTGGCTGTTTTGTTAATTGTCATATTGTTGTGTTTTTCTGACTTTTTATATCATGGATTCTATTTATCTTTGGTATTTTTTGTTATTTTGTTGTTTTGTATATATCATGCATAATTCTAATGTGCATTGTTTTTCATGGAACAGAGAGCCAGGAAAAGAAACTATAGTGTTTTCTTAAACTCCATCAAACAAATGGAGCCACATAATTTTTAGAACCTAAGTGTTGGAGTTTCAACAACCTGATATGGAGTAGAGAGAGGTTGGCTTTGAAATATCACAAAGATTATGACTACAGTTATAATTGACTTATAGAGGAAAGATTCTTGCTCAATGTCCTTTCGGTCTTTGAATCTTCAATAAGCCTTTAATCAGCTTCCTATTAGCCTATCTTGTTATGACTTAAGGGGATCTAGGGTCAAGGAGGCGATAAGAAACCACAAGACACGGGACGGGTAGAACGGGCGGCAGACTACGAGCTGAACCGTCCGTGAATATGGATCATAAATTTTCAAATTCACAGTTTAGTGGTACCAACCCAGTTTCATTATGAAAACGACATAAAATTTAACCATGTGGGCCTTTAACCCCACTTTGTTGCCCACGACAATCAATGAGGTGAGGCCATGAACATAATGTGAGGCGAAACCCGCAACAAAGTTTACAATGCAAAAATTGACAATAAAAAATGACGTGAAATCGCAGATCTAATTTCCAATTTTATAACCATACTTACAACGAGGTTTACAATGCAAAATTCACAATGAGCCTCCTAATCAGGCTATGAACAATAAAGCCACGTGCCCGCAACATATGATATGTCTTTGCAATATAAATCTTCACATGACTTTTGAAGTCTTCAAGTCTTCCAATCTTTAATTCGGACATCCTTTAAAATAGCAGTACGAAAACAGTCACTGAAAATGTTCTAGAGCTTCACAGTTATAAGTACTAGCTCTTCTGAAAGATAAGACAGTTTACTACAATGTTTTAAATTTTCATTTGAAATAAAGATACTGTTCATAAGATATGAACTTTGAAATATTCTTATCAAAATCTTAAGCGGTAGTGTATACTATTCCACCTATTTGCTTATAACTCAAGATTTACGGATGTTATCTACAAGTGTGATAGCTCTATGGAAAGCTAACAACAAGTTCTACACTTCCTCTAAAGTTTACTTTGCTTCAACAAAAATTGCAAATATTAAAGAGGTACAAAATCTTTGTTCGTCATTTATGGCAAATGCACGCCACTCAAATGTTCACAAAACATTCATAAAGCTTCAAATTAAGTAAAATTAATTTGTAAAGAAGTGTATCATCATCATGTTAATTCTACTCATTTTTGTATTCAAAATCTTTGCACACAATATACAGAAATCTAATTTAAGCGATAGTTCTCTTCAGAACAACATACATCACAAAACTAAACAACGCCAAATTGGAATTCGATTGTATACTTATAATTCCTCAAGGAACAAATGTAAATTGAAGGTAAACAATGAAGAACATATGAAATGCTCACCTTAGAGGTTCTTCTTGGGAGTAAAAACTAAAATGATAATTGATAAATATCGGAAGAAAGGATGTGATATTCTTAATTGTATTAAGATTGTAGTGAAGGTTTAGAAAGTCTTTGATTATAAAGAAATGCCAAAAAAAATTTAACTTTGAAGAAGCTTTGGCTAATTTCACGGAATTAGTGTCTTCTTGTATTATACAATGTAGAAAAAAAATTATTGGCGTAGTATTGCAGAATGGACTTCCAGAAGATGAACCGTTTTCTTTAGAAAGAAATGCATCAAGACTATGAGGGTTTGATGGTTATCTGGAAAGATCACTAGATAAATTATCAGATTAATAAAAATTATTAAATGACATTATTCGAAAACATTTGGAAGGTATTAAATTTTTAGCTTTGAATTTTTCTTTTTTAGTTGTTACATTGAAGTTTTTTACCATCTTTTTACCACGTTTAACCACACAGATTTTATCATGTATATTTTTTTTACTTGTTTTTTACATATGTTCATCCAATAGTGGAGAGGTAAAGAATTCCTAAAGAGAGAAAGTAGTCTAAAATCGCAAATGGGTTTGAGTTGGAGCTTGTAGTCGATGGATTTGTGAAGGAACTGTCAAAGCAATTGCAAAAGTATTTTCCAAATACTTACAAAAACCTTTATAACTTATAAAAAAAATCCAAGCAGGCTTAGTATGATGAGTGATATTCCATCTTAACATTACTAACACGACGTCTCTGCAAATAATAAACACAAAGTATTAGAAAACTCAAATCATAAACTAAGTATATCAAGTAAATTTAAATTAAATAAAACTCATACGTACCGCTGTTTCTCTTACCAACAATTGTCTCAAGTTGGCAATCTCTTTCGTCAGATTGTTGACTTTTGCATCATTTTTGCTTCGAATGTTTGTGGGTTGAACTTGAAACTTCTCTGCAACACCATCGAGGGAGGTAGGTATGCCTTCAACGTGAATTCGAGCCATATCCACCATATCCATGTTCCTGCACAAAAAATAAACATAATCTGTAAATAACTAAGGGAAGAAAAACTAGTGAAGAAAAAGTAAATAACTGTCAGCTCAGCCCAATATTACTGAGAATTTTGCTAGTTTGCCAGATATTGATAAGGATTTTGGAATTTGATTTTATTACATGGGTTTTAAGAAAACACTGTATAAAATTTTGGTCTTTAAGCTAAAGGAGTGTTTTTAATGCCAGAGTGTTGAATGTATAAGCAATTTAGACACGGTACAATGTTGTGATTTAAAGTGAATGTTGTTTATAATAAGACAAAAAGAGAGATTGGATACCGTACTTTAGGGTCAGCTTCATCACCCCTGGGGCGAATAATTAATTAACTTCCAAGTTTTGACGTCCGCCACTAAAAAAAGTAATTTTCAAAATTTCGACTTTTTAAAAAAAAAATTACTGTAAGTTCGACTTTCATCCAGAAATTGATGAAGTTTTGTTAATTCGCCATCTTGTTTTGAAAGAGACAGCCGACTTTTCAATTAACTACCAGTATCCCTAAGCGTCCATTTTCCTTTGCTTAACCGACCCTAATTTCACTGTTTTCCATGGAGTTTGCTTGTGCAAGTAGTTGTTTGCCAACGTTCTTTTGTGTGTTTTAGCTTGAGAGTTATAGGTTTTTGATTTGGATGATTGAGAGTACCACCATGGCAAAGCAGCAGCTTTTGAGCAATATGTTCACCATTATAGACAAAGAGGAAAGGGAGGATAGAGTTGAGCGTGAGTTTGCACAGCTGCATGTGAAGATGGAGTTGGAGCAATCAAAGAAGAAAGAAGTTGAAAAACGACCGGTGGGTAGGCCCAGGATGCGAATTGAAGCTGTACTTCTTCCAACCAAGGAGGAGAAAGCAAAGGCAACACCAAGCACTACAAAGACTAGGGGGCGATATACAAACTGGTTCGTTCCATCTCTTTGGGATCCTATTTACTCAGCTGTAAGTCACCACAGAAGTCTTGGTCATGCTCTAAGATATTTGCAAGTGAAGTACAAACTCCCTGGTCAAAACAAGAGTGTGTATGACAAATTGACTAGAGGGTCCTTGAGAGAGTGGTTCACTAAAACGGGGGAATTAAAAGAAGGCACAAAACAAGCAATCTTCAAAGAAACAGCAGTGTTTACAGGTGGTGCTCAACATTCCTATGTTTTATCTAAACATCATGAGTTAGAGGAGGAGATTATCACTTTGCTAAAGGCACATCGTGAGGCAGGTCAACCTTTGTTTGCAACTTCAGTGAGGACTTTGATTCGAACCCTAATTCAGAAAAGAGAACCTAACCTTCTGGATTTCCAAAGTCCAAACGGCTTTAGAGTTTCTTTAGAATGGACAAGGGATTTTGTGAGAACAAACCTAGATTGGAGCTTTAGAAAAAGCATAGGTGCAGCAAGAAAGCTTCCAGCAGATTGGGAACAACAGGGTTTAAACATGGCACATCGGACTGCTTACCTTGTCAAAGCTCACTCCATTCCACCTGAGTTGGTAGTCAATACAGATCAAACCGGGATACACTTGGTACCAACCGGAGGGACCCGCACTTGGGCAGAAAAGGGCTCTAAGCATGTACAAGTGCTTGGCATGGAGGATAAAAGGCAAATTACTGCCACTTTATCCTCCTCAGCTGCTGGACAATTATTACCTCTACAGATTGTTTTTACAGGGACAACTGAGCGGTCCCTACCTCCTCGAAATGCTGGAAGGTTAATGTGTGAAGAAGCAGGCTGGCATTTGACATTCTCTGCAAATCATTGGAGTAACTTGACAACATGCAAACAATTCGTGGAGGCAGTTTTACAACCATACAGAAGAAAGCAAGTGGAAGCAATGGGGTTAGACTCAAATTCAAAGCTTGTTTGGATCTTGGACTGTTGGAGTGTGCACATTTCGCAGGAGTTTATGTCCTGGCTGAAGGTAACACATGTGGAAATCCTTCTTATCTTTGTCCCTGCGAATTGCACAAGTATTTTTCAACCTGCAGATGTGATATTACAACGTCCTTTCAAGCATGGATTTCGACAGCAATTCGACCAGTACACAAGTGAGACTCTGGGTCAGCAGATTGACGAGAAAGAACTTCAAGACGTGAAGTTGGAGACTAAAATTTCGGTGCTAAAACCTCTAATCTGTGGATGGTTATGGCATGCATGGCAACATATCAACAAGCCAAGCATGATACAGAAAGGCTGGTCTATGTGTCGTTTAGATCAAGCTTTTGAACCAACATTTCAAACAGCAGGAATGGAAGAACACATGAAGAGTTCTTTGTTTAAAGAAGTGGTGGATGCCGAGCAAGATTCCAGAGAAAAAGAAGATGATATAGATCCAGATCTAACTGTTGAACTTGTAATGGAGAGAAACTTGTGCAGTGTTGCAAATGTCACAGCAGAAAACAGAAGATCTACAGTTGCTAACATGAAGGATCAGGCAAGAAAAAGGTATGTCCAATCATTCATACACTTCAAGTTGATTTCAGATCTCAATTCTCGAAATACAAAATGTTAGAATGCAAAAATTCTAAACCTTACCAACACTTCTGCCCTCTATCTTTTTTGACCAGAAACCTGCACAGCAATGGCGAAACAAGCAATCAGCAAGGTGGGAAGGGAAAACGAGCCAGGGCAAACAAACAATAGATTTTGGAAAAGGAACAGGTCGGTGAGTGTGGATCTCACCTCTGGTAGACTCTCCACTTCGTCTTTGATGCGATTCTTCAACGCAAGGCACCTTCAGCTCAAATTTTTTTGGTACCCACAGTGGCAACCTTCATGGTCCAGCAGCGACCTTCATTCTGCGGCAGCCTTCATGCTGCCTTAAACAGCGGCAACCTTCAACAGCGGCGGCCTTCATGCTGCATTAGCAAAGGAAACTCGGAGTTAACTCAAAGGAAGACTCAACACGGAATTAACTCAAAGAAAGACTAAGCTCTGGGAAAGGAAAACAACGGAATTGCTAAGCATTTCGGAGCGTACCATGTGTTAAGTAAGCAGGACGATGCTGCAGCATCGAACCCCAGCGAACCAGCAACCCTCAACAAAGAAACCTTCACCACAAACCCTCAACCCTCCACCCTGAAACTCCAGCGCACACTCCACCGGCAGCAGTCACTCAGGTGATGGTCGTCGTTGCAGAGAACTCGCAGGTTCAGCAGCGGCACTCCGCCCGCTCCTCCAGATCGTCCCCTGCAGGCTCTTCGGCAGGCTCTTCGGCAGGCTCTTCGGCAGATCTTCACCGCTGCAGGCCCCTCGGCAGATCTCCTCCACCCTCGGCAGACCCCCTCCACCCTCGGCAGACCCCCTCCACCCTCGGCAGACCCCCTCCACCCTCGGCAGACCCCCTCCTCACTCGGCAGACCACCTCCTCACTCGGCAGACCACCTCCTCACTCGGCAGACCCCTCCCTCACTCGGCAGACCCCTCCCTCACTCGGCAGACCTGCTCTCCCACTTGAACCCGTGGATCTGATGTGCGACGCTGCTGCATTGTGAGTTCTAACTTATACAATGGAATTAGCCCGTTGAAACTTGAGATAAGCTTGAGATAAACTTGTGGTCTGCGACGAGATCCACTTTCTGTGGGTGGTGCCAGGCTTGCCTCGCTCTAAATTTGAGTTTGACTTTGCATGTGTCTTAAAAAGGGATTCAGTTTGTCAGTGCCAGCTTTTGCTTCATGATGGTAGCTTATTTTCTAGAATGCAAGGGGCTCGTGAGATAACTCCAAACATTTTTTATATTCAGTTTTTGAGTTGGATTTTAAGATATTTCGTCATTTCTCTAAATGAATTTCCTGGTTTTCCGGCAAATTGACACAATAATTTTTAAAAAATTCCGACATTTTTGTTTTGAATTATTTTCTAAGGAAGCTGACCCTAAAGTACGGTATACACAAGTTGCTTGAGTTCTTTCTCAAACTGAGTACGTGTATCAACATCCCTGTCTGATTAGCACACGCTCTGCAACGGCAAATTGATAACGGTGACCTTTGGTGACGAGAAAAGAACGTTCAAGAAGAATGCATTACATTTGTCAGTGTTGAATTCTATGGCACGTATGTTTCCTCCACGTGGAGTGTTGTTGCGTGCTGGCGATGATGGACATGCTGGACTTGGACCTGTAGTTTTATGGCAGGAGGATGTTTATACCAAAATGAAGATAGTTGATGGGGGCAACAAAAAGAAAACAAACATAGATTTAAAATAGGACAAGATTTAGATTTAAGGTAGAACAAGATTTAGAATAGATGTAGATTTAGAGTAGATTATATTGTATTTTACATTTTATTTATATATAATCTATTATATATTTATGGATTATCTCTAGTATTATATTTGTATATAATCCACTATATATTTTATGAATCATCTTTAATATTATGTTATTACACTTCTTTGACTATTTATTAGTCTATAATTAAAGAAATCATATACAAAGATTAGAGGTAGAACAATCACTTACAACAAGTTGCAGTAGTAAATAGAAGGTGCAATAAAAGTGTTAAAACAAAATCAAAGCATAAAATTATTTCTCATCCAAAATTATAAGTCAGCATGAATTGCATTCAACTGAGAAGAAATTACAATCCACAAAACAACATTAGCAATGGTAAAAATGTAAAAAAAAATTGGAATCACAAAACAAGGCAATATAAGGATTTGAATCAAAATTCAGCTTATTGCCGGTTTTCGCTCTCTACTTACTTAAGCTTATTAGGCTCCGTAATTATTGTACTCTTAAAACGTAAAAATAAATTACACTTAGGAAATTAGATGCAAACTTGAACTCGGAGCACCACAATGTGTTAATTGTGGTGCCTTTGAACCATACATTATCTGTAGAATTACTATTACACAACATTTTACTTTCATAATTTTGATTTGAAAAGTAAAAGGATATTTTGGTATACATTGAATTTTTAAAAGTAAAACGGTCCTCAAGTGGAAATGTGATTCATTTAAAAGTAAATTAGAAGTACTATTAAAAGTATAATTAAAAGTGTAATGGATAGCATAATTAGATGTATAAAATTAAATTAGAAGTATAATAAATTTTGAGGAGAATGCAACTGTTATTTTCAACAAGTTATTCCTCTTTGAACTTTAAACCCTATTCGAGACCATTTCTTTTGAGGTGTCTAGTGCCATGACATGTATTGAAGCGCCTCATAAGATATCATAGAAAGCTCGAAGCTATTTTTGAGACTGACATCTATACAAACATCATCGCTCTGAAAGTGACCTCGTAATCGAGGTTCAATTTCCAAATAAAATATTCCTTCAAATAGAATTCAAGAAAGATGAAATAAATATAAGAATCAAAGTTAGCATAAATGAAATAGAATTGTTTTCAAAGAATAGAGAATATACAATATGAACTTTGCATTGAATCAAGTATTTACATAGACATGAAGCAAATTTCTTAGATTTATTACTCTCAACATTAAATACTGTACACATTTCGCGAAACCATCTAATTATAACATGCATAAAGAATAATGAAGGTATTTAAAAGGTGTATACAAGATTTATTAAAGGTCTATTAAAGGTATATAGGATGTATAGAAAAGTTGTATACATGTAATATAAAAGTTGCATGAAAGGTGTATAAAGTTGTATAAAAGACATATAAAAGGTGTATAAAAGGTGTATAAAAGTGTATTTGTCATGTATAAATAAATTAAAAATAAATCTTTACGTATGTAAATTTCTTTATCTTTGTGAACATTTCTTTACCATGTCCAAAGAATACATTTTTTGTCCAAAGATGATTTATCTCTTTTATTTGTTTCTTTTCCTTTCAATGAAACTGATTTTTCCTAATTCCTTCAAGTTTCTTTTTTCATCCTTAGATGTTTAATCACCATTACATTATGCCATCATGGCATTTTCAAGTTTTCAGGAAGTCATACTGTGTACTAAGCTGCCAACATAACGTGGACTGGCCATTTAAATGAATATGCCTCTAGCAACAAAACATCACGCAATTGTAAACAGATCAAGGAATACACAAGATCAATATTTGTTTGTCTGCAGGATCAGGATGTGAGAAAATAATAAGTTGTGCTGCCAGGCGCATGGTGCAAATGCCGAGCCAATTGCAAGATATTCCTGTTTATAATCACCGCGGTAATGAAGCATTGGTTGAAGGAGGTGTGGATCTAGAAAATGATAATTATCTGAATCACAAATATTTTCTAATGGTCCCTGTGCTCAGAAGACCTGATTGTATTGATTGTGAAGGAGATGTGCACAAGTTTGTGAGTGATAATATTGCACTAACTACGGCTCAACTATCATCAGGATTGGCCATTTTAATGAATATGACCATTATGGTACCATCAGCCTATGACAAGCTTCACCGAAGGAGAGACCAAGCGAGATTGAGAGCAGCTGCACATGGCTGTCATGGATTGAGCCATCCAGATTCAAACACAGGCAGCTTTTCTCTGGTGTCACTAGTCATGCGGAAGAAGCCCTCCTTCGCCACACTCCACACACAGTGCGTGCAAGGTTGATGATCACTGTCATAAGAAGAAAATAGTTTGTAATCTACCCACACACGTAAGTTCTTTGTAATTTTGCGCTGAGAATCCCATATGAAGCTGCAGTAATAGAGAGTTCGACCCCAGATGCTGGGAGTGAACCCCCACGCAAAGGTTTGAGTTGCCACGAGTGTCTTCTCTCCGAAGTCCTCGTCCCCTGACTTGCAATGCACTCGGATTGGGTCTCCAACGTCGTTGATGATTTTCACGCTGGCTTGGCTGGCGATGGCTATGGTGGCCGACTCCATCATGAGAAGGAGCATTATCAGATATATTGCTGATGAGATTATTGCAACCTTCGCCATGTATATCCTCTGATCGTGTATAGACGAGCTCGTGCTAGCTTACTCAGACGAAGCACTCTCGGGTCACCCCTCTATATGCTTTGTATCATTACAAAAGTTGCTGAATGATCCTGTGAAGTTTTCAAGGGTTATAGAAGTGCCCATAATTTTCATCCCTTTAGAGTGAAAGTCTGGCATCAACCAGGTCTAAGGATAAGGCAGGGCCACTTCGTGAACTCGATCGTCACCTAATAGTGAAATTTGATTATGACGGAATGAGACCATCCGTCTTTTGGCTTCCACTCAACCATTTTCCAGGTGTTATGGAACCAAAGGACCTTGACTCCCAAGAATGAGTGGATTCGCATATGCGGTATCCTTCAAAGAACACTCGCGTGATTCTTTTGATCCCACTTTGCCAAGGGGTGGAAGCTGCTCTTGACTCTTGTTGAGAGTCCTTGAGATTCTTTCATTCGGTTGAAGGTGGATTTAACAGTAAACTGAAAGCTTGTTTCAATCTCTCGCATCTGTTGATTGGAATGGTGAAGTAGCTGTTTTGGTCCTGAGATTTCAACATACTAAAGGTATTGCAGGCCCGTCAATTTCTCTCGTGCTGTGGCAGCAAGACCGAAGTTTCAGATGCCGAATGTAAAGTTTCTAGTAAAATTCAGATACAGATTGTAACCATTACTAAGATATTGATTCTGGACATCTCCGGCCAATATTTTCTAGAGTACAAATGTGGGCCTCCCAGAAATCAGCTGGTACTGCATAGTTCAGATACTTGACGTTGAGCAATATCATCACGTATTAGCATGCACTGTAAGGAAAACTGATACGTACGTGTAGCAGGTGAGGCCCTTAGACATCCAGTCGACATATCGAATATCCATATTCATGGAATATCTCACCATGTGGAAAGCGAAACATTCCTGCAACCACACATTGCCTGTGTCAGCCTTGAAATCCCCAAAACTGAAAACAGCTTAGAAACAATTCGAATATTTACGAATGCACTATTTGCCAGAATTTGATCACCAAGTTGAGGACTAAAAATCCATCCGAATAACTCTTGAAACGTTAAGGTAATGTCAATTACACAACCTTCCAAGCAAGGCTGCTCTTGTGGCTGAAGTGACTACGTCATGGTGACCCAGATCTTCATTTTAGTTCAAAAAGGGCCACTGTCAACTAGTGATGAGGCTTGAACTGATGCTGCAATTCATGTCACTGATTACTCAAAGTTGTGATTATATGCATGAACAGGATCTGTGTTCTTTAGTACAATGATGGGGATCTTGTGGAAATGGTTTGCAGTTGGACAAGAAGGCACAAAATTCGAGAAGAAGGTCTCTGACTTTGGATCAGATCGAGTATGAGAAGGTAGCAATGTCTTCTAGATTAATAGGTACTGTGCAAGATAAAAGTAGTCTAGACGTAGGAAGTGGAGCTGTAAACGAATCTTTTGCAAGTTTGAATACACATCGATTACAGAAAACCAGATTGAGCATTGTTCCAAGCATAGGCAACAGCATCGAACGTGCTTCTCCTTTATTCCAAAGTAGGTTACAATTGAAATCAATAATATAATTACAATGCGTTTCTTATCTGTTTTGAAACACTTGAATGAAACATGATTCAGACTTCCTTTGAGGCACGTTTCGAGAAAATGGTCTTGAAACTTATTACAGGCGTTCGAGGAAGTGTAAGTTCCGGAGCTATTGGGCGAACTCGATTAAAAGCTTAAACAATATTAAGCAGTTGTCTCCTATATCAGTTATAAGCTGGTACTGGAGGTTACAATTTCACACTATTTCATGTCAACTCACAATCGATTGTGAACTTTGGAAAAAATCTCTCATGTTGTAAGAGACGCAGCTTCATCATCAATACCTTAACCCCGTTCAGTAGGCCAGTATTGATTCAGTACTGCAGTAATGATTGTTCCTGTTGTTTGGCATGAATATATCCACATTGTCGATGGCGAGAATTCGTTCCTACCTGTGGGATTCCATCATCGAATACGGCAGGATCGAATGGGGTAAAACCCTGCTCAAATACAAACGTGCAAAGACTCCCGAGAAGGCTCAAAGTGTTCTGGAGGGCTTCGATGCCACTTGGACAATTAGGAATCTTTTTTGTATTAGAACTGGTTTGACTGTTGTGTGGCACCCTATGCCTTGTGACAGTCCCATTATTTTTTGGTAGCTTTGTCCCCGGTGTCTTGTCTCCGTGGGTTTGTACTCTACTTTCTGCAATGGAAATCCTTTGCGTCAAAAAAAAATAAAAAATATATCCACATTTCAGGAAGTCATTCCAGAAGTGCATTCAGTTCTTCCGCAAGAATATACCCACATTTTAGGAAGTCATTGCTGAAGTGCATTCTATAGAGTCCACTCGATGCGACTCGTTCGGGGATTAGGAATATTCGACAAGGGCGGAGAAGCTTTCTCAAAAGGAGTTCGCCGGGTAAAGATCTAGAGATTTGCGAACCGTCCTAATAATTAGAACCACAGCGTGGTTACATAAACTTACAACTGGGTAGTTAGTATCACTATTCTTATTTTATTAAAAGTGGCACTGTAGCATAACAAGAGCTGCCATATGCGTATACATCATAACCTCCAAACAGGTAGATAATTACCTCGACAACCTTGCAAATATCTGTGATGACTAAGATCTGAAATTCGAAGTCTGAAGTTACGTGAGTCTGCAAGTCTTTGATCCGAGAATGTCTATGCTTGATTCCAGGCAACTGGAAAGGATATTAATCGCATCGCTAATTGGATGCGTATATGCAAGTGAATGTGGGAATTTCTAAGTATGTTCACTCTTTAATAGCATCAAGTTGTATACAGTACTCTTGAGAAGATTGCGTGGTTTCAAATGTTGGCGAACCTTGCAGTGCCTTCGACGTCAAGATGCATTGTGTGCACATCACGAATAATTGAAAACATAGTCACGGTGTCGTAGATCGAACACCTATCAGATATTTGTAATTTCTGTCAATCACACCGAATATCAAAGCACGGTGTAAGCCTCCGAGTGCTCTATTACTGGAGGTCAATGGATTCCGACGAGCAAGTTTGGCTGCCATGAGTCCATGACTTCAGTGAGCACAGTATAACAATTCCTAAATCCATATATTCAAACTTTCTATGGTTAGTCACTAGGATAAATAGTCGCCGCCGAGTTTACACAATTAGCACAGTGAGCGAATAGACTCCTTATATTCCTGGGAGCATTCCATCCAGGAAGCGCGTAGCCAGAAGCAAGACTTTCCCTCACTCGCATCCGAAATTTCCTCCATGGGAATACGATTTTTCACAGAAATCTGAGATTCAATACTAGTGGGTCATAAAGAATAATAAAATACATGGTAACCTGTCGTGTAGGTATCAGTCACATGAAATAAAACTATTAATAGGACAACACTCATACCAACTTCGGTGCTACTTTACCACGCACAAGCGCCATGCTTGCCTCACTGCCCCAAACAAAAGTTACACAGAAGCTGCCTTCTTGGCAAGAGCAAGTGCCCAAATTCTCAGACCGACAGAAAGTTGTTTTCTGCTCTGATTTGCAGTACACGCCGTGTTGGAGCGTCCCTGCCCGGGCTCGGTTCATTAATTTGGAGGACGCGTCTTTTCGGTTCCTGCCCAAAACGCTCCCGGTATCCACGGGCCCGTGGCTCCCATCTTCAGGGATCGGTACCAATTTGGTGCTAGATTGTCCCTATGATCCTATCCAGTTGAGCTTCCACTCGATTAGAGCACTGTTTTGAGGCCACATGCGAAACAGAGCCCTCGTGCGGCTGTAGCAACTGACTTTGCTTGTGACCACTGAGAAAAAAAATGGTTGCATAATCATCTACCTAGTCAGAGAAAGATTCTGGTGAAAGTTTGGCTGATCCCACATCCATGTCAAAGCCTTTCTAATTTTTTTTGTTGAAAGGTGGGATGGTGATCATATCAACCGAAAAAAAAAAGGACATCAAACCTGGGTCCATAGAAAGGATAGCCATTTCAGTACGGGAGGGAAAGAACTTACACTTATGGGGTAGTGCAGATCCCCGAGCAAAAAGGCTCTTTAAAAGCCCAGATGGGAATAAGCTCCTTTACCGAAACCTTTCGATGTTCAGATGATTCTGGTTGATTGGCAGATATCTTACTACAAATCTGAAGTGGTGAGGGGAATGTGATCCTGAGAGCTGTACCCCCAACAAACTCCTGATTCCTGCTGGTCATCTGGAGAAGAGTTAACTTACTCCCATGTCCTAAGAGCTGCTGTAGAGTCAGTAGATAGTACGCCATGTCCATCAGCTGTAGACGGGATCTGTCTGCACGCAGTACAGTTTTGGCATGAGAAAAGCCTGCCATTGGGTGCACATTAGTCATCTGCCATTAGTGTGAACAACTGAAACCTGTACAGTACAGTCATTTGAATATTCAAGCCTCCATTTTTATATACACATAAATATACATAAAATATTGGTGGTAATATTTCTTTTTCACTATAGGATCGAGCACAGTAGTTAATTATTGTGAATATCAATTCGTAAGCTAAGTGTATTGGGGGTTAATGATACGTGAACATGATAACTCACAGGAGGGTTAAGGTTTGTGATTACAATGACTTAGTCGCACTCAAAAGTAGACGCTAAACAGCTTCTCCAACTTCTGAACTGGCCGCTGACCTAATTTTCAGAAAGTCACATGAACATAGTTAGTAATGCAAAAAACGTGGGCTGTCATTCATAAATTGGTTCTCACATAGAGAAAGCTATCTGTGAAGATGTTCTTCGAATGAAAACGTGCTTTGCCAGGCTCCCAAGTTGATCAAAACCTGCCAAATCATCAGCGACGAAGTACTACTATGGTTGCCACTAACTGGGAGAAATATCTCCTTCATCACTTGTAATCCCTTGAACTTGCACACAGAATCTTCAACATGTCCGGACACGAAATTATGCTACAGTAGTTATGTGAGTTCTCAGAGCCTTCACTAAGTTAACCAGGTTTCGAAACACAATCACCAAATTTTGGAGTGGCTTCTATCGACTAGGATTAATAGAATAAAATAAGATTAGACGCGTAATGAGTACCGTCACCAGTTTAATGTCAAAGGTTAGTGCAACTGGGTCTACTGTAGTGTACACTACACTGAAATCTTGGCGTGTTAAGAGCAGTACCTCTCAAGGTGCTGATGCCCCTTCTGGCTATGTCGCCGAAATAGCAAATATGCTGAGAAAACGGCCGTGAAAAGACTTCATCCTCCCAGCTTCACCTTTGTTTAAGTATCCAGCTACCAGACTCGCATTCTCACTCCACTCCTCCTTCACCACCTCGCACCAGCTCCTCTCTCGACCGCATGAGATAGGTAGCGTAGAAGGTTTCTTTTGCGAAGTGTAGATCAGGGATACTCTTGCAGTGCGGATTTCAGATTGGGAGGGGTAGTCACTAGACAGGATCGAGATGGCGCTCACGACAGTGAAGAGCATGAAGCAGCGGGGGGGAGACACCCTCGATTCTATGTTTGCTTCCCGATATGTGCAGTGCGAGCTTCCCAAGTGAGTCGCGAAATTTATGTTCTCTTATGATCAGCTATCTGTCAAGCTTCGTTTCGCTCTCCAATCCCGATCCATGGTGGATGAAGCTCTGAAGTCTTACAATATTTGAAAAACAGGGGATGTTTCTGATCGGAGCTTTTTGTTAGTATTCTAAATTTCCACTCTTCGTTTGTTCTTGCATTGTTAAGTTTGCTGATGGAGATGTTGGCATGTCACCATTGCTGCGTGTGAAGGTTTGAGATGCCCGAGTTTGAAACGCCCAAGGATGCGGCGTACCAGATCATCAGCGACGAGCTCATGTTGGATGGCAACCCTCGCTTGAACTTGGCGTCGTTTGTGACCACATGGATGGAGCCCGAGTGTGACAAGCTCATCATGTCTGCTCTCAATAAGAACTACATTGACATGGACGAGTACCCCATCACCACTGAGCTTCAGGTTGGGATCTTTCAGTTTCTTGCGACATGCCGGAGTTGTGGCCGTTACGTTCTGTGCATCTGTAACTCCTCGGATCGTAACTGATCTGATAGTACGAGCAGAGAAATGAACCCCAACATTCGGTGCTTAAGTTGGAAGTTTCGTAATTTACCGAATCCCCCCATTCTTGGATCTCGATCTTCAATTAACTGAGACGGCGTTTCTTATTCGCAGGACCGATGCGTGAACATGATTGCACGGTTGTTCAATGCTCCAATTGAGGAAGGTGAACAAGCCGTCGGGGCAGGAACTGTTGGTTCCTCGGAGGCTATCATGCTCGCTGGTCTCGCATTCAAGAGAAAGTGGCAGAATGAGCGAAAAGCAGCGGGATTACCTTGGGATAAGCCTAACATGGTCACCGGCGCTAATGTTCAGGTAAGACTTCAGTAAAACGATCATCAGTGTTCAGAAACATCTCCCTCCCTCATCCTTACCCCGTAACTCTTTCCAACATTGACAATCACTATCTTCGTTTCACTAGGTCTGCTGGGAAAAATTCGCGAGATACTTCGAAGTAGAGCTCCGGGAGGTGAAGCTCAAAGAAGACTACTACATTTTGGACCCAGCCAAAGCCGTCGAACTCTGTGACGAGAACACTATCTGTGTGTGCGCCATCCTTGGATCAACTTACAACGGCGAGTTCGAAGATGTGCAGATGCTGAATGACCTCCTGGAGAAAAAGAACGCCGAGAAGGGGTACATATCCCAAACATTTCCAACAGTACTCTTTAGCTCTGCTGATGTCTACTCCTATTGTGATGACCTCCCTGTTTTCCTTCGTCGATTGCTAACAAGCTGCTAATCCATTCAGATGGCACATTCCCATTCACGTCGATGCTGCGAGCGGAGGCTTCATCGCCCCATTCCTGTACCCCGACATCGTGTGGGACTTCCGCCTCCCGCTCGTGAAGAGCATCAACGTAAGCGGCCACAAGTACGGGCTCGTGTACGCCGGCATCGGCTGGGTGATCTGGAGGAACAAGGAGGATCTGCCGGAGGAGCTGGTCTTCCATGTGAACTACCTCGGCGCCGACCAGCCGACGTTCACATTGAACTTCTCCAAGGGCGCAAGCCAAGTCATCGCGCAGTACTACCAGCTGATCCGCCTGGGCTTCCAGGGCTACAAGAGCATCATGGCCAACTGCGCGATGAACGCCAAGACGCTCACCACTGCCATCGAGGGCATCGGCCGGTTCAAGATCCTGTCCAAGGAGATCGGCGTGCCCGTCGTCGCCTTCTCGCTCCTAGACAGCTCCGACCACGACGAGTTCGAAATCTCCGACGGCCTCCGCCGCTACGGCTGGACCGTCCCGGCCTACACCATGGCGCCAGACGCACAGCACGTAACGCTCCTCCGCGTCGTGGTACGAGAGGATTTCAGTCGGTCGCTAGCGGATCGCCTGGTGACTGACATCAAGCGCGTGTTGGCCACTCTCGACTCTCGCCCTTCCAAGCTCATCCAAGCTGTGACGGAGGCTGTGCAGCAGGAGAACAAGGAGATGACGTCCACCCCCGACGCCGTGACTGTGGCGGAGGTCAAGGACACCGCCGCGTTCAAGGAAGTCGTGCACGGGCGCAAGAAGGGCCACCACGGCGGTCACCACCACAGCCACAGTCGAGGCCACGCCCGCAAGAAACACGCCCTCCACAAGTCGAACGGCGTTTGCTAGAGCCCACCGTCGCTGCAATTTTTACAAGCCGATGGATTAGTGTACAAACAGACTATAGAACTGAAACTTACCTATACTTCAACTGCATCTAGATTGTGGATATCGTCGACGACGCATCGGCCAATTGCGGTAGCGTCATCGCGCGATTAAGGAATACATTTGCCATTGTAATTGGCACCTCTTGAACGCATTTCAATCTCTGGAACAAGCCATCTTCTTCTTGCATCTAGTAATTGTTCCGGTAACTCATCGATACCTCACATATCGATCAGCGGGGTTTGCTAGTCTAGCACATCGTTGCATTTCAGACAATACCTTCAGATCAGATTGTGGAGAGATGCTTGATTGTATGGTTAGTTCATATGCTGCAAATGTCTAGAATCCATTTTCATTGCTTGTGCAGGCCATCTTGTTGCATCCTGTTCCAATTCATCTCCACGCAGTGACAGAATAAGGGAATTGCCATCCGGGGAGTGCAAAGAGTATAGGGAAACCATGAATGTGTTCGCAAATTGGAGAGGAAGTGTTGGGTCTTGGGATTAGAATTTTTGGACACATGAGCAATTCTACACTAATTTTGAAGTGAAGGTGTTGTGGACATCTAATCTAAACTATAGACTTACCCAAAAGAAAGAGAAGAAACACTTACATAACACTTGTCAATGTTTCCATCTCATTGGTTCCAGTGACGTTGTGGTCAAGTTTAGGTTCACTCCCAATCACTTTGAGGTGAAATTAGAGGAGGCAGGAATGGGTCTTTGGCAGTTTTACCTTAAATCCTTCATGTGTCTCAAATGGCTAGAATCCATTCTGATTGCTTGCGCACGCCATCTTGTTGCATCGTGTTCCAATTCATCTCCACTGCAGTGACAGTATCGTATGGTTTTCACAAGTGGGACGGATTCTGTATGTTAAAAAACCACATCAATTTTTTAGAAACAGAGTTGTTGAAAAGAATTGCGAAGAATCATTCTTGTACGAGTAAATCATTCTTGCGAAGAATTGCATAAGTGTTGGCCTCCTTGACTGGATTTCATTTTGGACATATTCTTCGGATGTTCAGCCAACTGCGTTACATGATTGTGTGATTAAATTATGTATTAGCAGATGTGGTATTATACAGGCCACAATTTATTCTTTCGATCGGTGTTTATTCAAATCAGTAATGTTTTGCAATCAATCTACTGGGCTCACTTCAAAGGTAATCTTTGCATAACAGTGGCTGACTCGGGCAGTAGGGAAGTATTCGAGAAATCAGACGGATGTTCACCAAAATTGTAATCCTTGGAACAGTCCTAATAATCCTATAAATTTGAAAGTGTTGGATATTTAAGAAATTAAAGGTGCAAGAAAATAGTTGAAACATTCATCTAAATGAGTAAATAAAATACAATATTTTTTTAAAAACAACTTGTTTTTAAACTTAAAAAATTAAACAACCTTAAGATTTGTGATTAATTATCTTAAAAATAAAAATCCATAAATAGTCATGATAAAATCACATACATTTTATAAACATCATGGGCTCCAGGGTCTAATTTTTTTCTTACTAAGACCACATTACCATCCGAAGAATATGACCATACTTATGATGGAATTTGTTGTAGTAGCCTGGGTGAGAGCGCATCACAGTATAAATAAAGGGAAGTAATTAGAAGTATTTTATCAATTATTCAAAAATCAACATATTTCATATAAAAATTAAATGTCACAGTCTCATTCAAACTGATAACTTAATTTATATTTTTTGGACAATAATCATCTTCGTTGATTTAGAATGTAACTTTCAAAACCTGATCAGTTTTCTATTTTTTTTAAAACTTCATTTTATTTTATTTTAATGGATGAATACTCTATTAGCTCCATCTCACATATTTTTGTAATTTTAACAATAATAAAATCAATACAATTCTCTTTTTTAATTCAATTATTTACATAAATGAAATTGTATACTGTACCTTGGGGGCTCCTGTATCAAATAATTAATTGGTTTCAATTTTTTAAGTTTGGCACTAAAAAAAGCAATTTTTTAAAAATCAACTTTTTAGGACATAAACAACGTTAAGTTTGATTTTCATCCACAGTTTCAAAAATCTCAAATTTAAAGGAGAGTTATAGTACGTAGATTTTATGAAATCAATGAACTTGTAAAAAAAAAGGCACAAAATGAATTTGTGTCAGCTGATTTAAAATAGTATTCAAATAGTCAATTTTATACATTCAATTCATCATCAAGACACTTATTGTGGATAATATGACTTAATACTATGGATAGAACTTCAGATTGAATGTCCTTTAAGTCTTCAACTTGAAAAATGGCATAATAATTATCAAGATATGAAAGTTATTTGTAAGGGCATACGGTATTTGACTTGGATATGATGAATTTTGATTTAACATAATTTTATATATTCACTACAAATAAGAACATGGTAATCTCTCTACATTTGACATGTAAGAGCTTAGTGGTCTCTAAACACAATCAAATTATATTTGAATGATGGAATGAAAGCTCTATGAAGTTCCTTGTAACCTTATTGGTTTCGAGATTTTAACCATGAAATTTTGGCAAAATAATATTTAAATCTAAATCCTATTTGATTATTTTCCAATTCATTAGATTATAAATCCTACCTAACAGCTAAATGTTAATATAATTGTATTTTCATATTACAATGTTATTTAATGTTGTAAGTTTTAAAAATCTGAATTTTATGCCCTCTAAGTTAATCTATATTTCTCTACTTATAAAGATCAATTGAATTTTCTAGAAGAATGTACGATTTTATTATACAAATTTTTATTTGAAATTGCAATATGATATTGAAGTAATAAATTAAATTATCATATTAACACTTAATCATATCATTTAATACATCAATTTCAAATGATTGGAAATTGACAAGTTAGATAGAATAAAGTTTCCAATACATTTGTTTTGCCTTTAGCGTTATTTTCATGAATGAAAGAATCATACATGGATACATTGTAAATAAGTTATATTTTATTGCTATAGAAATACAACTAAATTACAAAATTATATCATAACAAAAAATCCATAGATATTTACATGTAAAATACATATGATTATGCTAGGATAAAGTCAACGTTTTTCAGAAAATTATTCAATTATTCACATTTCAAATAATTATTTTGATATGAGTTACCTTAGCAAGAGAAACATAATATTTTTGACCTCCAAACAATTATTTATTCATTCTTAAAAAGTATGATTTTTTTCCTCCAAAAAGTGAACTTATTAAATTGGGTGTTTATGAGGAAATCCATAGCAAACATATTTATTTCTTTATTTGATAAATTTTTTATTTTTCTGATTTTTATTAGAAAATAAACTTTTAGTCAAACCATCTTCTCGGCTACGGGGTGTTTGATCCAATATTTATGAATTGTGTTGTAATATAAAAGTGAAAAATAATAGAACTTCTCAAAGAATATATAAAAAGTATGTACTTTTCACGTTGTTCAATAATTTCATGACAAAACTAAACTAATTATTCATATTAATAAAGTACTCCTGATAAATATACATTTCACTTATACTAGTAGATCTGCTTCCCGAATATAAACCACACACCAGGTACATGCAAGAATCATCCCCGAAACCGAGAAATGCATCCGAATGTTTCATCCATTTCCGAAGTATGCGTCCAAGGCCTACTCCTAACCCTAACCCTAAACCTAACCCTAATCCTATCAATCAGAGCCGCACTTCCGATGAGATGGAATGCTCGTACTCTCATACAAAGGCCGTGTCTCCCTCTCTCTGAAAATCACTCGCCAATCTTGTTCAGCATCGATCGTCTGGGGTTCTTTAGGACCGGCTTTCATTTTCTGCCGTGTCTGCCTCCGGACCTCTCCAGATTTGGCATGGCTTGTTACCAAGCTTCGGTGGATTTCGAGGTTAGCTTGTTGGAAACACCGTAGGCCTCGTAACAAGTCATGCCGAAGCTGGGGATGTCCGTCGTGCCTTATGAGTGTGTTCGTTTAACAGATTAACGAGTGTCGTATTGGGGAGGTTTTGTGTCTGGGGTCCTCTTGGTTCGTTTCATGCAGCTATGACGAAAAACCTGGCAAACAGACTGATTTGCTATTTGCAATGACGTTTACCCAATTGTAGTCAAATTCTGAGCTGCCTTTTCTTTGGTGTTTTTCTTGATGGCGTACCGTGCGTCGGACCGTTGTTTGCTTCTGCAGGCCATTGCTGTGATAAGTTCTTTTTCGGGGTTTCGGTATAAGTGATTTCGAGGAGTTGAGTTTGCGGAAGGGTGTTTTTTAATCGGCGACTGACTTTTGATCATTCTTGTTGCTAGACTTACGGTAGATGTTGATCTTGCTCTGTTTTAGTCAATGAACAATACGTGTCTTTCATGTTTTTTTTGGATTGTAGGATCTCTGATTCGAGTATCCTCTGTATGTTTGCACGAGGTGAGCAATGCCACGGTGAAGTGCTTAGGCTGAGTATATTTTTCTCAGATTGAGTTCTAGTGAATGAAGTTCTGGGTTATCCGTTAACTCTTCATAGACACTTCAGAGATGGAATAAAAGGAAAGAGTCTCTCGTTTGCTTGTACTTTAAGTACGGATGGAGACCTCAAAGATACATATTATCCTGCATTGGAACTGTATAAAGAATTAAGATTTGGATGACTATCAGCGCCAAGCAGAGGATTGAATTGGTTTCAAGCCGCATGTAAGAGGAAGTTGTAGCATCGTCGAAAGGGGAATTGAAAAGTAATCGTCCATCTCCGATAAAAGGACATGTGCAACAAATGCATTGACAATTACTCGTGTTCAAATAGATATTTTCATAGACCCTCCAAAGCCACAAAAATGACATCACGGCATTGCTCCTGTGATTTTAAAGACTTGACCGTGTTGCAAATACCGTCACTAGTTTACTCTGGCATCAATGTCCCCTTCCAACCGGAGTTCATTTCGGGAAGTTTTTCACAACACATCTTTGCTGCGGAATAGAAAATGTAGAGACCCATCGCGGCCGAAGCAAAGCATGTAAACCACCCGAACTGTATGGTTGCAATAGTTCTGAGGAGCAAAGCAATTACAACTTTACCAGTTTATTGTAAAATGCACGAGGCTTTACAAATCCTTGGAAAAATGCCAGGTGCAGCGTTGAAACAATTTTCACAACTCATCCAACTAATAAGGAGATTCACGTAGTCTAAAGGTAACCAATTGATTTCTTGTGTGAATTCCGGTCACTGAATATATTATCTACATTCTTTCAAATTAGCAACCAACGTCATGAATGACGCAGCGCTTTAACCCATACTTATTGCAACTGATCCCACGAAGACGTTTTTAAACAGGCGAATCACTTTCTCCTCTCAGCAATTACTCGATCTCTGACCCTTGGCGGGATCAATTCTTCGCCATCTCTTCTCCTTCATCTCTCTTCAACTGAATGTCAAACCACTTTCTCCATGTCATCTCACATCATAACTCCTGCCGAATACAAGCACGTTTCATATGTCAAACATGACAATGTTCCACCACACTGGTGGTGGTGGGGGAGGAGGGGGAGGGAGAGAGAAGGATGTTCACACAAGCGCAAAATTGCGCTGATGATTATCACACAACAACACTCACCATCTCATGCATCATTCAAACACACCAACAAACACACCAACGAGGATGATGTCGACCTCCATTGATGGAGGCGACCCTCATTTTTTTGTTTACTGTAACCCACCTCCGGTCCAGCTATGGAAATGTTCACACTGTACTACTTGCCTTCATAAATAGCAGCAAATTGCGGAAAGCAATTGCATACATACACTATTGCATTTGAAACGGTAGTACCAGTAATCGTGATTTGAAATTTTAAAAATGAAACTCCTGTCTGCAAGGGGGTGGATGCTTACAACATAAATTGGGCATTTACAAAATATCCACACTGGTAAGCATAATATTGCTTGGTACTGAAAGAGCCAGCCAAGTTCGCAAGCCACAACATTTGAATACATTTACTGATTTATTGTGTTGCGAATCACAGCGTTTGGATACTGAATGTTCAAACTCGTACCCGTATCTGAACCACTTCACGAAGTCAATTCTCATTGTTACTTAAACATCACAGGTGATGACATCAATAGTAGAAAGCCTCGAACCCTGTCTGCAACTAAATTGAAAGCTCCCTTGATTCAGCATGCTCATATATTGTAAGCCCTCATGAAAGAGACTCAGTCAGTTGCTGGCATCATGAAACAGCCGTGCTTCTAAACCCATACTGTTTGCATCTACTTTCAATGCAATTATATAGATTGGCGAGTAAAATGACTAATGAAACATCTTTTCCTTAACAAATCTTCCTCTTACGATGCAGCAACACATCAAAGCACTCTTCACGAAACTCTTCAAAGATATGTAACCGGAAGTTCACATTTCCACAATCTCTCCGTGGAGGAGGTGGCTGCACCTGCTGAGGAGGCATTTATTGCTTGTAATGGTGCTTGAGGAGGTGGCTGCACCTGCTGAGGAGGCATTTATTGCTTGTAATGGTGCTTGAGACACCTCAAGCTCCTCTTGAGGAGAATGGGTTGAATGAGGTTACCTCCGAGGGGAGGGGGAGGAAGGGAAGGAAAATGAGCCACTATGTCACCCAATTGTTCCAGTGGATGATGTCGACCTCCAGCGGAGCGACCCACTTTTTTGGAAATTTCAATCCAAGCGATAATTTCCATTGAACAGAAGTGGAAATGCATTTACATCCTCATCAACCATGTTTTTGCGTGAAGATGCTTGATCTGAGTGGATTATTCGATGATGTTCGAGTACTTGCGATGCGCGCAAGTAGGGTGCAAAAGCTTTGTCACATCTTTTGTTGCACTTGTCATGGAGTTCCAAAATGACCACTCATGAGCTGTATCCAGTACATTACGAACTTCATGAGGAAGCGTACGTTTCCAGATGAGGATGGATGTTATTGTGGAGGTTGAAGGAGCTTTGGAAGAGTAAAGAATTCTCAACTACGGCCGCAAAGCGTGCCCGAAAGATACAACGCAAAAGCGTGTTTCATGCAGACGTTATGCTCCCTGGCCTAGACCGTTTATTGAGTGTGACGAAGCCTTTGCCATGGCAGCTCGGGGGCTTGTTTTTGCTCTATTGATGCTTGTTCGCAATGCAGTATGTCAGGCTGCTTCACAGCTAAAGCACGCCCGCTGCAGGTTTGTAATACTAGACTGGGAGCTTAAAACTATGGTAATGAGCTGCTGCGAGAAGGACCAGGTTATTTGGAAGTTCTGAAGCGTTCCTTTGACCATGAACAGCCTTGAAATCCGTCGGCTTCAGATGCAACCAGCACAATGGAAGCAAATCCCAAACGTAACATGCTTCCAAGATTGTGCTAAAGAAGCAGGGCGACATCGCTCGTGCTGAGGATCAGGATCAGGTTCCAGCTTGCGGATAAGAATCTTGAGCATATTGCACGAAATAGACGGTAAGTTTCAGAGCGACCAGTTTCTGGAAAATCTTCTTGAAAGGTGCTGCATCTGAAGCTCTCTTTTGGAGACTTTTGTACGACGATCTGCCACTCTAAGCAATCGTTGCAATCCTACTCTTTGTCAGTGGTAGAGTCACCCTTTTCTCAGAAAACTGTGAACTTTGTGATCCACCAAACTCTCTGGCAGACAGAATCTTTGTCAATCAGGTATCATTCATGGGAGCTGCCGCTTATGAAGGTTAATGGTCCGTAATCCGATTTGTGATGCCTTAGAAGTATCACTGCAAGAATTTGAGGAATGAATCAACTGCAATTCTCTCAGGAAGTATGCTGTGCAATGTCCCACTACAAAGATATCGTTCACGTGACTACCTTGATTGTTGACACACTCCTATTTCATGGTGTTAAATTGTTAAATCATGTGGAATGATAGTCCCAGAATGATCCGGAAAGAGTTGATTGATAACCAGATGTGCGTGCTTGATTAAAATATTGAACAAACGATGTCTCTGTATTGCCTGAAGAAACAATCATGTTGGACATACACGTACAATAAGCCATCACCGAGCTTTGAGGTTGAGGTCAAAAGTGTATTAAGAATTTGGAGATCGATGTGATTCTAATGAGCCAGTGATATCCTAATTTAGAGCTTCTTAATGGTAGCAAATCATGTAAAATATGGTGCCGCATTTTTCATGTCCGCTCGGTACCCCTAGGGGTTGGTGTGTTAAGAGAGTCATTGAAGGTATGCACGTGGAAGAAATAGCCATTCTGATGTACAGTATATTGTGTGCCTTATAGTACAGAAATTCCAAAAGAAATTGTCTATCAAACTTTCGGACTGGCAATGGAGTGAGTTCACAACATTCAAGTACCAGAAGCAGTACTGGAGGCCAAACACAATTGTCGCAGAATTTTCTCTATTACTACCATCCTCGAGCGGAAACTCCTTGCACATTGTTGAGATGATGCACTTCTCAATGTTAAGGTCGTCATCTACTTGGTGCCAGGAAAACCTAATTCCTCACAAATTTTGGCATATCATCTTCAGCTACATGATAGGACCATTGGGGCAGGAAGAAGAACCAGCAAGCTTCCCTGCTCAATGTGGAAAATTTCTCACATATTGTGTCTTTCACTGTGCGATCACCGTACACAAGTTTTACAAAGTTGTGGTAGAGTTGCGAAACCTCCATCTTTGATACCCCTGCCAGGAGGGATCTGTGGAAGAACTTGTTGCAGCAGATGGTCTCCCTGGAAGATGTACGAGTGGCTTAGTATTCAACATCATCGTACAACCAACGAACGTCCCTTATTACTCTCAACGATTTCTTGCTGCAATTCTAATGTGGACCTAGATAGTAGGGTTTGAAATATCTCAAGGAAAATTAGTAGTTGCTACAAACTGACAAGTTGCTAGACTCATGAGTACTCAAGGAGTGACTTTACTTATCATCCTGTTGACGGTATCCCTGTCAGGCATCGATGGAATTGCTCCTCGCTCTGTGGTCGTAATAGCTCCACAAGCATTAGCAAATTTTAGAGCTTCTCTCAACCTCGGTTCATCCTGAAATAAAGAACAAGACATTAGAAGTGTTTGAAAGCATATTTACTAATTCTGATCATACAGAGTAGCAAACAAATGGAACAAATCAAAGTTATGACTAAAGTTATAGCTTCATACAAAAGTCAAGTACTAACTTCCATAATGCTAACGTCCTTCACAAGGTTACTCAAAAGACCAGCACAAAATGCATCACCAGCCCCGGTTGTGTCAACGACTTGCACTTTAATGCCACCCACTTTTCCCTTAAATTTCTGCATGCTCACATCATCGCCACAAAATTAGTGCCCCAATGCAGTTAAAAGATTGGTCAAATGTCTTCTAAAAGACAAAGGTGGTCTCTATGATAATGACCAGACCTTGACAAGAAAAGCAATTGCATCCGCCTGCCTTCCATTTAACATCTAAAAGTGTACAAAATAGGTTTTGCAAAACGTTAAGCAAAACGCTAAGATAGTGAAGTACAAAATGTTGATACGAACATGCTCTTTGACCTGATATTTGCGGGAAGATTATTTGTCAGCAATTGCGAATAGAGACTGCAAAATGTTGTGAAGAAAAACCATCACGAGTGTACGTCCGAAGCTTGTACTACAGTATGCATGAAAAGAAAGCCTTCTTGAGAAATGTATAATACCGGAGTGTAATACCGGCATCCTTCTCCACCCTCAGTCACGAGCATCAGCTTGCATCGAGGGTGAAACATTCTCATGTTATTCTCATCCTTCGTGGGATCACCACCGGTGAGGAATATCACCTCCTCATCGCTGACCTTCAGAACCCCATTTCACACATGCACATTTCCCGTATCAGAAATTCTCAAAGCATGTAGTAGGTCAAAAAATCCTCCAGGTATCACATAGTTTATTCATGGGAAGACACACTTCTACTCAGAAGGTCGTCATCGACATTCATGCTTGCCAGATTTTCACCATGGTTGTCCGAAACTGGGCTGCCTAAATACAACATACTCAAAAGTATCAACAAGTCACTCTTGACTCCATTGAGGATAACTATTAGTAGTTACTGACAATTTTAACTCAAAGACAGAACTTTCTTAGCCTCTGTTACGTTTTTACTCAACTTTATTTACAATTGTGACGCAGTGGAGTACGTCACTAGTAGGAACCTCAGAATCCCCACCTTGATAATATCAGCTAGATCCCAAATACTCTTGATACCGGTTTTAGCAGCCTCTGGGGTTGGCCAAAGTGGAAGTCGAAGATTTGGGTCATACGACATCAGGCACCCAGATTCTTTCGCAATCCTCATGGCTTCAATGTGTGTTGAGCGTGAAGGCTCCGTGATTAAGCTGATAGACCCATAATGCATTATAGAAGCCTGCAAAGAACATCTGATCTCATCAATAATTATGCCACGCTAATTAACCTTTGATGACGACAATTTGTGCGACTTCCACTGGCATTTCATAGGAAAACTTCTTTGACAATTTGTTGACTTCCAGGTAATGAACACAGGAGGTCCAAGTATGGGAATTTTATTGAATAGAACGATAATGCAATACCGATTTAAGAATATCAGTATCAAGTTCCGCAATCTCAAACAACATGTCTGCGCTGGGATTACGGTAGAACATGAATTCACGCTCCCCATCATCCCGCAACGTTACAAACGCAAGCGCAGTCCTGGCATTTGCATCAAATCGACAACCTTTGGTTTCAACTCTGTTCTCTTTTAAGACCTCCACCAACATGTATCCAAATTCATCATCTCCAACCTATCGCCATAAAGCAAGCTAGGGTGAGTTAGTCGTTTGTTTCTACGTGAACAGAATACAGAGGTCACAAATAAAAACCGCAGTATTCATAATAAGTCGGGCAATTAGGATTACCATAATACCTTGCCAACAAAGGCAGAATTTCCCCCAAGCTTTGCAATGCCAACGGCCACGTTCGCAGGTGCACCTCCAGGAGCTTTCTTAAATGCTGGGGCATCAGCAAGCGAAAGCCCTCCCACGGTTGGCACAAAATCAATGAGCAATTCCCCAAAGCACACCACCAATTCATTCTTGCCCTTCACTGCACACACGCAACACAGTCCAAGAAACATTTGTAGCATTAGTAGCAATTCTAACTCCGATTGTGCGAACAAGACATCAACACCCTCCTGCTGATTCAAACAGCTAGCTAAATACCTCCAGCATATGATTCCATTCCCTGTCTTCGTCTGTGACACCCTCGTTTATCTAGATGCTTGTTAGAAGTGGGAGGTTTCTCATGATCACTAGGCTACATCATGGAAACTATCAAACTTCAGCAGATAATTCACCTCCAAACGAGCACGTGAAATTACCCCGATGATGATATGCATCCTCAGGACCGCGAGAACAATCATCTTCGAACTTGAAAAATAAAATCGAACACCGTGGAATCAGACAAGGGAAGGTTCACACGAGCAAAGAACAAGAATGCTTGATTCCCACCTTCAGAGGAACGGATTTTGGTCGAGAAAGCCCTAACAGGTCAGGTACCTTCCAGGTGGCGAGTGGCTACAAGCCTTTCGACACCAAGAAGGGGAGACAATTGGAAGGATAGAAGGGAGAAACGACGAGTTGAGAAAACCATCCACTGGCGATGCCTTCTTCATGCCAACTAAAATCATTAAACCTAGAACAAGCCCAAGAGATCGTAGCATAGCAGAAATGCGAAGATAGCTGTACATGAGTTACATGCATTTGAAAAGACACCGCCGCCACATGTGCACGCCATCGCACCTTCCTCTTCTGCCTCTCTGGTTTCACGCTAAGTTCTTTTGGAGATAAAATCCTCTTCCCTCCAATCACATTCCTCTTTCTCTTTCTCTTCTTTGGACATTTCTTGATCCCTGTATGCAACAATACACAATTTCCTTCTTCGATGGCACTACAGTCGTTCCATATGTTCCACACCCCATACACACCATCCAGTTTCTTCCAGGACTGTACTTTGTAAGATTCGTACCAATCCCGAATTGTGCTGTAATGACATGAAAACACAGGTTTGAAACCCGATGGTTCCTCCCTCGGGCAGACGCGCCCGCAATCACTTTCTTCCTCTGAGCACCCCTGTGTAGTGAAAGAGTACCCTAACCGCTAGCTGCACACACGAACCGGCACTGGTACCAGTGGGGAGCTCACGATCAATTCCCTCACCACAGAAGGCTCCCCTCTCATGTTGCCGATTCCACCAACAAATTGACCAGCGCCGCAGAGAAAACCAGAAATAAGCTCGGTACCTGCTGCTCATCACATGCACAAGATATTCAAATTTCATCAACTCATTGCACCCTGTATCCTATCCGTTCTCAATTCCTCCGTTCCTCGTCCGCCAACTAAACCCATCAAATCCTTCACATATGCACTCCATCTATTCTTGCTGCTGGTGAGTACAATTTTTCAAATTCACGGGAAGATGTGGAGGGAGCACAGCAATATCAGGGAAGAGATGATGGGAGGCAGTTCCAGGAGGCAACAATGCAGGAAGCATAACATGTGCAGATCTTTGTTTGTTCGTTTTGCTCCAGTCGTCCAGAGTCATGGAGTCACAAAGACGTGTAGAAAGAAGGATTTGGTGAGGAATTACGCTGGTACCTACTTTAGTACACTGCAGACATCACATGAATCGCCCGTGTCTGAAGGCTGGGCTTCGACCTCGTCATCTCGATAGACAGCAGAGTTTTCCCTGGCAGGTCTTTCATCAGAACAGTTCTGTAAACAGTTCCATTAGAGAACCGTGTGAGTTCTGAAGTTCCCATCATAGCTCACATGCACAAGATGGTTCAAACACGGTTTGCAAGTTACCCAGAGACTGAACGAGCGAAACTCTTGGCGTATAGAATCTCATCAAGAGCCAACCGCCGGAACACATACTCACTGCAGTCCTCAACGGTACAGCTTAATCGGTGTTTGCTTCACTCCATATCACTTGAGGTGTACTGTGATGCATGGTGTATGATACAGGCCCTCGGTAGTTCGGGGCCCAAAAACAGGTGGCAACACCTGAAGGCAGCGACTCCAAAACGCCACCGAGGCGATAACGAGTCAGGTGCTTCTCTACTTTAAAATTAGATTCAATCATAACGAATACAAGTAAAATCTCTCCATAATTGGTGGAAAAATTCTCAGTTTAGCAACCCACAGATTCTCAACACAAAAATTCCACACTCAAGTCTTCAATACACGAGCGTCATCTACGTCATACATTCAGCGTTTGTGACGATAGAAATACACTGAAAACGCCCAAAAACATTGTCAACATTTAAGGGACAACTCGTACGGAGTACCAACTAAACGGCCATGGCTGCTAACCTGGTCCACCCATTGGCTGTAAAATATCCTTAATTGCAATGAAATTCTGGAACCCATAATGTACCACACTAACACAAGCACGCATCGCGATCAGTCCTGGTATTCAGGCTGTTGGATACCCGATGGATCATAAATTTGAAGAGCAGCAAGACCTTAGGTGGTCATTCTGCAATGAATCATTGAATAAAAATTCTCACAAATGAAGAGAGATATTGCACTCCTCACCATGGTCAAATGGTTCACATAAATTGCTAGTAAACTAACAAGTAACATTCAACCACTGCATAAAAATTTGTAATGGTAGACTAAGTACTGCACCTGTGAAGCCACACCAAGTTCGGCAACCTGGCTCTTGATCTTTGGAAAATAATCTTGAATGCTTTGATAAGGTCAACCTACAACTCCAAATTCCAGAGCTGAAGCTTTTCAAATGATCAGAGCAAGAGATTTAACTCCCTAACACCCGGTCACCCGTCGAATGCTTAAACCCCGAGCAAAACCTGGAAGCTGGAGGTGTAGAAGCTGAGGGAGCCTGCTTTGTGCTGCTTTGGATCCAAATAAATGCAGGACAAAGTCTTCACGTTACCGAACTAGAAGAACTACACCACGCTCCAGTGTACGGATGCCCTGACAATTTCAGAATTTCTCGCTTAGAATACGAAAAATAAAACTCAAACACAAAGCCTAAACCCTAAAACCCTAAGACCAATTAAAGCTGTTTATCGGAATTTCAAAACAAAACCTAGCATTGACCATAGAACTAAACAACAATATTCATTATAACAGTAGTTGGCAATGTACCTTCGGCGCCGTCTGCAGCTGATGCCCTGGTACTAAAAGTGAGTCTCCAGTCCACGAAGATCAAACGCATTTCGCCCCCAGCAGATCCTAGAAACAATCTTCCGTGTAAGACGCACGCTCGCTAGGGTCCCGAGAAACATCGAATTCATTGTAATAGCTCCCCAATTCATACATGTCAGCAATATCTGCAAGGGTTTTGCAGCGGTACAAAGCCTTCCCCTCCGCAAACTCCAAACAAGAGTGATGCATGATCATCTCCTTCAACGTATGCTTCGTCCACCTCACATCATTATCCCACTCAATACACTTCCTAACATACTCCCTCTTCACGTCCTCCCAAAACAATGGCCCCTCAGGACGAAACACAGACGCATTCCACATCGCCCCTCTCGCCACCATCACCGACGACGTCCCAGTCGCATCCTTAATCCGCCGAAAATCATCGTACTCCAACACATCCCCATTAGCAATCACAGGAATCGACAACGCCGACACGACCTCCCGAATCCCATCCCACTTCGCCGGATCACGGTGCGTCCTATCCGGCACTCTCCTCCCGTGCACGGCCAACGCAGCCACCCCGGTCTTCTCAATCCGCCGCGCGAGCTCCACCGTCTCCCCATACGTCTTCAGTAACCTAATCTTACACGTCACCGGAATGTTCAAATTCCGCTTCAGCGTCGTCAAAATGTCATGAATAAGCTCCGGCTTCGACAGCAGCGCCGACCCCATGCCCCCGCTCGTCGAGAAGCTCTTCGGACACCCCATGTTCACATCAAACGCCGCCACATCGTTCGCCACCAGAGTCGCGGCCTTCAAGCACCGCACGGCGTCCGCCGTCCCGACCTGGAACACCACGCGCCCTTTCTCCGCATCGCAAGTGCGGAACACCACGTCGTTGCTACCACTCTCCACGAAGTCCACCGTCCCTAGGGTTTCATTCTCCACGCGCCTGCACCGCACCATCTTATGGTCCACAATCTCCTCCCCGTAGGTAATGTCCGCGCCGTAGGACGCCGCTAACATCCGGAACGGCAGCCCCCCGACGCGCACCATAGGCGCCAGCACGTGCTTGTCCCGGTAGTCGAGCTCGATCGCCATGGCGCTCCGCCCGACCTCCGCACTCGTGCTCCGCAGACAACAATCTTCGTCTTCGAATTCCCATTCAACAGAATCATCTCCACAACGCCGGAGTCCGAGGCAAGTGTGCACCATGCTCGGTTGATATCCGTAATATACTTACGTGATATTGGCTCAATAACCATCTCATATCCGCTAGAGAACACTTAATTTTGTTGCTATACCCGCAAAATACCCGGCTCTCAATGCTTCTTGTGTTCAGAGGCGCTGAGTCGGCCCCTCTGTGTTTGTGCCAGTCAATGCTGCAGGGCGCTGTTGGGCGGGTATCAACTTGCACTGGGAAATTGCCATTGGCTTTGAAAACGGCTTTGGGGTGAGAAGGAAGCTTCAACTACTTTTCTTATGGAGAGGATTCTTGGTGACTTCCATTGGTTTTGAATATTATGATCTTGAAATATAGGGTAAGAAGATCAAGGATCAAGGTGTTTAGATTTTCCCAAATAAACACATGGCTATAGTATTACCTATAAACACTATCCCACCAACTCCACAGAATGATGCCACTGTGACTTGATTTCTAATAAACATAGGATACTAGTGTCACTATGCATGGATTTCAAATCCAAAATCCTATTGATACGAATATTGGAGAAAAAAACGTTCATTTTTCATGAACCTTACTTCTCTAAAAGGGAAAATTTTTGTTCTAAAGACAACACTTTTAGAAATAGATTAGATTTTCTGAAGTTCGTGGTTTTAAGCCAACTGACCTTACAGTATGTCCCATATTTCAATAAGAAATGGCCATTTCGAATTGATGATTGTTAGATTCTTGTCAGCAGACTTTACCACATACCTGCATGACTACCGTTTGGAAAATTGGGAAGGCTCTGAATGCTACAATAAGCCTGTCCATGATAAACCCTGCACAGTATTCAAGAGTTTGCAAGGTCACACCTGAGACCCATCTGCCAACATCTACCTCCGAACAGATGACTGCTCATCCCTGCCGAACACTTGAATGCAACATCATGGATTCATCACCTCCTCACACACACACACTAATCACCTCATCACACTAATCTCACCAAACCATCAAAACATGGCTTTTCCAAGACCCACTGTTCCCATGAATGCATGCCAGAGAGCTGTGTGCATGTCAACTTGGCAGAAAATCAAAAGTTGCAGTCAACAGTGACATCCCATCCTTCCAAATGACGCAAGCTTTATGTGCAAATTTAGAGATCCAGCTGCAGCTCCGGAAGCTCTCATGGTGGTATCGTCTCCACCTTTACTCCGTCAGGGGAGGAGCAACATGCCAATGGTTCGGACAGTGTCGCAGTATATCTCAATTAAGGCTGATGAGTCATTGATGACACCGGATTTCTAACTCGGTGAGTTAGTTTCGCAGTTGAAGCTGCAGCTAATTAGTTAGCTGCGAGACGAGGTGACTGATGTGCTGATCATGGACTTGCAGGTGAGAGCTGGTGGAGTTCACACAAACCGAGAGCTTGATCTGAGCGTTCAGTGCCCGGCTCGTTGTTTATTCCAAGTCTTTTGTTGACATCTTTGACCTGGAAGTTGGTTGGGACAGTGTCTTCTTGACACGCTTCTCTTTCCTTCCCTTTTTTCCCTGAGCCTCTTTTTCTGTTACCAATTTCTTGGAGGGAGGTACTAAGGTAGAGATGGAGGCTTAACTTAATAAAATGGTGAAAATGTACTATGTTAGCTCATTTCAGGGCGGACATGTAGGTGCCTAGGACATCGAATATTTTGTTTGGTCACTGGAAGGGAGCCGTAGCGGAGAAGATATTTGGAGGAGAAGCTACTCATGAACCAGCAGACCAAGCTCTGTCTCCTCATGCAAGAGCTGGAGTTCGGGACGACGAGCTTGAGGACGCAGTGGTAGCAGCTTGACGACTGACTGAATGAACGACTGACTGTCTTCTGTGTCTGTGTGACCGTCTTCGAGCAAGCGTCCTAGTTTTCTTCGCACGACTCGAGTAAGAACAGGATTTTGAAGCAGTGGGCATTGATGGGTAGCTTGGGATCGGCTATGCCGACCTCGGGTACTTCTTCGCCCTTCTTTCGTCGTCGAAGTCCTCGGCTTTCGCGAACCTATAATTTTGGAGGTAAGGTACCATTTTTTCAGTTCGAAGGTCGTGCTAGCTTTACTGAGTCGGTTGCAAAGGCGATGTGGGCGTGTTTTCGGGAGTGTTTTGAGATTTGCAGCAACGGTTCAATTTTGTGGACATAGGTTTGTGCGATGGGTGTCCTGCAATTGTTTTTCAAATTTTCACGCAGTAATTGCCGTAGGCAGAGAGGTGAGTGTTCCGTGAACTTTGCAGAGATAATTTTCCGTCTTGTTACAATCGTGGACACAGAATGCAATTTCGAAACCGGCGAAGAGAGCGGCACAAACAAGAGGTTGTGTGCAATGGACTCCCAATCGTCTTCTTTTTAAGTAACTAAAGTCTGGAGAAATTGGAAGTCGTGGGATCGCGAGAGTTTCGTGCGCGCACGTTCATGCGTGATTTTGTACAGACGTGGTTTCGTGCCTTAGGTTGTGAATTAGTTGCGGATCTTCGTTTTTGCGAATACTATCTAAATTGCCAATTTGGTTTTACAGAAACGAAATTGGCTTGGTTTGCCACCTGTCATCGCATTTTCAATGTGGTGTTAATTACTTTGGTTGAAGAATGTTGATAAACATCGACAAGGAACAACTCTAATTCAGCGGGAATGACCTTCGTGACATGGATACTATAAATTATTTTGGCAACATGTTTCGCGATTTCGCCCTTTTCTCGAACACAACACTTTCAGAGAGTTTCCTCAGAGGGCTTGGAGGAAAGAATGAAGCGGCTACTTAACCTATGCTCGGTCACTTTCTGCAGGTGTGGATTGCGCAAGCATGCAACCCCGGTTGTACTTCGTCGGCAAGGTGCTCCTGGCAGTGTTGTTCACTGCCTTTTGCATGAGTGCCTTGCGCCAAACATCTTCTCTTGCAGGCCCCAGCAAGGTATTAACCACATTCTGCCACTTGAAGAAAGCTTAGCGAGAGCGACAAATAATTCGCTAACTTAGGAGGTTTGCCATTTGATTACCAGTGACCAATTTCTTATGAATGTGACCAAGTTGAAGGTAGTGGTGGATTCCCAGCGATTAAAAATGTGTAGCTTAACCATGCGATTGTAATTTCTGTGCAGTTTGCAACGCATGAGAGGGGAGTGACTCATGTGCTGGTTACGGGAGGGGCTGGGTTTATTGGCTCGCATGCAGCTCTTCGCCTGCTGGAAGACGGCCACCGCGTGACTATCCTTGTATGTTGTTCAACCTCTCTTTGATTGAAATTTTTACTATGAATTACAAGGTAGCCCTCTAGTGTTCGATAAATAAGGGCTTCGAATTTATGATCTGGGCATACGATTTCTGGGATTTTGACCACAACCTGAGCAAGAATAATGTTCTGGGTTAATACCCCTAATTTGAATAGTTAGAGAGTAGTCGTGACATGATTTGCAAATGACTACGATCCGAGTTGTGTTGGTATGTTGAATGCTGTATCTTACTCTTCTGGGACACAGGATAATTTGTCACGTGGGAACATGGGAGCTGTGGAGCAATTGCAAGCCTTGTTTCCCGAACCAGGCAGGTTGCAGTTCGTCTATGGCGACCTGGGTGACAGCAAACGAGTGAACGAGATTTTTGAACAGAATGCAATAGACGCAGTGATGCATTTTGCAGCTATTGCTTATGTTAGCGAAAGTATGGCCGATCCTTTACGGTATTACCACAACATCACATTCAACACTTTGACAGTCTTGGAGGCCATGAAGACCCACGGAGTGAAGAAGCTTATCTACTCCAGCACATGTGCGACTTATGGTGAGCCTGAGAAGATGCCCATCACTGAAAATACACCTCAGGTATGCCACTGACTGAATTACATAACATACCGTAGCATCATAGTTTGTTCGTCCAAGATAATTCTTAAATAAGAAAACAAAGAATTGGGAAAATCTAAGGATAGATAAACCAAAGTAGGATCAATTATTTTTAGCGATCTTTTGCTAAGTTTTAGCCATTTGAGGCTATTATTAGATCGCTTTTGAGAACACGAAAATCAATAAATCCTTTTTTTTCAGAATCGAACATTATTTTTTCCAAAAGGAAAAAAATATTCTGTAGGTGGTCGACGACCCACTTATGGTGCTACGGTTGATGAGTAGAGTTCGAGTATTTTTGTTTTATTGCTGGAATCTAATGAATCGTTGACACATTTTGCATGCACAGGTACCAATCAACCCCTATGGAAAGGCGAAAAAAATGTCAGAGGATCTGATCAAGGACTTCGCAACAACTGCCGATTTGTCTGTCATGATATTGAGGTACCGGCGTACCGCTTTGCTTGTACATTTCTGTCGTTCATTACAGCCGTTTTCAGGATTGAGTACTATTTTGTAAGGTGGATTCTGAATCTTGGCAAACATGAAGGTTACGTTGTTTCATCTTGTTCTACTACAAGACCTAACCTGCACTCTTCTAGGCGATGAAATAATTAATGAATCAAATGACTTGGGTCCAGATATTTCAACGTCATTGGCTCAGACCCAAAGGGCAGGCTTGGAGAAGCACCACGACCGGAGCTTCGAAAGCATGCTCGCATTTCGGGAGCTTGTTTTGACGCTGCTGCGGGAATCATCCCTGGAATACAGGTTTGTCTTCGATATATGTGTGTTTTCTACAGCGTAACTTATCTCTATGCTTGTCAAACAACTTGTTCTATTCTTTTTCCCGAAAATACCAGTAATTACAATAATCAACTTTTATTCATAGAATTTACCAAGACGGTATATTTGCCTTCCTAGACTGTCTTTATCCAAAGAGATGGACAACAGCATCTTTGCATCGTCATCGTTGAGTCCATTTATAATTTTTTGAAATTTCTTCGTTTTGACCAGGTGAGAGGACAAGACTACAATACCTCGGATGGCACATGCATTCGTGATTATATCCACGTTACAGACCTGGTTGATGCTCACGTCAAAGCCTTGGACAAAGCAGAGATGGGCAAGGTTTCGATATACAATGTGGGCACAGGCAAAGGTACAACGAGGCCTATCTACCGCTTGTGTTTCCAGGCTTGTTTTCGGTTTGTGTATCAATTATATTCCTCGAGAATAGTGGCATGAACAAAGTGTTGTTGGTTCTTTCCTGCAGGGAGTTCTGTGAAAGAGTTTGTAGAGGCATGCAGGTTTGCAACTGGTGTAAATGTCACTGTAACCATGCTTGATCGACGACCTGGTGACTATGCCGAAGTGTACAGTGACCCGTCCAAGATCCAACGCGAATTGAATTGGAGTGCCCAGCACTTGGATTTGAGAGAGAGCTTAGCTGATGCATGGAGGTGGCGCAAACGGCATCCTGATGGCTATTCGGTTGCAATGATCTAAGCAGTGATTAATTTTACAGCTGGCCAAATTCTTTCGATTAATTCGGGAAGGAGAGTAAATATGTAAGTGAAGTTGGACACTGCACAGGAATTATTATGTAGGTCCCCTACAGAGGGGAACACAGAGCAATAGAGTCCACTAGCATAGAGGAGATACATCTCATTCTTTTGACAATCAGCAGTTGTGTTCAATAAATGTGTGCTTCACACGCGGCTTTAGTAGAAAGGACATCGTCCAAGGATTAAAATCTGAGAGGTTGTCACTTACTCAATTGAATTCGAGTCTTGAAGCAAAGGCTGCTTGTGTTGATGAATCTTGCAGCTATCCATACACTTCGCGAGCCTAACAGCTGCAACTCGTGTGTTTACCTGCTGCCGTGCCACACCGTACATTTCAATGCAAGCTGGGTGCACAGCGCAAAGCGATCTATGCTTTCGCCTTTTACTGAAGTATTCCACGCGCTGGGTATGCACACCGGCATACTTCTTTTGTTGTACTCAAGTAAGGGACCATGAATACAATATCTCAAGTGAATAGAACAAAGTAAGGTACAGAAAGCAAGGAAGTTCTAGGAGTTACGAATCTGGCCTAGAATGCGTCCAAGCAGTCTATTACAAATTTACTTTTAATGATTGTCATGTCATCAAGTCGTTTTGAGTGGCGCACCAGAAGCAAAATCTGGCTCTGATAACAGAGACTTACTAGGATACTTTTGCCATAGATAATGCTCACTTTGAAATCTCTAGGGGAGTAAAAGCATCGAAAAGCACAAAACTTTGCCCACATAGCTCATTGGAGAAACCAAAGTGCCCAGAGCACCTTGCAATTACCAGCGTGGTGGTGTACTGAGCCGTGCCAGCTGAAGCACCAAAAAGAAAGCTGTAGAGAGCAACAGAACTGAAAGAGCATGTAGGCTTGGATAAGCTCACAGCAAAACTAATTCAACAACAGGCTCATCTAAACCACGCCCGCTTCTCTCTACACTTGTGATCCTACCAAGCGTTGTTCTTCATCAAAAAAAAAAGTTCTCTTATGCAGAATTTGCAATTACTAAATGGATGCAGTAAGTTATGAGGCAGGGAGATAATAGAATAAACCTTCGGCCCTTTGCCTACGGGGCTAGTTAACAGACGCCTTGAATCACCGACCCCAAGGCATACTCCAATTCTGCAGAAATATTGACATCCCACAGAGACCCAGCTGGCACAAAAACATATAACGCGTTTCAAACTCTATCAAAATAATCATTTTAAGAAATATGGTGACTAAGAAAAACAAGGTTTAAACATTTAGACGACATGCGGAGGTGAAGCTAGTCTAGTGGTAGATTACTTTGAGTTGATAGCACCATCCACACTACCTATTTCCCGAGAGTTATGTTTTGATAGCACTTATAAAACAAAGTGTATGTGACATGTTACTGGCCAAAAGAAGTCCAGTCGAAAGATCAAACTGGTGGTAAGCTTCCCGAGTGAGATGATCCAATCCACAGGATTTCAGAACTACAGAATTCATTTAGTTACAGATGGCATGTCAAAGAAAAAAAAAATCGAAACCGTAAGTCTAGTCGTCTCTTGAATTCAAGATATGTAAACGGATCCACTGGAAAAATACTCACTTCATACTACTACCGGTGCTACGAGAATGAAATGATTTTCGATGGTGAGAATTCACTCGAATCTCCGCAGCTACAGATGCTTGGAGACCGTGTCTTGAAACAGCGATAAATAGGATTAATTAGTGCCTCACATGTTGATGATCAATTTTTCGCAATGAGATGAAATTTACAGAAGAGAACTGGTCGATCTTTCATATCATTCTCTTCACTAAAAAATGAAACTAGGATTGTTTCTTTTCATTCAAGCTCAATGTGACTGGACCAACGGAACATAATCTAAACATGATGTAGGTAATAGTTGTCTCTAGGCGGTGTATGCGAGCTCTGTTTTCTCCGTTAAATCTACCTGCAAACCGCGCGACGTCATCAAGCCATTCTGGCAAATCAGAGTGGCGCAGCGGAAGCGTGGTGGGCCCATAACCCACAGGTCCGAGGATCGAAACCTCGCTCTGATAACACAGAGACAATAGCTTCTGAATCTGATTTCTTTTCATATTTCTTACCAAAATTTTTGAGCTGATAGTCTTGAGAGAAACAACATTGGCGCTCATACCTCACATGAATCAGTTGTGCAAGGGTGTCCTGATTACCATGGGAGTTTTGTACCTGTAGAAATGACTCTTACAGTGGAGGATTGAATTTCTTTTATCATGCCATCTCAAACTGAATAAACTATAGTCTATATTGTGATGTCATTATAGAAGCTTACTACCGATTGGTCTTTCAACTCGACCACTACTTTTGGCTACCACTACTCTTCGCTGATGTGTTACCTACACTAATTGATTTATGAGGGTTATAACTTGGCTCTATTGGGAAGAGGAGCTTTGAAGCCTTGAAAAGCCATACTCTTTTCCATGCAGCTTGACTTCTTCCTCCCTACTTGACTAGGTTTGTTTATCCGTTGTCGCCTTGTGTAGTCCACGTCTGTCAATGCCTTAGTTGCCCATTGTCCTTTGCTCTTTATTTGTAGATATTATTCATTGTCTCCTTCTTCCAATTACTCTATTTGCTCTAAGCTGCTTCAGCCATGGCACCACAAGGATTTTGGGTCTTCTCTCACATTGCAAGCTTTTGTGGAGTGTAGCATTTTTTTGTTCCATTTGCACCGTCTATTTGTGTGGAGACAAATAGGGTATGGCAAAGTTAGGTATAGATAAGGATGAAAGTTTTAGAATTTGACACTCTTTCTGTTAATTTAAAGAATTGGAGGGTATGGTTTATTGAGAATGGCTTTAGTTTTGCTTTTGAATTACTTTGGTTTAAGAAGCAGCATAATATATAAGTAATAACTCAATATAATGGAACAAATTAAGCCCTCTTTGTTATGGGCTTGTATATTTGTAGAGAATGTGCACGTTTCTTTTATTGATGGTGGCGCAAGATATTTTTTGTTCCATTTTTGGAAGGGCTAAGAGAATAAAGAAGAATTACTTGTGTAGCTTTGGCAAAAGTCTTGTCTTCTCTTTTGTGTATGATTTGCCAAACGCATCACTTAGTAGATGACTTCCTTTGTGCTTCTTTCTTAGTCCAAATGTACTCTTGAGAAATTCCATTTCGGTTCCGAGCCCTGCGTGGCAAAGATAGGCGTGGCGTACCAGACTTCCTCAAACAATGTGAGCATCTTCCTCCTTTGTATGTCACTCTGCTTGAACCGAGATATTTCCTTGAAAACCTGCATGTGGATGCAGATTGTAGTCCGCCACGCCTAAAAGATTCTTTCTTAAGGAGTGTCATTAAGCTCATGCCTACATTTTTGGATCCATAGTTGCCAAATGATGTTGACTCTAAAAATGTCCCATGATGTGTTTTTGATGACAAGGCGTTTGCTAATGTTTTGTCAAACTTATGCAACCTTGTTATGTTGTTCGTTGGGAGGAATTAGGGGACAATATATGATGTGTGGTGATGTGGTGGATTTGTTGATGAGACTTGCTTGTGAGCGGAAGGTCACTTATAAAGAGCAGGGCGGTGCTACAATGGGGCATGTATACATTAGAGGAAAAATGGGGTCTCCAAAGGGCCTTGTAAGACAGCCCGGATTAGGTGAGCTTCCTGCCCGCTGACACTTCTCTGCGAAATCTCATTGGTGGATATCCTGCCCGCTGACAACACAATTCGCCCCGTTGACAACAGGATCCACTACTGTCCAATGGGGTGACAGCAGTGGGCAACGCCTTCGCTGCAAGCGATTGGCTAGACCCCCCAAATGCCAACTGCTGGCAGTGCTGGAAGCATTTGGCGACCTGCTGGCACCATTGGTGCCAGCAGGTCAAGTGCACGGCCATGGCCTAATTTTCAGGCACGGATTTTGACCAAAGGCCTTTTGGAGACCCCAATCTTCACCTAATGAAGAGCATGATCAGCGGTGTCAATCTTGGAAGGTGAGAGAGTCAACAATTGCTTTTGCTAGTGAGCTTAGTGCCGTCCAACTACGATAGGCAGCCCCTTTGCAAGTGTGAGCCACTTGATCGTGTACACAGAGCGTGAAAGCTAGAGATGTTAGATGCACTCTTAGAACTTGGTTGTTTAAGTGGGGGTATATACTTGTCTTTGCAGTGTTGAAACTTGGGGAGTCGAGGCTAAACTTGTGGCAATGCTATTCTGTATCTAAATTTTGTCTAATAACTGAAGAATTTGCAGTTTCTATTGGTACTGAGTTTTCTACAGCGCCATTCAACTGGGTCCCAGGGTAATCGAGAGATTGGTACCGTACTGTGTAACCGGCCTCTTTTCAAGAGTTTCTATACTGGTTGGGTAGGATTGTAGTTTTACACCTTATCCACGAGGCCTTTAGTAACGATGACCATAACCGGCTCCGTATAGCCTCATGGTAAGGAAGAGAGTACGGCCTTGGGGATAAGGAATTACGGTGTTGAATCTTTGATCATAGAGTCGTGTCTCTTATCTTCAACCCTTGCGAGAGTATATGTGAGAAACCTTCTGTACAAGGCCATCTGAGTCGAATGTCACCTAGTGCTAGGGGTGATATCTTTTGAGATTCTACAGGATGTCGTTAATGATTTCTCCTCGGTGCATAGTAATGTTGCGTAATCTCACTTGGTTGTTGGAGCTGTCTCAAAAGTCCCAAGGATGTAGCTATTTCAGACCTCGTTGACTTGTGACGAATGCTTTATGATTTGCTTCCAAGATACCTGATGCTGCAAGAAGTGCACTTCTCGACTGCATGATAAAATGGGGGTTAGCAGCCTTCTTGCCCCTCATGTTACCTATGAGTCTAATTTGTGTGACCCGGTGTTAGGCGAGGGTCTTCCACGGAGCGTGGCCGAGAGGATCCCTTGAATTAGCATCTTCGGTAAAAGGGCACCGACTTGAAATCTGATGATCGAGATTGCAAGGACTTGACGATAATATCAAAGCAGCAAAATCAATGGGCCCACCACCTTGTCTCAATGGCTAAAAGACATTTGATCATCAATCATGTGCTCCTCCCCGTCATATGCTAAACCTGTAGCTCTGCAACCTTGATAGCCTTAAAGCTTGCAATGTGAGAGAAGACCCAAAATCCTTGTGGTGCCATGGCTGAAGCAGCTTAGAGCAAATAGAGTAATTGGAAGAAGGAGACAATGAATAATATCTACAAATAAAGAGCAAAGGACAATGGGCAACTAAGGCATTGACAGACGTGGACTACACAAGGCGACAACGGATAAACAAACCTAGTCAAGTAGGGAGGAAGAAGTCAAGCTGCATGGAAAAGAGTATGGCTTTTCAAGGCTTCAAAGCTCCTCTTCCCAATAGAGCCAAGTTATAACCCTCATAAATCAATTAGTGTAGGTAACACATCAGCGAAGAGTAGTGGTAGCCAAAAGTAGTGGTCGAGTTGAAAGACCAATCGGTAGTAAGCTTCTATAATGACATCACAATATAGACTATAGTTTATTCAGTTTGAGATGGCATGATAAAAGAAATTCAATCCTCCACTGTAAGAGTCATTTCTACAGGTACAAAACTCCCATGGTAATCAGGACACCCTTGCACAACTGATTCATGTGAGGTATGAGCGCCAATGTTGTTTCTCTCAAGACTATCAGCTCAAAAATTTTGGTAAGAAATATGAAAAGAAATCAGATTCAGAAGCTATTGTCTCTGTGTTATCAGAGCGAGGTTTCGATCCTCGGACCTGTGGGTTATGGGCCCACCACGCTTCCGCTGCGCCACTCTGATTTGCCAGAATGGCTTGATGACGTCGCGCGGTTTGCAGGTAGATTTAACGGAGAAAACAGAGCTCGCATACACCGCCTAGAGACAACTATTACCTACATCATGTTTAGATTATGTTCCGTTGGTCCAGTCACATTGAGCTTGAATGAAAAGAAACAATCCTAGTTTCATTTTTTAGTGAAGAGAATGATATGAAAGATCGACCAGTTCTCTTCTGTAAATTTCATCTCATTGCGAAAAATTGATCATCAACATGTGAGGCACTAATTAATCCTATTTATCGCTGTTTCAAGACACGGTCTCCAAGCATCTGTAGCTGCGGAGATTCGAGTGAATTCTCACCATCGAAAATCATTTCATTCTCGTAGCACCGGTAGTAGTATGAAGTGAGTATTTTTCCAGTGGATCCGTTTACATATCTTGAATTCAAGAGACGACTAGACTTACGGTTTCGATTTTTTTTTTCTTTGACATGCCATCTGTAACTAAATGAATTCTGTAGTTCTGAAATCCTGTGGATTGGATCATCTCACTCGGGAAGCTTACCACCAGTTTGATCTTTCGACTGGACTTCTTTTGGCCAGTAACATGTCACATACACTTTGTTTTATAAGTGCTATCAAAACATAACTCTCGGGAAATAGGTAGTGTGGATGGTGCTATCAACACAAAAGTAATCTACCACTAGACTAGCTTCACCTCCGCATGTCGTCTATTGTTTTGCAAGAAAATCATGATATTTATAAGTTTTCAAGAAAACGCAGCTGTGTACCTTTTGGAAGTGCATCTTTTATTTTGGCATTTTGAGGAAATATGCCATTGTAAATGTTTCACTTCAGTCCTTCCAAAGCCATCTGCAACGCGGAGATCTAATTTAAATCTGACCAAAAATTGTTGCATTCTCTTTGCACCGCTAGTTGACACAGGTACACTTTAAATACTATATTGCCGTAGGCAACCCTTTGAACATACTTGAATTCTGCTAAGAATTTGGTTCTGCACTTACGTATCTTGGTAACAAATCCTCAAAGCTGAAGGCTTTTGGCATATAATGAATTGCGCTAATGAAGACAGTTTGTGGAAGATATGCACAGGAATGCAAGAGCCATTCTGATGAACATTGTATGCAACTGGTGTTTTCTTATGGGACACAATCGGCAATAAAAGCTATCTTTGCTCATTCAAGAGTTCATTCTTACAGGTTAAAACTTCGCTTGTTTGAGAAATCAGACTTTCTCTGTTGATATCAATATATGAACGTCGAGAACTGATGTATAGAGTGGAGTTGTAGCAACCATCATTGCATTCTGCTTTGCGTCTCCGGCCAGTCACCCATAGTTGTTGGGCGATTGACCCAGATTCTGCCAACAGCACCTTCGACGCCACGACACATCACTGTAATCCGGATATCAAATAATGTGGTCAAAGTTGGTACAGGTAGACCGTAACATGCAGCTATGGTGCCACTTGTTCGACACTGTACAAGCGCTTTACTGTATGTACTATTTCGTCTGAGCTGTATGACCCAAATAACTCTATCCAACAAGACATCGCATGATCAGCCACATGATTGAAGTACCAGTAACCGTCAATACAGTTGAATACATGAATCCATTGAATAACCACTGTTCAGTTTTGACTTACGAGAATCTTTATTTTGCTTCAACGACTTTTCCAAGTGGTATGACATGAAGGTGAGTCGCGGTATGTTCATAGCTACAGTAAATCATTGCGATCACCAAGTTGAAGGAGCTTCTTCACACCAGCAATCGGAAAGTAATCAGGAAGTTATGAACAGCTTGAACTGTAGCATATATCTCAAACGTCAATAATAGTCTTGCCTAATCAAGAGTGAATACAAAACTCCCAAACAAATCTTGAAGTCGCGGCTTCAGTGTCAAGTGCAATCAAGCTCGGAATTCAAGTGATTCAACATTGAAACCTCGCCAATCATAAAACATCCAGCTATCGCGGGATTACCCAAATCACCAAGATTAAGTCAAGACAATCATGCTCTGAATGCGCAATAGCACAGAATTGCAGATATTCATGTGCTGATCATGTTATTGAAACTAGGTCAAAATTGACCAAAGAAGAAGTCCAATGGAGTCGACAACTATTCTCCGCTACTCTACAAATTACCGAGTCCTCTTTCAAGAATCTGAACACCAGATCACCATAGCCGTTATCCTCCCACTCCGATATTTTACACTCGCACAATTGGCATCTCAATTTCTAACTGGTCATTTATGTATACACATCTACTCTAAAGTTTTAGAAACTAAACCAATTGGTAATTCACTTCTTCGACAAGGCGCGCTTGCAAATCGTCTCAGCGGGAGGCGAATCCCAAACCTCCCACATCATCTCAAACTCCCGCATCTCGCTCACGCAAGCCTCCATCCCGCGAGTCTCATTAAAACTCCTGATCTCTTCTCCGATATCTTTCTTATAAACCTTCTCCGCAACCTCTCGCCAATTCTCAGCCCAAGGCTCGCGTCCATCGCACACGGTCACTTCACTCCCGCCGATCCCTGGCCAGTCCCAATTGCGCATGCAACCATCAACAATGGCAGCTGAGTATGTTGCATTCGCCTCCTTCTCACATGGCCTGCAGTAAGTCCCGCTCATGGGCCCCTTGGACGCCATCGACAACAGGAGCAATCCATACGGCGGCGGTGGATGCGCCATCTTCCGCAGCGTCATGACGCAGAACGGCACCTGGATGCGATGATATGGCACTTGCGAGACTTCGAGCTGGGCCTTGTAGGCAGACTCGGAATTCAACCCGCGGAGTCCGCGCTGATGCATCAGCGGCAGCAAGCTGAGCCGCGAGTTTGCAGCGCGGCTGGCGTGTGCGTTTCCCATTCCGAACCTGTCGTTGAGGCCCCTGAAGTCGCTGCCTGCTGCGACGTAGTAGAATTTCGGATCTAGGTCGGTGATGTTGGGGATGGGGTGGCTCCAGTAGCCGTCGACGCGCGTGCGGATGATCCAGTCGTACTTGATGTGGTGGCGGACTTCGTATTGCTTCACCATGCCGTAGCAGCCTTCCACGAGGTTGAAGTACTGGAGCAAGCCCTGCAGGCCGGCTGGGGAGCCCCACGAGGTGATGACCTCGGTGGTGATGCGGGTTTCGGGGATTGGGGTCGGGGTGAAGATCCTGGCCGCGCGGAGGTTGCGGCCCGCGAGGAGGGTGAGCTTGTGGCTGTCTTTGTCCAGGGGCGAGTGCAGGAACACGTCCGTATTGGGGTAGGCGTCCAGGAGGTTCTTCCGGATTGTCCTGCCGGTGATCTCGAACATGCGAGCGCCTCCGACAAGGCACACTGCGATCCGGCGTGTGTCGTTGTAGAGGAATGTGGTAACGTTAAGGGAGGGAGTTGGTGGAGGAGGTAAGGGTGAGGCGTTCGGGGTGAAGTTTGGTGTGAAGCTGATGATGGAGCAGCCGAAGAATATGTTGGCGCAGTTCTGGGGGTCAAGGAACTGGTAGTAGCCGTAGGTGAGCAGGCCTGCCGCGACCATGATCATCCATGGCAGCCAGAGACGTAATCGCAGCTCGTTCACCTTCCACCACCCCATCACTGATGATTGCTCCACTGTCTCCCGCTTCGGTCGGCAACTCTCCGCATGGTAAACCCTGGAAGATCAATCAAGCAAATGCCAACAATCGTCAGCCAGAATTCAGCGAAGAAAAATGCTGCAGATCTGGTAGCCGAGAGTGCAAACTATTCCATTGTGCACACAACACAGAAAGATCATGTCTACGAAGCAGCAGCCCAAATCATTATCCTGCGATTTCCTGTACATCCTTTTGAGATTGCAAGAACCAATTTCTTGGACCCAGCTATCATACTCAAGTCGTCCCAATCAGTTGGTGAGACACAAGTTGTCTCCTGATCGGCACATTAGAATCATTGGTGCACAAAAAAAATCATTCTACGCTTTAGAGAGCGTCCCTGTTACTCCCGATCTTGACATCCAAAGATGGTCCCCACAAAAATCGTCCTTCGCTTCAACTAAGCCCAGATTCTTACCTCAATTTGGACATGTAACGATACAGCCATGCAATCAAGGGAATCGGAATGTAACGCCGATTATCGTTGTGGCTATTTAAGTAATGAACCTTTACTAATGCCCCAATTTGTAGTTTTTTAAGGCGATGTCAAAACAAAATGTGTAAGTTATCCCAGATCACATGCACGTGCTGAGAAACCTAATTATGCATTGGCACTCAAACACTCTAAAATTGCATCCAAGTGCACAGTGCGGTACTCATGCACCGCATGTACCATGCACTTGGTGCAGCTGCAGACGAATTGGGAGACTCGATTCTAAGTGTGACAATGAAATTCTAACGGTCAGAGCACACAAGAGTACTGTGCCATGTACTAGATGGGATTGACGAGCCTCCCTATTAAATTACTAGGGGCATTCCTGCTTCACTTGCACCTGACTTACGGTTGAGTGGGAAAGGAAAGCTTCACCTAAAAAGAATGAATTCAGGGCTACTTTTTCAAAGGAAATACAGCCTCTTTTTCCCTCCCTAGAAAACACCTACATCGCTCTGTGAATAGGTCAAAATGCTACTTGATCGCAGCTTCGTGAAACTACGCCTCGCTCGCACTCAAGTACAATGATCAACTATCCGAACTTGCAACTGAATTGAAAAGTCTTGGTATGAAAATTCTAACAAGGATAGGACGGGTTCGTCACATGTACAATTATTGCTGGACAAGGGTAGATTTGAGTAAAAAATATTCGGAGTTGACAAGTTCCGTGCCATCAATCCAAATGTTTGGTCTCAGGATATATTCTGCAGTGGTTTCAGAACCTTACTGGAGTACTATCAAGCCTCACCACTTCGTCACCTAAATCTTGACGAGTGGACTTTGAAACTTGACGAATATGCAGAGCCTCCAGTATATGCTGCGAGGGTCACATGCTTGATTGATACTGAAGATTTCTAGCAGGGCGTTCGTACGGATCAAAAGCAAGAGCTAGAAGATATGAAGCAATTATTGTTACTACCTTCGGGGCATTCGATTGCGAGAATAATGCACATTAAAAACGAAGGGTGCGCTACAATGGCTTCGCATGAATCCATTTAATGACACCAAGGATTAAATTGTGAATTGGCAACTGGAAGTACAACATTCGAGCTCTAGCAACAGAAGAGAGGACATGTCGCCTACTCTCGATTCACAAACCGCGTTCCATGACCAATTTCTAACACTTACAGTTGCCAATCCATAACCATCTAATACCCAACTTAAACCACTGAGATAATCGAAAGCGAACTCTGCTTCTACCTTCTCAATCTTTCGCCAACGCTGGTGAAGAGCCCATAGACACGACCGAGTACCAGAAACCAAAACTCGTCCCTCTGCTCCCAGATAAAAAAACCCGAAAACCAAAACTTCCACACTACTTGCCCCAGGTCCTTGAAAATTCCAACACAGCACCAAACCCACCCACAGAAAAAATAAAAGATAAGAAAAAGCTCTGGGTCAACTTCACACCTTATAATTAATCAATCCGCTCTCCCAATCCGAGCTCCACCACCGTCGCCACAAACTAATACTCCACGCTAGATTCTGAAACCCAAACCCGGCTCCAACTACCACCACGCTGCATCACAACTGCCCCGCAGCTGCAGCTCGCCTCGAACCAGCAACATACACACCAAGAATATTTCTTTCACCCACCGGTACTAATCTAAAACTCTAATCCAAACTCCACTAGACGAGACACCAAACTGGCTGCTTGGACGCCGAAACAGCACAAGTTCTAGTCTACCTGTGAATCAGATACCGGTACTAGCCTAGCAGGTAGCATCATAGAATACGTTTGGCTAGAACAAACCTCCCTCCACATGATCTAGACAAGGACCAAGCGCGCTGCTGAGCTTGAATAATTCTGCACTGCCTCCCCAGGCTACATAATTCTGGTACTATCTAGTATCGTGCAGTGACTGTGATCATGATCGACGGGCTGCAGCCATGTCTGCAGTGTCAGACCATCACTTGCCCGGCCTGTTGCCCTGCCCCGCCACCAGAGCCCGGAAGGGACACTGCAGATTACACACAAGGAGTCTTCTGAGGAAGTTTTGTCTAGAATTCCCAACTGATATCTATGCAATACTCAGCTGATACTGATCCAATACATCTACCATACTCATGTGATATCTGTGTGATGAGCTTGGGAAATGGACAAGAGTAATAATACAGTGAGTTGGTCATTTGGTTGCTTTTGGAAGGGGGTTCCATCTGGGTGCGATGTGGAGGGATGGGGATGGGCTGGAAGAGCACTGCATGGTGCCCAGATATATGATGATGCGGGATCTGAGGGGGGAGTGGCAGCTGCGCAAGGAAAATTATGTCCCCGGGTATCCCCGGTCTCGTTTCGTTGATGCCACGATGCATGATCGATGATCGGAGCTGCAGTTGGTGATTGCGCAAGGCTAGCGTCATGGAAGAGGCTTTCGGGGAATCACGGCATGTTCCGGTCGCCGGTCGGGGTGGCCCTGGCCTGGCTGACTCCCGGGGTGGGGCTGTGGGGTCGCTGGGGAGGAGCCATGAATCTCATATGAACCTTCCTCTGCAACTGGAAAAATAATTTTGGTTTAGTAGCAGCACCAGAAACTCACAAAATCAGAGCCTTTTGCTGGCTAAATGGCACTGAAGGTGTGATAAAAATACACAAAGGGTGGATGAATATTGAGGATATAAATCAGAAAAAAATCAAGATTTTGGAGATGTATGGGAATGAAAATTTTGGAGTTGTAAGAAAATCAATATTTTGGAGTTGTGTTAGGTTCTTGTAAATTTTCAACGGTTTGTAAATTAGAATTTCAATAACTGTGAGTAGGTGCTTGTGAGAAGCGCAACTAGCTCACCACAAAAAGGTGAGTGTTCAATTATTGACGGCCGATGAAGAGCCACTGGCACTGACAATGAAGAGATGGCTAATTAGGAGCAAGTGCTCCTGACAATGACGAGAAGGTTAATGAAGAGCCATTGAAGAGCCACTGATACTAACAGTGAGGAGCCAGAGTCACCAACATTGTCAATGAGGAGCCACCGACAAAGAGGAGTAAAAACAATGAGGAGCCACAGCCACTGACATTGTCGATAAGGAGCCACCGACAAAGAAGAGTAAAAACTATTGGCATTATAAGTTGTTAATGGGAGGTGTGAAACAGTTGATTGTTGGTGTTTCACATTTGTTCGCACCTTTGCCTTAGAGGATGTATTTTGATCTAGAGAGAACTGTGCAAGGTATAGTAACTAGTAATCTAGAAATCATGTAGGAAATAAGAATAAATAGGAATAGTAAACGATTGGAACATTGTAGAGTTTACATTTCTCCGTTACTAAAATCAATCAATTAACCCCTAATGTCGAAATCAACCCAATAAGGGTCAATTTCGGTCCGGTCAGGCTCGCAAGTACTAAATTTAGATAAAATGAAGTTCCTACTTTTGGCAGAATCTAGAGCTCTTTCATACCTTTCCAAAAAGTCATCTCATGCTTCAAAATTCCTCGTACTTTAGGAGATATTCTCAGTCAAAGTTACAAAACACTAATTGAAATCTGCTCAAAACTGCCCAAACTACGGTACATGCTCATTTATTCTCAAAAACTGCCCAAAATCAATTATATTGCAGAAACGTCAAAAATTCACCAAAAATTGAGATTTTACTTTTTTTCAAGTTTTGTTTTTTTTCAAGTACATAAGGTTTGAAGGCATGATCTCACCATATGGATTTTCAATCCAATTATTCTTCACATGTAAAAATCATATCCCAACTAGAAAAAAATTACATGTATTATATGTCAAGAGAGATCTCTACTAAAAAATAAAAGAGTTCTTTTTGGAAAATTTGTTTGGGGAAAGTATTTCGCTGCACATAGTACATGCAAAAGCATACGGAGTATCATTTTGATACACTTTTCAATAACAAACCAAGCACTGTGAAGACAAAATGCAAAACTTTTGCACTGTGAAATTTTGGTTTTCTTTTTTTTGGTCCAAGAACAAAAAACAAAAAACAAAATATCATACCTGAACACACAAGCTTATGTGGAACAGGGAAGGATTCTTCTGAACGGGCTGTATGGGTTTTAAAATTTATTATGATTTTTGCTTAGTTTCCCCTTGGTCTTGCCAATTGCAAGCGAGCCATTCTAATTACATTAAACTATTTTTGGATGCATTGTGCTGTACTATGTGTATATGGTCAAAATACAACAAAGTCAAAACTAGTACACATATCAAAGAATCTAGATTCATACAAACGATAAGGTACTGCACACAAACATTGGGTGTGCCCAGCTAGATATACAGTAGTGTGTACTGCAAGATATATCATCAAGTCAATGGAGTAGAACATTTCCGGGTATACTTTTGCATGGCTTTATTCGTAGTTCAATCTCACAAAGACATTCAGGTGCTGTGCAAGTCTAACAGTCAGCGCAACCTTGCTGTTTGCCCAGAGCAAGCGACACTTCTCACCATAAATTGCATACCCTCCAGGTTGGTGAAAGGTGGGACTTGAATTTGCAACTGGGATTATGAATATTATAGAGGGGTCATTGCATTTATTCCAGCACTGGTTGGTCCTTGACGAGCAAGGCATGTGTATGTGAACCACTTTGATCTACATCAAAAGAATGCAACTTACAAGGTACATGGTCCAATCAGAGAAGATTCATGGATATCTTCTTGATAGAGAGTGACTATGTTAAATTATAATATATTTTATATTTAAGGTGTTCCAGTGTTATGTTTTACGAAATATCCAAATTTGAAGATGATGTGATTTATACATAATTTTTGAACAAACGTTTTAGAGGAAAAATTGAGTCCTAATAGTGTAGTACCATAGCAGAGTTGCCAGTCATTGAAAGATTCTTTTTAATTTTGGAATCCACAAGGTTCAACTCTCAAAAAGTGAATTTCTCAAAAAAAAAAAAATTAAAAAAAATCAAAAAACCAAAAAGACACTAACAATAGGCTCAAATGGTTTAGAGATAGGAAAACAACACTAAGATAATTTGTTCTATATTCATTTATTTTTTCTATCATACTCCTTCTGTCTCACTAAAGTCTAAAAGACCTTGGTTTGAAATGCAGTATTTTTTTGACCTACTTTGAGAAAGCATAAAATATTATTACTTATTTATATATTGAATTAATACGTATTATTGGCAAGAGTATATAGTACTACATTATAATCAATAATTATTGTACTATTTATAGAAAACATGCAAAAGATATAAATTTCTCAAAGTAGGCAAGAAAATACTGCATTTGAAACCAAGGTCTTTTAGTGAGATGGAGGGAGTAATTTTTTTAAATAATATCTTCTTTTTCCAATTTATATATTTTTTAGAATTGTTTGAAGGCAGCCTACTATAATTCTACATTTCAAAATTATTAAAATTACACAGTTCATTCTAATAAATAAAAATATTTGAAGAGTAATTTTGAATATCATTCTTTTGTTTACAAAAGTTGAATTTGGAGAAAATTTGAATAAAATACATTCATTGAAGTAAGAATGTATTTAAAAAAAAAAATTAATATATCAATCTCATTATAAAATTCATAAAACAAAATAATAAAAAAGTTACATTTGAGAAATCCAAGGAATTTAAATTTCAGTATTTAAATTTTTTTATGATTAAAACAATATATAATCCTAAAAACTCATTAAGGGCATGCTTCAAAGTTTGACAAATTAAAAAGTTCCACCGTTGTTGAAAAACAACTTAGTCCACTTTGATTTTTACTATCTCACAAATGAAGACAAATGAGCGGTCCAATTTTGGAATATGAGTAAAATATCAAGTTAATTTCAAGATCATATGGCTAAATGTACTTTAAAATGCTTAGATTGAGATTTGTTAAGTTTGAAGTAGAAAGGAGTCAGTCTTGGCAATTTTTGGCCAATTTGCAACAAAGATCTTTAGGCTAACCCAAAACCAAAATATTGTTTGCATGAAACATAATATATTACTCCGTAACTTTTGGTACGCATAGTTTGACTTGGACACTAAGTTCTGATTGAATATAAGTCTCCTAATTTAACAGTATGAATGAATGATTTAGCCCAAGTTGCAAATATTCTAGCACAGCCAGGAAATTATTCGACCAGTCGACAATCACTAATCTGTTGAGGACTGAATAATCAAAATTAAGGATCCTACCAACGAAGTGCAGTTCCTCACATGTAACTCTTGTGACTTTGTAATGCAGTGACTTGTAACGCAGTGCATACAGCTTGGATCATCTAACATGACAACAACCATCATAACCATTTACAATTACAGATGGTTGCAGTGGCTGAAATGAACTCAAATAACCCTCTACTCAGATCTGAGAACTATTCTCCAGAAGTGATACATGATTTTAGCTGTAAAGCCACCAGAGACTAGAGTTGAACTGCTTCCGGGTCACTCTCTTGTTAGAAGAGTACAGCACTCTGCAACCCTGGCGCCCTGCGAAAGAGCTCAGTCACAGCAGCAACAGATTGCCATCGCCTCTGCATTGATAGGGAATTAAACGATGTGGACTTAATCAGAAACTAAAGCCCAATTTACAAGTAAACATTCGTATTCTGCACAAAAGCATCAATTATTGGAGGCGGTTAGAACAATGGGAAATATCCTTCCTGTGTGTATCACTTCTTTGAACCTCCTTACTATGAATCTACACTCTACTCTGCACACAGGTGTTGTTGTGTGTTGGAGGCATTTTCTTGATCAGGATGTTTTAAGGCAAACCAATTTTTCGGACCACAAAAGGGTAAAGTTGGTGTACGGCAATTTGAGTCTCTACTTCAGCAATCACAGGGCAGAAAGATTAAATTAGCACTCAAATTGAGAAATTCAGGAGGGCATTCCATCTTTGAAGTGATATGGATGGGTCAAGTAAGAGATAACGGATCACTTTCAAGCTTAATTTCGTCATGTTGTGCCATGAAAGTCCTGTTCTGCGACGCGCATACAGAGGGCATTTATCTCAAATTCTAACACATACATTTTCTCACATGAGCATTTTCTGCTGATTCGATGATACTAGCCAGCCCTGCGTCCGATCAAGTCCAAAGTCTAGTAAGGAGGTCTTTTACACGGGCCTCATCTACCAAATTAATGTTTGAGAAGTTGAAACAAACTCTAACTAGCTTGCAGCGAAGGCAAGGTAGCTGTTATTGAATCTTGCAGCTATCCGACATCCGTTGCTTGGACCACTGCACTTAGGTGTATGAGAGCTGCTGTGTCAATGAATGCAGTCGCTGACCGATTGCATATCAAACGGTGAATTCTTTTTCGACTTTTATTAAAAATGCTGTGCACTTGGTACACGTAACCGGCATACCGGATCCCCCAAGTTTTCGAAAAGCCCCTCACGCAAATATGTAAGGGCCCCAGTAACACAACACTTCAACATGGGTTCTAGTACTACTTCAGCTTGCTAGGCACAAATGTTAGAAAATCATGATCTTGGAAGGATGAACTTGAATGTGAATTTACAACTTCTGGTGTGCAGGAGTGTAGTCGAAACTCCTGCTCGCACACAATCGACACTGATCATATTCTTGTTGTAGATCAGTAGGTTCGCCAGCAAATCCTTTCCCATCTTATCATATCCCCAGAAGAACAAGTATGATCATCTTTATCATGTGTGCAACGATCAGTTTTGCATCGGAATGAGAAAGTACTCCATAATCAAGTCTTAGTTCATCCAAGAGGATTCCGACCATGCTCTACATGGAGATATTCATTACTTTAACAATTTTATGCTTACCAAAATGAGATTTGGAGTTTCAAATACACTACATAATCATGTTAAAATCTAAACTGCCGAATCTGTTTGAAGAAACTGCCAATATAGTGAATAACTCCATCTACATTAAAATTGCCATCCGCTACGGAGTTGGAAAGTGAATTTACCGGGCCCCAAACATATTTGTCGTGCTGTGAACATGCTGGATTGTCCAGTAAGTAGTGAAGTACCAAGGTCCGTGAGAGAGAATTTAAAAATTTCGGTTTCGTGCTGCTCTGAATTATGTTTTGGCGTAACTTATGACAATCACCATGGCAAGCATGAATCCATGCATGAGCAGGTGTAACATGCAGATTGTTGGGAGCTCAGCGTTACCAATTGCAACTGTTAAGTAGCGGCCCTCGAATGACACCAATTGTGAAACAGTACAGTAACGTCGAACAGAAACAGGACATGAGGCAAGCGGCACACAGTCACCGCGTTTCCTCCATCATTAGAAATCATACTGTGACCGCATTTCTAATGATTCGATGATTCATAATCTGGCTGTATCATTATCGAAATCCGGAAGGCGTGTGTATGTGAACAGTACACAAGCAATGAGCATGATATGTTTACAGATTTTCTGGAGCCTTTCGAGCTGTGGCATATTGTCTGGGTACGACCTGGGTAGAATGTCTTCAGCCTTGAACGCTGGACATATGGCCATGGCTTCATGGTTTTCACTTACAATTGTCAAATATTTAATGTTGTAATGTTTTCATAGATGAGTGTATGTGTCTATGGAGTGCAGTAAAATTTTCATTGGTTATTGTCAAAATTTGAAATTGTAAGAATACTTTGTTTAAAGTGTTTGTAAAGAAAATTCTTATCAAGTCTAAAATGTAATTTAGACCAGTCAATACGGTGTGAAAATTTTGATATTTTGTGGAGTGAACATTTTGTACTGAAAGAAGTTTTTTTGGAAATATCAAAGATGACATTAAGTATTTATAGAAATAATCTCAGAGGTAATAGATGTATTTAGCATGGCTACTTGAATTGCCCACCGAACAGAAATTTTCACTTCGGGTACCATAACTATTTTTTTAAATGTCTAATTGAAAAAAATTAAATTCTCTTAAAATTCTTCTTAAGGCCTACATTCACACAATAAATCAAAACAAATATCTAAAATTGACATCACATGAATCTGCCCAAAATTTTAAAAAGCCTATTCTAGGATAATTGTCCTTTTAGAGGTTAAATGACTTTGAACCTTATGATCTTCCAATTTGTGCAATTATAAGTGGTATACACCTTTAATATAAGACACATGCAAGATCCTATGGTTACAAATCTAATAAAATCACTAATTCTAGAAATCAATAGCCTACTATTACTAAGGATTTGTATTTGCCAGTTTTACTCCAAAACACAAAGGAACGTTAGGAATTTATGCATGTTTTACAAAACACATATGAAAGTCGAATGGTATTTTGGATGAAAATTGAAGTTACGAATATTTACTGTCAGTAAAAGTCAATTTTTAAAAATTCATTCTGGAAGTGCTGAACATCAAATTTTCAAAATATTTAAATATTCAACAGCTGAAGGACGAAGCTGTCAGTAAACTTCGGTACATTACAATTACACAGAGGCTAGAAAGATAACATTACTGGTTATAGATTCTTTTACCAAAGACCAAGATTACTGGCCATCCCATTGTCGCACAAACCAGCTTGTTCAACTACAAAGAGTTAAGATTAGAAGTTGCAGAATTGTATCCAGAGATAGGATTTGCTCACACAGCTGCAGTGGTTAACGATCGGCTTGAAGTTTGTTAGCGCACGAAGAGATCCATCAGGGGCTCACTGGTAGAAGTGAGCTGTATTCCAGTTCAGTACAGATCATCACTCATGGTAAATCCAAACCAACATGCTGGACACCGAAAAATAATACTTGCCCCTCCAGGCTTCAACCGATAAATAATGCTTGACCCTCCAGGACTCTACCGAAAAATAATACTTGACCTTCCAGGCTTCCACAGTTCGCAGCAGATCTCTAAAACTTCGAGACTTAGGAGACTCCGAGTCTACATTTCAGACAAGATTGCGCCAAAAGAAAAACAAGGTGATTCTGGCATCTTATGATACTCTTTATTGATTCTGGAACTTGAAAAGTGAATGCAGTAATTGGTACCGTACACTGTTCCGGCTGATTAGGAGTCCCCAAACGCCATGACGTGGATGTGATGCATGCAACAAGATCTGCTAATCTGTAAAATCTTACAGGAAAGTGTAGAATTAAATGAGACAGCTGGGGAGAACAGTCTTGATTATGCGATACAGTCCAGCATTACTTTTTTTAAGGACAGTTCTAAAAACGTCACAGCAATGCATTTGATTAACCAACTTATGAGCTCCCATGAAACGATTGAGGACTTTTAACGTAATGCCTGCGACATCGTACTCTCTAAACGTGTTTACGAAATCCATGTCACCACCATAGTGAGTAAATGCATCTTCAGACACCCTACATAAGAGACTGAGCATAGGAAATTAAACGATGATATCGTCAACATACACAAGAAAATCATAACCAGAGTATCGCAATGATACGAAAAACAAAGAAGTCGAATCAGAATAACATATTAAAGGACCCGTCTTTACTATTTACAAACAACCAGACCAGACACATATGTCAGGAAGACCTGGCCAACTATCCAATCCAGTCTCTAAAAAGATGATCAAGAACAGTGAATCGCTGGTGGACGCAATAATTAATGACCAACAAAACAGATCGCCTGCAAAGAAATACAAAGAGGTAAATGTAACTATATATATATGTATATATAAGAATCTGATCGTCCGTAAGAATCAAGACGCAGCACCATGAGCCCAGTCCCAACAGTGAAACTCTAACGAGGTCTACACGATCCGGCATTGGTCCCTCAACATTCCTGTCTCCCAAAACCAACCTTCACCTTGCCGGACTCAAAAAAACCGAGGGATGGACGCCCAGTCCTATGCATCCTTTATATCCATCACCACCTGGAGCAATGGCTCCCAAAAACAGATCCTCTCTCTCTCTCCCTCCATCTCTAAGCACCTATCCACTTATTCCAAACGTCTCTCCTACCGTTATATGTTACAAAGGGGCAAAAAAGCAACCGCTGACGAACCCCTCTACTTCTACACATGGTTCCCATCACGTCCTCCTTGAACATGAGTTCTCCACCCCGTAACGTGCCAACAGCTGTACAAGTTTGTCTCTCGATAAAGGCTGCACCACCACAACAAACCACCCACATCAGCCACACCATATCACCACCTCCTCACCAAAGATCCACGCAAACGACCATGCACACGCCCAACAGCAAAACAAAACATCCCCGCCACTGCATCCATGCATCTCCTCTGTCCTTAACAAGGGGGCCACGATGTGTACCTTGGTCTGGAAGTCGTCGACTCCAGCCTCAAAAAATAACTCTCTATCCGTGGTAAGTGCATTCCCAGTCAGAGCGACGATCGGGGTCTTCACTCCCATGTTCCGCAGTTGTCTCGTAGCCTCGTGACCATCCATCACAGGCATCTCTTTGTCCATCAGCACCAGATCGTATCTCTTTCCTTGTCTGTGCAGATCTACTGCGATTTGACCGTTCTCTGCTTCATCGCACTCCAAATTTAGATTCAACAACACCTTCCGTAAAATTATCTGCACCCCACACACAAAAAAAGAACACGATAAGACCTCAGACAACACTTGAATGAGTCGCTTCTCAGAAGCGAACAAAGCATGAAAAAATAAGCCCCTTCTCATACTCACTAACAATATCACGCTCACATGAGATACTATACTGGATCCAAGCAACATACAGCTCAGCTGATTAATCAAGTCATAAATAATGCAAGCCACTTACCCTATTAATTCGAGTATCCTCCACAAGGAGAACCTTTCTTTGACTTCCAGAGGCTCTCTTCTCCTGTTTGCTATTGTCATTTTTAACACTATCTATCTTCAGAACACCGTCAAGTTTTCCCTTCTTGACACCACAAATTTCGCTTTTACCGTCCAGTATATCTACCGCTTTCACTTTTACAAATGGCTTTGCCTCCTCTTTCATAGATTCTCGCCTTCGAGTTAACGTGATAGACTCGTGCACAACCGTCACACCTGAACTACTTGTTGACTGCGTCACCTCCGACTTCTGAATCACGGCGTTAGTTCCATCCGACTTCACTTGCTCCCGCTCATTATTCGGGTCCACTGGGACCAGCGGAAACGGGATAGAGAAGAAGAAAGTACTGCCACTCCCTTCCTCGGATTCCACTCCAATACTTCCCCCAGCTTGCTCCACAAACCTCTTGGCCATACTAAGACCCAAGCCAGAGACGCCTGCTTTCAGAACCCATCCCGAAGTAACAAACGAATATGGTTCGAAGAGCTTTGCCTGATCTTCAGTAGATATCCCTAAACAACCCAAACAGACTTAAATATCAGATAACGTACATAATGCAAACAACAATTCAACAGAAAGAAGACTCCATCGAAAACATTTCTAAACACAAATGAAAATCATAGAAGCATCTAGTAAAAACTCCTTTGAGCATCAAAACGAAGCCTCGACAAGTTCCATTTACGATAGAAGGAAACTAAAAAACCAGTGTCACCAACTCGATTATGCAAGCATGCCTGCTCTAAGGCATAACGCCCCTAATTTCAAACCGAGACCTCCTTGAGTACTTTCAAAGGACAAAATCTGCTCACCAATTCCGTTATCTTTCACGGACAGTCTCAGCCTCGCCACCTTCCCCAGACCACCCTTCATCTGAGATGACGTCTTCGACAGGATCTGAGAGCTCGTTGCTCCCAACAGAGACCCCTCGCTCGTCGGTAAATGAGGGCTCGAATTCACGATGTGACTCTCCATGTTCGTGCTCTCCACCACCTCCTCGCACTGCAAATCCAGATCCAACTTCCCTCCCGACGGAGTGAACTTCACGGCATTGCTCAAGAAGTTCCCTACACGTCCATCATACCAATCAGCCCCACACCACCACACGTCTCCCTAAACGCACTCACCGCACCAACAACACTCAAATGCCACCTACCCCTACCACCCAGCATGCACGACAACCAAACTCACCTAGAGTCTGCACCACTCGCTGCTTGTCACCAATTACTCGATGTGAAGTCAGAAGCTTGCTCGCCAGTTCATCGATGTTCATGTTGAATGCGATTTCCTTCTGCTCCAGAAGATCCTTCAGGCCCCACGACAAAAACTTGATCACCGCAAGGATGTCAAACTCGTCCTTGTGCAGTTCCATCTGCCCACCTTCCCATTGGCCTGTACCGACAACCCATTTCACCATATCTTAGTCACACCACTATGTTGATAGCTCCTTTCTCTCTGTTTTATAGACCTTACGCAACGCATCCTATCGGTAGACAACAATGTGTCCACCCAAGACACGGTACAAATCTAACTTACCCATATCAGTCACGTCGTCCAGCACACTTGTCATGGTCTCAGCACAGTCCAGCATCATCTGCACCAGATCCAGCTTGTCTGCTCCATTTCCCACCATGCCGCCTCCGTCTCCCAGAGCTCGCATGTGGCCCAGTCCCAGGACAATGGCATTAAACGGAACTGCAATGTCATGAAAACCACCAATTTGTGAGTCTTTCGACCGTCATTGAATATAATAAAAAACTGTGCACATCAAACAATTTGCCGCGCACTTCACTAACCTCGAATGTTGTGAAATACATAAGCCATAAACTGCTGTTTACTTCGTTCTGCTTGGCGAACCCTCTCATCAGCCTCCTCTGCATGTCTCTTGTTCTCCTCACAATCATGACTGTGCCCACAACTCGGTTGCGAAGACCATTGCCACAAGCGGCCATCCGATGCCCATGCACCAGCCACCACTACAAGCCCAGCAGTCAACAGGCCCAGCAACGGGCATGCCTTTGAAAATAGCCTGCATTGAGAGCTCGTATTGTTGCTTCCTGGAAGAGAACTGGACCCCGACCCAGACCCATTCCGTTGCAAACTCGATTGCTCCTCACGGTGGCCGCTAGTTTCTGAAGTCAAAAATCTTATACACAGGTACAACGTGAACATCGCAACCATCACCGTCAGAAGCGTCGAACCCGCCTGAAAAAATAAAGTCGACTTCGAATGCCTCTCAGCTTCAAAGTCAAAATCTTGTATCCTTGACCCGTCGGAGCTGTCGCAAGTCGACGAGGAACCGCTGCTTACACTCGTATGTCGCTCAGAGTATGTTACATTCCTGGAGTTGCTGTCTCTGTCCAAATGCGTCTGCACTTCCGTCGCATACTGCCGGATGGAATACTCCGTCCCCACCGGCAGGCTCAGCGTCCGCCTATCATGCAACGAGTAGTTCTTAAACACAAAACTATTGATCTGGCCCTTCTTCCCGGGGGTCGGCGACGACGAATACGTTTCCTGCGAAAACTCATGCGACTCCCGGGAAACCTGCCTCACCAGCCCGCCCCCCTTCCGCTGCCCCGACTTCCCCTCGCTCCCATAGCCATCCAGGTTCCTATGGTCCGCAGCGCCGTGCGACAACCCTAACTGCATCTCTTCCCTCACCTCGCTAACCGTGTGCACCAAACTACTCCGGTTTGTGTCAAAATCATGCTCAAACACTGCGCTATTATGCCGTACTAGCGCATAGCTCCCCCCTGCACCATCCCCCATCTTCCCTCCCCCCACACCCGCATCCCCTCCGCATTCATTTCCCCTACTCACCCTCAACACCGCTTCCATACACAGCACACTCCCCCTCCTCCTTCGCCGACTCCTCGACGATTCTTCCCCTCCTCCGTTACTGACTCTCATAACGCCGCAACCCTCCCCCCCAACCCCCCACCCCTCCCCTCCCCTCCCCCCTCCTCAAGAATACCCCGCACAAAACCCGTACAAGCTCGTATACCCCCGCCCAGATCCGCCCGCCACACCCCGCCACCGCACCCCTCCGAAGAACTCCCCAAACCCTCCTCCCTCCTCGCGCCCCCGAAACGCGACCAGCATCTGAATCCCCCAAACCCTCAATCCCTCCTCCAGCCTCCTCAAACTCCCAAACTCCCCAGCCTCTCCAAGCTCCTAACTTTTATCTCTACCAAAATTGCGTCTCAAAAGATTGGCCGGCGATGTCTTGTTGTCTTGTTCCGCCCCCGGAGATGGCGATGGTAGCGATGGTGGTGAGTTACGAAAGATGAGCAAAACTCTCCAACACAGATGCAGACAAGATGTCGATGAAAAGGAAAAACGAGAGAGACGACGCAGAATGGTCTGTGGCGTGTTCCACTAAAGCACCGGGAAAAAGCCCCCCCTCCCCCCTCCAAACCCTCGCCCGCCTCCCCGCCCGCCACGTGTCCCTCCCCGTCATTCCATCCCCCCTCCCTCCCCCCACCCCCTACATCTCCCCCTCTCCCCATCACGTACATTCTCACCCCCCCTCCCTCCCCAATATCTTCACCCTACCAAGATTCTTCCATCTACTTATGTACGTATCTGGCATTGGGGGATCTAAACCATAATGAGATGTTGGGGGGTTGGGCTGGCCTTTAAATGGAAGGGGGGATTTCCCACGCGGGGGAGAGGGCATTCGCCGGAGGGGGGGGGGAGATGTTCACGTGGGGTAGAGTGAAAATGTCGGAGGTGCTTTAATCTACGGATTGTTTTCTGCGGGGTTAATTAGGGCGTGACTCGGGGTTAGTTTTGCTGATTACGTTTGTGTCGGAGACGGGATCATCGAGCAATCAAGGGGTGTTCGGAAGTCGACGAGTTAGGATCTGGTTGAGGGGATGACGTAAGAGTGGGATCGTTGTGATGTAAACTTAGTACTGTTGTGGTGGTAGTGATGTAATGTTGCGGTTGTGGTGATGTGCTATGGTTCTGGAGGAGACTCAGGAGAGCAGGAGAGATTGTGAGAATTTGAACGTTTGTTGAGATTGTGGTTTTTGGTGGAGTGGTGGCGATGGGGAGGAAGGGTGGTGGGAGTGGGTGGGGGGATGAGGCTTGCGGGAGTTTTGGTTGTGGGTTTGTGGGTTTTTTGTGAAGTTGGGAATTAGGGTTTGGGGATTGGGGGTTTGAGGGTTTTGGGGGTTTTGTTACGATGAGTATGTTGAGTATGGGGAGTGGGGGGCATGGGGAGCTCCAAACTATGTGGAATCCTGGGAGGTCGCAGTCGCAGTCACAGTCGCAGTCGCAACAGCAGCTGATGCAGCAGCAGCATGACCAAGCGGCTCCTATGGATACTGCTGCGACGGCGCGGCCTGTTGTGCGGAGTGCTCTTATGAATCAGCCACCGCAACGGCGAGCGCACATGCTTCTGCAGGAGATGGCGGGTTTGGCTAATCGACTCGTGGAGATTGCTGGTGAGTCTGTTTTTCTGGGTTAGGGTTTGATCGTGTTTTGCTTTTTTCAAGTGGCTATGCGTTGGTGGTTTTTAGTTTCTGTAGATATTACATCTCCAATGAAAATAGATGGTGGTCTAGATTGGCAAGAACTGTATAGAACAACAATGTCGAGTTGAGTTTGTTATATGGTTAGGGGTTCAAATCAGGAAACGTGAACACGTTAAGGCAAACAGGACATCAATTTTTTTTTTAAATGACGTGGTTAATGTTTATGTTATTGTGGAGTAAGAGATTGGCAGTTGCTGAAAGTAGGGTGTTTGATTGGCTGTATTCCGTCGATGCAGGAACCAAGGGATGGCAGACTACACACAATAGGGCACCAATTCCATCGTTTATGCCTGGTGCAACTCTTCCTCCCGAAGGGCAAGCTGCAGGTACGTCAAAAGAGATTCTGGCTCTCTTGGAAAATCACCAGAATCTTCTGTATGAAGCCGTAGCAGAGTTGCAAGAGCTGCAGGATTTGGAACAAGAAAAGCAGCAAATCAGCGACGAAATCAACACCAAGGATGCTGTCGTCCGAGCTTTTGCCAAGCGAGTTCGGGATGCTCATCAGGTGTTAGAGGGCACACTAGAAGAGTATGCTGACCTGAAGAAAGGGAAGCATAGAAATTCTGTTCCAGTTGCAGAGTTGGTCTCTTATGCACATCGCATAAGTTACACTACGTTTGCTCCACCTGAACATGGAGCTGGAGAACCGATATTGCGTGGAGCCTTACCGCCAGCTCCACAAGAGGAGAATATGAGAGCTTCACAACTGTATCGTGTGCAAGTGTCAGAATTAGGTTTTACAAGTGCTTTTGCTCCACCACCTGCACCTGAAGCTCTGGAAGAAGCAGAAACTACGAAGGCAGAACCAGTCATGCCTGCAGGTTGGCAACCTGGGATGCCTGTACAGCTACCAACTGAACTACCACCAATGCCGATTGGATGGAAGATTGGTGATCCCATTCCTCTGCCGCCCTTGCCTGGTATGCCTATGGAGGGTCTACCTCCTAGGGCGCCTGCACCAGTGACTATGGTTGTTCCACATGTAAATCTTGATCTCAATCCAGAACTGGAAGAGGACCTCAGTAGTGACTACGGCTCGGCCAGCGAATCAGATGAGGACGATGATTGAGGAATCCATTCTCTTCGGTGAATTTCAAACGGCCTGGTTACTTTTGTACTATGACCTCTACAGCGTGCACTGCATTTCCGATCGGCTGATTATAATTGTAATTAGCCTGGAGAGTGGAACATTGCTAGCAACACCCTTGCTAAATTTTAGGGTGAGACCTTTGTCTTCTAGACCTGGAATTTTGTAGTGCATCGCACTTAGAGAATAGTGCATTGTTTACAGGATAATGTAGATAAAGCTACTTTGCATGAGAACTGCGTGAACTAGTTATCAATTCACAGAAGATTATCAGCGAACTCGGTGAGTAGAGAAATTTCGACTGTTAACAATTACTTCGGGAAATTCTGACGGCTTTCACGGATTCAGATGAGTGGGCGGCTAGAGCCTTAAACGAATGCTGCGATATGCGGGTGATCTACATTTGATGTACCGCTTCAGGTTTGATGTACAAAGTTTTAATCTCATAGAGCAGCTGATGGAGCGTTTTGCATTTGAAACACCGTGAACTTGCACATTATATATGAGATTGTCAGAGTTTCTGTGTGGCATTCAGTGTTAGGTCTAGAGAAATGTTTAATGGTCTCACCTGTATTAGGCGGTTTCCTAAATCCTAATTTGAGCTGGAGCACATGTCCACATATATGTCACTAGCTAAGCACGAGATGTTATGTGTCATAGAGAAGAGGTTATGAATTTGAAGCTCAGTAGCAGCTCTTTTCCATACTTCTGGCATAATTGGCATATGAATGTTAGCTGCTAATCCACCCTATTTTGCATGACAGGACTGTGATTTTGGTGCTTACCTGGCATGCATGATTTGTTAGTGGATACTTCCCTTCCAGCTGTTCTTGAAATCGGAATTGAGGAAGGTAGCACTGCCAGAGTCAAGTACTTTTAGCATAAATTCTTGCTTGTTTGGCTACATGTAATACAAGGCACTAACATTTGGTTATGTTATTGAACATGTGTACAACACATACTTATGTCAGAATTGGGGACACTTGCTTTTGCTCTAGCAAACCTTGTGATATTTCCAGGTGCAAGACATCTTGCCCATGAACACTTGATGATTACATCAGGAGCTGCAAACAAAACAGAGGTCCATCATTAGCTTAAAACTGATAAAGGTGAGCTGTATTCTAGCTTTTAACAGTTTGATGAATCTGGTTTGCTTCTTGAGAACACAAACCCTTTAACAGACCTGTGTTTTGAGTCTCTACAATCCAGACCCGTGGCTCAGTGACAGCCTTTTTTGCTCCAAAGATATTGAGTAGATGTATGCGCCGGCTAATTAGTGGTTTGTTCCACTGTGTCAAACAAGTGCAGTACCACAAGGTGGACATGCAGACTCGAAGGTACAATATTTCTGACAAAATCAGAACCATGTACAAAACTACAATAAATGATGCTCATGTCCCTGTTCAGCTATGTAGTTTGCTGCTTGCACAGGTCCATGAGTCCATGACCCATCTTAGGTGGCTTCCCATTGCAAACCTGCAAACCTGAATGTGGATGATGACATTGGGAATGTACCTTGCAAGATTGGAAATCCAAAGACAGCAGAGGTTAGGAGTGACATCCAGGTTTGTATATTGGAGAAAACAAGACTGGAAGCAAGGAAATCTTTTCTTGAAACAGAAGAGTTATCATGAAAGGTTAGTGTTTAGAAGGTGGGAGTAGTGGATCTCACCGACATTCCTCTCAAACTCACAAGAAATTTCATTCAATTGGTACAGTGAATATTCTACTACAATACAGAAATGCAAGTAAAGATTCTATGACAATACAAAAATGTGAGTAACACTACATTAAAGTTAACCCCCAAATGCCTGAGCCTATGACCACGGAAATAGACTTTGACTTTGGATGCTCTATTATGCTACTATAAATAATGTAAAATATGAATTTTAAACTTTTCTTAGCTAGATACACATGTTATCTACAAGAAATAATTCTATCAAAATTAAATGTTTCGAAATATAATTAATATAAAATTTCAAATCAAAACAAACAAAGAAAATTCATATCAAATATAGGTTATACTAAAAAATTATGAAATATTTACCATAGATGAATATGACAACCAAAAACCTTATATTAGTTACCGTGCTAAAAAATTATGTTTTAAATCAAAAATATGATGAAAAAACCTAAAACCGTGGAAAATCAAGAAGTAGCCACGGTTATACCCCTTCATCTTATACCAGCTATAAATCAGTCAATTTTAGGTATTTTTCAAAATTTTAAATTGGACTGGAAAATAGATTTGCCAAACTACATTTCATTGGTTTACTTCAACTGCAAAAAATATCATCTCGATAGTCAAAATTGTGTTTCAGCTGTCTGTATCAAGGAATTTTTGAATACACACACGGTATTGATGTTTTTGACTTTAAAGAGGCACCAAAATTCATGAAATTATTATTTTGAGAAATTTTTAATGAGGTTAGATAGATCTCTCTCAACTTTACCACGTAAGAAAAAAATGGATGAAAAATTGTCATTTGGATGACAGTTTTGGAACTTGGAAAAATGAAAACGACCAGTTTTTGGTCGTTTGGGCGTTTAGGGGTTAATAAGTCATCTCAAGCCAAAGTCATTCTGGATAACTGACAAATACAATTAAGATATAACAACTAGTTGTGGTTTTAGTTCCTATGAATTCTCAGCTCTCTTCTTATATTTTTTGTCATCAAATGGGATTCTTGCAAATTCCTATCTTCTGTATGTAATTACATTCCTTGAAATTGAAATTACTATCAGACCATTTCTTTATGTGTGGTTACCATATCATCATTTCAGCGACAAAAAAACTTCACATTCACTATTGCAAAGTAGGCTTTGTTCAAGATGTGTATCATACAACACCCATCACTCCAGTCAGCAACGCGGTTGATTGGAAAAAGAGCTTTCCATGCTTTTCTTGATGCAGTATCAGCTTTGGCAATAAGCTTTACTTTTCAGGTGAAGACCTGAATGACAAGCATTCTGATGAAAATAATGTTGGTCAAGTTATGTAGCTCCACTTTGCCATAGGAACAATCTCTCCGCAGCTGCCTTCCCTGAGTTGTCACAATCAAGGAATAAATACCAGGGTAGCCACCCATTTGACCATACATTTGATCCTTTCCGGGAAAAAAGATAAGGTTTGTTCTAAAAATTATTTTGATTTATTCTTCTCGGGAAAAACACCAAAAAATGTCTCAATTGCCTTAGATATTAGTAAGTATTACTAGTAGTAGATAATATATTTCCATCTTTTTAATCCTTATAAAATAAAACATTTTGATATCCAATATAGTATTTGTTTTAATAAATTTTTAATATTTAAATTTTTTTTGACAATGTTTAAAGATAACATATTTTCTGTCTTTTTAATTTTAAGTGTTTTGTAAGTTCATAAAGTATTATGTAATAGATGAGCAAGAAATGGTCATAATAGAATTTTATTTCACGATCTCACTTAAGTATGCATTTTTTATTTGACAACACAAAAATGTCTATATACCCATTAAAGGATTATTAACCCCTAATGTCGAAATCAACTTGATCAGGGTCGATTTCCGTCTGGTGCGCTCGCGGTAACTAAATTTTGATCAAATGAAGTTTCTTGTTTTGACAGATTGTAGAGTTTTTTCATACCTTTCCGAAAAGTCATCTCATGCTTCAAAATTCCTCATACTTTAGGAGATATTCCCAGTCAAAGTTTGAAAACATTATTTGAAATTTGCCCAAAACTGCCCAAACTGCGGTATATGCTCGTTTATTCTCCCAAAATCAATTAAATTACAGAAACTTCAAAAATTCACCAAAAATTGAGATTTTACTTTTTTTTCAAGTTTTGTTTTTTGCTCAAGTAAATAAGGTTTTAAGGCATGATTGCATCGTTTGGATTTTCAATCCAATTATTCTTCACATGCCTTTTTCATTGTCAAAGATTTGCCTTTGTAGTTGAATTTCAGCATACCTCTATGTGAATAATCAAGCATTTCTTTAGGTTTTATAGGTCGTTTGAGGGTTAAAATTGCAAAGGCATGTTTCTAACTCACCTAAAAACAAGAATTTGAAGAGCCTCATATCAAATTTTCTAACAAAAATGGTTTTTTTAGCTTTCAAAAAACTAACTACTTTTTTTTCAACAAGCAAAAAACTTTTTTTCCGTCTTTAAACATTATGATCTCACAATTGGTAAGGAATTTGAATTTAAGATTTGACATACATATGCATATAAAAGGTAGGTACAAGATCTTACTATTGTATACTCAAAAATACATCAAAAATTAAAAATTTGCACCTTGCATTTAAAGAGGGCGGTTTTGAGGGTTTTTTGCAATTTTGAGGGCATTCGACATTAGGAGGTAAATAAATTGGTTAAAGAATTTTAAAGCTTAAGCCCTAAAGGTCCAAGAAACCCGATTGTGGCTTTTGCTATTTTGGGCAGCCTAAATGGAGAGCTTAACCCCTAAACGGCCTTTGTCCTGGAATGGGTTTTTTTGAAATTTGGGCAGGTTCCTAAAAATTCAAATTTACTTGAAATTTTTTGTGGTAAAAGATTTTTTTAAGAGGTTTATGGGGATATTTTTTTTAATTTTTTTGGATGAAGTGAGAAAAATTTATGCTCCTCTGAGCATAAAACGCCCTTCCGCGGGCAGGCTCTGAGCCACTGTGAATGCAGCAATTTCTGCCCAAAACTGCCCAAAACTGCCCAAATCTGCCCAAATCTGCCTAAAGACGAAACTTTGAAATTCCACCAAAAATTGAGATTTTGATATTTTTCAAAAATAAAAATTTCAATGTATTGACAAGGTAGTAGAGCATGTTCTCACCGTTCGGATTTTTAATCCAAATTTTTTTCATATGCTATTTTTATTGTCAAAAAACGGCCTTTGTTTGTGAATTTCAGTATACCCCCTAGCGGAAAATGATTGTTTTGGCAACCTTCTACAACTTTTTTGAATATTATTTTTTTAACACAATTAGCTAACTCAGTCTTCTTTGACGTGCATCAAAACCCCCAAAATCCATAATGGAAAAAAATGGTTTTTTGGGCCTTCAAAACTCTGCTGATCCCTTTTTGGCAGGGAAAAAAAACTTGTTTTTCAACTTTGAACATTATGATTTTGCAATTGGTGAGGAATGAGTGTGTATGATTTAGTGGACATGTAGACATAGAAGTTAGCTACAAGATCTTACGATTAGATGTACTAATTTAGACCCCGAGTTTGCAAAATCCACCTTGCTTTGAAGAGGAGCTGTTTTCAGGCAGTTTTGATGAAAAACACCCTTGGCCGTTTAGGGGTTAAAAGTAATATTTTTGCCTAAGATTTTTCTTAGGCGCTCCCTTTACCGCAAGGTGTACGCGGTAAAATTTTCAAAGTCAAATTCCCATTTTAGAACCTTCCTCCAGAAATTTTGGGTTTCAAGTCGAAATAGGACAGTTTAAAATCAAGTTTTTTTTCAATTTATTTTTTAAGAATATGTTCATAACCAAATCACTACTCTAAATCCAAAGTGACCCAAGTAAAAAAGTTTACCAGTTTTACAAGAGTAGCCTTCAAAAATTACATGAACAAACTTCAAAGTTTTTTGTAATTTTACAGTTTTTCCTATAAAAAATTGTCAAAATTTAAGATTTAGGAAATTCTCAATTTAGATTTCTTCCAAAATTCACAAACTCATAGATGTGACTTTTCACCATTCACTTTTTTCCAAACCAAAAAACTTTAATGTTATTTAAGTTTTACTGTATTGAAGATTTTGTACCTGCTTTTGGAAAATAAATTGCATGAAGGCCAAAAAATCAAAATGAGTCTTTAAAATTTTGCATGGAGGTGCCCAATTTAGTTATCTCTATGGAAAAAAATATGAGCAAATTGTTTGGGAAAACAATCATCAAGTCTCCTTTGGCACCATTTAGACTATGCCTTTCGAGCAAAGCCACAAAAAAAAATAAAAAATAAAAAATAAAAATAAAAAAAATAAATAAATTTGAACGTTATAATCTCACAAACGGTGAAGATCCAACAGTTCAAATTTGACATGGTGTTAGTGCAAGTAGTTAGGGTGAAGATCTTACAGTTGAAAATACCAGAAAAGGAAATATTATTGGAAACATACATCAATTTCCATAGGGTGGTCAAAATTTGTAGTTTCTGGACTTGGAGGTCCCAAAACACTTTGGACCTTTAGTCGTTAAGATTTGTACCTTGGATTGTTGATTTTATTGAAATAATATAATTTTGAAGTTTCGTTTATGACAATTAGATATAATGTGCTATATTAGTACATTAAAAGCATGCATTTTAAATATACGCAATAAAAATATATATATATAACGAAATTAGTGATGAATTAATTTCTTAAGTTGTTGATTATTAAAGTTTTAAAACTCATTATCTCACAAAGTCTCAATCCAAACAGTCAAAGTAAAGATTGATGTCCATCCTTTCAGTGAAAAGAAGAAAAAATCTAAAAAAACAATTTTTTAAAACTATTATGAAGGAAAAAAGAAGTTTTTTTGGTACATTGTTCAGAACGGTGAGAAAACTTTGATTTTTTATGGAATGAACATTTTGTACTCAAAGAAGTTTTTTTTAGAAATGTCAATGATAACGACATAGAGGATTTATAGGAAAAATCCCAAAGGTAACAAATGTATTTAGCATGGCTTCCCGAATTGCCTACAGAACACATAATTCCACTTTGGGTGCCATTACTATTTTCATATATGTATGATTGAAAAAAAAATCCTCAAAGTTCCTATATTGGCAAACATTCACAAAAAAAAATCAATTTTTAAATCTGAAATTGACATCTCAGATACATGCCCGAATTTTTTAAAAGCCCAAGTTTGGTAGATTGTCCTTTAGGGGATAAGATGGGGGGGGGGGGGGATTTACTACAAACTATGTAATCTTCCAATTTATGGCTTCAATTTTCATGAAATTCCTTATACATGTTCTTATAGTATTCTTTGGCAAGATCATACAATTACTCTTCACACTAAAAAGAACAATTCTGAAGTGCTTTTGGTGAGATATAATAAAGAATTTTTTTGGGGTTAAAATCTGTCGGCAACATACATTGAGGTTCATTTCAACGCGGTTTATGTTACCTTGGAATGCAAGGGCAGTGTGCCCACACCCTGTCTACAGGGTTTAAACTAACCAAACTTCTTTGTACACAGCTTTCAATGAATTTGACAGGTAAGTTAGACGTGGAGACTTTTGGCATGCCATTCTACTCCAATGTGACAAATGCCCACCAGACTCTTGTCTACAGCCCGTGATTGATGATTGAACTCATCCAAACTCGGTGCATGTACTTGAATGAAATGCAGACCCAGCAGCCTCGCAGCCTGCCTGGTTTGAGCTGGCAAGATATAGTGTAGCATGTGAAAAATGGCGGACGTCCCCACTATAACAATCTCAAAACATCCCATGACTCAATCTCCATGTGATCACAGGATGTCATTTCCCAGTCAATTTCTGCAATTCATTTTCCAAGTGTGATTCCGGAACAAATGAGAGACTTTCAGAATATTACATTCGTGCATTTGCCCAGCAGGAGCATGGAAGAGAATAAGAGGAACTATGTTCGTAGTACTACCTTGTAGAGCACTGTTGTCAAAGTTCCCCTGTCCTGAGCACCATTATAAGCGATATTTCCATGCAAAACTGCGTCTTTGCAGACTTCACTGGCTGCCAAGTTTTGCAAATTGGTTGACTTTGAAGCTTTGCTTGATTTCTCAATTTGCCTTGCCTGATTGTCATCCGAAACAAATTCATAAATGGTGACCTCAGCATCTCCCCTCATGTGCAAATTTCATCCTATTCATGTTACCCACGCAATTGAAGATTTTTATTCCAACATGAAAGAATCATTTCTCCCTTGTTTTCTACGCAATGGGCTTCTCCACCTTGAGTACCCACACAATAAATTTGGTACATCTTATATTCACAAGCAAATACCTCTCCAAATGCTATCATGGCACACCAGATATGGCAGAGGCTGCGGTCTGCACACTTGGGTCCCCTCCTGTGGGTTCCACCGATTCCTTCCAAACATCACCACCTTATTACCATACCACTCACGTTCCCATATTTCAAAGTCACCCAGGAGCTGTCCTGACAAACAAAACGCTCACCACTCAAGCATCAGAGATTCATATAAGATCAATTTTCCATCATAACATTTATCATCACATGGTTTATCATTCATCCCCTAGAAGACCCCCAATTTTGTCAAAAAGTAAGGGAGGAAGTTACATTACAGGAAAAGGTAGACCTGATATTTGCCCACCCAATCCAGGTGTCAATGAATAACCCCAACTCAACACAAAAGAATCCAACTTGTCATTTCCTGATCATGCTCACGTCTGAAAAAATCTAGGTCACCGCCATAAAGAGAGGCTCCTGCACAACTTTTCAGTGCCTGGGAACGTGGGAACCACGAAATTTGATTAAAATTAGCCCCTGTGGTGATTCTTTATAGGCTGTGGTGGGGGCCTTTTGAGTTGGAATATCACCATTGCACCCAATCTAACTTACCACTGTATACATTTCAAAAAGTTACTATGGTCCTCTTTTTTAACTCTGGGCTAAATGGGTTCCTTGCACCCAATCTAGACTGTGTGTGTTTCAGAAAGTTACTTTGACCCCTTTTTTTTACTCTGGGCTGAATGGGTACGTTCTTTGCAGATCTTTCCGTTTTGTGATGTCTGTTTTTTTCTCGTGCAAATATGGGTCTTGACTCTTGACTGATACTTGGTCTAAATGAAGGTGGAATTTACCATTGACATTGGATGTCAACATACTATTGAGAGGAGTCTGGAATATGCTGGAGGACTATTGGGGTCCAAGAGAGTTACTTGCGAAGTTGCGGCCCTTGGTATATTTTGTTGATGTACAGGAAGATCTGACATGGCTTGTAAGGAAAATATCTAGACGCCACCTTGACATGGAAATGGTGACGAATATAATATTGAGGCACATAAGCGTAGATTCTTTGATGTGGGAAGGGAATTAATTCAGAACACTTGGCATTCCATACGGACAATAGCAGTGTTGTCTGCCAATGGGGTTGGAGAGAAGTTCGTGAAACATACAGTTTTGTGATTCACAGAAGTTCACGCAGGTTTGTTGACAATTTTGGGTAAACATGTAAATATCTCGTTCAAAAGACATACGCTACATGATTGGTTTCATTTCACAGAGCAAGTACTACCCTAGCTTTTGGTAAAAATCAAGCCGCTTTGAATTGAGGACTATTCACATGTGTGTGACCTCAGCTTTGGGAAATCAGCAAGGAGAGCTCACTGGTTTCACTACCATAACGTAAAATAAAATGTTGTCTAGTAACATGCAGACAAACTTAGCTATGAGGGGGGCACAGCTATTATGAGGGGCACAGCTGTTACAACCGCAACTAACTTACCTTGAGACTTGAACCTTACCTTTTGTACATTTTTATTAAAAAAAATCGCTCCAAGGAACTGAAGACCTAAGATGCCTTCTGCGAAGCTACTACGGTATTCCACAGTTTCTTTTTAAATATTGTGATGTAAGAAAGATTAGTATTACACCTTTTATCATGACCCTCCATTGACCATACAAGCCTTATATAGTTCATGTAAGGTATATTGGTATCACGCCTATAAGGTAGACGGTGCTAAATTCGTGCGTTTTCTTAATCCGTGCATGTTGTCTCGGCATAAAAACCATGCACTGCAAGACTCATAACCAACCTAGTAGTGTTCGCAAGTTGAATACACTCGCAGTTGCATGTACGAAACAAAGTGGGTGGATTTGAATACAAAGTGGGTGGATTTGGATACCACGATGGCCAGTTCTCAACTTAGTATTGATTGTCAATAGTAGCATTAGGGCGTGTCTGTAGGAGATTTTGTTGATTCACTTTGAACATTTTTCATTAATTGAAGTGGTTTGATATGCTCATGTGATATACTCACCGTGGTTTGATATACTCATTGCTTAACAAATGTCTTTTAGTTGCAAGCATGTGAAATTTTTGCAATTATTTATGTTTGATTCAAGTTGTTCAAATTCCTTAAGTGCACGGTTTAAGCACCATCTACCTTAACCTTGCATAGACCATACAAGGATGAGACCATTGTTTCAAAAGGCAAAGAGATGAAGAAAATTCTATAATTATTACTCCCTCCATGTCACTAAAAGAGCATAGTTTTCTAATAATAGCAGATTTAAAGACAATTCTAAATTTAAAAAAAGTTGGACAAATTTAGAAATAGGTTGGCTAAATTTAGAAATAAATTTGCCGAATCTAGTAACCATTTTTTTTAGACAAGTTATTTTATCATAGCATGCTCTTTTAGTGAGACGGAGGGAATACATCATATTGAATGTGTAAAATTGTAGATGAACAATCAAATGAGATTTAATGGAAGTGACCTTATCCATTATCTCTCTTCACTTCAAACTTCTTTAACACATAGATTGTATGAAAAAGATTTTCAAAGAAAACAATTGTATAAAAAAATGTAATATTTACTAAAAGAGATAATTAGAGAAGTTGGGTTGAACAAAATAGATGATATAATATTGGCAAGTGTAAAATTATCTTCAGTAGAAGAATCTCTTCTTACAAATTCTAACTTTTCAAATCATCCCACTATGATAACAAACCATAATAACATGGAAATCAATAATAACTAAAAAATCAATATATTTCTCCTACAATCAATTTCAAAACAAATTCATACATTGCCCAAAAACATATAAAAAATCGAGTTCAAATCTCAAATTTTATCTCACATGTATTCCCATTTCATTTTTTTAATTTTGAGGCAAATGATACGAAAAAACCCATTGCAAAATCGGCAAATGACATCAGTGCTAAATTTCATTTTTGACGAATGATAAACTAACCAAAATAACCAAATACGTTGTCAAGAAACTGCAGTGATTAAAGAGCTGCCACTTTGAGACATATAACAAGGTGAGATCGCCAGCACAGAACCAGAAGGCTTAAAACAAACGATTCGGTTAGCGTCCCATGGCTCGAGATTCGGTTCAATTCAACCCCCATTCCAACACACAGCCACGGCGCCCCAGGCTCCCTCCCATTCATGAACCTCTCGACGAGTTCCTCGATTCATATATGGCATTATGGCGACGCCATTCGCCCAACAACTTGGTGGAGTGCTGGTGGACGGAACAGCCTCTCTTCCTCCCTCCCTCCCTCCGGACTCCGGATTCCACACCCCACAGCCCTCCTGAGGCCCATGTCGGCCCCGCGTACATCCTGATTCAGCGTGGACAGTGCTGGACAAATCCGCGTCAGCAGCGGAGGAGCTTCATGGAGTGAATTTACTACTCCTTGTGTGTGGCGCCCACTGGGGATGAATGGCCAGGGTGCCACTGTGGGGGCAGATTATTAGAGCCTCCGTCGCTTTTGTGCTAGAGGACTAGCCAGTCTACTTGACTGTGCATGTTGGCAACTGTGTGTTGCGACGGAAAGCTTGTAGCCCCATCCGATGGCTTCCCCTCTTTTTCTGCGTTGCACAGTCATTCGGAGCAACAAAAGTATTGAACTCGGACTCGGTTCATTGGTATGTTTCGTGGGAGTGCCCCTGCAGGTGCTTTGATTCGGCGTTGGGGGTTTATATAGTGTGGTGTGGTGTGGTGTTTTGAATGGTTACTCTGATTGAGAAGTTGCTTGGATTTCGAGAGAGACACTATTTTGAGGAGAAATAGCCACTGAACAAACGAAACATGTATAACTCTCAAGGTAATACTGTAGTCACATGTCGATGTAGTCAGGGTACTACTACTGTATAGCCACATGTCTCGGTTGTAATGGTGTTTGTAATTATAATAAGGTAGCACTTTGATGAAGATGAGAAATCTTTAGGACTGATAAAAGTTACTCCGTATGTTTTTTATCAAATTTTTCATAGTTTACTTTTGTAGTTACAAACGGGTATTCATTCATTTTTCTCAATAACTAAAGTTTTAGTCGTGCATATATTGGTGGTTTCAAAGGTTAACTAAAAATAATGTTCAAGCAAAAAGTTTTAGAATGAAAGCATTAATTTATAGAAAAAGTTAAATGATAAAATAACAAAGAATCTGTAATAAATGTTATGGATATTATAATAGCTATTTGCAAATTTAGAAGAAAATAATCAATATAAAATATGCCTAAATTTTTGGAAAATTAGTGGTCTTGTATGCCTAAATTGATACAAAATTACATTCAAGTAATGCCTAAAACTAGAAAAGTCAATCATTTGTTGAAATTCTAAAAAAATAGATTTTTGTTGAGTTATAGCAAGCAAAGCATTAATCATTGTATAACTAAATAAAACACAAGTGTAAGGCATGATGTGTTGTGTCTACAGTATTGTTGACAAAATAATTCATAGTTGGCAAAAGCATTTAGATTAATAAAGTTGCCATAAACAAAATTATAAAAGCCATTCATGACTTATAGAAACAACTGTGATGAATGTTTAATTTCTAATCTTTTTAAAATATGTGCAACTTTAGAAAATAATTTTCTAGATTGCCTAACTTACTTTTGCAAACTAACTAGTAAATAGGTGGAAAGGTGACCAAGCTACTGAAAACCTATGATATGATTGAAACTTATAATCATAATTATCATGAACTTCTATCAATTTTATAATTGAGTTAAGTTTTTGAATTACAGTAATCAAATCACAAATATGAAAATGTTATTTCAATTTTAACCATACTATTATTTACATATTTGTAGGGAATAAACAAAATTAGTAAAAAATCTCTAAAAAATCTTCAAAACATCAAACCATGCATCTTTGAAATTTTAATAGGATATAAACTCGTTACAACTAGCTTAATCTATATTGTTCATAAGATATGCCACCTATATAACTGTATTTCCATGTTTTTTAGATGGATAGTCCTACTTTTTGACATAGATAAAAGACATAATTTATTGCAGAAATGAATAATAATTTTTTTAATAAAAAACAAATAAAAGAACCAAATCATGAAATGATGTTCTGTAATGAATTCTAAATCCATCACATTCTAGTCAATCTATATTGTACATAAGATACACTATGTATGCTGCTAGACCTACAAATTGCAACTTTGATTTTTCATATTATTTCACATCGATGAAAAGCACACTAGAGGATTATGGCTAATAGACTTTGGACTTTGAACTTAAATGTGTATGTAGAGAGGCCGAAATATTTTTTTGGAAATTCAATGTTATTATAAGCAGTCATTAGCTTTTTGACATAGAGTTACAATGTCAAGCAACGCTCAGTTTAACACTGAAGTATCTTACACTACATTCTTGTACCTATGGTTGAATTTAAATTATATGACTAAAGTTGGTTTTAGACAATAAAAATGATGAAGAATAAATATAGTCACTCCATAGAAGGTTTTACACTTGGCAGACAAATGTTTAATTTTTAAGAGAAATCAAGGTTTGCCTCTCAAAAAATGAGGTTATTAATAATTATTTTTAGCAAAAAAATAAATAGAAATGACCCTAAACGATTTAAAAATAAAGAAATATAACCAAAATTATTTTGATCAATTTTCATTACATTAATTTTCTAATTTGTATATTTTCAATTTTTAGGATTATTTTGAGGCAAACCTGCTATGGTACATCAGAGTTTATTGAGGGGCTACATTCCGCTAGTAAAATGTGAAGGCATGGTAAATCCAATGGACAATAAAAACAGTAGGTCTATCGAGGGGCTAATTTTCCGGTTTCCCAGGTCATTCCCAAAGCCAGACTCACTTTCGGCCATGACGAAAGAAACAGCTCAAGTAAACTCAGCTGCATCTGAAAAGATCTCCCACCTCTTTATCCTTCATCCATATAACGCACCATTTCTCATCAATAGTGATACCAATACCAGTGAGTACTAACTCAGTACGAACCATCTCTGTTACCATCATCCAGATTCCAGTGATGGGAAGTATGCCATGAAAGCCAGGCAGCCAGGCGAGGACAAGATATGTCAGCAAGGGGCCCTTGATCTTTTGCCCCCGATCCAGGTGTCGAGGCGAGGTCTGCGAACCCACCTTCTGGAATCCAACCTGTCACCACACCTGCGACGCAGGCCCAGCAAAAAATCTCCCTCACCGCCATAAAGTACCCAAGTGCACTGCACTGCACCAATTCACTGCACCACCGAATCACTCATTCCCCGATGCATCTGGAACGACAATAGCGTGGGAACCCAACCCAACCCAACTCCACCATTCCTAGTTTCTTTGCTTATAATATAATATTATCGTATGCGATACCTTTTCGGTACTCCAGGGCAACTGTTTTAACTTCAGCTCTCAACGGATGGTGCATATTGTACACGCTTCTGTACCCCCCTTCCTACCACTCATCACACGGGCCTCTCCAACAAATCCTGCTTCACAAATATAGCCACTCTCGCTTGCATCCTCTCGAGTTTGGAGTGATTTTTGTCTGTCGTGGTGAGATTTTTCTTCCGGGGAAGGGAATGATGGTGGGTTTTCTTACGACGAGATTTGATGTACTGTGTATTGCATGCGACGTAGTATAGTATCTTGTGGTAATATGACTTGCAAAAAATTGAGTTTTTAAAGTGAGGATGAGTGTTTCGGGTAGTGTGCGGTGGGTGTGCACGGTTGCTGTCTGGTTGATGGCATAGCTGCCTTAGCGTGTTGCCACCCAGTAAAGGTGTACGGACCTGCCGTGTATCCATTGTATTCAGCATTTTATAGTAATATTACGCACTCAGCTTTATCATTGTATTTATAATATCTATAAAAGAGGCTGTTTCTCGAACAGTTTTTTTTTTTTTATAAATAAATTGTTGAACAGATGCATTATATGAATATGAAAAAAGCAACTAAAATAAGGTTTTTAAAATAAATGATAAGAATGTGCACTTTTTTTGAAAGACTCTTAAAAATTCTATGAAGTTCAAGAAGTATTATTTGATTTATTTTTTTTTTTGCATTTTTGGGGAATTGAAAGTCGTATTTTAAGAAATTGTATACTTTCTTACCATTTTGTATGTTGTGTGCTATTTGGAATGGTACTAAGTTTTAGTGCCCTGCCCCCAAGTCCAAAAAATAGGATGGAGGTTGAAACGTTTCTAAAACCTATCACACCTTTAATTTCACACATATATTTGGAGCGATATTTTATTGAAATAGCCAATAGGCTGTAGTGTGAATTTTTTTTAAAAACATATATGTCATGCATGAATTTAGTTATTTTATATTTTGTGTATAATTTTAAAGGCGGAAAATCAAAAAATATAATAAGTAACAAATTTACTTGGTTGTTCATTTTTTTAGGATGAAAATTTGAAGAATAATAGGAAATAAAAATAAAATTTATTTTTAGAATTATAAATTTTACATCAAATAGATGATGTAGTGAATAATAGACCATTTCAAATCATTGGTACTTACAATGCCAATGTGTATTCATTTCACTAAGCCATTCCAAAAGTATAAGTTAAAATAAAGTAAAGTCATAGCTCCATTCTATCAAAGCAATTACATATTCCAAGTAATCCGCTTTACAATATAATTATAGAAAATTATTTATATCTATAACTGTATCAAACACACAAACTTTTATGTATTTTTAAAACCAAAAATGATTGTGCAATGATCTTAGGAGTTCGAAGGGTTAGAATACGAACAATACCATGTAATCTTACATAATCGACAGTTATATTGGATTGCATAAGTTAGCCCTAAAATATCAATTTTTATTGTGGTGATATATAATCACATGAGCAATATTTGTGGTAAGATAATGTTCTCCACATCCTGCATGCAGATGGGATACTGTATTGGATACAGTTGGGCGTGGGACTTGGAAAACAGTCAGGGATTGGAAACTGTAGATCCAATCACATGTTGAAACTGGGTCAACATGGGAGCACTTTGATTAATCCTCGTCAGCACAAGACAATGGAAAGATGCAAGCATACACAGCACTTCATTCATTACGAAAGAACTCCCTGCAATTACTGTACCAGTAGCCTGTAAGCTCCCATATACCATGCATACAATCACAGGCTGCAAACTCTTCAGTTTTATTTCTTCAAGTATTTTCATGATAGATTGCTGAGAAAGCAGATGTGCTTTCATTAAAAAAGTCATAAAAAGTCCTGTTCTCTTTGTCCTACTGTGGACCAGCCTATTCTGAGCCTGTGTTTATTTCCGGCCCTCGCCAAACCTAAGATTAGCTTGAGGAACTAATAGATGTTACACATAAGAATGTACATTGGTAAAACATGAAAGTCCCCAGTTAAAATTAGCCAGACCTAAAGTTGACATCTTAAAAATTTATAAACCAATTATTTTGTTAATATAATTCAAGATCCTACGGCAAAGATAATTGAAAAACTCGATTTTGGGATAGGATATTCAAGTTTTTAAAAACCATCAGAACATTTACACATTTTTGCTCATCAAGGTAATGCTCAACTTGACTGATGTTTTACCTCTCTAGTGGCAACAAAGTTCAGCACTTTTTTTTGCGATTTATTTAAAAAAGATCCGAAATAATGAAATTTGAATGAAAGTAAAGGGGAGGGGAGTTCTTATCCTGATGATTAGGGCTGTTTCGTATCCAGTCACAAGTTGGAGAGAGGCATATGTCATGTTCTGTCATAATGTAGGGCATACTTGAGACCGAGGACGGAATATCACTGGCCGGCGATTGCTTGGTCCTCCCTTGCCTTGGTAGGCCCAATTGGGCCCCGGCCTTTCTTTACCCCCCAGTATACCCCTCCACCACTGGACGCATTTGGCAAACTTTATTAAATGTATAATACAATTTAATTTCCATGCATCTGATTCAAAAATCTCAAAAAAAGAAGACGTCAAGCATTTCACACAGAAATTGTTTATATAGGTGAGAGTTTCAAATGTATGTTAGCTTAAATAAAACAAATTTCAAGTCATTTGTCTTTGAAAAATTACAATAAATATGATTTTTATCTTGGATTTTTTTTCTTTGTTTACAATTGGTTTGAATTATATATTGCATCCATAATCTCTAGAAAATTAAAATTAAAATTTAAGAAGCAATAGTTTCCTCAAATAGTTTTTATTGATACACTACAAAATTTTGTCTAATCTAAATCTTTTCAATTTAAAATAGGTTGTATACAACTCTACAAGTTAATCTTTAAAAGATTTGAATGAATAATAGTTATGCCATGCATGGTTGGTATTTGCTACCAACTTAAAGCTTGAAATAGGATTTTAGTATGTCATCATGACCAAATTCTAACTTAGCTTTCAAATTCAAATCCATTGATGATATAAACCTATTCCAAATACAACAGAGATATACCGTACTATGATATATAGAAGTTGAGGCTTTGAATGAGCATGTTCTTACAAGTCTACATTCTATATTGACTACATATAAAATCATATGATAGTGTCAATTATTTTATTTGAATGTGATAACTTTTTACTTGCAATTGAATACAATGCCTTTATTTTTATCTATACAGATTATACACTATTATATATCGTAACTTAGAATAAGCTACGGCAAAAAATAATTTGAAATAAAAATGTCAGATTAGAAAATAAATTATGTTATTTTTTAATTACATGAAATGAAATTAGATGAACTAAGAAATATCTTGGACACGTGAACTAATTTTTTTTAGAGTGATCACATGAGGTCCACCAAAAAAATAAACATCCAATTAAACTTCATCAATTACAGATGAAAGTCTAACTCAAAGTTACTTCATCAAGGGTGATGAAGCTGCCTCTAAAGTGCGGCATATCCACAAACTCATGTATTTTGACAAGTTTCTCAAGGTCAATTTCGAGTGTAATTTTTGAAACCTCTCTAAATACAAGGAACTACAAGAACCACATAAATACATAATATATTTGTACAATCAACATGGGAAGAAATAAGATATGCTCCTCCAAGACTTTATTTTTCCCTCAGATGGGCAACCAAAAAAAGTGGATTCCTCAGTTCTCCTGCATCTGAGATTCGATATGTAAACCCCTGAATACGATCATGTTTGAACCCCCAGATTTCCATCAAACGTCTCGGAATCATTCATCCCATTCCCATGCGACCCCCCACCACCACCACCACCACCACCCTGGCTCCACCAGATGCGCACAATTACAACAAGTGCGACCCCGTTCCTTTCCCTCCCCTCCCCGAGTCCCTGTGCATGCGATAAGGTTACCTTCACTTGTAAAAGAACACTCCTTGGGTGGAGTAAAGAGCCACCTCCGGACATGGGCACCCTCCAATGGGGAATGACATCTGTGTCGCTTTTCCTCGCCCACGCCCCTTTTAGACAGATCTCTAGGGAACCCAAACCGCTTCACTCCCAAACACAACACTAGGAGTAATCTAACATAATCGAAATCAAAATCAAACCCCGGCGATATACCATGAACTCAAACGCATCAACCGCGACAAAACTGCCCCACCACTGTAGCATCTCTAGTTCCTCGTCCCTTCCCCACATCGCCCTCCCAATATTGGCTCAAACCTGGCAACCACTGACTGCGCCAATATCCCCCCAGATCCTAGATTCCATCCCCCCTCTAACTTATCTGCCCCGGTCAACGTCCCCAAACCCCATAGATCACAAATATGTACAAAAGAGTTACATATGAGAAACTTTCTATATGTGAGATCTTGGGAGGGGGGAGATTGGGGGGGATGTTATGGGGGAGCGGGGGGATGTAGCGAAGGGGTAGAGGCGCCAGGGAGGGAGAGCAATTGACACATTGAAACACGTGTCGGATGGAGGGGAGGGGCGGGTTACCGAGGCGCGGCTGACGGGCGCGGTACTTTTCCTTTTTTATTTTTTATTTTTCCTGGGAGGACTGTGCAGTGGCCTGCATCCTGCTGCTGCTGAGTATTGAGCGTCGCGCACTCCATTTGTTTTTGCTTATTGTAGAAACTACTTGACAACAGCCGCAGCGCAACGGCACCCGTAGTAGTTGATAGTTTTCAGACAACGATAGCTGGAGCACCAGTCTTTTGACATACAATTTTGTTAGCGCTAGGGACGTGAAAGAGACACGGACAGGAAGCGAGCTTGGTAGAGGAAGAGAGGTGCCAGGGGATGGTTGGAAACGAAGTGGAAGACGGAGTTTGGGAGTGAGGGTTTCGGTGTTTTGTGGAGGTTGCGGCTAGGAGATGCTGGCCGGGTTTCGGACCCGAGACGCGGGACCAGAGTTGGCGGAGTTTGTAGAGGTGCGGTGGAGGAGCACCGTGTGTAGATCGAGGCCGGTGGTGTGTCGATATACGAGCTTGTACGGGTTCTGTCCGGGGTATTCTTGAACCGGAGAGGAGGGGGAGAAGGGAGATCTTGTGACGGGGAAGGGGAGAGGAAAGAGGAGAGGGAGAGGGAGAGAGAGGTGAGGTGGTGTTGTGATGAGAGTCAATCACGGAGGGGTGCAAGGAATGTCGAGGAGTCGACGACCGAACCAGCCAGAAGCGACGTTCAAGGGTGCGAGCAGGGGGAATGAATGCCGAGGGGATGCGGGGATGGCTGGAGGCAAGATGCGGGACGGAGGGGGGAGCTACTCGCTAGTACGGCACAACAGCGCAGTGTTCGAGCATGATTTTGAATCGAACCGGAGGAGTTTGGTGCACACGGTTAGTGAGGTGAGGGAAGAGATGCAGTTAGGGTTGTCGCACGGCTCTGAGGACCTGAAGAGCCAGGATGGCTACGGGAGCGATGGAAAGGCAGGGCAGCGGAAGGGCGGGCTGGTGAGGCAGGTGTCGCGGGAGTCGCACGAGTTCTCGCAGGAGACGTACTCGTCGTCTCCAGCCCCGGGAAAGAAGGGCCAGATCAACAGTTTTGTGTTTAAGAACTACTCGTTGCATGATAGGCGGACGCTGAGCCTCCCAGTGGGAAAGGAGTATTCTATCAGCCAGTATGCGACAGAAGTTCAACAGCAGACGCATTTGGACAGGGACAGCAACTCCAGGAATGTAACGTACTCTGAACGACATACGAGTGTGAGCAGTAGTTCTTGCGAAGGCGGTGATGGATCTAGACTAGACGACTTTGACTTCGAAGCTGAGAGGCATTCGAAGTCGACTTTATTTTTTCAGGCGGGTTCGACGCTTCTGACGGTGATGGTTGCGATGTTCACGTTGTACTTTTGTATAAGATTTTTGACCTCTGAAACTAGTAGCCACCGTGCGGAGGAACTGCCACCGCAATGTAACAACGGGTCGGATTGTATGCAAGAAAGCACCGGTGGGTTCTCCCATTGTAGACTTTTTGCGAAGGCTTGTCCGTTGCTGGGCTTGTTAACTGCTGGATTTGTAGTGGTGGCTGGTGCATGGGCATCGGATGGCCGCTTGTGGCAATGGTCTACACAATCTAGTTGTGGCCACTGTGACGACTATGAGCAGAACAGGAGGCAAGCAGAAGAGGCTGATGAGAAGGTTCGCCAAGCGGATCGGAGTAAACAGCAGTTTATGGCCTATGTATTTCACAATATTAGAGGTGAGAACATTTGGAATGTATTAGTGATCCAGTGTTTGTTTGTGCAATGATAAAGATACGTGTCTAGACGACCTCTAGTTTTAGAAGCTTGCTGATGGTGGTTTGCATGGCATGCAGTGCCGTTTAATGCCATTGTCCTGGGACTGGGCCACATCCGAGCTCTGGAGGATGGAGGCGGCGTGGTAGCAAATGGAGCAGACAAGCTGGATCTAGTGCAAATGATGTTGGACTGTGCTGAGACCATGACAAGTGTGCTGGATGATGTGACTGATATGGGTAAGTTGGATATGTAATGCTAACTTGGAGGACACTGGTTTCCACATTATTTTCTACCTGTGGCATGTGCTGTGTAAGATTTTAAAGAGAGAATAAGCCATCAAAGTAGCAGCGTGACTAAGATATAGTGAAATGGGTTGTTGGTGCAGGTCAATGGGAAGGTGGGCAGATGGAACTGCACAAGGACGAGTTTGACATCCTTGCGGTGATCCGGTTCTTGGCATGGGGCCTGAAGGATCTTCTGGAGCAGAAGGAAATCGCATTCAACATGAATATCGATGAACTGGCGAACAAGCTTCTGACTTCACATCGAGTAATTGGTGACAAGCAGCGAGTAGTGCAGACTCTAGGTGAGTTTGGTTGTCATGCATGCTGGGTGGTAGGGGTAGGTGACATTTGAGTGTTGTTGGTGCGGTGAGTGCGTTTAGGGAGACGTGGTGGAGTAGAGACTGATTGGTATGATGGACGTGCAGGAAACTTCTTGAGCAATGCCGTGAAGTTCACTCCGTCGGGAGGGAAGTTGGATCTGGATTTGCAGTGCGAGGAGGTGGTAGAGAGTAAGAACATGGATAGTCACATCGTGAATTCGAGTCCTCATGTGCCCACGAGCGAGGGATCTCTGCTGGGAGCAACGAGCTCTCAGATCCTGTCGAAGACGTCATCTCAGATGAAGGGTGTGGGGAAGGTGGCGAGGCTGAGACTGTCCGTGAAAGATAATGGAATTGGTGAGTAGAGTTTGTCCTCTGAAAGTATTTTGGAGTTCTTGATTTTGTAATGGGGGATGCTATGCCTTTAAGTAGATCTGCTTGCTTGATTGTATTTGTGATTGTTGCTCCTAGATCTTCATGTTTTATCTTGGAGATTGTTAAGCGTGATGATTTATATGACATTTGAATGATCTTGTGAATGATGTATCCCTGGTGATGAGATATTCTTTACTTTAAAGTCGAGCTTTTGGTATGTCGAGTCGTGGTCTGGACGCTTTTTGAAGTTAGAAGCTTTTTGGTTGTGCAGGAATATCTGCTGAAGATCAGGCAAAGCTCTTCGAACCATATTCGTTTGTTACTTCGGGATGGGTTCTGAAAGCAGGCGTCTCCGGCTTGGGTCTTAGTATGGCCAAGAGGTTTGTGGAGCGAGTTGGAGGAAGCATCGGAGTGGAATCCGAGGAAGGGAGTGGCAGTACTTTCTTCTTCTCTATCCCGTTTCCGCTGGCTCCAGTAGACGTTAGTAATGAGCGGGAGCAAGTGAAGTTAGATGGAGGAGGTGCTGTTCTTCAAAAGTCGGAGGTGACGCAGTCAACAAGTAGTTCAGGTGTGACGGTTGTGCATGAGTCGATTACGTTTACACGGAGGCGAGAATCTATGAAAGAGGAGCCGAAGCCGTTGACGAAGGAAAAGTCTTTGGTGAAGGAAAAGTCGTTGGATATACCAGATGTTAAATACGATTTTAGTGATGTTACGAAGGGCAAACCTGATCTTTATAAGGCAAAAGATAGTGATAAACATGTCAGCAGCAAACAAGAGAAAAGAGCCGCTGGAAGTCAAAGAAAGGTTCTGCTTGTGGAGGACACTCGAATTAATAGGGTAAGTGGCTTGCAGTATACTATTTCAGTGCACGAGAGTCGTTTTGATGCAGTATGATGTTGGTTAACTAGCCGTTTAGAAGGAGGTTTGTGCCTCCTTTTAGCTAGTGTTGTCGCATGAATTTATTAAGAGGTGTTGGCCGTCGAAGTATTTCTTTGTCGGGTTCAATTGTGGGTTTTAATCGTGTGTTTACTTACGGAATGCAGATAATTTTACGGAAGGTGTTGCTGAATCTGAACTTGGAGTGCGATGAAGCAGAGAACGGTCAAATCGCAGTAGATCTGCACAGACAAGGAAAGAGATACGATCTGGTGCTGATGGACAAAGAGATGCCTGTGATGGATGGTCACGAGGCTACGAGACAACTGCGGAACATGGGAGTGAAGACCCCGATCGTCGCTCTGACTGGGAATGCACTTACCACGGATAGAGAGTTATTTTTTGAGGCTGGAGTCGACGACTTCCAGACCAAGGTACACATCGTGGCCCCCTTGTTAAGGACAGAGGAGATGCATGGATGCAGTGGCGGGGATGTTTTGTTTTGCTGTTGGGCGTGTGCATGGTCGTTTGCGTGGATCGTTGGTGAGGAGGTGGTGATATGGTGTGGCTGATGTGGGTGGTTTGTTGTGGTGGTGCAGCCTTTATCGAGAGACAAACTTGTACAGCTGTTGGCACGTTACGGGGTGGAGAACTCATGTTCAAGGAGGACGTGATGGGAACCATGTGTAGAAGTAGAGGGGTTCGTCAGCGGTTGCTTTTTTGCCCCTTTGTAACATATAACGGTAGGAGGGATGTTTGGAATAAGTAGATAGGCGTTTAGAGAAGGAGAGAGAGAGAGAGAGGATCTGTTTTTGGGAGCCATTGCTCCAGGTGGTGATGGATACAAAGGATGCATAGGACTGGGCGTCCATCCCTCGGTTTTTTTTTCTCCGGCAAGGTGAAGGTTGGTTTTGGGAGACAGGAATGTTGAGAGACCAATGCCGGATCGTGTAGACCTCGTTAGAGTTTCACTGTTGGGACTGGGCTCATGGTGCTGCGTCTTGATTCTTGCGAATGATCAGATTTATATATATACGTTGTACTTTGCTACAATTCATGTGAAGGCTCTGTTCGAGGGCATTTTTCTGTGTTCAGCAGGAGTCTGGGGTACTATTCATGCATGGCAATATTTTGATTCTTTATAGCTCTTGATGTGAATAGTATATTTATCTGTTTGATATAATACGTGTTTGTTTTCCTTCTCCTGTTCTTGATGCTAACTCAAGTTCGAAGTGGCTCCTTCAAGCCTTTACGCCTTCTCAAAATCAGTCACGTGAGATCATGATCTTTCCAAGTTGTACCGATGTGTTGCATCTATATGTATATCATGCGAATTACTCTAAGTGATGCGTTGCTGTTCCGCTTTTTTGATGAGTATCGATGTACTTATCGGGGTTAGATTAATTATATTGCTTATTGCATAACCATTAGTCACAGCCCTCTGTTCTCCCAGATCACTCCAGTGTGTTGTTGTAATCCCATTCTGCTTTGTAACGTTGAAACACAGTCATCTGTGAAGGCCCATAAGTCGTGCAGTACACTGCCAGCGAGATTGTGAGGCGCTAAACTTGGAACCGAGAATAATGTACTCGATCCTATACCCGTCAGTTTAAGCTATGCTTGCAAGGAAGATATTTATAAAAAGGAAAAATACCCACACATGGCACTTGTAGAAAGCTGATTTTATTTTATTTTATTTTATTTATTTATTTATTTATTTTTCACATATTATGATTTTCCTACGAAGTATCGGATTCAATATCTGGAGATCCCTATTTTTGTTAGTAAATTCACCCACTCTTGTTCTCACATCATCTTCCAATCACCTATCGCCGTATTGCCATATTGGGAATGTTCTACTCCGTAATCAAGTAACAAGGTTACTGGAGTAAGAACTAAGGTGTTGGACACAAGTCATGGAAGCAATTGGTGCTAGGCTAAGGCTCGATACTTGCAAACTTTGGCTATATCTTTGCAAGTGGAAGGTTTCCGCAGTATTTGCCACTGCTGATGTAGCTCAGATGGCTCACGAAATGAGTGCTGGACAGTATCCACGGGACAGCTTTCAGAAGTTCGTGAATGTCCAGAACCCATGGATTAGTGAAATTCGGCTTTGTGACTCCCAATGCACTGACTAATCTTATCGTAAGTATGACGTTCCATTTCATTGCTTTCAGAATCTCGTCAGCTATCCTAGGCTATGGTATTCCAACTTTTATGATAAATAGAATATATAGCCTGCCAGGCTGATGCAGAACCTTTGTAAAATAGAAGGAACGTACAATAATAAACTCAGTTCCGTAAGGTGAAGAATGAAGTCCAGCTGACAACACTTTGACTGTTGCCCAAGGATTGTTATCACGTTTTGTCGACGTTGCTTTGTTATGAATATCCTTCTCAGGCCACTCATGCAGAAGCGCGGAATCTCTGCTCCATAATCAGTGCACAGCAACTGCTTGATATATCTCGTCGCTTGTTCGATATTTTAATCAAGCACGCACATTTGGTTATCAATCAACACTTTCCGGACTGTCCTGCGACTATCATTCTACATAAAACAAAATACCATGAGAAAGGAGTGCGCTAACAGTTGAGATAGTCACGTGAACGATATCTTGGTGGTGGGACATTGCAGAGTACATTTTTCTGTGATAATTGCAGTTGATAAGTTTCTCAGACTCTCGCATTGATATATCCTAGGCATCACAAGTCGGATAATATTGGACCACTAACCCTCATGAGCAGAAGCTCCTATTCGTATCCAAGAAAAAATCACCAATTCCCTAAAACACCTACACCAGCTAACCGTAGAACCCGAAAGCAGATTTGACTCTACACAGACTCTTGTCATGACGAAACGGCTACACTTTCAAAGCTTGTCAGGGACCTTAGAAACCTGCAGTTGGGCTGCCTTCTATGACCAACGAATTCTCTTGTTGCAAAGATACTAATGTCATGAAGTGTACAAATATCCATCACCATGTGCACCATACACCGTCAATTTGCAGCCAGAAGACACCCGTTCTACTACGCACCCGTGACTGATCCGAGATCATTTGTATATATCATTTCATATTGAATAGGCAGAATTAATGTGTCACGCCAATTCACCATCTTCGAACTGTACAGACTCGAGAGCAATATACTTGTCGTAAACAACGAGTATTGTGCACAACGTGCGTTCCACCTCATGCCTCTCACCCAAAGCACTGGATCACTCGATTTAACACTGCTCACGAAATCATCCTTCGCTGCAAAATTTAGATTCATAAATTCCAGATAGAGGTTGTGAAGTTACACAAGCAGTCACAACTTGAATTCAGTGATCTCAATCTGAGAATGATGCAACCGCAGATGAACAAGGCATGAGAAGAATCTCGGACGAAGAATGTCCACCAAATCTCATAACAAATCCATCATCGAACGCTACACACAGTGGTGGTCGGATAATACTCAAGCGCTCACACACATCAGCAGAAGAGACATCGACAGGGCAGTGCCGCAGCACGACAAACACAGCAAGAAAGACATGAGGGTAAAATGCTACAGTTCAGGAATAAAATTGAGTACAGAACCATCTAGTGATTCAGACAGATTCCTAGTTACATCTTCGGCAAGATTCGCCCATGGTACATTTGATCTAGCAACTCTTTGGATTCCGGTCTCCGCAACAACCCTTTGTTATTCGCCGACCCAGTTCCTAAGCACACAGGGCACACCAGCTTCCCTCTGCCATAACAATTCGGGCACTCGGTGTACTCATACACATCCTTGGGGCGCTTCCGGTTCAGCGCCTTCCATTTCCCTGTCCCCCCACACATATCACATGGCACAGCGCCTTGCCCCTGGCAATTCCTACACGGTGCAACTTCCTTATCCTTCTCTGCAGCTCCAGCCTCATCCCGACTCGCAAGCGCAGCCAACCCTAACCCTAACCCACATCCACACAACATCCGCCTGCGAGGAATCACCACTCTCTCCTCCGACGAGCTCACACTCGTAGACTCATCCTCATTCTCCTCACTCATGCTCACACGGCTGCCATTGCTGCAGCCCAACATGGACACCGAACTGGAGCCGGTGAAGAAGCTGGGTTTCTGCACAGTCACGACTCCCGGCACCACACGGGCTGCCCCGGCAGTGGCCATCGTCGACGCCATCATCCTGCAAAAACACAATCCTTCACGAATGACGCAATAAAAACACAGCCAAACTAGGAGATAAAACACGGATCAGCAGAAACTACCCATCTGAGCAGGCTGCCGCACAAACACAATCCGTTTGCCTGGCTTCTCGTTCATCCACGTAAGAGAGTCTCGCTGCCGGACGACTAAGATATTAGATGCATCACATGAATTCCATCCCTCGTGGGCCCATTTCCACCACCGATTTGCCCATCTCAACGGCCTGGGATGGGTCACAGACTCTGGGAGGTGGCATTTTGTTTCGGTTTCTGCACTTGTAGGCCAACAGGTGCTGGACACTCTTTGCTTACACGTCAATCTATCTAGTTGGTGGGAAGATTGTTTTGGGTTATCGTTCAATCGCCATCTTCGTAGCCAGGCTGTCGAGGTTTCGTAGTGTGAAGGGCGTGAGGATTTGGTTTGCGTTGCAGGGGTGGTAGTACACTTGCAGGGACAATTGGTGACGAATCTATGCGTTTAATCTACACATTTGAGCTAATCTGGTATGTGTACTCAATTTTGGGTTTTGGTTAGAGGTTAGTGGTGTTGTTGATGGTTGGCAATTTGGGGAGTCTCGACGTGAATTGCTTTCGAGGTTGCATGAACTTGTGTGTGTTTGGGATGTCAAGGTGCCTGGATTAGGGTTTGAAGTCTAGAAGCTGTTTGAGTGTTGGCAGACGGGTGAGTGATTCGCTGTCTTCGTTTTTTTAGGTGAAATGTCTCCGGGAGTGGTGACCCAGGTGGTGCAAGGGTTGAGCGCGCTAGCAGGTGCGTGGGTGATAAAATCCATTATAGATGCGGAGCAGGAGAAGCCCATGGGTGGGTTTAGCCAGTGTCCGACGTGCAATGGGTCGCGGAGGGTGCCGTGCATGTGCACAAGGTGGTCAGACGACGACGTGGGTTGCAACACATGTGAAGGCTCCGGCATGATGCGGTGCAACGCTTGTGGAGGCAGTGGGACAGGGAGGCCAATTCCGGTGCAAATCCGAGCTTCAAATCCGCCAAGGAACGGTTGAGAGATGAATTGCCTCATGGCGACCCTAACATGTATTTTAATTAGTCGATGAGAATTTTGGTGAGTGTGATGAATGTATCATCTGCCACATTCTAGTAAATTTTTAGAGAAAGTTATGTAGAGGTTTTGCTTCTGTCAGCGCTAGCAGGCTCAGTGTTGAAGGCTTATTCTAGAAGTGATCAAGCCTGTCTGTGGGCACTTGAAGTCTGCGGCGGTTTCAGGTTTTGCTGCTCTTATTGTATACTATTATCTTATATCGAAATCAGAACTTTGCAGGAGATTTCAGCATAGCGCTTTGTTTGCAGGGAGACAAACAGCGTGTTGGAAATTTGATTGTTCACAACAGTAATGTATGAAACTGATTCGTAAAACTGTGTCTGCTTCAGTTTTGTAGTTGTGACATTCATGTATCATTCTCGACGCAGTAGTCTGACTTATGATGGTTTTGAAACCGTCAAATGACATATTAGGCGTTCATGATTCACCGTGGGTGCTCAATTTCTATGTTAGGTAGGACCCTCGATTCTAATTTCAATTTAGCGAATGTCCATAGCAGGTGGTGGAGAGTGAAAGTGGAAGCAATCGTAAATGCACGCTTATCCAATAGCATGTTCAGGAGTTGACCGAAAACAATGTAAGTTTAGTGAGTTGCTGTATACTTAAGCATTGCAGACACAAAATCATATTGTAATCCCAACTTTATTGTCATATATATGTCGAACTCATTACGCGCGACAATTTCAGCGACTGAAACATCCAAACTATTCTACAACCCTAACATTCTGAATTGTAATCTTCTGATCGGGAATTATACGGTGGATTATTGGGATGAGTTCATTAGGGAAGTCCCACCAATACCTTCACAGACCGGGGTCTCTTGAAAAGAGCAACCTCAGGCGGGATGCCAGACGACGAGAGCATGTGATTGAGGCGCATCTATCACGAGCCGTGTTTGCCATTTTCATTGATTCAGCACAAGAACCTCAACCTAGACTCATCTGAATACTAATTTAGCACATGATTGTGATTCGATTCAGCTGTCAGTAAGCTAGTGAAAATGTGCATTCGTCTGACCAAAACCGTTTCCAGTTTTGCAACTTATTTGCCAATGGATAATTGGGGAATGTCAAACAACTGACGGAGGGTCCCCTTGTTTCAAATGCAGTTTACTGCAGCCGGTCGAATATGCCACAGTATTCTGGTACCATCTGTGCCAAACATCACAGAAAGCAAAAACAACATTTTTCAACTTAATTCAATCGAAATCACGAAGCAACGGATTACTAATTGCACACCATGACTTCGACCTGCTGGAGACCCAATGCTCGGAGTAACTGAAGCCCCTCAAATATTCCAAAGACATGATAAGGGTTACAAGTGAAGTCACGTGAGTTTTCAGGCTTGTAAGCCTCGCACTTTGTTCGACGTGATGGATCGGGTAAGTTATATTGCCGGTATATATGTAAGCAAAAGATCATTGATCGTGTGTGCTATAATAATTATTGTTGCACACTGGGTCATAAAAACGGATTTTTGCTGCGCATAATATATATACCACCCGATCGAGTGACCTGAGTGAGAATGGCCGGCGGTGAGGTGGCTCGACCCCAGTCGGTTGTATGGGATGAGGCGGTACACGCAGGGGCTATCCACAACGTCGTCGTCGCCGACGACACTGCCGTCTTCCTTGACCAGCAGCCCCACACCGAACTTCTCGAGCTTGGTGAGGATCTCCGAGGCGCTCCTGCGAGGGAATTTGAGCCCCATTCCCGCATGCACCAGCTCTCCCGCAGGATCCACCACATCGATGTACGCCATGGTGCTGCACACCAGCGCTGGCTATTACTGTTTCTGTGAAAATGCACGGTATATAGAGAATGATTCAGGTATTAAGCAGAGTCACGGTACATATGCAGTGCATATTGCATGATACGACGTAGCTTAATATTCTTCCTGCTTCTCGTGACAACACTGATAAACCATGAATTCACATAATCTTGACGGAACGGAACAAAATTCCAACCGTGGTAGATCATATCACCTTTTTGCAATCGGCTGCGCAAGCAATTAAATTTAGATTATGTGAGATATGATGTTGGTCCTGTGAGCCCCAGTTAGTGCAAATCGATCAGCATTTCACAGACTTCTGAATGGCCTCGTGGTTTCTCAACATTTCGGGACAATAACCTAGGTTTAGGGTGACGCGTGAGCAGAACAAAATGAGGCAGGAAGCAGGCTCCTTGATCAGTGAAAAATGAGCGTCGAAGTTTTGGGAAAAGGGGAAAAAGGGGGTTTTTCCGCTGGAAGCCATTGTCTCCGTGTTATCAGAGCGAGGTTTCGATCCTCGGACCTGTGGGTTATGGGCCCACCACGCTTCCGCTGCGCCACTCTGATTCGCCAGAACAGCTTGATGACGTGGCGTGGTCCGAAAATCAATTTATTTTTTAATTACCTATAATTAGCTCGTGTGCACTGCTCACAAGCATATTTTACCGTACCTGAGGGGCAGCTTCAGCAAAAAATAATTCCAAGTACAAATGTTGGATCCAAAAAAGAATCATGAATCATGTTGTCTATTTGTCGGAAAACCATGAAATAAGATTAAACAAATGATGAAATATCTTGAACTCAAACCCATGAACTTAAAACCAAATAAACCACAAATGTTCAAAGTGGTCACATGAAGTGTACCAGAATAACAAACATCCAATGAAACTTCATTAATTGTGGATGGAAATCAAACTCAAAGTTGTTTATTTCTTGAAAAGTCGAATTTCCAAAACTTTCTTTTTTCTATTGACAAACACTTAAAATTTGGAATTAGTTAGTTGTTGGACTAAGTGATGACCAGGCTCCCTTAAAGTTCTAAGTCAAGAGGACTTATCTAGGCAATATCTTTAAAGCATTCTAGGTGTCTTTTATGGAGCTCATCGGGTGCATGGTTGTCTAGACAAGAACGTCCACTATTGAGAGTTTGTAGACGACCATTTCTATATTGTTGTGTCTTTTATTATTCAACCAATCAGCAACGTCCGATATGTTTGATGGGTTTGTTCATATGGTTAAACAAAACTTTCTATGGAACACTAAGCTATTATATTTTGCTACATCATTGATTTCGTATTCTGTCACAAGCATGATCAGCGGAATGACATACAAAATTTGACAATTCATGCTTGTGAGCCATGTTCCATAAGGGGTTACTCGCAATATGGCAAGTTCTACAGATTAAGTCGTTCTCACGGAGGCGGTGTGTACATATTGCAGGAAGTTGTGAGAGATCTCTTATAAGAAGGAGCAATTTCGTTTTAAAAACATCTGAATTTCTTGTTCTCATGGTTTGATGAAGGCGATTTACAATAGCAGTCAACATGTAACTTGTCATCATTGAACTTGTAAGAAGATTGCGGAATGCTTGTTTTATTATTTGAAAAACACTATAAATGTGTAAGCTTGAATGTATAATTTGATGTGAAAACAATACGAATTCATACGAATTTCAAAAAACCGTACAACTCAAAAACATCAACTATTCATTACATGTGCACCCAAAAAAAAAAAAATACTACAAAAACTTGACGTCTATAAAATTATCAAAAAACAAATTGTAAATTAACATTTTATGTATAAATTTAGAATTAGTCAAATTAATTCAATTTTCAGATTCAATACTCTACAACAATTTCAGAACATTTCATACAGTGTACGATTTTGAAATGAAGTGCAAAAATCATATCTATGATCGAGTTGCTACTAAACGTAGAGCACGGTTTCAACCCTATGATCATTCTTGGAATGACAGAAATAATTTGAATGAACGTTGATAAAAAGAAGTTAGAATTGTTTTTGGATCACTATGTTGTTGTGCAATATGTGGACTCACAAAGTTGATAAATCACAATACAAACTACAAAATCAAGCATAATCCAAATGTTCAGAAAGGAGAGTCAATCAAAGGTTGCACACAACATGGATTAGCAAATGCAGTGCTTTCCAAATATACAACTACTTCTGATGATTCACATATGTATATTTGTAAAAACTGTAACGACAATAGCCAAAACCCAAGACGAAGAACTTCGGCCCCGAAGGGCCGTCACGAATGTAGTGTTTGTTCATTTTATTCACTAATCCGATGGCCACTGAACATAGGATAATGAATCTAGAGCTACTCCCCCCTTTCGAAGGTAAACACTTTTCTACACTAAGTGCCTTGAAGACAACCGACATGCCATCTCCCTCAAGGTCTTTTTGGGTACCCATACAACGAGGTCTCAAAACCCCCCACCATAATTGGGTGGACTATGGTAGTAGGCACCATGTTGGCATTGGGATTCAAACTCATAACCACTTCACCGGTGTGCCATGACTCAAACCACTCACCACGGCCGTAGTGCCTTGCCAGAACCCACCATATGCAACCTATGTTATGTACCAATCACCGTTTTATTTCAACTCCATATTAAATTGTCATCCTCTACATATTCAGTTACTGTCATTCTTAGACATATACTTACACATTCAGAATCACGAGTGAGGTTTTTATACGGGAAAAATAGTCAAAACGAGTCTTCTCAACAATCCATTATTAAGTTATAATAATATTCTTGATCAAGACACTCTAGTGGATGAGATTTCAAAAAATATTGGGCCTATTCTAGCTCAAAATATATCCACAAATCTTTCGTAGAAAACGTACAAATCTATTTTCGAACAAGCAGGAAAAAATACCGATGTATGTATACTATTTGTTGACATTGTCTCAAAAATCATGGAAACTCATTCTACCAATTCTCCAACATTTGATACAATGAATGTACTAGAATCAGTTTACAATCTTGCTTTGATGTATAACATGAGTTCCAACACAAATATGAAAAAACATGAAGATTATTATACAATTGGAAATGTTTGTAAGAAGAATAATAATGAAGTCAAGAATTGTGTTCCAATTACATTACGAAGTAACGGCTTGAATGTGAATAACAAAGACATGACATTGGAATTAGCATTATTCCCATTTTTATTTCCACATGGACGTGGTTTTTACAATGGAAAAACAACATTTAATCAGTACTTGAAATTCAGAATGAGCACATTATTCTCTCCATTCACAATGTACAAACCATGTTTATTATACATATATGATGGAAGGCAGTCTTTGCATTTCATAAAAGAAACCTCAAAAACATGTCTAGACAAAGACATTAAAAGAACCAAGAAACAATTTCCACAAATGAATGAACAAGAGGTTCTTCATTATGTCACAAAGTACAATCTGCCAAATCCGCTCATAGGCACACCACGTTGGCACAAATTCCAACTCAAAGATATTCTATCAATGGTCTCGAAGTTTGGAATGCCCCAGTTTGACATGATTTCATGAGGCGTTTTTTTTCAATGTTTTATTGTGTACAGTAAGCTTGAGAGATAAAAATTGTTTATTATCTACTGACAATAATACAGGAAGTTATGTGTACGAGTGTTACAAACTCAGATCAATCTACAATACAAATAGTATAATGACATACCTACATCAATATGGAGAGCGGAATTTGATAGAGGCCGAGAATTTGTCCCAATTCTTAGAAAGCCTGCTTCAAGAGTATCCATACTTGGATGTAAAACAAGAAACAAATATGAATAATTTCATAACAACCGAGGACGGAACACAATCTCCTGACCCAAATCAGTACTTATAAATTCAAAATGTCCACAACACTTTTAAGACATTAATTTTACAGATATGAAACTAGTTGAAGGACAACATAACATTTTTGAAATCATGAATACAAATCCTTTGGACTGCATGTACTAAATGGAACACCCAGAAGTGGAAAGACATATTTTATTAAATACCTTACACTTTATTTTCAATCCAAGAATAAAAAGGTTTTACTATGCGGAACAATTGGACCTGCAGCTTTGAGACTGAGCAAATCTGCAAGCACTGCACATACAACATTCAAAATACCAATACGTATAAAACCAAACAAAACAATTGACCGGTTCAAGGAAGTAGATATTATAATTATTGACGAAATCTCAATGATGACAAGTTACATGTTGACTGCTATTGTAAATCGCCTTCATCAAACCATGAGAACAAGAAATTCAGATGTTTTTAAAACGAAATTGCTCCTTCTTATAAGAGATCTCTCACAACTTCCTGCAATATGTACACACCGCCTCCGTGAGAACGACTTAATCTGTAGAACTTGCCATATTGCGAGTAACCCCTTATGGAACATGGCTCACAAGCATGAATTGTCAAATTTTGTATGTCATTCCGCTGATCATGCTTGTGACAGAATACGAAATCAATGATGTAGCAAAATATAATAGCTTAGTGTTCCATAGAAAGTTTTGTTTAACCATATGAACAAACCCATCAAACATATCGGACGTTGCTGATTGGTTGAATAATAAAAGACACAACAATATAGAAATGGTCGTCTACAAACTCTCAATAGTGGACGTTCTTGTCTAGACAACCATGCACCCGATGAGCTCCATAAAAGACACCTAGAATGCTTTAAAGATATTGCCTAGATAAGTCCTCTTGACTTAGAACTTTAAGGGAGCCTGGTCATCACTTAGTCCAACAACTAACTAATTCCAAATTTTAAGTGTTTGTCAATAGAAAAAAGAAAGTTTTGGAAATTCGACTTTTCAAGAAATAAACAACTTTGAGTTTGATTTCCATCCACAATTAATGAAGTTTCATTGGATGTTTGTTATTCTGGTACACTTCATGTGACCACTTTGAACATTTGTGGTTTATTTGGTTTTAAGTTCATGGGTTTGAGTTCAAGATATTTCATCATTTGTTTAATCTTATTTCATGGTTTTCCGACAAATAGACAACATGATTCATGATTCTTTTTTGGATCCAACATTTGTACTTGGAATTATTTTTTGCTGAAGCTGCCCCTCAGGTACGGTAAAATATGCTTGTGAGCAGTGCACACGAGCTAATTATAGGTAATTAAAAAATAAATTGATTTTCGGACCACGCCACGTCATCAAGCTGTTCTGGCGAATCAGAGTGGCGCAGCGGAAGCGTGGTGGGCCCATAACCCACAGGTCCGAGGATCGAAACCTCGCTCTGATAACACGGAGACAATGGCTTCCAGCGGAAAAACCCCCTTTTTCCCCTTTTCCCAAAACTTCGACGCTCATTTTTCACTGATCAAGGAGCCTGCTTCCTGCCTCATTTTGTTCTGCTCACGCGTCACCCTAAACCTAGGTTATTGTCCCGAAATGTTGAGAAACCACGAGGCCATTCAGAAGTCTGTGAAATGCTGATCGATTTGCACTAACTGGGGCTCACAGGACCAACATCATATCTCACATAATCTAAATTTAATTGCTTGCGCAGCCGATTGCAAAAAGGTGATATGATCTACCACGGTTGGAATTTTGTTCCGTTCCGTCAAGATTATGTGAATTCATGGTTTATCAGTGTTGTCACGAGAAGCAGGAAGAATATTAAGCTACGTCGTATCATGCAATATGCACTGCATATGTACCGTGACTCTGCTTAATACCTGAATCATTCTCTATATACCGTGCATTTTCACAGAAACAGTAATAGCCAGCGCTGGTGTGCAGCACCATGGCGTACATCGATGTGGTGGATCCTGCGGGAGAGCTGGTGCATGCGGGAATGGGGCTCAAATTCCCTCGCAGGAGCGCCTCGGAGATCCTCACCAAGCTCGAGAAGTTCGGTGTGGGGCTGCTGGTCAAGGAAGACGGCAGTGTCGTCGGCGACGACGACGTTGTGGATAGCCCCTGCGTGTACCGCCTCATCCCATACAACCGACTGGGGTCGAGCCACCTCACCGCCGGCCATTCTCACTCAGGTCACTCGATCGGGTGGTATATATATTATGCGCAGCAAAAATCCGTTTTTATGACCCAGTGTGCAACAATAATTATTATAGCACACACGATCAATGATCTTTTGCTTACATATATACCGGCAATATAACTTACCCGATCCATCACGTCGAACAAAGTGCGAGGCTTACAAGCCTGAAAACTCACGTGACTTCACTTGTAACCCTTATCATGTCTTTGGAATATTTGAGGGGCTTCAGTTATTCGGAGCATTGGGTCTCGAGCAGGAGTCATAATGTAATTGTTGTCGGACGAAAAATATTATGCTCTTGGAAATTAGGTCAATATGGGGGAATACTGTAGAATAGTGATAAGAATGCAAAGAGGCGATTTGTCATGGTTTCCAGATGTCAGGTATGATGTATATTTTGTCGTGCGTTTTTAGCTTTAATGTGGTCGTTATCGTGTGTTATTTTGTAGTAGAGGTTGAGGAAGTGATGCGATCAGTGGAGGTGGCATTGAAGCGGCACACGCAACTCATTGAGACTTTGATCAGAAGTGGAGTCAAGATTGCTCACAATAATAGTAGCAATTCGCCTGGTGGTTCAGATGATGGCTTTTGTGATTCACGAGGTGACCAACGTTGCTCTTCTGAACCGCGAAATGGGTCACCTACCCCTTCTGGAGCAGATGAAGCTGGAACGAGCAAGTTGTGAACACGAGCGGAAACCTCACAATTATTGAAGGATAGGGCTACTGGACATTAATTTCGCATAAGAGAGTTGGACAAAAAATTGGAATCAGATTGCTATGGTTGAGGTTTACAAGAATTGATCATGCTCATGAGATCAGTGCTGGGCGGAATCACGAGACTATCTACTTTAAAAATCATGCAATAGAAAGAGTGTATAGTACAAAGCCTTTCATACCCTTGTGATTTATGAATGTCAATTTGGAATAGGTCTACTTCCAATTCCGAAGTCTGTTGCTATCACTAAGTACTGCTGAGTTATATTTTGGTGATTCGCTAAAAGTTATACAAGGGTACTTGGTCAATGCCCGGGTTGTCTTATTTTACAAGAATTTCACAAATGTTTTGATTTAGAGCTCATCATGATTGAGCTCGATCGCGCTCTTTCTCTGACCTCATTCTTTCAAGTTCCAAAGACGGCGGAATGAAGCTAATAATCTTTGAGTAACTATTGTACAGTCAATATGATCGGCGGATGATCATGAACCTTTACCTTTGCAGTATTGAATTATAATTACCTGATCTAAATTTCTGTTTCCTGTACAAGGTTCTGGACAAAATTAAGTCACGGCGTCGTGGTTCTCTTCATTGCACGAGCTTCGTTGATTGGCTGAATCGAGTCTCGAGGTAAAATTCAGGATACTTACTAGAATGAAGTAGATCAACTCCACTATGATCCAAACTGCTTGACTGGGAGATTGACGTGTTGTCATCTACTCCCAGCATTGCGAGGGCAAGGTGGGTATCAATGTCACTGGCACATCCACCAAACGTCGGTGTTTCCGGTGGGACGTTGATGTCGCATTCCTCGAAGTCCATGGACACGCTGTCATCCCTCTCCTCAGGCCTTGTGCGAATGTTTTGGAGCCTGCCCTGGTTACTGCAAATAATTTGCAACACCTGTACAGCAACCAATATATTATGCTTCAAAGAAATTCGGAATTTCAGAAGATTCGTGCATTCATGCGCTTCCAAGTACACTCCGAACAATTGTTTTCCTTGATATGCCTCCTAAATTCATAATACAGACCTCGGTATAACGAGATGATTATTTCAATGGCATTTGAATGAGATACATACCCGAGTCATTTGTGGTCGACGTTGAGAGGATTGACGTACACAAAGAGATGCAGCATGTAGCAACCTATTCATCTGGTCGCTGTCGTATACACCCTCCAGCCGTGGATCTACCAATTCTTCCAAGTTATTCGCCTTCAACAAAGGCCTTGCCTGTCAAGCAGAACAAATTAGCACCATTTGAGCCACATTGAAAATTAAAGAACACTTATTTTTAAAGCATGTGAAGTATGCTTTTCTTTTCGAGATATGACTTCTAAGTAATATTTCAGATGATTCTAAGAAAAAACAAGCCTTCATTTCTAATTTTCTGCCCATACGTCACACTTCCGTCTTTCCGTGGAAATTGAAATGTAGAAAATGGTTGCACTAAAAGAGTACCCAGTTGACAAGGTTTTCATGGCCTTTAGGCTTAGCATGGTCGATTGGTATCCGGCCAGTAATCAGCTCAAGCAATACAACTCCATAAGCGTATACATCGGTCTTGTTGTTCACTCTCCCATACATGAAGTACTCGGGTGCCAGATATCTGCAGGGACAATCCACTCAGGTCAGAACTTTGTCCATACTCTCAGTGTCTGAATCACGTAAAAAGATGGAGAAAGTCTAACAAAAATTTGAAAAATAAATAGTGGATAGCTGCATAAAGTACCCAAATGTGCCAACAATGTCGTCGCATAGGATGTGTGACGCCTTTTTAGGAGCCCACTTTGCAAGACCAAAGTCAGACAACTGCAAAAGGCCCAACATTTGTAATCAGAACAAAGCTGATATAAGAACGGGATAAGAATTCGATTCGCACTGAAATAATTGATCAATTTCAAACTTCCTAGTCCTATGCCAACTATCGCAGAGCAACGTCATTGCAAGAAAATATTCAGGAAAGGATACGAAAATAGAGCATGAAGTAGGACAGAGAGGAAACCTGAGATTCAAAGTTGACAGTGAGAAGTATGTTGGAAGCCTTAACGTCTCTATGAATTACAGGGCGGGAGGTACCATGATGAAGATGATCCAGAGCTTTAGCTATGCCAACTGCTGTTTTGTACCGCACACGCCAGGGAAGAACAGGCGCTTTCGTCCCAGCTGCTACAAAACCACAACCACTCTTAATCCTACGAAGCTTCTGAAAGACTAATAGCACAATTTCATCTAGGAAACAAAATTCAGTTTTAATAACCTTCCAACCAGCATTCCATGCATTGCGAGGAATCGATGTTCAACAAGGTTTATTTAAATTGTGATCGTCAACTACATTGATAACAATCTTACATGAAGCTAGGAAATAAGACGCAAAACCTCAGAATCCTTCACTTCAAAGTGAGAAAACTGTGAGTAACTTATAGGTGAAGACTAATCTCCCCCATAAGCAAGGGACAGACGCCTTACCATGAAGACGGTCTTCAAGGTTTCCTTCTGGAAGATAGTCGTACACGAGAATCAGGTGTGAGGGGCCAACACAATAACCAAGCAGGGAAACAACGTGAGGATGTGTTAAAGATGTGTTGATGGTGACGTCGTTTAGAAGCTCCTCTTCCGCTTGTGGGCCACAGTTTAATCGTTTGACCGCCACCAACTTCCCGTCTTCCAACATCCCTTTGAAGACTTCACTTCCACCCCCACGCCCCACAACATTGCCTGCACACAGGGAAAAAAAATACTCTCTGAATCGGAAAAAGCTACATCATAACCATAGGGCATACTCCATACATAATCTCTCACTAGGAGATCAGACGTCAAGAAAATATCCTGGAAGTACTTACATGAGGAGAAATTGGAAGTCGCAGCTTCAAGATCTTCGTATTGAAATGCGGCGCACTTTTGATCCGTGCAGAAGGTGCTCAATCTTTGAGCAAGAGACAGTTTGCCTCCCTTCAGCGGATCGAGCTTACTGCACTCCCGAATTTTGGGCTCCTCTAGTGAGAACTTCACTTTTTTAGTGGCTCTTTGAGAACCATCCGATCCAGCTTGATCCACACTTGTTTTGGTACTAACATTTTCCATGTGCTCATGACTGGTAGTTCCAAATGCATCTCGAGCAATCTCTCCTAATATTTTCACATAGTCCGCTTCAGTGAGCATTTCTGCTGAATTTGAGATGTCCGTATTTCGATGTGGTAACTGTAAAGCCCAGTCAACAACCGACATGTGACGATCACATGAGATTCGACTTGAAACAGTTATTTCCTTATCCGAGAAGCTTTGATGGATATGACTTTGAGCAGGCTTCACTATATCTGATAAAAGACGCTGCAGAGAACGCGGAGCAGGCTTCTCCTTTTGTGGAGGAAAACGGTTTAGTAAACTTGAAAGAGGCTTCTCCATTCCTAAGGAAAGACGATGTAGGGGGCTTGGGGCAAGCATTCTTTTCTCTGGAGAGGGGCAGTCTAATTGACTCAAAACAGGTGTCACTTTGTCGAAATCGATTGTTTGGTGCATGAGGGGCCATCCTGGAACAAGGTCTACAGATAATTTAGGAGTTTCAGAAGTATAACTAGGAGAGGCAAGAGTAGAATGGGACGTGGCTGGTGAGTTCATTTCTGTACGAATCTGGTCTTCAAGCATGAACATATCAGTCCTCTGTATTTCAACTTTCGGACTCGGCATCTGTGACGAAGTAAACTCTTGAATCAGAGACGAATGAAACAGAGAGGAATCAGAGAAATAGCATGTCTCAAGTTCAGCGCTATGGTCGACATATCCGATGCTGTGTCCACCATGGCTTAGCTCCATAACAGTGAACTGTGAGGCATGACTGGGTCTCGGCGTATCATCAAAACTTTCATCAGATCCACCATTCATCACCTTCCTGCTCCTTCCGAAACTCAGCATACCCCTCCGTAAATTTTTAATCATCCCTGCACCTATACCTGAACCAAGCAATGAATAGAAGCACAAACAGTTCCTTAATAAACAAAAGCTCGTAGTGACATTGATTCTTTGATAGACAAATTTCGTAACGATAATTTAGTATGAAGAATGCTCATTGCACCGGCAAGTGAATTGCATTACAGTAAATGATTGGGGTATGAGAGAAATACTAACTTGTCAGATCCGTGCGACTAAGCCTCCCCTTTTCGTTGAGAATGACTTCCCCGTGCTGGAGGACGACAACCGAGCATGTGCAGGGCAGTCGCTTAAGACAGTATCTCCCGAGCGACTTATTCCTCCTGCAGGATAAGGTGCACGATGTAATGAGTGTCCATTCCAGGGTACATGTCTGAATATGGAAAAGACTCACTTAGCTAGGATAACTGGTTGCAAATCGGTTAATGTCTTCAGGCTGAAACAATGACGGCTATACACAAGTGTGGGGGGGGAAGGGCCACCTGACAGTGAAGTGCTTGTTGGAGCCCAGAATGAGCTTGCAAGTCTGGTGATTCTTTGCAAACTCCACCAGAACCTTTTTCACCTCGACTCCAGGAATGATTTCCACCTCCAACTTTATCTGTAGTTTGGAAGTCATCGTCCTGTTAGGCAAACTGATGCAATATCTACCTCGCACCTAGAAATGCACATCACCCAGTGTCCGCTATGACTGTAAGTTTTTAACAATAGACAAAAATTAAAACAGAATGTGACTTTGTTAGGTAGCCACTGTTGCTACATTGAGGTGTTGCAAAAATGGTGTGAAAGACTCACTTGTTTTAGAAGGCATAGACCTTCGTAGACAGCAAGAAATCCTCGAAGGGTGTTGGCAAGGTGCTCAAAATGTTCCTCGTACTCCCTCGAAGTCGCCACTGTCGGCACAAGACATTTTCATTTAAGCGACAACGTCCCAATTCAATCAGTTCAACAAAGAGTGATCAACCTCTAGGACCAAATAAAATAGTACACAATGAGATACACTCAAGTACACTAAAAAATAGTCGGCAGTCTACGAGGACCCCAATTCATGCTCTACAGGGTCTGATGAAACGACACTGTTTAAGCTCGAGTTCTCTAGCGCTCGTAATGGGAGAACAAACGAACAAGATTAGCTTTCTTCAAGTAATCAAGGTTTAGGTGCTGATAAAATCACCGAGGATCCTCGGAATTTCCCTTCTGATTCTCCCCGAGAATTGGGAGATTTCCCATGTGACGAGGGGGATGCTTGAACATGTCACACTAGCTAGCCTTAAGAATCAGTGTATGGTAAGCAGAATGCACGGTCCCCAGAAGACACTGATTTCAGCACAATGTCCATCTCTTTCCAGTTCATACGTTTTGCTTGAAGATTTAATGAGTACCGACCAGATTTTGTTCATGTTACGGAACAAAACCAGATGAAAAACAGTCTTGGAAAGAAATGCAGAATATTCTCGCGCAAGCTCTATTATTTTCACAAACGCATATCTGTAACGGAAAGTCGGAAATCTCCCTCTCGGCCCCTCCTTTATTGGCTGAACAGTACCACCCAGCGCCGCTCTAGTACTCATGATCAAGAGAGTATCGTGTAGACCATGCGAAGGTCGTGAGGAAAATACTCTTCATCACATACACGCAAAGTTCGTCGGAAATGAGCATGATGAGACTTTGTTGCAGATTTTGAGGCAAATCTGGTTACGAAACCACTTCAGTTCTCCTTTTCCTTTTTTCTGGTGAAAGGGACTCGTGTACTGAGAAAGCTAAAACAAAAACAACCTCCCTTATAACAAACAACCCACTTCATTTTTCAGTTCGGAGTGCTCACACGATAGTGCGAACAGACTCCAACAGCCAACTTGAGTAAAAATAGAATAACGACTTACGACCCACGAGATGCCTGCTCTGCAGTTTATTTGGAGCCCTTTACTGCCCAATCTCTGCATGAAAGTATCCGAAAGACTCGTTCATGACTCACGTGTTGACCCTGTTGACGAACAGGAGAGTTTGAGTGCACTTCTAAGTCTAAATTTGTCTCCAGATATTGGCACCACAAGCGATCTATTCTACAAGATGATCGACGGTGATTCCTCGAGGACCCATTCCTGAGGACATTCTCGGTTCAAAGCGTGGGAGCGGAAGCTAATTATAATTTAGGATATCTAAAGAAAGAAGAAGACGGCGCAAATGTTCCCGTCGATGAAATAAGGACGAATGTTTCGACATTCTACACAGTGGCAACTCCAAGAGAAGGACTATGTTCTAACCTCGTGCACCAATTAATGGGATGAGAGGAGGAGCCTCTGAATTGCAGCATTGTGAGTTCAGGCGCCGTACCTGAATGCAATGGAAAAGGGGAGACGTGGAATGCCACGATGTGGTCACCAGGCTTTGCTAGTTCAACAATCGTCCATGCCAGCATTTCTCGGCAAGTTGCGTTGAGCTTCATGCCTACGAGAAGCTTGCGACCTCCTGGCGATTGCATTCGGCTCTCCTCCGCCATTTCCTCCAGCATCAGCTCCTCCTCCAACTGCTGGAGCACCGACTCGGCCACCATCTCCCCGCAGTTCGATAGCCTGCTCGGTGTTCTCTGTGTTCTCGACCTTGCGGAATAATATGTTTCCGCGCCCATTTTCGCTCTTTCTCTGCTCCTCCTCTCTTAATTCAATCTCTCGAGGCATACCATTCAGGAATGCCTCCCTCGAATCTCCTAAAATTACACCAATGCTACTCCAGTAATGCGACTACCTTCAAGTCCCCAAATCGCATTCCCTCCCTAGAAACTGCTGCTCTAAACGCCTACAATCGCAATGAACCCATTCGCTTTCGAGTCAAGGTTCATCACACCTGCAAAGCCAACTATTCCGTCCCACAATCAACATCAAAGCACTCCATCTCGCCACCCAACCTACTACGCCTAATCTCTCAGACCTCCAAAACCTCAAGCCAATAACCGACGTAGTACATATCCTCTTGATTGCTAAGACCGACTCTATCCTCTTCCAAAGCTACCCACCCACGACTCCTCTCCAATCCCAAACCGACCAAACCTCCAAAAAACACTCACGCCTCTTAAAAACTCCAAAAACTAAAAATCCTAGATACTCGAAATGCTGATTGCCCTCAGAAGTTGAATCCACTCTCTCCCACTCGCTCACTTCAAAACTGCACCCAGCTTCTCTCCTCAAATTTTGAAATACCGAAGGACAGGCAGACAATAACGTGACAAGCTCCGTTGTACAGAATTGACTGATCAAGAAAGGCTAACATTCCTCCCCCGCAGAGACTCACATCAAGCATTAAACCCCCATGGTCGTTCTCCAACGTACCACATTTACTTCTTGCCCCGACCTCCCATGACCCCCAAAGGCAACGCCTTTCAAACTCATCCCCTCGCTCCTCAGTGATCCTCGACTCCTCACCTGCTCTCCTTCCCCAGCCTCCCTCACACAACACCACACTCCAACAACAAACTCCTCAACTCATCACTCATCACTCTCACTCACAGCAACCTCCGAATCCACACGATCACTTCCAAGCTCAGGGACACACCTTAAATTGCCTTCAACTCACACAACTAGATTTCGATCTCAACTGATCTGCTCAGAATTTGGTTCACAAGACTGTGCGTGTGTCCCTCTCGTATGATACCACTCGAAAAATGTTTCATTTGTGAAGACTGATTTACTTCTGCAGTGGTGGCGAATGTGCCATCGCTGCGAGAATTCTCGATCAACAACTCACACTCTGGCTTCGAACTGCGGCCCAAACCACGTCATAAAGAGCCTCGGTCCTCCGTCCTTGGGCCCTCCTCTGGATGAATGATCGTTCACTTTGGATGTATATTTGAATGTTTTGAATGAATAGTTTTGTTTTATTAGGGTTTAATTTTGTTTGAAATTGGATGGATTGGGTGATGAAGTCTGAGTGCATAGTAGCTCCACCGCTAGATGGATGAGTGTGTGTTTTTTGGAGGAAGGGTGTGAGTTTTTCATTTGTTTTGGTGTTGGTGATTGGGGTTCGGGGTTTGTGGTTTTTAGATGGATGAGGATGTGGGATATGTTGAAATTTGGATGTTTAATGATCGATGCCATGATGGTGACGAGTTTCTGTAATGTGCCATGTTCATGGTGCTGTGACTTTTTCTCACATGTTGTCTCTGTCCGATCAAGTGGAATTTTTTGGCATTTTTTATGGACTTTGGCAGGAATTGTCGCCGGGCTCACAGGACGAGGATTGTAGGTTTTGGACTTGTGGGGGAGGGGTTTGAGGTTAAGAGGTGCACCCTGCACCTGATGGTCTTATTTGGTGAGTTGGTATGACTTGTTGCTTAGAGGCAACAACAACAAAGCCCATGTTGACTGCATGGGGATAGATTGAATGGATCGATGGGGGCTAAACCACCACGTCACTCGGTTTTGTAACATGAGATCTTTTTGGGAGAAAGCTGAATCATGCTTCAGACTCATTGTGTTACTGTTTTGCAAAATCATAGATATAAAACGTTTCCGGGCTGGTTACCACCAAGAAACATTGGGTTGAAGCCCAAAGAAATGGATAGTTTTCATTGGTAGGTAGTCATGGTAACTAGCTTGTAGGTACAACCCCTAAACATCCCTTGAGAACCGTATTTATGACCACCGTATCTGATGTATTTCATATTGTAATATGTATACAAACATGTCAACACATATACCGTTGGATAGATAATTTGTCAATTATTGCATTGATTTGAATGTTGTTTCAGCATATGAATACAATTATGCTCAAATACATAGATGTATAGATTGATGTACGTGGCAGTTGTGGCACTATCAGACCTTTAAGGGTTAAACCAAGGACAAGTTGGATTGAAGCACGTTTTTTTTTTGTTTTTTTTTTTTTAATTCCAATCTATTAGAAGTAGTAACATCATAAAGCTTGTTATATCTTATGTCTATTAATAAACTTCTATAATTTTTAGAATGGAAAAAATTCTCTTTGATTAGGATTCTTGTCAAAATCTCAAAAACAATCATGAAAGTTAAATTATTTTTTAAATAAAAAATAAAAAATTAAAAATTAAAAAATTGAACTTTGAGATTAATGGATAATTTTAGGAATAAAATTAGAGCCGCTAGAAATCAAGATTTTTCTTCAAGTCTGGTGGAGGAAAAAATTATATTCTCACATAGCCACTTCCTTCCAACATCTCCAAAACAATTAATTGAACATTAATGATTAGATTGCCATTATACAAAGTTGTCCAAATTCTCCAAAAATCCATTTTAGCACATAAGAACCTTAAGGGTTAAATTATTAAATAAATTGTGATAACATGATAGAAGCAAAATAAACATTATTTTTGTTTGGAACAATGTTGTGTGATTTTCCTAGGATTTTGATCTATATCCATCTGATTTCAAATGGGCTTCTAATACCAAAGCACCATAGCATGTCTCTCCAAACATAATCTAAAAATTAAAAAAATAGATAAATACAAAATAAAAATTAATGAAAACAAAATCAAAAAATAGAATGAATCATTTTTTGTAATACGGACTATTTTTTTTATTTTTATATCATTTGAAATCATTTTTAGTGATTTTTTTATTTTAAAATATAAGAACTTCAATTATGGATAGATGAACCTTATTTTTTCAAGAGTTATTTATGCAGCAAATGACAAGCTTGCTATAGTGCTGTAATATCCTATTGATGTCTTCTTAGAGACAAGCTTCCATGTGGGGATCGGTATGGCTTGTGAGTCCTCAAAAGGAAGAAGCTCTACCAAAATAGGTAGAGTATGTGAATCTTGAGACCTCAATTCTTTCTTCTAGTGCCTTCCACCCAACCAATCCCCACATGGAAGGAGACCCTAAGGTTGAGTGTCCTAGAATCACCAACTTAAGCGACCTGAACTATTTTTAGCAGTATTAAATTTGAAATAAAAATATGATCACATTCGAAATAGGTTTTCACGAGGATTGAAAAATTTGCAACATGTAATTTACATTTCTGAATTTTATACAAAATTCTAAAGTGCTAAGTAAGTTTTCACCTATTTGCGATATATACAAATGAGGTACATCTGTCCTTTCACCTTTCAAGAGATTAGGACAGCGCCATTTTGGGTCAGGGAGCGCTTATAGGTAGTCCAACCTTAAGTGTCTTCAAGTTCATTACACCAAAACTTGAAATTAATCTCGCTTACCAACTGGGCCATGAAGTCCAAGAATATGGACAACGTTCAGATGTGGGATGATATTATTGTGAGCCACCATATGTTTTGACAAGATTTTGATATAAAATATCCAAAAAAATGGATCGGAACTAAGTAGTGACATGATCCTATGGGCAGCATTTCCATGGTTAGCATCCATTGCATAAGAATCTGGCACATGTAATGCTCTGGTGACTGATTTGGCCCAATGTTTCAGATCATGAAATGTACAGTCAAATGGCTCTGTAAAATATTGTTATAACAACATGTTGTACTTTTGTATGCAATGAAATAAATACAAAATTGTGTGTGTACAATTTTTTTATTTTCTTTGATTTTTTCCTAATATAAAAAATCTACAGTCCAGTCATTCTTTCACTCATTTTCCCACTTGGGCTGCTAGATTCTGTGACTCTTTAGGAACAGCTGATTAGACACTTCAGCACTAATTCTACTCTCATGTTAGAGACCAAGACAAAAAGATGGGGTCCTAATAGTTTTTCACTATTTGAAGCTCTAATTTTCATAAAATTCAAAAACTAATCATTTGCTCACAAAGCTAAGCGAGTAGTTTACAATTAATGTACTCTAAAAGTATATTGACAAGTTTACCGTTGATATACCACCAATTACCATCAATGTATTCTCAATGTGTAAAAGCTTGCTTGAGTGTAGGACCTTTCAAGCCATAGCAACCAACTTATAGCCAAAAAAGTGTTGATGAGTACACCTACTCAGTGAAATAGAAGGTGCAAAATTTTCCCTTGATTGTAATTAAAGGAATAGTGGATCAACATGATATTTCTTAAGATTTTTATACCTTTTGTCCCCTTTACTCAACTTTCAAAGCATATAATTTATTTCAAATTTGGTGAGAAATTGAATTTTTGGGAAATGTTTAAGTGAAGACTCCATCTTTTTGTCTTTGTCTCTACATACAAACACTTGGATGGTTAAAGGATAGGTCCACTACATGTACACAAAATAAATAATGTCATTCTGTGGATAGATTTATTATGAACATTCTCTAAAATCCTTTATTGGCAATGAAACTCCTTAAAAAAGATAACATTTTTAGATTTTTTAAATTTGTTCAACTATTCCTCTTAATAATCTTGCTTTAAATCCATCCCTAATTACATTAAATATAATTGCCAAAATATGTAGTGCATAGCCATTGAAATTACACTTTCTTAATAAGCATTACATATGGTTATTTTTTTTTTAAGTATATCATATCACTCTTATCATCTTGATTTAACCCCTAAACGACGAAACGACCAAAAACTGGTCGATCTCATTCTTTGACTGTTCGCCACCGTCATTCTGTGAACCATTTTTCATCCATGTAATTTTTTTTAACTTTTGGAGGGTGTAAATTTTCCAAAATGCTTTTATTTGAGGAAAAATTCTTTGCTGGTGAATTTTGAGGGGAGTTCAAAGTGCAATTTAGCAATACCGCGCACTCAACTTTTTCTAAGTTGAGTTGCTTGGTGCTTGAGGGCAGTGAATCCTGGGGTCAAAAACCTGTGTTTTGGAAATTTTTTTACGCGTGCCCGGGAGTTTGAATGAGTGTGCAGTGGGCAGTTTGGGGCTGTAGGGGCAGCTAAGGGGTGTTGAAAAAGGGAGTACATGTAAGCAGCCAAGGTGGAGGAGGGAACAAGTTCCCCAAGGCACTTTTCCACATGTCACAATGACATTCAAAGTAAAATGAATTCAAATGAAAAGGGCGTGGCTATGGCTAGAACTTGAGCACTACAAGAGGGAGCCCACAACTTGCAAAGCATAGAAATAAGTATCCAAAGCAACGCAGTAATGGTGCAACGAATCAGGGTATTCACAGAGCCACCATTTCGATTTGCAATGAAGGGCACTGATCTGGGATTCTACAAAGTAGCAGCCAGCCACCAAAGCACAAATCAACTGATAAATGCTACTTGCATTGAAAGTAAAGGTGGCCGTCACTTCGAATTGAAAGGCAAATTGATAAACATGTAAGCACTGAGGGGATCCATGAGAAATGGTGGAGATTCAGTTCAAAATTTCAGAGATTGGGTGTACAAAATGCAGACTACATCACCGTGAGGGAGAGGAATGAGTCGCAGATGCTCATGCTACAGCAGATTGAGAGGTTCTGAGAGTTCCCTTGGTCGTTAGGTGCGGTGATCTGCAGGTCGGCGAGAGAGCAGCCGTGAGGGAAATGAGCAGCGGTAGTCTCTGAGAGTGAGATCACAGACCAGGGAGCGGTAGTCTCTTGGCGGTGATCATACCAGGGAGGGGAGGTCGTGAGTGACGACCTAGGAGGGGACAGGCAGCGAGTGAGGAGGAGATTCAGAGAGGAGAGACTGTATGTGTAGATTAGAAAAAAAAAAAAACGCACTGCAAGGGGTGAGGCAGAGGGGACAACCGAGAGTGGGGGAGAGATTGGGAGGGGGGAGATTCTAGAGGGGGAGGTTAGAGACTCAAAAATTCAGACTGAACCGAGAGGGCGGGGAGCAGTCGACAGTGGGGGACAGATCAAGAGAGGAGGGAGGTGTTGTGAGGAGGAGAAGAAGAGAGACTGCGTGATTTGAAATAATAAAAAAAAAAAAACGACAGAGAGAGGGGGCTGGAAGGACTGCGAGTACCTAGGCTGATCGGGGGAGGACAGCCAAACTGGGAGGGGGTTCATGAGGGAGTGATCGGGAGAGTAGGAGAGCAGGGACGGAGTTAGTGGGGGTAGAGAGGAGAGATTGAGACTGCCTCAGTTCGGGAGATTCTCTGAGCAGCAGTAGCAGCGAGGCCTGCGAGGACAACAAAAAAGCAGTGAGTGACACAACAAGGTGATGGCCTACGCACCGTCCCGCTACACATTTCCACCTCCACCACAACCACCACAAGAACTTAGAGAGCATGTTGCAGCTATAGAGCACTGGCTCAGAGAGGAGCAAGGTGCAAACGACCACCAAACAGCACTAGTCTTGGGGCTTTTCAATGACAGTTACCTGAGAAGACTTCCTGGATTTGTGGGAGCAAGGTGGGGGGAGATTCAGAACACCAACAGGGGCCTGAGGTACTCATTTCGACGTTGGGTAGCCTACATCCTCAGGTGGCAAGAGCGTCGAGAAGAAGGGAGGGAAGATGGATTCCCGGAGTGGCTCAACGAGCTACTCCGAGGATTCATATGGCCTGATCCCATATCCTCCCGTGACGGATGGCGACGCCCTCGCGAGAATCGGCCGTGGACACTTGCAGCCATCCCATATCCCCTCGCAAACAGAGGCGACGACGATGATGAAGGAGCAGGGAGGGTGGTCAGGGGAGCTCGGAGGGAGGCTTGGGATCGTGCGCAGCGAGCGCGCGAGCAGCGAGCAGCAGCGGCCGGGAGAGGGGGGAGACTGGCCCATCCAGCAGGGGCGGAGCAGCATCGCGGAGCAGAAGAGCCCGAGCCCGAAGCGGCACTGCAGGGAGCCAACCGAGAGGGACGGGCTCGAATCAGGGTGGGAGCAACAGCGCGGCGTCCATCGGGGAGCTCCGACAGTGGAGACAGTACTGGGGCGCGGGCAGGGCGGTTCCGCTCTCCGAGAGCCATCGGCAAGCCAGGGGGCGGAGACCCAACACTGGAGGGGCAAGTGGTGGGGCGCGGGCGCGTCTGGCGCAACGGCAGAGTGGCGAGGACGCCACGAGGTGTATCCCCTCCCGCAGGCCATGGAGGGGGGGCTGGCCGCGACGGTGGAGCATGATGCAGGTAATGTACCTGCCACCACCGACCTTGGTTTCGGTGTGCAGAGGCTTGCAAACCTGCAAGCACACACACACGAGAACGGTGAGAAAAGAAATGCACAAACAAAACTGAGAGAGATGAATTCATCAAGCGAAGACTCTAGTGAGGAGGATGAGGACGAGATGGGGGAAGATTGCATAGAGGGAGCGGGAGAGATGATGAGAGGGGAGGACGGGGGGTTACTTGTCACGCTGACCGGGAGAGGGAGAGGCCGCGGGGTGGTGGCGCCACAGTCGGAGGAAGTCGGGGGGAGCGGTTTGGGACGGGGGCGGGGTGGAGGGCGCGGAGGTGTTGCACGCGGCGGACGAGCAAGGGGAGCAGGCAGGGGAATCAGAGGCGCGGGAGGGCGCGGAGCTCGTGGCCGCGGCCGGGGCAGGGGAGAGGTGAGGGAGGCTAGCCTGCTGGATACTGGAGTACGAGAGAGTTTAGAGGGGGAGACTACAGAAGGAGGGGAGGTGCGAGGGGGAGGGCTTCGAGGGAGGTGGGAAGTGTTGGGAGGTGTAGAGAATCGGGAGGACAGAGAGGCTGGGGATGGTGGGGAGATTGGAGAGACGAGAGGGGGTAGAGAGATTGGGGAGACGAGAGGGGGTGGAGAAGGTGGAGAGACTGCGAAGGAAGGGCAGGTTGAGATGATGAGCGGGGAGATTCCGGAGAGAGGAGAGATTGAGAGCGGGGGTACAGCTCGTGGGAGAGGGAGAGGGCGGGGGAGAGGAAGAGCAGGCGAGCGGGGGAGAGGAAGAGCAGGTGAGCGGGGGAGAGGAAGAGCAGGTGAGCGGGGTCGGGGAAGGGGAAGGGGGAGAGGGGGGACTCTGATCGACAGTGGAAGTGCCGAGGAGAGTGAGCCAGCGAGTGGGGGGCAGGGAGAGTCAACGGCGCGCGGCAGGGGACAAGGCCCGGGATCTCGCAGAGGCAGGGGGAGTCGTGGGCGGGGTGGGCAATTGATGGAGGTCGGGGGAGGTGGGGCAGATGGGGAGGTTGGGGAAGGTGGGCCACAGCCAGAGAGTGGGGGGCGAGGCAGGGGTCGTGGTAGAGGTGGGAGAGGGAGAGGGAGAGGGGCTGAACCCAAGAAGCCAAAAAAAATTCAACCAGGTTCAATTGAAGATGTTTATCAGCCGAACAGTTGGAGCGCAGATTTGGACTGTTACAGTCATGATACAAGTATATTTTCAGGGCCACAGCCAGGTGTGAAGATTCAGTTTGAGAGGGTGCCCTCCCCTTTGGGCTTTTTTCACAGATTTTTCCCAATTTCTACCTTGACAAGGATTGCATTGGAGACAAATAGATATGCTTTAGAGGTGATCAAGGAGGATGGTAGTACTAGGGGGGGGATAAATTGGATTCCTCTAACCTATCATGAGTTAGAGGGGTACTTATCCATACGCATGTTTATGAGTCTCAAGAGACTCCCAAACCTTCGATTATATTGGTCTAGAGACCAAGTTTTATACCATTGTGCAATTGTCTCTTCCATGATGACTCGGGATCGGTTTGAGTCCATTACAAGATGCTTGCATTTGACCCCCGAAAGTGATAGGGAGGGTGAGAAGAGTGACCCCAAATATGACAAGATTTGGAAGGTGCGTTGGTTGGCCGATAGTGTTCGGGATGCATGTGGAAGTTTATGGAATCCTAACATTGCCCTCACCGTTGATGAGACAATGATACGGTACAAGGGCAAGTATTGCCCTATTAGGCAATACATGCCCAAAAAACCCACCAAGTTTGGTGTCAAGGTTTGGGTCTTGGCGGATTCACGAGCCAAGTATGTGCTCAATTTTGAGGTTTATTGTGGGGCAAGTTCGAAATATGGAGAGACAAAAAAGGGGAGTGGAAAAGGTGTTGGCAAACAAGGTGGGGATGTTGTGAAGGGCTTGTTGAAGGATTTACATGGGAGAGGGCACCTTGTGGTAGTAGACAACTTCTTCACGAGCATTCCGTTGTTCATTGATCTTTTGGAGAATGGGATTTTTGCTACTGGAACCGCAAGAGCAGATCGAAAGGGCCTCCCACCTTGTTTGACAAACAAAGTGGAGAATGCCAAAAACCCCCAAGGGTGGCATGACTTTCGTTTCCACAATAGTGGGAAGTTATGTTGTTTGGTGTGGATGGATAAGAAGCCCGTGTTGCTCTTATCCACCCACGCCTTGCCGCGGAGTCCATCGGGGAGGCCTTCATATGTATGGCGGCTTGTAGAGGGGGAGAAGAAGAAGGTTTCCACCTCCCCTATCCACCTTGAATACACCAAGGAGATGAGGGGAGTGGATGTGGCCGATCAATTGCGGGGAGCCTATTCGTTGCTTTCGAAGAGCCACAAGTGGTGGCATAGGGTGTTCGATTTTTTATTGGACACGGCATTTATCAACTCCTGGATTTTGCACTCAGAGGTCTCCTATTGGCATGGGGTGGAGCCTCTCACTCACCTAGATTTTCACTTGCAGCTTGCTCAGCAACTAGGTGCTTCAATGCCCGGGCCAAGACTTTGCACTTCAACCATATTTCCACTTGAACCACGGGCTCATGGGACATTGACATCCAAGAAGAGGAGGGTGTGTTCCGTTTGTGGTGTGCGTACGAACAAGACTTGTCCAGGATGTGCCGGCCTCCACATTTGCGAAGGTGAATGTTACTTCACCATTCATTTCCCGTATCGGAGGTGAATTTATTTGTATTAGACCCTTGTTTCTACTTCCTGAAAAATTGCACATGAGAGATAAAATAGCAGTGGGAGGTATGAAAGGAAAAAAAACATACAAAGGGGGAAAAAAAAAAAAAAAAAAAAAAAAAAAAAAACTTGTAAAAATCCGGGCGCAGTCTGTGCAAGGGGCAAGGGACAGTTACAGTCCGCGGACAGGGACAGTGAGGGGAGTGTTGGGGAGGTGCGAGCCGGGAGGGGGACGTTGGGAGGGGGAGAGATTCAGTCGAGGGGCGGGGACTGTGGGGAACGCCATGGAGCGGTGGCCAAGGCGCCACGTGCCGTGGAGGGAGGACAGCCTGCGCCGAGAGGGAGCGGGGCACTCCAGGCTGTCGGGCCGAGACCTTTTCCCAGGGGCTGCCCACCGTGAGAGCAGCCTGACGAGGCATGGCCCGCGTGGGCGGGCAGGTGGCCGTTGTGGCTGCCTTTTTTTATCCTTCCCACATGGGGTTGCAGACCGGTACCCACTTCACCCTGCCCGCCCATGCTTTCTAGTGGTGCCTTCACAGTGAAGCCCATTTTTGGGGGTACTTGCACAATCACCAATTCCAAGCTTGGTTGGTGAGAAATTTTGTGATGAGCTTTATGCCCAAGGGCTTTCTAATATAATTCCCTTTATGGAACAATGGTCTGATCATGATTCCTATGAGTGTGCTTTGTTTGAGAGGGGACTTTGCATGTGCAACCTGTTTTTAGAGTTTTGGTGGGGCTGTGATTGCAAGGCCGATTTCTCCTAGACTATTGTAGCTTTTCAAGTGATTCTTTTTGCAAAAGCTCCTCACACATTTAGACTATGGTTTCCACCTTCTAATCTTACCGTGTACAAGAATCTCACTTCCCTATATTAGATTTTCTCTTGCTGCCCTGCTTTGGTCAACTCTCCACTCCAACATTCTATCTTAGTTTTTGAACTATTCAATCATTCTTTGCACAATAAATCACTGTAGAGTGGTGCAATCACACCTCCCCTACACACTTCATGACTTAGATCCTTGAAACTACTCCAATCTGCTCCTCCAAAGGCCTCCCAATGTTTTAGCACGGCCATAGGTACTCACTGTCTATTTCAGCCACGGTTACTAGCACAGGCGGTTGGGGGTTAAACTATTTATGGAATGATAAAGATATTGGTATCACCAATCTTTTATTTTCCATTACTTTATTTTATAATCAAGATACAAAAGATATCCCTATTCATACCAGTGAATAGTTAGGACTTCAACCTTGTAATATTTGATATGTGACCTAGCAAACCTTTTGCAAAAATTTACTTAGACGAATGCAATATAGATTTGAGATCCAAATAATTTTTTTTCTAAAAACTAAACACTATAACCTAGCCTTCATTATGAGGGTGGAGAAGGAGACGGATATATGATAGAGAGGCCTAGTGCCTTCAACAATCTGAATCCAATTTGAAAAATGTATGGCTTCTGTACGCCGGGCATGGTAAGAAGTGAAGTTTGAATGGCCACTTCATCATATTCCAATGGTTGTGAACAAGTGGTGCTTTCTTTTTCCAACATGAACAATGGTACATTGCCAAGATGGATTTTTATTCATTTTTACTGAAATAAAGCAATTGACTTAATAACACAAAGTATTATTTCAAAAATGTAGAGTTATTCTTCATCAGAGGCAAGATACCATGTTCAATCCAAAATCAAGTTGATGGCATTACGTATCTGTAGCTACTTACATGAGTGTCCAAAATTGCACTATTTCACACTCCTATGTGGGTAATTTTATTTCAAAATGAAATTCTTCCATTAGCAAGCAACTCATCTTGGTTCTTAGTGTATACTTTGCAAATGTATTTCTATTTTATTACAATACTTCATATATTAGTTTTGAATCACGTGAACATTATTCCATTGACAGAACAAACACATCAAATTAAAAGGGCAGGCCCTTGGCAGAAGAAGTGTGTTGTGTATTTTGTTTTGCAATGGAACATACTGTAGTAAAAATAGTATGTTTTTTCCTGTAAATATATACTCTAAAGAATTGGACAGATGTGTGAATTGAGTAATGACTTCTTTTCATGGGTGGTACACAGTTTGGGCGACAATGGCATCATGACATCTATTGACTTCAACCTCTTCTCAAGTCAAGTTTCACAAGACAAATCTTTTGCCCTGTACGGAAATGAAACTGTGTCCTTATAACTAAATGGCAGGTTGATATAGTACACCTGTGTACTGCTTCAATAAAATGTCTTGAGTACTCACCACTTCAATACTGATATACTCAGTATTTACCATTTATTGGGGCTCAAATACGGAGGGCCACTTTACACTATGTCGGAGAAGTGCACGGAGTCACCTTATTTTCCCCAAACGAGCATGGCTTGGAGCCTAGGCTTGGTTGGGTTCATTTTTTGGCCTTTTTCATTTAGTATTTCAAGAACTTTTTTAGATTTTATTGTTAAATTTGGATCCTACAACCCCAAAATATCTTACGGAGGCTATCTTGAGATCACGTAGGGCCCCACTTAATCATAGTGAAAGTAAGAGTGTTTTGCTACACCCCATCTTGAGCCTCTCTTCCCAGCCACATTCGATAAAAGTTTTTAGACAAATCCAAGTGCATTGGTTGGTCAAGAATTTTGCCAAATGCACAGTTTTTTAAAGGAAATAATGGTAATGCCAGCTAGGATGGAAAAACATCAAAGTAGATATAAAAAATATCTAACCACATATATTGTAAAACACTAAGAGGAGAAGCCTTCTCGACAATCAATTCCAAAGGACAACTCCAATAGCCTAAAAATGCTTAGAGAACCCTTGAAAATAGCAATTAATGAAGTCAATTAGCACATTGAAGGACGCTACATTAGGTAGTGTAGAAAGGGCCTTGAATAAAGAAAGACAACACATGAGTGGATCCAAAAAAGGAAGTATTCGAGGTATTTTTAATGAAGTTAGAGTTCTTTGAAGGCCAAGTTTCTTGTCTCAGGCTTTGAGGTTGCCTAGGAAAGTTGACTTCTCGTGATCTCCCATTACAAAAATTGTTATTATCTTAATAACCATGTCAATTTTTCCATCCATGCTTGAAGTTCCTCATAAGTGGAGCCCTGGTTGTGGTTCAAATCCCAATTCGATAGAAGTGTCTTTTTTAGCCAATCAAATTGCTTTGTTCCTCTAGAATTCATGACTAATAGACCTTTTTATCGAAGTTGGGACTTTGAAACTCAATGTTGGAAAACGTGGTAGCTTTGGAGCATGCTATAGCTTTGGATCAAAAGAGCTATAGCTTTGGAGCATGCAAAACTTGCCCTCTTATCATAGTAGAAAATCAGAATACAAGCTAGATGCTTAGTAAAATTGACATGAAATACTTCAACATAGTACTAAGGCTAATGCTAAAATATTCTATCTTAAAATTGAGTAGGAACTTAGAGCTCCAGTACTTTTGAATAAGGTAGAGGCATCAATTGTCGACCCGGTCCCCATAACCATACTCTAGACTAACAAGGTAACCGCCACTTGCATGACTTGTGCCCAGATAGGAAGGTATCAGCTAATTTTTGGTGACTTGGAATGCATATACAGTGTCCACGGCATGGTCGTATGGAATAGAATGGCGGCATGGTTAGTAATTTGGGCCATGTAGTTTATAGAAGGGTGTGGCTCTTGGTTGAAATTAAAGAGGCATCCAAGTGGTATTCCAAGTTTAGAAAGACAAAAATAGGTGGTTGTAGTTTTGATTTGTACAGACGTTGGTTAACAAAATCAGAGTCTTGAAATAATGGTTTCAAGGTTCTTCCAGATCGTATTACTGGCCAGTACTTGTTGACAATTTGATTATAAAGCAAGTCCGCGCTTCAAAGCATGAACAACACTTTACAATCACAGTCTCCCTTCTAATCAGGAATTCAGTTTAGACTTTGATTAGCGGTTGCACATACATAGTTAGAACTTCGTTCATAGAAGAGGAGGTCATCAGTCGTGGAAGTCGCCGCAACCATCATGGTGGAGTCGATCACAATGTCTTTCCTTTGCATGATGATGATGCAGATTGCTTCCCTGAACTGCACTACGGTGACTCTTCTCCAAACTCAAAATCAGATTTTGAGAGTGGAGACGATGAGTCTTAGATTAGAACGCAGCTCATAACTATAGCAATTGGCAAGTTCTTTAGGAGCATCAGCAGAATGGGAGAAGGGGAGGTCAACGGAGTGCTGACGAAGGCAGGGTAGCTAGAGAGAGTGGAGCTGCAGCACCGGTGGATTTTAGACCCAGTTGAGGGCTACTTCAATGCAGCAGTCAATTGGCTAGGACGCAAATCAACTCACCCCGCGTGCGCATGTACTCCAATACACTAACAGCCACCGACGAACGCCGCATGCCGCCAAAAAGTCATTGGCGAAGCCGACCTTCTCAACACATTGCAGGTAACTTTCCTTAAGCTGACCCAAACTCACTTCCTCATGGCCTGTACGATTTGGGAAATGTTAATACAGCATATTCACAGAGGCGGACAACATCACACGCTTTAGGTAGACCACGTTGCAAGACAAGCTTGTAGAGTAATGAGGAATTGCAGCAGGCAATAGCGGTCAATGTATTGCACCCTGAATTGACCCTGCGCGTGTCACAAGCACTTGAATCAGCACGTGCAAGAAGAATGTGAGAAGTTTCTATGAGAACCTACAACAATTGTATGATTTGCACAAATACACACTTGATAGGATATGGAACTGCAATGAATCACGGGCATAGGCAGGGAGAAATGGTGGAGTAGTTGTCATTGCTAGAAGAAGGACACGTCGAGTACAGAGCGTTGTGCTAAATTAGCGAGAATGGTTACATGTTCAAGTGTATATTAATGCATCTGGATCCTCTATTCTACCATTCTATATTTCTATGGTAGGCGTTTTTGATAGAATTAAATAGAAAAATGTGAGGCTCGAGCTACAATGGCTATGCAACAAAAAGCATGGATGACATCTTACCTCTTTTCGACTTGGATTTCACATTTTATTACGAGTGCGAGAAGAGAATACGACATCTCCTCCAAAAATTGACACTTGTTAATCCTGGATGGACATAACAGTCATGTCACCTTAGAAGTTGTTAGAGAAGTGTCACGGACGTGCCATACCGGACTTCATCCACGCCCCACGAGTTTACCGTGGGACCTATACCGATTCCGCAACACGGAAGCTTCTCAAGAGCTTTCCCAAAGAGCGGTGGCTAAGCGTGCTTAGATGCTATTAGTTTCTAGAAGGTTCTACATGCTTCTACTACTTTCTAGAACCTTCCACTAGTTTCCGGAAGCTTCCACAAGCTTCCTTGTAGTTCTAGTAGTTTCTAGAAGCTTCTACAAGCTTTCTTATAGTTCTAGTAGTTTCCGGAAGCTTCTACAAGCTTTCGGAAGGTTCCATACGGATCCAATTGTTTCCGGAAGCTTCCATAAGCTTCCGGAAGGTTCCGCTTGACCTTCTTAGATTCCGGAAGCTCCCATAAGCTTCCGGAAGGTCCTATGGATGCTTCCCAAGGTCTCTAGCACCTTTCTTTGGAAGTTTCCTCTAGCCTAGTATAAATAGAGAGTCGAGGGCCATTGCTCCTCACTCTCTTCAACACCAGTTGTACATACTCTTTTAGTTATCAATATCACTTCTAGTTTTCCCACTTCAAGTATTATTCTGAGTCTTGTGTGAGGAATCTCCTCACTTCTAGTCTATTCTTGTCTCCCTTTGAGGTATCCCCTCAATTTAGTCCCTTGCTCTATCTTAGAATTGCCGTCCGCAACAGGAAGCAAGCGCTGCAAGGTTGGATTTGTTAACTCTTCCTTCACATACATCACATGCACATCAACCATTAGATGTGGGAGTTTTAAAACCCTTTAAGCATTATATTTTAGAGAATACCACAACTTCTAGAGGAGTAGACACCTCAATGAAGTAGTTGCTAAAGATACATTAGCAAAGTACGTGTCACTAGCTCTAAGGCGAGCTTTAACTCCTACCAACATCAATTAGAAGAGCTTTAGTGCTACTGGAATTCTTCCTCTCGATTTCAATGGGGTACAAGAGCACATGCGTCCCTCTGAAACCTACCAACACATCAACGCAGACGTAGACGCTGGAGAGAATGAACAGCAGACGCAGCATGGAAGGGGCCTAACAGGAGCGGGTCGGGAAATACCAGCTGCTTCATTGAATACGGACTCTGCAAGAGAAGAAAAAGAACATGAGGAAAGGAACATAATAGTAGTACATAATGCCGACTATGAAGTTGAATTCACCGAGGTTCCTGACTCAAGTGCCGTCCATTTCTTTGTCAACGCTGACCCCACACCTATACACGAGGTAGTCGGGTTGGATGAGGACGCTGATGCTGTGGGATTGATCACTCAATTTCTAACTCTGCCAACCGTTGCGGCAAGGATTAATGCATGCTCGCAAGATCCAATAATCAACTATTGCAAGTCTATAATGCTGACGTCGGAGCATTGGATTAGTACAACAATAGAATTGAAGGAGTCAAAAGCAGAGGCTGCGAGACAAAATAACAAGCATGGATTGGAATGGAGGAGCGGCGAAAGCGCAAGGAAATCGAACAAGAGGAAGACCAACGAGCAAAAGAAGCCCGCATTGCCGAGGTCGCGGAGGCCCGCACCCAGAAGGCCGTTGAGCGTGAGGAAGCCCGTGCGGAAAAAGCAGCCCAAGCTACGGAGGCTACATCAGCCAAAACCGCAAAGGCTGCGGAGTGTGAGGAAATGCAAACGCTGAAGGCCAAACGCGGAGTTGTAGCTTTAGAGTCTCGGGCTTGCAAGGAGGCAGACAGAGCCCATACAACAGCCATAGACCTCATCATCGCAACGGAGAGGACCCAAAGGAAATCCGTGAGGGCTGCAGAGATGGCACAAGGGCGACAAACCTTGAGGCGGCAATTGCAATGAGCTTTGGAGGAGGCCTATTGCGAAGGAAGGAGGAGCAATTTTGCCCCCTCGAACTTACAATCTCAAGATCCCAAAGCCCCAAACCTCACAGCGCCCAATCCGTTGTTCCCAGGATTTGTCACTCGTGTATCATTTGCATTGCATTTGCCATCAGAGGACCCTTTCGACCGGCACATGCAACAATTTCCACCCAAAGCTCATCCAATCCGCCCCTCTCCGACATTGCCGCAAGCACACCTCATCTATTACTCTCGGCTCGCAGTCCACCTCGACGAGCACTCAGCAATCCCTCCGCACTCACAAGCATTTCATCATCCACCGCGTGCTTACGACTAAGGAATCTCTCTACACTCACAGTACGGACAGCACCCCCTACCAAAAATTGACCGACCAAGTGCACCAGCAAGCGCACAACAACGGAGGGGACATGCAAAAAATGATTCTGCAAACGAGGAGTGCAACATGCGGTGGGAGGCTGCATTAGAGATGACCTTTGGAAGGGAGTGTAGAACAAGAGTTTTTTTTTTGGGGGGAGGAGTGACTTCTATTATGTATCAAGTTGGGAATGCATAAGTTTGGGCTTCAATAGGAATGCGAATAGCTGCAGTGCAGTGGCTACCTTGTTTTAGATTACCAAGTTGTCGACTTCCCACATAATCAGTCATGGGTATCCAGTTTCACAGGCACTTATCACATTTGTATACGATTGAAGGAAAATTTAATTGACGGTATTCATTGTTTTCATTCACAGTTTTTCATGAGCTTATTGGTTGGTGACTAGTTTCAAAACACTTTTTGCTTTCATAGTAATTTGTATATTGGAAAAAAATAAAAAATAAAAAATATATATATATATATATCCATATATATATATATCCATATATATATATATCCATATATATATATATCCATATATATATATATCCATATATATATATATCCATATATATATATATCCATATATATATATCCATATATATATATATATATATATATATATCCATATATATATATCCATATATATATATATCCATATATCCATATCCATACCTTGAGATCTCTACAAATAACCCTACAATATTAAGGTCAAGCCACCCATTATCAACCAGTATCCTATCCGCCGCATGTAGGTCACGCTTAGTGGTTCTTAGAGATTTGTGTTAAAAAAATTATGACTTTCTTTGTCCACAATTATATGTATTAGGAGTCAGCGGTTGTGTAGCATTCTATAGATTGGTTGTGAGTTACAAGCAACTTTTCACTTCAAATAATCATAACTATTTGAATGGTGGGAATAAGATCACGAAACTTTTTGCATTCAACAAGAACCTTATGTTTGCACTCACGAAAAGTTCTTTAAAAAGTTTATACATTAATATCATATGCTGAAAACCTTAGTGATCAATTATGGGTGGCTCGACCTTATACCTCCATTATGTCTCACCTCCTATGAAAAAACCAAACTGGTTACAAATAGAATTTGGGGTGCATTTGCTAAATCACTGAGAGATCAAGTTTTAATGTTAGATTGGATTTTTGATGATAGGGTCCAAAAATTCTATTTTAAACCAATTTGGTTTTTCCATGGAGGGTGAGATGCATGAAAAATCCCTTAACTAGATCGGTTTTAGGTGTCTCTACCTTAGCAGTGAAATCACCTCTTGACAGTCAGGGTGGATTCATGAGCACCCCGCTTTAGGTGCTATTGGCATAGAGGACTGGACCGGAGGTGGAGCTCTATGGATCGAGTCAGGAAGATCAAGTCCATGCCACATCAAGTTTCCGCATTTCTCCAAATAAATGGGTTTATTTTAGTAAGTCGGGTTGATGGAAAGGAGAGCGGGTTTACAAATCCTAAATTCAAGGATAGAAGAGCGAGGGAGGGACCAGAGCTCCATATCAGAAATTGGGGCACAATTTTGTCATGCAACCCCCCCCCCCCCCCCCCCCCCCCCCCCCCCCCCCCGGGTTGGAGGTCCGGTCCGGTCCTCCATGCGAACAGACCCTTAGACTCTTGGGGGGCCGGACCTCTTCTGAATTATTTGCAAAGCAGCTATAGGTATTTTAGGCATATATGCAAAGTAAATTACCTGAAGGAGCCATGCTCTGTCATCTTGAATAGGTGGATACTTGTCCATGGTGCCACGGTGGTGACAACAGCATTTTTAAAAGTATGTGAACAGTATTTGAAGCCCAAAATCACAACAATTGACCTGGTCTGCAGCATGTGGGTCTGCTCCTATCCTTGAGGGGAACCCTTGGTAAAGTATGGTGATTCATTACATAAGAAGGAAGACATGGAATGGGTGGGTCTGTGATTGTAATGTGAGCCTCAAGATTGAGCTCAAGTGGTTTATGGGTTGCAGTTTGCAGCCAGTTCAAAGCCCTACCCATGTCCACCAGCATTTGGAGTTCCATGTTGCAATTGGCCATCCAGTTCCTGGAAGAGATCAGCAAAGAAGGCAAGTTTCATTGAGAGCAAAGCATAACTTATATACACTCCCTATCAGTCAGGAGTGCTATGTTCATAACAACTAGTCTATTTTTACATTTTTATATTTTTTAATGTTTCACCTCAACTTGAGATTTAAAAGAAAGAGAAAATTACACTGTGTCAGTCAGGTATATAACTTGGTCCAATTTCAATGATGTGCGAGAAGAGGGACCTCATGGCTTTGTTATAGAAGATACCCACCCAAACTTATTCAGAAAGACACTGAATACTCCAGACCGCCTAGTATATAAAATGGGGTATTTGAAAAAGAATATTTACGATGGTGAAATACTTGTGGCCTTGTTACACTGCACATGCTGGTTGTGCTTAGGATATTTGTTGAGTGTGGAATCACAGAGAAAGTTGATAACATCAGTTCTGAAGCTGGTTAGCTGACATTGCTGTGGGCCAAGAATTATTGACCTCTACGAGGACATGGACTCTTTGCTTGTTCATATGCTCCTTCATTTGGGTAACATCACAAACTTTTCACCGGCAACTGCCTTGCAGCCATACCAATAATTCTTCCCCCTCACCTTCTGTTTGGAATTAGAAGCTTTGTTTGCATTTTCAGTGATAGAATTTGTCCCTTCAGCGGTGTCATTCTATCTGACAGTTTTGTCATCAATCAAAACAAGTAGGTGGCTAGAGACAGATACCCAACTTTAACACATGTTTCTTTGTTTTTGGTTTCTACTCCTTGGCTTGGGTTGGATTTCAAGAAACTGGAGATTGTCCGGAGGTGGCCATTGTTAGAATCTCGGACAGAAGTGTGAAAGCTTAGTGACTTGGTGACTGAAGATTTGACATAGTCTGGACCATTTTATTTATGAGGGATAATTTCCTAGTACATCTTCTCTTTGAGTGCCACCACATTCTACTTTACAAGAGCTCCAATTCTTTTTGAGCACACATATGCTTCAATACAGCTTAATTTTTACAGTGAATTGATTGTCAATACATTCCTGCAGCTTTACAACAGTTTGGGCACCTTTGGGTCATATAACCATTTGCTTTTAAAACAATGATAAGAAAACTCAAGATGATATATTCAAATTGGGTATTTAGAATAAGTGAACAAAAATTATCCCCCAAAGTCAAAAGGCCTCAAAACTGCCAAAATCCCTCAAAACTGGCCTCTTTCAATACAAGGAGTGAGTTTTCAAGTTTTGATATATTTTGGGTGATGTAACCGTAGGATCTAATACCTTACTTGTATATACACCTACCCCAAATCTTAGATTCAAACTCCTTACCGTTTGTGAGATCATAATGTTCTAAGTTGGAGAAAAGTTTTTTCCCTTGTTACAAAATGGGTCTAAAGTGTTTTGTGAGCCAAAAAACCAGTTCCAATAACAAATTTGATGTGAGGCTCTTCAAATTCTTGTTCTTAGGTGGGTTAGGAATATGTCCATGCACTTTATTCCATCATACCACCTATAAAACCTAAAGAAATGCTTGAATTTTCACATGGAAGTATGCTGAAATTCAAATACAAAGGCCATTCTATGATAGTAAAAAAGGCATATGGAGAAATATTAGATTGAAAATTCAAGCGGTGAGTGCCTTCAAATTATTTTTACATGTACGAAAAGAAAAACTTGAAGAAAAGCAAAATCTCATTTTTTGGTGAATTTTTGAAGTTTCTGTGATTTAATTAACTTTGGGCAGATTTGGAGCATCTACTGCAGTTTTGGGTAGATTTCAGTATGCCCTAACAGTGCTTTCAAACTTTGACTCCAAAAATCTCTTAAAGTATGAATAATTTTGAAGCATGAATGGTCATGTTAGAATGATATGATAATTGTCTATATTGTGCCAAAATTATAGCTTCATCCTATAAAAATTGACTTATGGGGAGCCTGACCGGACCCTAAATCATACCATTTTTGTTGAGTTGATGCTTTAGGGATTAAGCAATCATTAACGTACATGTTCAGAGTCTCAAGGTATTTTTTTGTTAATCTCGGGTAAAGCAACAATCAATTTTTTTCCCATGTCCTACTTTCTTAAACTTTCATTTGTCACTAGGAATTGTTCAAAATGGTGTCTCAAAGCAATGTTAAAAATATAATTTTTGTTAAATATTGTATCTTTTAATATTGAAAATGATAAGGAAAAATACTTTGCACGGATATTTTGATATTTTTTTGTCGACATTAACCCCTAAAGGTCCATGACATTTTTCTGTGGAGAAACATTATTACTTTTTATGTGCCATAGGTATGAACTGAAACCATTGATCAAAATCTCAATCATACAATATTGAAGTATAAATGTCATAGATGACGTGAATCAAATTTGGATTCATTTCAGTACATATGTTGCAAAATCGTAATTTTTTATTCTTGGAATAGGATGCTGAGATTTTCCTATCAATACATTAGTGGTGAATTTTTTATTTAAAACTACTCAAATCAAGAACAATTCAAACTAAGAAGTTGTTTGAAATCATCATATAAACACATTGGTACAAAAAATAACTCTTGAATAAATTTGATGTGCCCTAAAATGGCCTTGCTTTGTCAAAAAGTAGCTCGAAAAGTGACCCATTTGATCCACAAGGCAAAAAGTGTCCAAAAGATACCTATGCACTAAAATGACTTCCAAACATTCACTAAAACTTGGATTGACACAAAAATTCTACCATGGTAAGTAGACTTGAAGAAAAATTTATCCCGACAATTTTGATTGGAAATGGACATTGGATGTAGGAGAAACAAGCCCCCAAGTTGCAGCCATCAAAATGCACAAAACTATCCAAAATTAAGACTTCTATTTTCAAATGATTTCCTAAGAATCAATCCATCTTGGATTAATTTGAATTTTTTACAACTTAAAACAGACATGACGAGGGGATTTTTCCCAATATTTCATTGAAATCGGACATTCTATGCAAATGTTACAATACATTGAAGATGAAAGTACAAAAGTTAAAAAAAAATTAAAAATTAAAATTAAAAAAATAATTAATCAATTAATTAATTATTGAATCAAGTTAATAGGAAGTTACAATAGTAGATCATTTAAAAAAAATAAAACCAATAAATTTACATTGTGAGAAAGGTACTTTTTTTTGTTTGGATGTCACAAACTAACTACATTGCAACTGTGCACAACCTTTCCAGGACTAATATGGAATTGTCTACGTGTCAAATCTTTGAAAGGTGCATTCTCTTTCTCTTGCCTTCGAGAAAATTAATTAATTCTTTTTCCTTTCTTTTTTTTCTTTTTTTTTGGAAGACCCCAGGATTTTTTTAACTTGGGACTTACATGTGTGCTGAATTATTGAAAGCCCTAGGTGCAGCATTCCTACTTTTACAGTACCCCACAAGGTGGAATCCAACATCAGCATAAAGCAAATCATAAAACATCTTAGTCAATATATAAAATCAAAATTAAAAAAATAAATTAAGGACACAGACCATTTTTGCAGCAAGTATGTTGTGGTCCTCTACTAAAGGATGTATTCAAGGAGAAATTTCTGCAGAAAGATGTCTAAATTACAGGGTCAAACTCAAACCAGGATACATAATTGAGAATCATTGAGATACAGGAACTTTGATCAAATTATGTGACTGAAGCATGAGTCTTGTGCTGTTATTTGATCACCCTAACAAGACATGCCTTATTCCATCCCCGTCCCAAGTTCCCAACGGTTAGAATATCACCATTCAAATATCATAGAAATTTTCTCCAAGGCTGAGAGCTAGACGGTCAACAATTGAGTTTGAAGCTGGGCGCGTAGGATTTGCTCTGATTGACCTGCCCTTGCACTTGACAGGGTTGATTTTATGATGGCACACTTGGGGCGGTTTACCACGGAGATTGACCATGGCCCTCTAAAATTTGTGATAGGCCAAGAAAGTCGTCCCGGTTCGACTTCGCTTTATACTACCTTGAAATAAGGAGATTAACCGCAAAGTTTGAGGTTAAGTAAATATGTTTTTTGCCGAGTGGATAATGTTTCATGTTCCAACAGGTTTTTTGTCAAGTTGAGGTAAAGAGGTTGACTCAACAGAAATCAAGTTGGACCGTTGGCCAAAAAATAATTGATTGGCGGAAATTTGATTATTTTACTAATCTTTCTAGGGAAAAAAAAATAATAATAAAAATTAAAAAAAATTAAAAATATTGTTTTCTATGTTACTATTTTAGATATATTAAAAAATTAGCTGGTCCAAATCCACTTTAGACTATGAGAAGTGACTAAGACATTTAAAAAATAATTTTTGATTTTTCATGGTCACTGTTCTAGACCAGGAGCGGTGACCATGAAATGATTGAATTCTTTTGGTCAATCTTCATGGTCTGTAATGTAAACTGCCCCTCACAAATGAATGGAAAATATAACTTTCAATTATGACATGGCATCTTCTAATTATATTGCAATTTTTCATATTGTGAAGTGACATATATTTATGAACTAACTATGAATAGATTTTTATTTTTTTGAAGAATTAGGATGGCTCAGACTCCATGTTGTTATATAAATCTCTCCATATTTGCTTTGTATGTCATTGGTTGCGACTCATATCAATATCCTAAACCACCTACTCATTTCTTTCAATGTTTGTCATGCCATAAATTGATTACTTCTTTGTGAGTAGTGAATTGTGGTGGTTTTTTTTGTTCATAGCAAAGTAGCTCCTTGTTCCTTTTTTGATGTATTTAAACATGTAATAGTGGCAATAGATGCTTCTAGCATGTACCATGTGCTCTTTCACTCAAAACCCTTCATCAAAGACAAATTATTCATAGATTCTATACCAGGATAAAATTCATGCTTTGGTACCAAAATATCTAAAAAACTTGAGAACTCTTCAATGCTTGATTGGACATGACAATTCTTACAAAATTGCCATTTCTGAAGCAAGAGTAAATGGACCAAAACTAAAACTTTCCTTGCATCTCAAAATGTAGGATCTTATCAAGGAATTCTAATGATCATGTATAAAATATTTCAATCAATTTGATTGGAGGGATTAGAAGATTATAGAGTTTGAATTAAAAAACAAAGTTTCTTTTTATCCTTTCTAAGCATGATCATGAGACTTTGACAACTGTTTGTGTAGATGTTTTGCACTATATAAGTTGTGGATTTTGTACTAAAATGATGTACATGATGTTAGTTACTTGTGCACCAAATTTTAGATGCAGCAAAAAGGTGTAGCATTCTTTATTAGAATATGAATCCATGTGGTCAAAAAAAAATTATATCTATTCTTGAAGGTTAAAAATAAAGAAGAATAAAAAATAACTGAACCTTTATCTTTTATATAATATAGAAATTTTTTTTGCATTTAAACCAGAAAGGTGAGAAAACTTTGACTCCTCATGGAATGAAATTTTTCCACTATAAAAGTTTTTTTTGATGATCTCAAAGGCAATCATGTTAGTGACTTGTGCGGAGAAGCACAGTAAAGTGGACCAAAAAATTGCTTAGCTATTTGCCAGAGAGATAGAGAGAAACTAGAGTCTCCGGAGGAGACCAAAGTGAATTAAGTGTATGTTCGATAGCTATTTGTCAGTTTCAGCCCTTTTGCAAAAATTGCACAAAAGTGATGAAAAGATGTAATTGAAGTCAATTTTTTTATTTTTTTTTTGTGAATGGGGATTCTCAACTTGTTTTTCTACAACTTGGAAAAGTTTTGTGCAAAGTAGACACTTTAAAGTTATTGTATGAAGGCTTTAAATCCAAGCAAAAAGAATGCAGTCATTTGAAAAATTGACTATAAAAGAATCAAAAACTATCAAAAAATCACTTTTAATTAAGTGGTGCCCTTTGTATGTTTAAGAGGTATTCTTAAATAGTCAATTCATATACTCATTAATTGGTTTAGGGTTCCAAAAGTACCGCAAGGATGTTTTTTAGGAAGATTACTTTTGCGGTACTTTTTGTGCGTTTTTTTTCACCGAACATTGTTTCATAAATTGAAAAAAACCATCATCTAAAGACAATAGAGGGCACCAAATGAAGAAATCAAGACTTTGGAAAAGTTCATTTTCATGATTTAGAACTAGTGGTCGAATCAAGTTTTCAATTCAGGATGTTCTTTTTATGAAGATGCGTGTAAGATACCTTATGACTCCCTAGAATGTGACTAAAATGCACAAAAATTGCACCAAAATGCTCAAAATCAGCTTTGAGCTTTAAAAAACAGCACACTTCATAGTCACTTCTTAGTGATCACATTTTGCACTTTGTGGTCCATTTTATTGTGCTCTCCCTCTTGTATAAAAAATCCTAAAAGGTAGTTGAAGGATGTATTAGATATTTTTGGAGTTGCACAATGAGAAGGAAAAACAACTTCAAGCACCATAAATATTTTCTCCAATATCTAGAATAAGAAATTATATCCTCAAAAAGCTCTTGCAGTTCCTTAGGTTTTAAAAAAATTCAAAAAATTTCATCCACAATTATCATTGTAAGAACCTACTAAATTTTTTGTAAGGTCCATTTGAGGACCATAGCCAATAAAGGGATGACCTTATACATCTACACCCTCCTGAGGATTTTTGTGATTTGGGCATGATTTTCATTTACATAATTTTATATCTTAGTGAAATTTTTGTTGAGTTTACATATTTTGATGCATAGAATAATATATGTGGCATGTAGGTTCTCAAGTGCAATTTTCATGTGTGGATGTTGCAGGTAGCTTCAATCATGCCACATGGGTGTTTCCTCGGAATAAATTGAAGTTTGCAATCTTTTGCTGTCAACCAATAGGTGATCACTAATAACTGGATCTGGGATGTAACCCGAGAAACCTCGGTGGATGCACAGCGCTTAGCAAAATAATGTTATGATTGGTGTGGTGGGAATCCAATTTCTCAGGATGGCAGAGGACAAAATCACATTATGCTCTACTGAAAACTAATCAACTGTGAGAATTACACAGCATACTCTAAAGATGCTGTTCTGTGTTCCAGTAGGAAATGTTCAAATGCTGAGGAATCGAATTATGGACATAGTCATAGTATTTTGTGTGAAGCATGGGGTTGACCCTCTGGGTGTAGGGGTTGTTCAGCAGTTGGGGCCTGGTGATAGTAACTTAATTGATCATCCAGTCTACTCCGTAATACAAATGACTAGGCGCTACCATAGACCCTTTGCAGGTTCATTCTTAAATGATTCTAAATATAAAAGACAAAAAAATTAGAAAATTAAGAAGACATAAAACCGAAAATAGAATAAATTAGTTTTTGCAATATTTTGTTATTTCTAAGCCATTTAACCCCTAAAGGACAAAGTAACCACTTTTGGGTTGCGCCAGAAATAGAAAACCCCATAAAATGCCCTAGAAGAATCAGATTTGAGTGTTTTCTATTCCTAACTTATTTAAAATCAAGTTGGCAATAAGAATACGCTAAAATTTTAGAGAAACAAAGAAACCCTGATTTTAGAAGAAAAAAAAAAACATGGGTGGGTCCTATGTTTCTACAGTGAAGTTAGTGTTTCTAGAGAAACAATGTTTCAACTGTACTTTGAGCACATTATACAATGGAATGGAGATCTCTGCTTGTAGATTTTTTTTTAGCATTTTTTTTTTTGGAGGGAATGCTTGTTTGACCACTACTTTATAGCTTCACCGTTTTGGATTTATCAAAAACCCTTTTCAATTTGCCAAAAAGTGCCATATTGAAAAAATTAAAATTCAGAGTAAGACTTATGTCAAACCCATTTTCTCCAAATTTGTAACTCGGAAAAATCTAAAAAAAATTGTGCATGTTTCTTACATATTAGAGAAGAGAATCAGCTTTAGTTGCCAAGTTTTTATAAATTTTTGAAGTAGCAAATTTCAGTCAACCATGGAAACTCACTATTAGTATTTCAGAAATTGAGTAATCTTCCAAACTTCAGATGTTATTATCTCTCAATCCGTTGCTTCCCCATACCCAAAATTTCAAAGATGATAGTCGACTACTTTCAAAGATCTTACGATTAAATTGCTTATGGTGATTCTCAAATTTCTCTCACTTTGAAAAATGCAAGAATGGCATTGTAGGAACTCAAAAACTGTGGAAATACCCCTCCGTCCTTTAGAGGTTAAGATCATTTTTACTGATTTTTTTTTTTGTTAATAAACGATAATTGAGAAATTCAAATTTTTAGAGACAAATCTTAATTTTAAAAAATAAAAAATATATGTTTGCTGAAGACCGAACTTGCTATGGTGTTACGCTATATTGAATAGTGACAGGTATTGAAAGCAATGGTGTAATGTACATTAGAGTATTAGTATTAGTCTTAGCATGATGAACAAGTACTAGAAGTTGCATTATAAGATAAGAGCATCAATAACTTTGCACCATAAAAATTGCCTAATTTTAAGTATACCTTCATGATGACACTACGTCATTGGTCCAATTTTAAGTATACATATATGATGACATTACTATTTCTACAATACTTGTTTTTGGTAGCATTCTACTTATGGTTATCAAAGCCATTTAGTATCAATTACTAGAACTTTAGTTTTAGATTTGCTTGAGTATTTAGACAACAATCAAACTTCCTGTTGATATATAATTTTTTAAATAAATAAATTACATTAACAAAAAAAAATATGATTTCAACGCAATTTATGATATATTTTTGGACACCATATATATAAGATTTGAATTTTTTAGATGTTTATTATTGGTATGCCTATTTTCAAATATAGATTTTGATTTCAACAAGAGTACATTCTTAACTATATTATCTACTAAATTCTCACGATTTTTTTAGATTTGTGAGTGTCCAAAAATAGGCAGGCTTTCAAAAATAAGTTTGGTTTATCTTATGTTTTGCCGCATGAGCCTATTGATAGCACCATCAATGAAGCAACATTCCATCCTTACTTCTCTTGTTATGAAAAGCGAATATTGACTCTTCATCAAACAAGCAAACCTCAACCTCTTGAAAGAAGAAACAACACGCGTGATCTAGCTCTAGTGGAGCCCAATTAAACTTGCCAAACTGCAATTCTTCTCATAGCAATGCAACTCGAGAAGGCTCACCGACACCTAGGCTTGTGTCATGGGTTTCATGGCCAAGTGTCGCCGTTGCTCGGTAGGTTTTGACTAAATATTATACCACCTCGTTTCAGATTGCCTCTTTGCGAGGAAAATGTGGAGCCGAGTAACTGATATCTAATAGGCCCTGGATTACCTAGGCAACTCTCATGGCGAGAGAAGCTCACTTATATCCCTCAAGACACCCTGATGACCTCCGGCATCCTCAGACCCTTCCGTTTCTGCCTAATGTGCATAGGACGTGCTCCATCTTGCCTCCTTTGGAATTTTTGGTTCGTTGCTAATCATCTCATTTTCAACAATGAACCTATTAGTATTTTTAAGATTTGTCAGCTTACATGGAAGGACACTGTTTGTGCTGGCATGGCCCGTAGGAATCTCATTCTCCAAAATTGGAAGAACTATGGTGATAGGCGTAAGTCTAAACTTTAGGAGGATTTTATTTCAGTTCAGTGTAGTAAGGAGGTTTCTTGCAAGGACGACCTCCATTCTCTCCAATGGCACTTTACTCCTGCTTTCACTATGAATATGATGCCCCTCATTTGGGACCCTGATTGATGTATTTTGTTTTTTCCTCCTCATGTTTATATTAGGCTTGGGGGGTATTTTTGCACTAATAGATGGTCACTTCTTTTCCTAAAAAAAGAAAGAAAGCAAATGTTTGTATTTTCATACTTCCATCCCCACCATTTTTTGAAAAAAAGCCCAAAAGGAATTAATAAGATCAAATCAAACAAAAAATTCTCCTACGTACAACCGTAACAGTACATATCACTATAAAGTACACTAAGGTAGAAGGTTTGATATCCGAGCGGGTTGTAATCTCGACCTATACTGGTTGAGAGAGGGGTGCCAGAAACCAACATGTATGACTTCGAAAAGTGTCCAAGCTTGTTCTAATTCGGCCGATACTTGGGAAAATCAAGAACTTTTGATTGTTTCGATTGGTGTACAAACGCTTTATTTTCAGAATCCAACCTCTCATGAACACCATGATTCTATGAGCGGTTATTGACCACTCTAAGCCTCCAGACTTAAAAATTCATAGAAAATTGTAGAAATGCTCAAAAAATGTTTTTTTTTTGGAGGATGCCTTTGCAATAGCTTTGCGAAGCATCCAAATATTATAAATTTTATCTATCACAAGTCTAACTATGCAAACGTGAAATTAAGTCAGGAATTGGAAACACACACTGAATGAATTAGAGCCATTTCATTCAGTTAAAGGAATCAAAAAACAAGAAAAATTTGAAACAAACCGAATACTGTGCCTGGCATTTGTACTTTCACAATAATCTATAAAGTCCATAGTATGAATTAAAAAAATAAAAACAAACACAAAGTAGAACTAAAAAACCAAAAAAATAATGGTATAGAATGAATTCAAGAGGAATGAGGGAGCTTCATTGGGCCAATGAGATTCAAGTGGAGAATGATCAAGCATGGAACAGAAAACTTGCAACAAAGAAAGAGAAAGAGAGAGAGAGGGAGAGAGAGGAACTGAAAGGAGACGGAGGGGTGAAGGGGGCTCTCTTTGGGAGAGAACTCTGCGTGAGAGAGTTGCGTTGTCGCCGCTCCGCCCGTCCTCCCCGTTGCGCTGCCCCAGTTCGCCACCATGGTGACCCCTCTCATCAAGCGCGATGTCGTCAAGAAGCGCGTCAAGAAGTTCAAGCGCATGCAGTCCGACCGCAAGATCTGCGTCAAGGTACCCCCGCTATGAGCCCTCTTTCTTCCATACGTGACGCATAATCGGTTTATTGGGTCCCCTGCTTGGCGGTTCTATGGGGTGTCCTGAGACTCTCCGGGACTCGCATTCTTCTGGTTGAGGGGTTTCGCGGATGATCTGTGTTGTTGGTTTTTGGGGATGTTTGACGGTATTTTAGAATTTAGGATTTTAGGGTTTAGGGTTTAGGGTTTAGCGTATCGGGACTGTTAGGTGTGGTGGTAGAATGTGGTTGTTTCGGAGGTTGGTGAGGGCACTGGATTGAATTCTGATGCCGTGAGTTTACTTGGCAGACGAACTGGAGGAGGCCAAAGGGTATTGATTCTCGGGTTCGTCGTAAGTTCAAGGGTGTCACTTTGATGCCCAACATTGGATACGGGTCGAACAAGAAGACGAGGCATGTGCTGCCAAGTGGGTTCGTGAAGTTTTTGGTTCATAACGTCAAGGACGTTGAGCTTCTGTTGATGCACAACAGGTGAGGGACTGAATTGCCATTGGTGCATTATTTGACTGGATTAGGTCTTGCGTCTGTGGTTTAGGATTTGTCAATGGATGTTGTTGCGCGAGGACCTGTGGGTGGCATGGAGGGCTGATTGCAAGTGATGTGAAAAAGGATAGGGACATTATATGCTTCCCGCAAGGGTCGATGACATATTCTGGGAACATCTCTGTCCGTATAGTTTAAACACCAGATCGAAATGGGTCATGCCACGTATACCTCGCTGAAGAATTCATGGAGGTTTTAGTCGTGTCTGCTGTACTGGTTTGCCTATCTAGGCTATGGTTCTCATTTTGTTTGTACCTGATTACACGTGTGGCTTACACGTTTTCTATAGGTTCTGGTCATGCAAGATCTTGAGAGCTAAGGCTTTGTTTGGGTTTGGTATTGACTGACAATGCAGGAAGTACAGCGCTGAGATCGCCCACAACGTGTCCACCCTGAAGAGGAAGGCTATCGTGGAGCGTGCAGCCCAGTTGAACATTGCCTTGACGAATGGCAGCGCTCGTCTCCGCAGTCAAGAGGACGAATAGATATGAGTTAGTAGGCCTTTGGTATCATCCTCAGTGTACCGTACTTTGTGAAGGTGGAACGATTCCACTCTACAGATTCAATGAGGAAGCACAGTGCTGCAATCTCTCCCGAAATTGTCCTGGTTCGTGTATATTATTCGGCATGTTCTGTCGTTTGGCATTAAGTTAATTTTTCGACTTGTTTAATGGGAGGATGTTTCTTAGCTTTGGCACGTCTAGATAAACGGAAGTAGAAGTCATTAATTGTATCAAATGAAAATGTTCTTGTTCAAAAGTCATCACGTTATGGAAGGTGTTTTTTCGGTTTTTGAATTGCTATAGCCTAGGTGTCTATCCTTATTGGGTGATACCCTTCATAAGTAGTTAGTGGTAATCATCCCTATGTACGATTTAATCTTACGCTAAGGTACACTAGCAGTTGTAAGATCCATGATACAACGCAAGCATTCTCCAGCATCTAAGAGCTGGATGGCTTTGTTGATATCTGAAAATGGCATGGTGTGCGTCACGTAATGATCCAGATTGATCACCTGTGAAGCAGTTCAGCGAGGTCAGTGATATCTAGAAAACAATATGTTACTATCAGTAGGGGTGTATTTTTGGCTGTTTTGGCTCCAAAATACCAATAAAATTATTGGAAGAGGTTCAAAGCATACAAAATAATTAGAGGAGCTCGGCCTGACAGCATACCCCGTCCATGCACTTCTCGACCAGCCCGGGCAATTGAGTTCGGGCTTTGAAACCCCCGAATAGTCCTGACGTCCAACTCTTGCCGAGCAGTAAGCTGCTCGGATGAAATGAGACGAGCTTCCGAGAATCCACTAAGCCTATGATTACTGCGACTCCACCATCCTGGATCACCATAGCCAACACTGTATTAAATTTTCTCAAATGTTTGGATGCGAAACCATAATTTGGAGAGGCTTTAGAGAAGATACCGGTCGGCAGCATTGCATGGCAGCGGAGATGATGTCTGGGTTTCCGGTACAGTCGAAACTGAAGTCGACCCCTCCTTTGGTCATTTCATAGATGTGTGCTTCTATGGGCTTCTCAATCGTAGATGTGTTAAGGGTGTCCGTAAGTCCAAAATCCTTGCCTGCCACATTACAGACCTCATTTAACCCAATCATCTTCCCCCTCTCGGACTTCATGAGGTTTTAAAGCGCAACAAGGATATGAATCAAGAGTTGATGAAGGTTTGAATTGCCTTTCTCGAACTTGCTTTCAAGCCTATCTATGCCGATGATTCGAGACGCCCCTGCTATCTTGGCACCTTCAACTACCTGCAAGCAGGCTCATCCAAAAAATTATTCCTGTGGACATTAATACATCTGTGAGAATCAAGGCCTCCTCACGAAAGAGTAGTGGCCAACTTCAGCTCCTTTCAACTAGAAAGCTAATTGGCTGATATTGTGAGCAAGTTTTACTTACAGCGAGGCCAATTGTCCCCAATCCAAACACTGCCACTGAGGAGTTGGGGGTCACTTTGGCAATATTCCAAGCCGATCCAATTCCTGCTTGAAGGGTTCAGATAGAGAAAAAAGATTTCAGACATAAGGCCATCATATGCGAAGCGGAAATCAGCGAGCTGGCGGTGAAACAGCAAAAATATAAAGATTGTACCAGTGGAGACACCACATCCAAGGAGGCAGACTTTGGAGAGATCGGCGCTAGAGTTGATTTTGGCGACACAGGCTTCGTCGAGGACTGTGTACTGGCTGAAGACGGAAGTGCAACAGAAATGGAAGATGGGCTTCCCATCTGCTACTCGTGAGAAGCGCGAGGTTCTGTCGGAGCGCATGACACCACTTTCAAAATGCTCCAGAAACACATCGCAGATGTTGCTACTTCTTCCACTCCGGCATCTGGGGCATTTCTGGCATTCCGCTTGCCACACCGGAATCACCTTGTCTCCCGGCTTCAGATCCGTGATGGCGCTCCCCACACTCTCCACAATGCTTCACCCATATATGAACACATCATTTTTACACGGCATTCGTCGGAAACCGCAATTCGAACCAGCACACCATGTACATAATCATTTGCATAGTTTTTAAACATTCATAATTTTGTCACCATCACGGCTTACCCGGCCCCTTCGTGACCCAAAATGCGCGGGAAGAGCAAATTTCTGTCCTACACACAGACAACGAAATCAAACAACTAGATCTTCTTCAACATATCCAACATCTCAAGTTCTAGATTACTTCTCAACATATCCAAATGAAGCATGCATAGCTTCTTAACCTCGACTTAGGCATAGCACAAGCTCCTGTATGTTATGATCTTGTGCAGGAATAGCGAAATTACCTTTCCTTTCAAGTAGTACAGATCACTTTGGCACACAGCAGCATGCGTCACCTGAATGCGAACCTCGGTTGGACCAGGCGGCGCCACATGAATGTCCTCAAACGACAGTGGTGAGTTCAATTCGTAGGCAATAGCCGCTTATATTTTAACATTGCCACAAACAAAATCAGTTCAATTCACAATATGTAAGTTGATAATCACTAATCTTTCTAGTTCTCAAGCTTCAAAACTAAGAACAGAAACCTTTTCAACTACTGTGAAGTGCATAATTTCATACAATTGCTGCAGAAGTGGTATATACAGTACAGCAGTGTTTCCAGTTGTGAAGTGTGAAACAAGTGTACCCTTGCAGGTGATGACCTTGCCAGCAGTGGAAGCTTGATCCGACATGGTGAACGCCATAGCTACAACTCAACGTAACAAGCTAGAGCTGGGCAGTGGGAAGATAACAAGACTTGCACAGAAAATCTCGGAGCTCAGTGGAAGTGATGAGGTAGATGATCACTTCTAAAGATTACAAGTATGTGTCTTTGGTGATATAAAAAGTGTGACTTAACTGTGGCATGATTAGAAACCATGATCACTTTAGTACCTCTCGATTGCATTTAGTTGTTAGGTTGCCCAAGTATTGGTTCACTCTGCATGAATAGAGCATGGGGTTGTCACAGTTGGGAAAACCAGCATTGTTCGAATATTGCCAAGGCCAGAGGAGCCAGTGGACCAAAACTGTGTGTGTTAGTACAGAGTACATATTTGATAAGGGCCAGTTTGTGCCAACAAACTCTGGCTCCAACCCAAAGACACTTTATTCTTGGATGAGAGCGCCATCTTCAAACAAGGGAGTTAGGGCCGGTTCAGACTTTGAGAGGCCGTCGGTTTGGACCAATGAAAATGCTGAGATGTCCAAAATCCAGCTCTCAGCCTTCATGCTAAGAGCCAAAGTCTAAATGACGTTGCTTCCAAAAGAACCTAGGTGGCACTACTTTTAGGAACTTATGGCACCAAGGCGACGACCTCTTGAGCAAAGTTTGGGTGGAGCAAAATGTTTGACCCAAACTTTGGTGAAGAGGCTGAACTTTTTTCATATTGGGCTCAACCTCTCGACATAATTTGGTCTAGAAAAGTGACGGTCGTTCTCTGAACTTGGGCATAGTCTGAACCGGGCCTTATAAGTGGCCCAAAGTTTTGGTGTAAACCTAAAAGCCATGTACCAAGGCTATCTACAATTGAAAACTCTCCATCACTTTTAGCACCAACTTGAGGGTTTTTTCGGGTGTAAACCGGGATTGAGTATGCTGCAATTTGCTTTGTAAGTTATGTAATGCTTCCAAAAGTCAATGCAAAGTGCAATAAGGTATGCGTGATAAAAGCCTAAGAGATCAAACATGGCACAAAAGTTCTTTGTTTGTTTATGTGCAACAAGTTTGTGCAAATATGCCCAAATACTTGATTCAACTCTAGATCCAAGACTAGGTAGAGTTGAGTCAAGTATTTGGTCATGTGCATTTCTTGCTATGTTGATGACTTAATTGGATGTCGTGGACTGTGGAACTAAGGTTTGCGCCATTTTGAGAAGGATGGCAATGCTTATAATGTGAACAGATACTCCAATCACAAATCGGACCTCTAATCCAACTCTCTGCAAATACGGCACTGCAGACAAAATTCCAGGTTGTGCAGTAGCTTCAAATGAGGCTGTGAAGTACTGAAATGAAAGCTTTAAGAGGAGTTGTATGTATGATGACATTCAGTGGTTGAGAAGATTGAAGAGACCTAAGAAACTTAATTCAGAGCCAACATGGCTATCGTCATCGTCCTTTTGCATCATGGATTTGGATTTGGGGAGATTTTGGAGCTTTACGTCTGTATGAGAGTTGTGCAAGTTGTGATGCAACATGCCATACTCATCTACAAAGCTAGCCTTGAGGATTGAAAGAGTGGATTTGAGGTTGGGTACATACTGAGGTCGAGTAGACGAGGAAACAGAAGATTGATTCGCAGACTTCGCAAAACAAGTATTCGTCATCTACTCTGCTCCGGGCAAGTTATCAATCAGAACTGTTCTGGCCACAAATGCACCAAGGTTTGGACCTGATCGGAAATAAGAAAAGTATATCTGCAGTGGCTTGCTCAATGGCAAATCTATTTAGTACTAAAATCACTGTAGACTTGTTCGAAACATGACCTATACTAGGAGGGGTTCTAAATTGGAAAATCCTTCGGTTGTCCCAAAAATGAGTTCAATTTGACTAATTGGACTCATTTCGTACCTTTGCACAATCAAATCATTCTGAACAGAAAGCTATTTCATGAGATATAAAATTGGATCCAGGGGTAACAAGTTTCAAACTGAGCTTCATGTTGTTCCAAAACTTTAGACAATGGATCATGAGGGAGAACACATGAGGTGCAACCGACCGCAACATTGCTGCTAATTTTTCACTTGTGCATTTCAGCTTTGGTCATAAAATATGTGTGATTGAAGCTTGTTGACAGTCCTTGCACATTCGATTCCTTGATACCATCTGGCAGCATAGAACATATGGTTATTAAGAATCAGAGGCATCACCCATACTCTTGAAATGCACGAAATTATATAAACTGTTCGTGATGAATTGAATGATCTCTCCAAGATCAATCCTCTGTTTACAGCAGATTGAGCTAGACATCCTCACCTGAATATCGCATTGAGTGAACCAGTAAGCGATGAGCACTTACCTCTCAAACTCATCGGAGTCCATCTCGGTGAAAAATCAGATGCAGAGTGTTCGCCATCACTGCCTTCAGAATTGACCTTCTCTGCAAACTGCAAATCGGAGTTCGATTCTCGTTCCTTCTTCATGCTGCATTCAGCAGTTAAGTCGACGTGTACTTGTGGTCCAAGAGACTTCGTTGCAGGTTGGCAAATCGCAGAAGATGCAGAATCCTTGGACCTTATTCCCGGTCCTTGCACAGAAAGCCGCACGACCTGAGAATTCTGCCCACCGCTGTGAAGGATGACAACTTCGAACTTGGACATGTCAATGAGAGTAAATCTCAATCGATCGCCTACGATGAGGCCCTTGAACATAACAAAATCCCTCCAACCTCCACGGTCAAATACGAATTGTAGCAATTCAGGACGCCGCCGTTTATCAGGATGCTTAATGTAAAGCTTCACGGTATATGTTTTTCTGTCTTTTACAGATTGGAGGACGACATAATTTCGTATCTTATCAGCATACAGCTTTATGAACCTTGCAGGTAATGTCTGGAGAATCATTCAAATCATAAAAGAACACAGGAATTGAGGATTAGGTTTAACTGATCTGCTAGTACATAACTCAAACATGGTGTGCGAACAGAAATCTAATGCTGCTGCCATTGTTTTTCGACGTCGAATTCTAGCTTGTTGCGTGACACAAGCCAGAATATCAGACGTCCAAATCGTGCACAACCTTTAGGAACATCTGCCACATATCAATTGTGTTCATACACAAAGCTGCAGTGAATGAAGAACGATGCGGTTTAGGGTTTCGGAGATGTAGACACACCAGCTGAAATGCCTTCGAAACAGCGCCCGTGGTCAGTGTCTTCTCGAAGAATTTATTTCTATGCCACTCGTGCGTGGTTTTGTTCACTGGACTCCTAGCTCGAGCTTTGCCCTGTTCCGAGATTTCGGAAATCACTCTACCGCAGGTTTTTCCGGCAACCAAATCGCGTTCCACAGAGCAGTTTACTTTCTCTTTAGGAAGTTCGAAGTCATGTGGCCGCTTCCTCGGTGTTAGAATGGAGGACGTCTGAATCGGGCTCCCAGGGGTTTCGCGAAATACGTAGACCTCGAATTCGGACATAGCCCGAAGGCAGAAGATCAAGGAGTCACCAACGACGAACCCACTCGCAGTTTGAGCCCAGTACCTTCTTGCTGACAAAATTCAACAACCCGTTCTTCTTTGGTCTGGATTGTCCACAGAACCATGGCGTGTACAGAACCATGGCATGTACAGAGCCACGGTTCTGTGGACAATCCAGACCAAAGAAGAACGGGTTGTCGAATTTTGTCACCGTGCTCTCTAACAAACCATGAGGGTATAGCCTGGAGTAGGATAACATGCAGAGGAATTCAAGTCAGAAGCATGTTATTCGTAAACATCAGAGCAATGGACCGAAATTCGATGGCTTTATTTTGAGGAGTATACCATTGAACAGTCTTGAGCGTGACTCGCCGCCATTGAAGCTGTTACTGTTTTCTCAAAATAAATTCTCTTCTGCAGCGCTCGGAGCAGAACATCTCTCCTCATGCCTTCCGTAATCAATGTTGCCCTCACGTCCATGGCTGCCGATTTAGCTAGTTTCGGTGTATATGCAGGCCAAAGAGTGTTAGAGATTTGTGGACTAATTTCTCAGTTGGCCTGGGCACTCCGAATGTAATTTTCCATGATCCAGGTCTAGTCCCACCCTCGTCACATAGACGAGAAGACGAGGTCACTAGCTGTAAATGTGACTGGTGAGACCTGCAGTTGTAGTTGTTAGATCAGGCTCGTGTGATGTTGCATCGTTGCCAGACTTCTTGTCTATGACCTTCAACATGGTCTTCCGTTGCTGGAACAGCGCCGGGAACGTAATGGTAGACTCACAATCTCTCATCTTCTTCAATACACCTCTAAGAATAGCTTTTATGCTTCGAACTTATGATATTATCATAACGTTGCGGGCGCTGTTCTAGTTGTGTTGTACTTCAAAGTTTGGACTATGTGGTGAGAGCATCCTTTTAAATCCAGAGCGCCACCTCCAGCTCTGACTAAATTTAGTGTTTCACATGGTCACAAGAGGAGATCCAAGCAACGATATCTGTAGAAGGTGTTAAACATTTTGAAGCAAATTACGCATATTACACAAGCTGAAATTGAATATGGCCACGTAGGAAGAAAGCATGATCAGAAAGCTCCCAAATCAGCTCACCCAAATGACTAACTTCAGAGCAACTGGACATCCCACCAATTTCGGCCTTAACCTTCATTTTATCATTTCTCAATGACAGTATGAATTCGAAAAATAATAGAAATTCACAAACATGGATACTTGACAGGTTACTGACTTGTGCCTCACTCTTAGCGTTTTATCACAAGGCTCTGTGTACTGGCTTAAGAATTTTTACCTGGTCTTATTATTGGAGTGTTACCTGAGGGGACTGTCACTGGCCCTCTCTCCTTCTCATACTGTTCCTCCCTGTAGTCATCACTAGAATTGTAAAAAATACAAGAACAATTCCATATTATAAATCATTATTTCTCATTAAATTTAAACACTTCATCAATACATATAGTGTCTCCTTCAACAACTGCAGTACAGTTAAGTGTTTTGCAGATGCCTCAGCTAATTTTGGATTTTGCATGTTACGTTGTCTTTCCAAACTCCCTATAATAATCAGAGCCATGAAAGGAGAAGGAAATAAATCCAAAATTAGCTGAGGCATCTGTAAAACACTTAACTGTGCAGTTGTTGAAGGAGACACTGCTGGTTTAACTACTGCAAAGAAAATGGAGTTGGTTAGTAACAAGCGGGAGCTACTAAGTATGTGATTGAGTAACCTCAGGTTTTTTAGTGTTGGAATTGTGAAATGAGAAAAAATATTTGAAGATATCTAAATATATGGTTTTTAATATATTTCCTGCATCTACCAAATGTTTCCGTGTTGTTCAATGCATGAAAGAATGACTGAGTGAGTTAGGTGGCACCTCCTCCATCAGATTTCATCTTGTCTGGGTCCTACGATAATCTGTCTCCAGAGTCCAGGTCATTACGAGTTGCAGTGAAGGTCCTGTAACATCATCACTTTCAGCCTGACATGTAAACATACTCACCCAGCGGATCACATGGCACAGATCGTTGAGCTTCCTGTAAAACCAGTGTCGACACATCAGCCGGCCACTTCATGCATGCCACCGATATTGTGAACTCCCAATGTATTTCACGCTGCCAATTATTCAATGCATGCAGGCTGATATATACAAGACGGGGAAACATATAGTAACAATCATCACAGCTACTTGACCCTTTCAAATACTCAATAAGGGGTACCAGCGCGAGCCTCAGGACTGCGCGTTTAGATCTGGGCACTGGATTCACATTTAGTGTCTGGTACTTTCGAAATGGTCATTCTCAGCATGATCCACATTTAGTGTCTGGTACTTTCGAAATGGTCATTCTCAGCATGATCAGCGTGGTGGCCTAATTGTGAAGAGATTTTAGCGTACATTTTCTGAATCACGAACAACAAATGAAAATCTGTATGGCACTTACCATCGTTTCGTCCAGTCACGTCGCTCCGTGTTCCAGTTACATGTGTTCATTTTCGAGGGCTATATTAATCTGAAAAACTAACAGCAAGAACCGCCTGAAAGGAACTATAGTGGAATGATATGTTCACCAATACATACCCTGTACATACTTCCACAGCTCCTTCATACTGCAACTTGCAAGAGATGAAAAACTGAGAAGCCACAGTTAGCATGAGTATGTGCATATTGGATATGAAGAGCCCTCGAAAATTATTTCATGAAGTAAGAACTTGATTAGCTGAACGTGAAGTTAGTAAAAACTTCACTCATGAGTTATTACCGTACTCTCAGTACAAGCCAGCTACCTGATAAGCATGAGTAAAAACTTTCATTTCGTTACAAGTGGGTCCTTCTATCACCGCTTGCATGATTAACCTTGACGTGTACTATATGCAGTGGCATGGCCACAAGTTCGACACCCCCATTCTCACCCCCTGATCCGAACCTCACCAGGTCGCCAAAACTCAAACCTGCAAAACCTAAATCCAACCGTAACCTCAGCACATAAATTACGCATCATTTTGTACTATTTTGTCACCAAATTCTCCACCCCCACACAAAACTCCAACTTACACTAGAGTTATGAAGCCCACTCAAACTCTCTCACCTTGACACCACTGATAGCAACCTCCCTTAAACCCAACTGGTGCGAAAGCTCCAATCCGTCACATCTGAGCTACAACCAGTCCTGCAAACACTCAACGAGCTTGCCCCTTGGGCCTTCAGCTGGACCAGTACCCCCACCGTCACTGGAACAATTACACCCCTGTTGCCATCGACTCAAGTAGTCATATTCAAGATGACTGATCGACCGAAGTGATCAGACGCAGTACTGATCCCACACGAGAACCGTGTGGGGTTGCCTCTTCCACACTCCACACAGCTGCCTGCAGTACCACGCGGGAACAGTAACTGCAACGGACTCCTTCCTTCCTTCCCATCGAGCCCCGGGACGTGGTCCGGACGTCCGGCCCTGCAACATCCAAGCTCATGTCGATCAACATCGACCTGACCAGTGATTTACTAGCTCGATGAGATGGATGGCTTGCTCGGCATTTATCTCGCACATGAGTCCCGTGTCATGTGGGTCACGGCTCGCGACTGCCATTGGACCCGGTCGAGGCAGACGAGGTCGCCTCTATCTGTCTGGATCCGGCAAAGTTGCAGGGTTCGGAGTTTACTGACGTCCACCGGCGTAGGACATGTCCAAGCACGAGATTGTTGTGTGATTTGGGTGATGTCTGTCTTGGGCAACAGTGGTAACTTTGCAGTAGTACTTCTACCCCTGGTGATGAGTCACATGCCAGGAACTCCTGTCAACAGACGAGTCCTAATTGAACCTGCAGCTGGATCTTCTACAATATTGTGGTCCTTTAAGTTTCTACAGGCCGAGCAGTGTGCTTGGAGAGTTCATGAGGAGTTCCGGCAAACTTGTGTGCACTGTCACAGAGAACGGATGTTTTCTGTCCCTCATCCATTTGGACTGGCAAAGAGAAGGATGAGAGAAACATGTGAATACTAAGTTTGGCTCTTTTTCTGTTCAACTCTGCCTAAAACACTCAAAACTGGAAGAAGTAGAACAAATGCCAGTTGTATTGTGCTTGAAAGCATTTGCAAGGCGATGGAAGAAGCTTTGTCCATGTTCCTAGCTTTGGTACAATCTGCATGTCAAACAAACAAAAGATGAGAACTTTGAGGTATATTATAATCTGTGCAATGGAAATAAAGAAGAAGGGGGTTTATAGTGGTTAGAAAACTCTTAGACTGACAATATTAGTTGGCTGGACTCAGGGTTGTTGTCCTTATCTCTTTTTAAGCAATGAGGTCCTTTGTGCCTTTTTAGTTAAAACCAAACAAATAATTTAGAAATGAAAAACTCTAACTATAATGACTCAAAGACATATGTTAAGGAAAATTCAGAGAGGCCCACTTCATATTAGCCAATGTTTCTACATCTATGTCTATTATTAAGCTCTTGCCTTTGTCTCTTACCACATATTATCTGTATTTTCATCTTCCACCTTTCTTTTTCTCACATGAACCTTTGTGGCTCTCACCTCCCTAACTCTAACTTATGTGTTTATCACCTCCCTCTCTCACCACTATACTTCTGTCTCTCACCTCTCTACCTTGTCTCTCACTCTCTGACCTCTCTACCTCTGTCTCTTACTCTCTCCCACCTCTCTCTCACTCTCTCTCACCTCTCTACCTCTGTCTCTTACTCTCTCCCACCTCTCTCTCACTCTCTCTCACCTCTCTACCTCTGTCTCTTACTCTCTCCCACCTCTCTACCTCTGTCTCTCAGTCTCTCACACATCTTTACCTCTATCTCTCACATGTCCCTTACCTCTCTACTTCTATCTTTCATCTCTCTACCTCTGTCTCTCACTATCTCTCAAGGCTGAAACACAAAAATGAAGAGAAGCAGAGAGTTGCCTCTCTTTTATAGCCTTAGCCCTTCTTCATGTACAATAATACACAAGTTGTAACTTGTATACTCTACAGTACACATTACATGGTGATTCTACCATACGGCCCATGGGTACTATTTTGTACAATTGTATTGAAGATAATTGAATGCACTCAAAGTAGTTTTTCCAACTACTTATAGTGCATGAATTATGGTAATAATACCAGTAATGATTCTCTGTACAATATCAATTCCAATTCTACTCATTGTTGAATTAAAGATTATTTATTTATTTATTTATTTATTTAAAGCACACATGGCATTTTTTGGCGCTTTTTTTGGCCTATGGCATTGCATCAGGTGGTAAAAATAAATTATTAATAGTGAAAATATCTTGAGAATTGAGATTTGAAGATGGGCAATCAAAATGGAAGCAATGAAGTGTAATTAACATTTTAAACAACACTATATTTATGCCTTAATATTATACTGGTTATAACATATAACTTTTACTAGCCATAAAATAATGAAAAGGAAAAAAATCCTAAAGAATAAAAATTTCATTACATTCAAATTTAAGTAAGAAAATTTTTCTTTTCCAATTTTACTTTTAACTCTCGTCATTTTGTTTCTAGGTGTCTCAAATAAAAATGTGAAATCAACATTTAAATGTAAATTTACAAAATCAACATTAAAAAATGTCAATAGAATATGCTCAAATGAGTGTATAAGTATATTATTGTGCATGTAAAACTTTACCATAATACTTTCAAAATAAAGCTACAATATATGTAATGAACATGTAATTTTCTTGTAAATCAAAGAATCCACCTTTGTTGTATTTCCATCAAGTTCAGAGAAATCTTAAGTATCAAATGATTGTGAATAATGTCTAACTTTTCATTCCATATAACAATATCGTGCAATTGTCCTATATATGTGCACTCAACCTTTGTATCTTCTACAAAATTTGCTTCAAATTTGACCTTCTAAAAATCTATCCAACTATGAAAAAGCCTAATTTGTGACCAGTTTTACCTTGTAGACTTCAAAATGTATTACATTACAAAAAAAAAAAATTGTAGAACAAACCTTTAAGTTCTTTCCCTTGCTAAGCTCCTCAACTTTTGCCAACTTGTACATGCGACAAAGATTCAAAGGCCTAACATACAATCCATCATATTCTTTCTCATTTCTTTCTAAGAAGTTAGCATTTTGGAGAGCATGGGAAACTTCATATCAAATTCAATCATTTTTCTATCACAAATCTATTCTTTTAAAAAAACATCGTCACAATGCAATGTCACTACCCTACTTGATATCCGTCATAATACCATGTCACAAAATCATTCAAATATTACATCCATATATTTCATCCGCAATAGTGTTATGTTCCCAAAGGTTCCCATGTTCCCTTCATGTTTTCAATTAATTCTTACTTTCCCAATGGCCAATGCAATTCTTGCACTTTCTTTTTTTGCATTGCAACAAGTTGTATGCTAGTTGCCATGATGTAAAGAGAAACAAATTTGATCTTTTAAGATTTTTTCAAAATAATAGATTGCAAGAATTTAGTTAAGATATAAGTAATCCAATGTTAATATCAAACATTGGGAAAAAACATTGTACTACCCTAAATGATTTTATGCATTTTCTCAATGTCAAGAGGTTTCAAATATCGTGTTCTTCTCTTTTATTTAAGAAAATTAAAAATCACTGAGTTAGCAGTTAATGCTAAGACCTAGTTTATCTTGAAGAATAGTGCTAGTCGACAACAGGCTTATTCAACTTTCGATAAACATTTTATTTTTTCTAAACATAACCTTATCATATATACTAGGCAGAGTTCATTGAAAAATCCTTCGGATGTCACAAAAATGAGTTCAATTTGACTAATTAGACTCATTTCTTACCTTTGCACAATCAAATCATTCTAACAGAAAGCTATTTTATGAGCTATAAAATTGGATCCAGGGGTAACAAGTTTCAAACTGAACACATGAGGCGGAACCGACCGCAACATTGCTGCTAATTTTTCACTTGTGCATTTCAGCTTTGGTCATAAAATCTGTGTGATTGAAGCTTGTTGACAGACCTTGCACATTCGATTCCTTGATACCATCTGGCAGCATAGAACATTTGCTTATTAAGAATCAGAGGCATCACCCATACTCTTGAAATGCACGAAATTATATAAACTGTTCGTGATGAATTGAATGATTTCTCCAAGATCAATTCTCTGTTTACAGCAGATTGAGCTAGACATCCTCACCTGAATATCGCATTGAGTGAACCAGTAAGCGATGAGCACTTACCTCTCAAACTCATCGGAGTCCATCTCGGTGAAAAATCAGATGCAGAGTGTTCGCCATCACTACCTTCAGAATTGACCTCCTCTGCAAACTGCAAATCAGAGTTCGATTCTCGTTCCTTCTTCATGCTGCATTCAGCAGTTAAGTCGACGACGTGTACTTGTGGTCCAAGAGACTTCGTTGCAGGTTGGCAAATCGCAGAAGATGCAGAATCCTTGGACCTTATTCCCGGTCCTTGCACAGAAAGCCGCACGACCTGAGAATTCTGCCCACCACTGTGAAGGATGACAACTTCGAACTTGGACATGTCCACGAGAGTAAATCTCAATCGATCGCCTACGATGAGGCCCTTGAACATAACAAAATCCCTCCAACCTCCACGGTCAAATACGAATTGTAGCAATTCAGGACGCCGCCGTTTATCAGGATGCTTAATGTAAAGCTTCACGGTGTATGCTTTTCTGTCTTTTACAGATTGGAGGACGACATAATTTCGTATCTTATCAGCATACAGCTTTATGAACCTTGCAGGTAATGTCTGGAGAATCATTCAAATCATAAAAGAACACAGGAAGTGAGGATTAGGTTTAACTGATCGTTAGTACATAACTCAAACACGGTGTGCGAACAGAAATCTAATGCTGCTGCCATTGTTTTTCGACCTTGAATTCTAGTTTGATGCGTGAAACAAGCCAGAATATTAGACGTCCACAACCTTTAGGAACATCTGCCACATTTTAATTGTGTTCATACACAAAGCTGCAGTGAATGAAGAACGATGCGGTTTAGGGTTTCGGAGATGTAGACACACCAGCTGAAATGCCTTCGAAACAGCGCCCGTGGTCAGTGTCTTCTCGAAGAATGTTTTGGTATGCCACTCTTGCATGGTTTTGTTCACTGGACTCCTAGCTCGAGCTTTGCCCTGTTCCAAGATTTCGGAAATCACTCTACCGCCGCTTCTTCCGGCAACCAAATCGCGTTCCACAGACCAGTTTACTTTCTCTTTAGGAAGTTCGAAGTCATGTGGCCGCTTCCTCGGTGTTAGAATGGAGGACGTCTGAATCGGGCTCCCAGGGGTTTCGCGAAACACGTAGACCTCGAATTCGGACATAGCCCGAAGGCAGAAGATCAAGGAGTCACCAACGACGAACCTACTGGCAGCAGCAAAAGCTCTCCAAGCGCCACAGAATTTAACCTCTGGTCTTGAACAAGAAGGTAATGGGCTAAAACTGAGCTGCACACGCCATGGTTCTGTGGACAATCCAGACCAAAGAAGAACGGGTTGTCGAATTTTGTCACCGTGCTCTCTAACAAACCATGAGGGTAAAGCCTGGAGTAGGATAACATGCAGAGGAATTCAAGTCAGAAGCATGTTATTCGTAAACATCAGAGCAATGGACCGAAATTTGATGGCTTCATTTTAAGGAGTATACCATTGAACAGTCTTGAGCGTGACTCGCCGCCATTGAAGCTGTTACTGTTTTCTCAAAATAAATTCTCTTCTGCAGCGCTTGAAGCAGAACATCTCTCCTCATGCCTTCCGTAATCAATGTTGCCCTCACGTCCATGGCTGCCGATACAGCTAGTTTCGGTGTATGTGGCTAAAAAGTGTAAGAGATTTTAGGACTAATTTCGCAGTTGGCCTGCGCACTCCGAATGTAATTTTCCATTGTCCAGGTCTAGTCCCACCCTCGTCACATAGAAGAGAAGACGAGGTCACTAGCTGTAAATGTGACAGGTAAGACCTGCAGTTATTGAATAATTTTAGAGAATATGATTGAGCAATTAAGATTGAGGAGATCTTAGTCGAGCTTCAATTTAGAACCGCCGCGGATATTTAAACCTAATTGAACAGCATTGTTTGGGATTCAGGATGAAAATCGAAGCTGTTTTACGTCTGCATTGGAGTTGTGCAAGATATGAATGTCTCATCTCAGCTGCTTGAGTTTTGCAGGAGCTGAATCCGTGGTTGGATATGGAGTTCTAGTAGACTGGGAAGCGTCAGAGAGACTTGCAGACCTGTACAAATGACTTGGTGCTGTAGTATTTAAGTGCAATGTTTGCAATTGGGATCAGTTAAATTGCTGGGAATGTACATACTTACAGGTTAGGAATTGTGCATGGGTTGAATTGGATTGCGAATAACTCAGCTTCTCTGGTAGATGGACCAGGAAGCAAGATTGTGTAACTGCTGTGCGCTCATTTGGTCATTCACGATCATATTGCAAAACTGCCAAAATTATAATAACGAGGTGTGGGGCATCATAGTTCGTCGAGGCTTTGGTATGCACTTTGCAGGCACCTGACATAGCCTGGAGCTGAGGCTGACTTACTAATCTCTTAGTTTCATATGCATCGTCTAATTAACGCTCTGGAGAATTGCGAGCTTTTACCTGCACTTTGACACCAGAAAGTTCGAAGTGTACCGAAGAAACCAGTTCTTTGTACGAGATTGTTTCGATGACTCAAAGACTTAGACACCACTTCGTCCAACCCCTGTAATTATCACAAATTGATTAACACTAGCTGAAGATGAAAGAGTTATATGACCTTCCAGATGCTAAACACGTCGATATATGCTTGAAGCACAAACTGAGCAGAGTTCTTTGCGAAATTCTTCAATCAAGCCCATTTCGTTTGTCATCGAACGCTCGAGCTTTGCACGATCATATCATTCTGAGCACGAGAAATTTTACAAGCACATACTACAAATCGCTCAGTAGTACTATCCATGGTTGAAAAATCAAATCCGAGCTTCAATGAAAGCCACAGCGCCCCCGATGATGGAACACGGAGCAGAGCTCACCAGAGTCGCTGCCAATTTATCGCTCGAGAAAGCCTGTGCACAAGCCTTGAGCATGGCAATCTGTGCAAACGAATCTTGCCGGCATGAATTTCTTACTCATTGGTTCCCTATACCGTCTGGCAGCATACGAGGACAAGAATCAGAAGCGTCACCTACATTCTATGAAACGTATGAAAACAACTTAGGTTACATCAAATTGCAGATTTTCTAATACTGGGCCTACACTTACCGATAGTGCTTTACATCTACACCTGATTAATGCATTAAGGAACAAGAAAGTGTTGCTCACCTTTCAAAGGTCATCCATGTCGGAGAGGCTCTCAAAAATCATAGGCAGAGCATGCGCCATCACTGACCTCAGCATCCTCCTTCACTGGTTTGAAGCTCAATTCTCTCTGCATCTTCACACAGTTACTTTCGCCAGTCAAGTCGACATGTTGCGGTCCATAAGAATCTTTTGGAGGCTGATCAGTTTGAGGAAATGCAGAAGTTGTGGACGGTCTTACCGGCTCTTGCACAGAAGGCCGAACTGCTTCAGAGCTCCCACCACTGCGCAGGATGACGACTTCGAACATGGACATTGACACGAGAGTAAATGCCAACCGATCCCCTATGACGAGGCCGTTGGCAACAACAAACTCCTTCCAAGCTCTACCAACCAAAATGAATTGTGGCCGGTTAGCAGGATAACTGATGTAAAGCTTCACGGGCCAAGCTTTCGCGACCTCCACAACCCGAAGGACAAACCGTTTTCGAATCCTGTCCCTGTAGTGCATCACGAACCCGGTCGGTATTGTCTGCACCATCATTCATATCCATTAGAACACACTGTAAGTTCAATGAAAGAACAACTGGATGCACTTTAGGAATTAGGAGGTAAGTAGAGCCTTACCAGCTGAAATGCCTTCGAAACAGCCCCAGCTGTGAGTATCTTTACGAAGGAATTTCCCCCTTCCCACTCTTGCATGCCTCTGACTACTCGGCTCCCAGTTCGAGCCTTGTCTTTCTCCAAAATCTCGGAAATCACTTGACCTGAACTTCTTTCTCCGACCAAAGTTCGACCCCTGCGTCCAACAGACTTGTGGAGTCTCAGCTCTGTAGGAGGTTCGAAAGCATGTGACTGCTCTCTAGGTGCATGAATGGCGGCTGGCTGAATCGCGCTCCTGGATTCGCAGAAGAAGGCAGAGGTCGATTCTCTTTCCATCTTCACACTGCATTGAGCAGTCAGATCGGCTTGTTGCGGTGCAAGAGACTTAGTGTAAGTTGGAGAAAATGGAGAGTCCTTGGAGCTTTGTACCGTTTGTTGAACAGCACGGCGTACTGCGTTAAGGTTCTCACCACCACCACGAAGGATGACGACTTCGAACTTCGACATTTCCTCGAGAGTGAATGTCAGACGATCTCCTTGGACGAGGTGGTTGGAAACAACAAACGCCCTCCAATTTCCGCAGTCCAGAATAAATTGTGGGCGCCCGTCAGGAAAATGAACGTTCACTTTCAAAGTCCATATTTTCTGTAGGACTATATGTTCTCGAATTCGGTCTGCATATTGATGCATGAAACCTGTCGGCAATGTCTGACGAATCATTCGAATCACAAAGAACACAGAAAGATTAGCGTTAAAATGCTAGAACTTAGGCTCTTAGGTCGAACAGTGGGTGCGAACAGGGTGAGTCTGAATGCAAGATGCAGGCCTTAGATTAATATACCGGTATACTGCACCTAGAGGTGACCTTGAATAACAATTCCCGGAGTGAAACGTCCCTGAAGTCTACACAATGTCTAAATCGTGGACAATATCGTGAAACAGGCTGCCATATATTGCCAATTCAAAGAACTGCAATGAAAGGACGATGTAGTTTAGTGGTTTGATAGGAAGGTTAGCCATACCAGCTGATACGCCTTCGAAACAGCACACGCTGTCAGCGTCTTTTGGAAGGAGGTTTTCCCTTGCCAATCTTCTGTCCCTTTGTTCACTCGAATCCCAGCTCGAGCTTTGCCAGCTTCCAAAATTTCCGAAATTAAACGACCCTCGCTTCTATCGACGTCGACTATACTTCGACGTCGAACAGACTTTTCTACTCTCGCTTTCGAAAGCTCGAAGTTATGTGGTCGCTTCCTCGGTGCTCCAATGAGGGATGGCTGAATTGGTCTCGTGATTTCGCGGAATACGTAGACCTCGAATTCGGATATTGCTCGAAGACAGAAGATCAACGAGTCGCCGACAAGGAGGCCGCTGGAAATAGCAAAAGCTTTCCATCCGCCGGAGAGTTTCACTTCTGGTCTTAAACAAGGGGGTAGTATGCTAAAGCTTAGCTGCACACGCCATGGTTCTGTGGACGATCCAGACCAAAGAAGAACGGAGTCGCGAACTTTGTCACCATGCTCTCTAACAAACCATGAGGGCAATGCCTGGAGTAGGATCACAAGTAGAGGAATTAAAATCAGAAGCACGTAATCTGTAAGCAACAGAGCAAAGTATAAGAATCTGCTGGTCGACGTTGAGGAGCATACCATTGTACAGTGCCTAGCGTTATCCGGCACCATTGACGGTGCTACTGTCTTCTCAAAATAAGTACTCTTCTGCAGCGCTCGGAGCACAACATCTCTCCTCATGCCTTCCGTAATTAATGGCGCCTCCATGTCTATGGCTTCGTCCAACACAACTCTTGACATGGCTAAAAGAACTGTAAGAGTTTTGGAACTAATATCGTTGTAGCACTGTGCTGATTTGCAACTCTAGCCTCTACGTTCGATGCTCCGAAAAGAAATTGGCAGACTCTGTAACCCTACTCACAAGAACAGGGTGCATTAGACCCTCTGACCCTACTCACAGACACAAGCTGCAGCTCCGAATGTGACAGTCACGAACTGCAGTTAATGATCGATGGAACCCGTAAGGACAGCATTGAGCAAGTGAGAGATTGAAGAGATCTAGGAGCTTCATTTCAGAACTTACAAGGCCATTTGTACAGTACCTGAGCACAATTGATTAGGATTTGGTAAGTTTGTCGAGGCTGTACATCTGCATGAAAGTTGTGCAATTATGATTTCCTCATCTCATCTACCTTGTGTAAATCTGCAGGGGTTGGACCCAAGGCTAGGCATTGAGTTCTACCTATCTACAGGAGGGTGAAAGTTGGTTTTGCAGAGCTTCTACATATCACTACACAAGAGTTGTTGATTAGTGTTACAAATGTTAATTGCAAACCATAACACTAAATGTAACACGTCACCATAATGTTACAACACTAATCTTCAAAACATATCACTAAATGTGAGAGCATGCAAACTTTCTTGCAAGTGAAAGAATTTATTGGTGCAATTAGTGGCTTGAAGAAAAGACAAGGAGCATTGATTGCAAAGGCGAACCAAAGCAAACACTAATTTCAAAAGAGTTGAGAAATAGTGTAATGGGTAACTTTTGGTAAATAACGAATCTTCATATAACACTAATCAACAACTCTTGTGTAGTTTTTCCAGTTTTACTGTAGGGTGATTTGCCTACATACCTTGGAAAAGTGGATCATGTTAATGTCGTCTAAATCACCATTCACAAATGTGGTCTTGACAACCATTTGATGGATTTCCAAATCCGTTGCTACTCATAGAATTCCCTTCCTGACCCTCACTATGCAGAAACTAATTGCAGTCACTCGTAATGCCAATGAAATCATGCGGCACATGATATTGCCTGCCTGAAAACAGTGTGTACATGAACAAGCTCTAGTCTAACATTTACCAAGTTGCTGTATGTATGAGGGTTTTCCAATCGCAATTCCTACCTTCTTTAGCTGGTCCGAAAGAAAACTGAACTTGTTTGTTGAGGATTCCAAATTATTAGAGCGCGGCTTCGTAGTCATAAAAAATCCAAAGCAGTGACTCACGACACACTGTTTAATTACCGGTATGCTTTTGTGAATGTCCTTCCACTCAAGAACAGTAAATTTTAGGGCCTGTGCATCAGAAGGAACTACTGTACTCGGACGAATCGAGGACCAAAACTACACCTTTCAACAGATCCTGTAATCGGACAATTTATCAACGTTCGTTCCACCCACCGCTGTATCCATCGATCGGTGCTAGAGATCTCTCAGCATAAAAGATCCACAGACGTGCCTGTAGTGATGAAGATAACAGTGGCATTGCCCATTGCCCACTGCCCACTGCCCACTGCCCATTGCTGGCATGCATCTAAGTTATGGGCGGGGTCTCTCCCTTCCAAGTTCCGTGCTCCCTCGTCTTTGCCCTTCTCTCTCTCTATCTCTTCCTTCTCTCCCCCTTCCTCCCTCCCTCCTCCCCTGCACCCTGCACCCTGCACCCTGCACACCCTCTTTTCCACTCTCTTTCTTCTTCTTCTTTCCTGTCCCCACTCCTTCCTTCCGCGTACTGTGCATTACATGGTTGAGCTCTCCCAACCTTGCATGTGTTTCCTCCCAAAACATTCCCACATTCCAATTTCCCACTGTCAGTCCAGAGCGGAAATCTGTAAAACGCCAATGGCATGCTTTTTCATCATCTTCTCTTGTGGGATTTTGAAGAAGACCATTACAATTATGCCTTGAGCATTTCGTGAAAGTTAGCGCACAATTAAATTATTACATTGTCTCATGTAAACAACAAAAATCTACTTTTGCCCAACTCAAACATGAGCACTTGTGTCAATTCTTTAAATTGTATAGTACAGTACACTTGGGTCTTAAATCTCAAATCTTGCATTCTTAGATACAAAACATGCACTTTGAAAAAATTCTTATGGATCCTAAATGCATCAAACTGCAAATTGTAAAGTACCTTGAAAAAGCAACAGAGTCTACTTTTTAGCGTTAAAAATTACATATCAATACTTGAAAAATTTAATGGATGATTTTAAAGAAAAATCATATATATAAGACTATAAGAAAATATTTTTAAAAAAAGTTTAACTATTTTTATGAATTTCTTGATGGGGTAAAGACAAATATTTATGGAAAGTGTTCATCTTTCATTTTTCCAACTATAGATCTAATGAAAAATCCCAACTCAGTTTGATGAAGATAATGATTGATTTTAAAAAGTTATTGGAAAATTCTTTAAAATTCAAATTTCTTGAAATTAAAATCAATGTCAAAGGTAATTTATTTTTTTAAATAAAAAATTTGACCATTTTTAAGAAAACATTTTATAGTCTAAATTTATACATTATAGCAATTTAAACTACAACATCAATTAAAATCAATGCAAATTAGGCAATATGAAAAATACCAAATTCATAAGTAGATCTATAGAACCTCTAATTAAATAGTCTAAATCTTAAGGAATATAAAGCTACAGAAGACATGAATACTCTAATGCCTAAATAAAAATATGAAAACAAAATGACACTTGAAAATGAAGTATTCCTTATTTAAATTTCAAAAAATAGAAATAATACAATAAGTTGAAAATTAAAGAAATATTTAAAGAATTGATAAGTTGAAAATGTGAGGACCGCTGCTGAAAATCTAAAAAAGTCTTTCAAAATTTGATGCTATTTGGACTGAATTTGATTTGTTATGTATTAGACCTCGAATATCAGTTTTCTGGAAACCCATTCCCGAGATATCCCATTAGTTTTTTAGTAAAATTTCCTCCCCTGGCTGTGTTCCATGAGGGCTTTTAATCTATCCTTGCAATGAATTTCATTTGCTTCAAAAAAAAATCTAAAAGAGAAAAGGATAATTAGAAAATTGATAGGTTGATAATGTAAAGGTTGGCACAAAGACTCTACAAATAACTATTTCCCAAAAAAGGAACAGTAAGAAAATTGACAATTTGATAATATGAAGGCTGGTAAAAAGAATCTACAAAAGAAAGGAACAACTAAGGAATTGACAGGTTGATAATGTGAACTTTGAAGGCTGGTACAAAATATCTACAAAAGAAAGAAACAGTTAGAGAATTGACAGGTTGATAATGTGAAGGTTGGTACAAAGAATCTACAAAAGAAAAAAACAGTTAAGGAATTGACAAGTTGATAATGAGAAGGCTGATACTGATACAAAATATCTACAATAAAAAAGAGGATTAAAAATTTTATAGTATTATAATATGAAGCCTGCTACAGAGAATTTATAAAAGAAATGAAATCTAAAAAATTGACCATCCAATAATGTGAAAGGTTTGTTAAAAGAATCTACAAAAAGAAAGGACAATTAGAAAAGTGACTGATAGAGGATTGAGAGATTGATAATTGAAGGCTTGGATGAGAATCTACAAAAGAAAAAGATAGTTAGAAAATTGACAATTTGATAATGTAAAGGCTAGTCTAGAGAACATGCAAATAAAAGGAACAATAAAAAGATAATATATAAGAAAGGGATATTTTGATAATGTAAAATACTTTAAAAAATGTATTGAATGAAAGGAAAATTAAATAATTGATTTTTTGATAAGTTGAAACTTGCAGATAATCTATAAATGGAAATTATTGCTTAAAATTTCACAATTTAATTATTTGAGCACTTGTAGAGAATCCACAAAAGAAATGGACAATTAAAACATAGAGAATTTGATAATTTGATGCTTGTAGATAATATAAAATTAGAAAAAGAAAATTAATAAACTAGAAATTTGATAAAAAGAGGTCTTGAAGAGATTGACATAAAAAAAAGAAATTAAAAAAACTAACAATTTAACAATGTGAATGCCAAAAGAATCTAGATAAGAAAATAAAATTACGACAATTCAATTTTTGAAATGTGATAAAATAATTGTGATTATAATGGTTAAAGAATGAAAAATTGAGTCATAGAATTATTGAATATGGAAATTTTAAAAAAAAAAATATATATATATATATATATATATATATATATATATATATATATATATATATATATATATATATATATATATATATATATATATATATATATATATATAGATTAAAAAGTATTGAATTTAGATTTACACTTATTAAGTTTGAGCCTGATGTTTGCTTAGGAAGGATGGAAAACCCTTATTGTGGTCATTAGAAGTGTGTTAAAATTCCCAAATACTTCTCAAACTCAAAACATCAAAAATAATAATGTTTGCATGTCTAATCTTAAAGCCAAACTGTGGATATATTCTTTTTTATTCAAAAACAACTATACAAAATCGCAGTCCAATTGGGATAAATCTCAAAATTATGGATATTTTTGAAGTTGAATTAGCTCTATTTTGATCAAATTCTTATATGGTAGCTTTACAATTGTGATTGTTGTGGAAGAATTCGTTGTCATATCACCTTATCTACATAGAAGATGAAAATTAGCATAGGAATGAAAAATTTCTACATATTTAAATTGGATGAAAATTTTCTATAAATTTAAATTCGATGAGATCTTTTAGTCCAGTGAAAATTAGATGAGAATTTCCTATCAAATGAAAATTGTTTGTCATTGAAAATTTCTGATGGATGAATGTATCTATCTTCTTTAAAAAAATACCGGCATCCCTTATTCCCATCTATGATAAGAAAGAAAAAATAAGGAGAGATAATTTGCAGGATTTGGAGGAATCAAATTTTGCCAAGCCTTCAAAAGATCCAAGAACACTAAATATGCATAAAATGAACTCTCATAGATTGAGAATTCTAGATCAATTACTCTCATTTTTTTTTTCATAGGAGAAAAGAAATAAAATTTGCTATCTTTTATTCATAGGAAAATATTTGGATTTTGATGGTTATAGAAAGTAAAACATGAGTTGAAATTCACACAAAGTACTACACCCTAAAATCTACTTCACACACATCTTATCACTAAAGTAGCTTCTCATGCTTTTCTTGGTAACAACTTGTGCTGAGGCATATAAATTGCCCGCTACACTTAAAAAAACATTTTTGAATTTGAATGCCACAAACCATATACTATAGTCACAAACTATCATCTATAGATGGCATATAACAACGTGGTTGGCAACCAAGATTGCATTGCAGACATCATTCCAGCGTGGCTATCGCTCCAAGAAAGCTTCACACAATGTAACTTGAAACTACAAATGTGAAATCTGTAGTCATACCAAATTTTGTGCCGTCGTACATGTATCAAAAAACATTAGTTACACATTTTTAATCAATATGTCCAATATCGTGTTAAAAATCTTGTGTGATCACCACTTGAACCTCTGGCTCTAGCAAGAGCAAAAAGATCTAAGTTGCTCCACCACATCTATACCAACAATGTCCAACATGTGTCTTTTGTGCTCCAACAATATTGGTGAGGTAAATATTTGGTGACGCATTGCTTCTATCCTTTGATGTACCATTGGAATTGCTACATCTAGAAGCTTTATTGGCACAGTTTGAGTGGATGGTAATAGCACATTACATTTGTCCTTCTACACCATAGAACAATGCTCCAAAATATATACAATTGCTACTTGAGGTGACCTTGCTCCATTCTCTTCTATGTTGCCACATCTACTAATAGCTTAGAAAGCTCAATTCTATTTGAGCACACCATAACAATTGCAATAAAATGTTTTCCACATCAAAATTCCCTAAGAAACATGAACTAAAAAACATTCTCTACAAAACATAAAGAGAAGATATTGAAGGAAATGTTTGGTGAAAATAAGATTTTAAAAAAAATTAAATGGATGAAATAAGGTAGAAGGAAAAAGTAAGAAAAAACAAAGTATAAGAAATTGCACATAGAAGAACCATGACTCTTAAAACATGAAGAAAAAACATAAACTGATTGTGGCATATTGTACATGTAGCAAAAATAGATTTTTGACCAATTTAACAATAATGGTGAAAAACAAAATTAATTGTCCATTATTGACCACTAGTTCTAAATCATAAAAATGAACTTTTCTAGAGTCTTAATTTCTTCATTTGGTGCCATGTATTGTCTTTAGAGGATGTTTTTTAGATTTAAAAAACAATGATCGGTGAAAAAAAACTCACAAAAAGTACTGCAAAAGTAACCCTTTAAATAAAAACATCCTTGCGGTACTTTTGGAACCCTAAACCAATTAATGGTTATTTTAGAATACCTCTTAAACATAGCGAGGGCACCGCTTCATCAAAAGTGATTTTTAGATAGTTTTTTATTTTTTTCTAGCCACTTTTTCTAATGACTGCATTCACTTTGCTTGGATTTAAAGCCCTCATACAATAACTTCAAAGTGTCTACTTTGCACGAAACATTTCCAGGTTATAGAAAAACAAGTTGAGAATCTATATTAGCAAAAAAAATTGACTTTAATTACATCTTTCCATCACTTTTGTGCAATTTTTGCAAAAGGGCTGACACTGACAAATAGTCAAGCACTTTTTTGGTCCACTTTATTGTGCTTCTCCCCAAACTTAATCAAGGGTGTCATTTATTTATTTTTAGCATGAAGCTTTTATTCAACCAAGAGGCAAAACAACCTTAATGTGCTTGGTAATATTCAAAGCTTCACATTAGCTGTGGATTTTGTGAGCCAGCAATAAGTTATTAGATACACAGTTACTACGGTGTCACTTTGGGGTCCTCTTGATCTGTAATTTGGAGGACCATCATCTCAATTTCTAGTTACTTTGCAATTGACTGGGTCTGATTTACAGGAGGTTTTTTTTCTAAAATAAATGGAATGATAGAGAATCAATGTCCTCGTAATTTTCAAGAGCTTTTCGGAACAACCAACACAGTCAATCAATTGTCCATTGTGGTAGAAATGGGCTTATATTCAATGGGTTCATAATAAAATGGAAAATATTTAGAAGAGGCTCAATTCCTTGGATGCAAATAAATGACAAGAAAATTTGGGTGACTATTAAACTTATTCAACTTGTATTAAAATTAGTGGTCATGGTTTTAATAGAGAGCCTCAAGGAAGTCCAAGATATAGTCAATTTCCAAACAAAGCACCCATTGTTTTCCTGTCATGGGCAATAAGATCTTCTTAAACTGAATTTCTTGGTTTTTTTTTAAATTTTATTACACATAAATTACATAATGAAGAACTAAAAATTCATGAGGAAGCTAAGAATAACAAGACATATCCAATGAGTGTTTAGCCGCTCTTGTATCAATACATCCTTACTACAACTTGTGGAGTGGGTTATGATGAAATAGATTTGAAGCATTCAACACAATCCAACATTTCATTCCTTTTCCTCTCCATGACAATGTGCAATCCGGAGCTTGGAATTTGAGAGTCTTCAAAAATATTACTATACTCTTATCAGATCAACCTTCGAATAAAGATTTTTTGTTTTTTTTTTTTTTTTTTTGGCTTCTTTTTTCCACACAAGAACCCTCCTCACCGTAAATCCAATCTACACTACATTTAAATTGCCATCTATTGAGGAATAGGGATTTCAATTTTTTACATTTTGTTTAATTTTCTCAATGAACATTGTTGTCTTAAACCGCCTAGGCTAAGTGACATCTTGAAATCCCTTCAGTACCTGTGAAGGTATGGGTGGTAGTCACAGCACTCTCAATGGCGTGTTTCATTACATTACACTTGGTATTATGACCCTGGCATCATTACAGGATTACTCATCTAAATGTCAAGTCCACATGCTTTAGCCACACACAACATTATAGAGCAAGGAAATTGGGCACCTTATATTAAAACCGTCAATCTTGGGCAGCTCTAGTTGAAGGTGGAAGTAATAGGAGGTGGATGTAATAGAAGATAGATGTAATATAAAGTGCTTATTTTAGAAGGTGTCATGGCAAAAAATGCACCTCAAATGGATCTGTAGTGAACAATAATAAGTAACAAGAGCCTAAGCTCTTTAGCCCATTAACTTACAGCAAACTTATAATTTCAATTCTTCATTATTAGAAAATTGCTTGTAACCATACATATACCATAACATCATAGCAAGTTAGCCACTTGGCAAATGAACATTTATTTATTTTGAAAAAATAAAGTTCACTACTCAAAAATTGAATTCTTCAAATTTTCTTTTAACAAAAAGAATTAGTAAATTTTCTTCAAATGGCTTAGAAATAACAAAATATTGCAAAGACTAATTTATTTCATATTCGTTTTTTATTTTCATAATTTTCTAATTTTTTTATTTTTTATTTTTAGAATGATTTTTGGGCAAGCTGGCTATGGTACTAGGGTATGTACATTGTCACGCCCATATGATTTAGAATCATGCAGTGACACCGTTAAAATTATGACGTTTGGTCATGCTGATTGGTCACTTAATATAAGACTAAGTAGCCTATCAACTCTGCAACAAGTTCAAAGTGGAGTTGTGTAATAAAATAGGAGTTCATCAAACTGGTTGGTAGGGGTTATCATGAATGAGTTTACCAATTCTCTTTCATCAAAATTTGTTTAGTGAAAATAATTAGGAAGGTGGCCTCTACTAATTTAATACTTATTTGCACCTAGTGCAATACGTCAATGTTATTATTCACAAGATTGCACACAATTAAAATAACTTACAGAGTATGAGTTCCAATGTTTCCAAATAAATTATTGTTGTAAAAGTAAATGTATTCTAAAAATCTTCAAGGTTGTTTTGAAATAATTTTTAAAGTTTTTAGAGAAAGATGTAATTTTTTTAAGAAAGAATCATAATTGTTTATAGATTAATATTGACTATATACAATTTAACTTCAATTTTTCAGCTATTAAAATCTTACCATGCAAGTTAGTATTAATTTATGATTTTTAAATCTAAATTAGACATGCTAAACTCTCTTGGGGTGCTTAGAACTGCATATCCACTTTTGATGCTACAAACATCATTTGATAGTTTTGATTTATTTGGAATCATTAAATTTAGACATTTTTGTCTTATGACATATTATATTTATTACTTTATAAAATATTATGAAGCCAAACCATTTTATATAGTATAAAATAGAATATATCATGTTTATAAGGACACTTTATAAAATACCACAAAGTTCAACTGTTGGCCAGAATATAGTGATGCAAGTTATACCATCTAAGAAGATATATTATAAAGTCCAACTTTTGACTTGTAGTAGGTTAAATGCAAATTACTTAACAATATAATCAATATTATAATTCACAATTTTTACTGGGCATAATGCAATCATATAAGCCAAAGCATTTCTCTAGATATTGTGACATGTTAGATTTGTTCTTCTCTTTTATATTAAATATTATGCAATTTTGTATATAAAAAGAATACATTTCTTGATAAAAAAGCCTACATTTTGTTCTACATGCGAGACCCAGCCGGCAGGTCCTCTATTGGAGGAGACCAATCCGAGACAAATTCGTCTCCGGCCTTGAGAAGTTGATTGTCCGATGGGGCGGGCGATGTCAAAAATGACATGGACGGTGGAGCTGATGAGTATGAAGGCAACAATTGCCAACATCCTTCAAGGGGCAATGGTGCATGTTGTAATAGCCGCTTGTATTCCAAAGCGTCTTGTCAAGACACAAATAATCCAAATTTGAGGTTTTCTACACGGCAAGTAGACATAGTTATCCCTATGTGGAGACTATGACATGAAATAATCAACATAATGTGTACATGTTGAATGAGGAATGAACACCACTTGTAGATTTGCAATGAACAATTTGGCCGGCGAGAAAATACCAGTTGTGTTTTCAATCATGACACATATACCTACCTTCGTTGAACGCTCATAATAAGGATAGAGTATTTTCCTATCCTTGGCGATGTAGCAAAAATAGTCTTCTCTTTTGTTTGGATGGTCATTATCAATTACCACTTTAATGGAGTTTTATTTTTTGGTGTTGCATATTGTCTTGATAAGTTTGTTTGTTGACTGTATTCGTGACTTCCATCTCAAATTTGGTAAATTGAAGGATCTTAAACCTAACTACAACTATTTTTGCTACATCAGGATCTTCAACCTAACTACCTTCACTAACATCATGTCGAATTTCAACCCTTGGATCTTTACCGTTTGTGAGATTATAACGTCCAAAGTATACTATTCTTTTTTTGGGCTTTTCCCGAATGGCATACTCTAAATGGTGCCAAGGGAGACTTCATGATTGTTACTCCAAACATTTTGCTCATATTTTTTTTCCATGTAGGTAACTAAGTTGGGCACCTCCATGCAAAATTTTGGAGACTCGTTTTGATTTTTTGGCCTTCATGCAAATTATTTTCTAGAATGAGGTATAAAAATGACAAATATGGTCAAACTTAAATAACGATAAAGATTTTGGTTTGCAAAAAAAGTGAACGGTAAAAAGTTACATCTATGAGTTTGTGAATTTTAGGAAAAAAAATTCTGAAAAATTCTTAAATCTCAAATTTTGACAATTTTTGAAAGGAGAAAATGTAAAATTACAAAAAACTTTGAAGCTTGTTCATGTAATTTTTGGAGGCTGCCCTTCTAGAATTGATAATTTTTTTGACTTGGGTCACTTTGGATTTTGAGTAGTGATTTGGTTATAAACATATTTCTAATTTTTTATTTTTTTTAAAATTACCTTTTTTTAAACTGCCCAAAGTTGACTTGAAACCTAAAATTTCTAGTTGAAGGTTACTAAATTGGAATTTGACTTTGAAAATTTTTCCACGTGCACATTGCAGTAAAGGGAGCATCCAGTAAAAAATTTACACAAAAATATTACTTTTAACCTCTTCATCTAGGCTGCCCAAAACAGCAAAAAGCCATTTTGGCTTTCTTGGACATGTAGGGATTAAATGAATTGAAGAGTGCACAGTGGGGTACCAATCAAAATGTTGTTTTTGAATTTGAAGTGAGAAAAATTTCAGTAGTGCGAACTTTGAAAGCCTCCCTAGAGCTCAAATATTGGTAAGTTACCACGGAATTTTAACTAAAGAATCATCTTTAAATTAGTTATATGTATGCAAAAAATCAAGGCTAAAAGATTAACCCAAAAAAAGTTATTCAAAATCTACAACCGTGGAAATGTTTTCATTGCTCCCAATTTTTACAGCCTCCCAAAGATTGAATTTTTTTTTTTTTTTGGCCATGAAATTCCTGGAAGAAAACCCCTCTATGTTGATAACATATGATAAAAATTTCAAAGGTAAAAGACTAATACCAAAAAATATATCAACAATCTACCAAAATGTGTAGTGGGAAATTATGCGGGAAACCATTTCATTGTCATCAACGGTTGAGAAATTCTGTGACCTTGTTGTGAATGCTTATTTCCATGAACTACCGTGGTTGAGGAGCTTACTCTGCGTAAAGGACAAGGAGTTCAAAATAGAAACAAGTTCAGTCAAACATGGTGGTTACAAAATGTAACATCACGTCACAGCTTTTCTTCACTGTGCTAAAGAACTCTAGTCCGCTGAGGAACATTATCAGAAATAAGCCAAACTTTTTTATATACAAAAATTTCTCCGAGTCTTTTACGCTGCTAACTAGTCATCCATGGATATTGACAACTATGCAATAAGCCAAACCTTTTTACACACAAAAATTTCCTCCAGTCCTTTACGTTACTAACTAGTCATTCATGGATATTGATGACCATGCAATTGAGCTAGAGGAGTTGTGGTGATGGGAGCAAGTTATGGGTCAAGGCAATGGCGGTGTTGGAGATGAATTGAAATTCTAGGCATAAGGTAGAACAACATCCCATAGCCATACCCTATAAATGCATGCATTCACAAGCAATGCATCATCTATTTCCGTGCAAACAAGATTCTATTTCTAAAATAAATCCAACACAAGGCACTCATTGATTGGCACAAGTCACCAAAAGATAAGTTGTCTTTGTGCACGCTTTTGGGAGGGGTCTATGCACATAAATAGACATAATAGCCATACAAAACTCTGCAAATTCATAACTTATTCATATAAAATGAGAAAAATATAATTTCACTTCCATTCTCATATCCCAATATTTGCTAATCTGTGGAAAAAAATTCATCTCATTCATACACCACTTTGCATCCAAGGTATTTTCTTAAACCCTAAAAATCCAGGAAAGCCAAAACGGCTTTTTGCGATTTCGGGCAGCTAAGATGAAGAGGTTAAAATTAATATTTCTGCCTAAAATTTTTACTGGACGCTCCCTATACTGCAAAGTGTATGGGATACAATTTTCAAAGCCAAATTCCAATTTTAAGACCTTCATCTAGAAATTTTAGGTTTCAAGTCCAAAACGGGCAGCTTAAAATTAGGCTTTTTTTAATTTTTTTTTTCTTGAAATATGTTCATAACCAAATCACCACTCAAATTCCAAAGAGACTCAAGTCAAAAAATATACCAATTTTGTAAAGGCGGCCTCCAAAACTTACAAATACAAGCTTCAAATTTTTGAATTATTTCTTTCAAAATTTGTCAAAATTTGAGATTTTGGAATTTTTCAAAAATAATTTTGCCCACAAATGAAAATTTTATAAAGGCACCTAACTACCGTTTGGATTTTTCTAAAACCAAGTATACGTAACGTCATACATGTTTTACAATATCAACGTTTTTAGACCTACTTCTAGAAAACAATTTATATGAGGGTTCTAAAAAGGGAATGAGTCTCTAAAATTTTGCATGGAGGTACCCAACTTGATTACCTACATGGAAAAAAATATGAGCAAAATGTTTGGGGTAAAAATCTTCAACTCTCCCTTTGCACCATTTTGACTATATCATTTGAGCAATGCCCAAAAAAAGTTTTTCTACAACTTTGAATGTTATAATCTGTAAGATGGTAAACATCCAACAGCTGAAAGTTCTGTTAGTATTTCTAAAGAAGGTAAAGTACAAGATTTTACAGTTGGATGTCTAAGAAAAGCAATTTTTTTGGTCCAAACCGTTGTTCCCTCAAGGTGGTCAAGAATGGTTGTTTTGGGTTTTGGAACCTCCAAAACCGGCTAGATTTTTAGGGGTTAAATGTCCGATAATAGGTGGTTCTACCTTATTGATATGGATTCAGGGCAGGGGTGTGGAGGTACTGGGGGATGGTAATCTAGGGGTGAAATATGTGCAGCAGAACAATATGTCCATGTTTTTTTTTTAAATTAAAAATTAAAAAAATTGTTCAGATTTTTTAGTTTGATGTATGCTAATTTCAACAATAATTTAAACAAATATTGACAGTTTTGGTCTAAAACCATCAATTTCGGTCTAAAACCAGTTAAAATACAGGTTTTTATTTTTTGGATTCAGGATTTTTTTTGGATTTAATGCATTTAGGATTTAAACTTGTATTTGCAAGGAAAGGGCATGATGGCAAATGATGACAACTTCTTCAACACCTTTAATAATAATGAGAACTTCGATAAAACCACCTTAGCCACTGATGAAAAAATCAATCACCCAATTAACTGCATGTTCATCAAAAGTTTTGGTAGCTTAATTTAATTGGTTCATTAAGTACCTCATTCACCCAAGCTAATTCACTCCATGGATTTTGAAATGGGTTAAGTAACAACATCCCATTCTAGAACCATCTGAAATTCTAGAGTTGCCACCTGTGGGGTCTGCGGATTTGGCCTAGCTCAGTAGGGGTCCATGGGCAGACTGATTTTGAAAATTTTCCAAGATGACCATTAGAAGCAATCAAAAGGAGCTGTTGTTGATGTAAAATTGACATGACAACGTACAACCCATTTGATTGCCTGAGGGGGCAAGTGGCAAGTGCCCCTCCATAATTTGCTGCCAGCAATAAACTTGACAAGACATCTTACTCTTTGTAAGGCGACCTAGCCTTGAGTGTATTTCTACCAAGAATTATTAGTTTCCACATGCCATGTAACAAAAGTCTTTTGTTCCACATTTCATTGTTTACTGAATTGGCATATGGACCAGTCAAAGTTGCACCCATTTTTTCTTCCTAGAGTAGAGAGGTGTAAACATTGTTTACATTTCAAGTTACTGAGAAGAATATTGTAGTAACATAACAGGTTCCTTCAAAAATAATTATAAGAATTAAAAATATTAAAATCAGAAAATTACAAAGGAAAAAAACGAAAATAGGATAAATTGGTTTTTACAATAATCTCTTATTTTCTAAACCATTTAAGATTATTTTACTGATTTTTGCCAAAAAATGTAAATTGAGAAATTCTATTTTTGAGAGGAGAAATATTAACATGCTATGATGTTACAGTATAATAAAATAACTGTTTTGAAATAGAAAAAGGTAAAAAAGAGATGAGTTACTAAGATATTTTTGCAGACTGTAAGATGGGTTAATCCTGGTGACTAATTAACATGCATGGTGCAGTGGGGAGGTGACTCCATTTTGCAGCATGCAACATTGCAAATCATGTGAAAAAGATGTACTTGACTAGCTTACAGTGATGGGTGTCCTTTACCATCATGTTGTACAATTTATTTTGAGTGAATTAGAGTTAACCAAAGATTGGTGATGTGTTTTACCACAAATATCAGGAAATTGGTTTTTACCGATGCAATGTGTAGTTGTAGTGTAATTGGTAGAAGCATCTATTACCACATATATATGTGATCTGAGACAGTTTTTAGTAGTGCTATTTTTGGAAAAAAACCATAACAGAAAGATTTTTTTATGAAGAATGTCTATTTTTCACAATTTTATCATCAATATTGAAATTGCTAGAAATTTTGAAATGAAAAGTACTTCATGACTATTTTCATTATACAAGTTCTTTTACATCCAAAATAGTAGTATTGATTTCCACTCACAATAGTGCATTAAACCACCACTATTTTTTGCAATTTATGGCATGCCATTATTAGAATGCTTATTTGCAAAAGCAAAATTGTTGTAGTATTAGGTTCACAAAAAGGTGGTTTCAAACTAGCCTTCTATTCAATTATTAGTAAGAAAGTGGTTGATAGTGCTTTTATCACATGTCCTCATTTAACCTCTGACTGCCTAAGCAGACCATTTTGGCCTGATGCACAGATTCCATCCGCATTTTCTCATCCGTCATGCACTTTTTGTGGTGTGATTTTTTTATTGAATTTTCTATGGGAAGTTAGCTTCTCGAATGTGTCATCCGATCGAAAAGGAAACAATTTTTGAAGAAATTATGCTTCATTTTGTCTTGCAGTGTTCCATCCAAAATTTTGAAGATTTTAGTCTAAAAGTGTTCTTGAAAAAATAAACTCATAAAATTAGGCATCCAAAAAATCTCCAAAAAACAGTACACCTAAAGTACTACATTATAACCCATCACAACAAATTTCATCCACTTATTGTCAATATCATATTTGTAATTGAATTACAAAATAATTTTTTATTTTATGTTTCAAAATCTATATAAAAAGATTAATAAAAGCAGTCATAGATCTAACCGTAGAGATAGAATCTAAAATTCAAGATGTAAAACTTTTATTTATACATCAAGTTCTAAATATTCTTATTGATTGCATTTTATAATGCATCTTTATAAAACTGCCTAAAATGGACATGGGTGAGGACGCTTAGGGGTTAACCTCTAATTGGCCGTGACCATTCATCACCAAAAACACTTCAAAAACTGTCATTTCTAAAGCAAGAGTAACAAACCAAAACCAAAGATTTCTTTGCATCTCCAACTATAAGATCTTATCTATGACTTTTAGAAGATCATGCACAAAAAATTTCAAAAAAATTGACCACATAAATTAGAAGATAGCAGAATTTGAAATAAGAAACAATTGTTTCTTTTCATCCCTTTCAAACATGATTAGCAAACTTTGACATCTCTTTGTGTAAATATTTTGCATTGTACAAGTTGGCGGTTTTATACTTATACAATGTACATGATGTCAATTACTTGTACACCAAGTTTTAGAGGTTAAAAATAGGTGCAGCATTGTAAAAAAAGTTGTAAAGGAACATGAATTCATATTATTTCTAATACTCATTCTATTTTTTTGATGATCCGTTTTTTGTTAGAATACAAATTCATGCAATCAAAACAAAGGTATATACCTATTTTTGAAGTAAAAAAAAGAACAAAATATCTATCTTTCATATGATAAAGAATTTTCTTTTTTGCATCTTGACAAAATAGGATGAGAAAATTCTGACTCCTCACAAAATGAGAATATTTTATAATATAAGATATTTTTTGTTGATAATCTCAAAGCCAATCATGTTGGTTACTTGCATAAAAAATCCAATGGTAGTTGAAGGGTGTAGCAAAATTTTAGGAGTTTTTCAAAAAATAGAAAAAATCCTCTTCAAGATACCATAAACATATTTTTTCAACTTTTACTATAAAAAGATTTATATTATCTCAATGTTCTTGCAACTTCCTGCATTTACAAAAATATTCATAAACTCACAACAAAAATTGACATTGTAAGAACATGTCCAAAATTTCAAAAAAGCCCATTACATGATTATGGTTGATTAGGTGTTAAAGGCAAGCTTATAATTATCAACAGATACAATCAAGGTTGTTAATTTTTTTTGAAATTGGTAATGCATTTGATCCACAATGGTAGTTAAGAATATTGTCAATCACTTATAAAAGAAATGAAAAAAAAAATAGCATTACCAAATTTAATGAAAAAAAGTTTTAAAATTTGATGGTTACAAAATTTAAATTATATGGAAGGTGGAAGCTTGATGCCGTAGCACGATGCCTCACAACAAGTAACTATAAAAATTTAGAAATTAGTAATCACTAAATCATGAATATGATCAATTGATATTTTGATGCAATTTTTATAAAATAAAAAATAATATCATGTGATTTGGAGAAGTAATAGAAGTAATCTTTTGTGTTCTAAATTACAAACGAAAAAAAAAGCCATTCAAAATATACTAGCAAAGTTCATGTAATTTATAATCATCATCAACTAGCTTATCTCGAGTTTGCAGAATACTATTAGTTTTTTCAAAATCATGTAAACTATCTTTGGATAGTTTATGTAAGAATGAAATCTATACTATCAATAAGATAATTGGGAGAGTGAAAAATAATGAATTGGACAATGGTATTTTAAGGAAAAAAATAATGATAACCTAGTGAGGATTGACAAACGTCAACCCCTAAACGTCCTCACCTATGTCCAATTTGGGTAGTTTTGTAAAGATGCCTTATAAAAATCAACAAATATGAATATCTGGAACCTGATGTGTAAATACAAATTATCCATTTTGAAATTTATATTCAATTTATTTAGTTAGATCTTTGATTACTATCACTATTAATTTTTTATAAATTTAGAAACATAAAATAAAATTTTATTTTGTGATTTGATTACAAACAAATTATTGAAAGTATGGGGATGAAATTTGGTGTGATAGCTTATATTGTGGCACTCTAGATGTAGTGATTTTTGGAGATTTTTTTGATGCTTGGTTTTATGAGTTTGTTTTTTCAAGAACACTTTTGAACCAAAATCTTTGAAATTTTGGGTGAAACATTGCAACACAAAAAGAGGCATAAAATTTTCATATATTGTTTCTTTTTCAATCAGATCACACATCCATGAAGCCAATTTCCCATAAAAATTTCACTAAAAAATTCACACTAGAAAAAGTGCAAGATAGATGGAAAAATTGTGGATGAAATTTGTACATCATGCAAAATATGCATGGTTGGGCAGTTAGGGATTAAATCATTAACCAAAAACTCCTACAATTATGTGTGGAAAAGCCCAAGAGGGGTAAACCTTTTGTCTAATATTTCATTTTGTGGGCTTTACAAGCAAATGTAGGATCCGTAAAGGATTTTTCAAAATCTCACCTTCCAAAATATCTTCACTGAATATTAATTTTATATATAGTAATATTAGAAACACAAGAATTTGATAAAGAAGTATATTAAGTCCTAATTGGCCGTGACCATTTCTCACCAAAACATTCCAAAAATTGTCATTAAACACTCCAAAAATTGCCATTTTTAAAGTAAAGAGTGAAAAAATTAAAATTAAATCTTTCTTTCCATCCAATTGTAAGATATTTCTTTGGATTATTAGAAGATCAAGCATAAAAATCTCACTGAATTTGATCGCATGGATTGTAAGGTTATAGAATTTGAAGAGATCAAATAGATTTTGACAAAGAAGATCAATAGGTTTTGACTTCTCTTTGTGGCCAATTATTGCACTACATATATTAGCGGTTTAACACTACCGGTATTGTGATCTAAATGTGGTTTTTTTGAATTTTGTTTTTAAAAAAAAAATGTTTTTTACAAAATATTAACTCCTAAAGGACCATTGTCCTAGAATGGGCATTTTAAATTTTGGGTAGGTACATGTGATCTCAATTTTAGATATTTGTTTTTGAAATTTTTTTGTGAATGTAGGCCATAACAAGAACTTTAAACTTTAAAGGAATCTAATTTTATTTTCAATTGGACATTTCAAAAAATAGTTATGGTACTCGAAGTGGAATTTTGTGTTCGTTGGGCACTGATTTGGGCAGCCATACTAAATACATCTTTTACCTCTAAGATTATTTCTATAAATAATTCATAATGTCATTTTGGAGATTTCCCAAAAAAACTTCTTTCAGTACAAAGTGTTCACTCCACAAAATATCAAAGTTTTCTCACCGTTTTAAGTAATGTACTAAAAAAACTTCTTCTTTCCTTCATAAAAGTTAGAAAAAATATTATTTTAGTTTTATTCTTTTTTTCACTTAAAATATCAACATCAATCTTTACTTTGACCGTTTGGATTGGGACTTTGTTAGAAAATGGAATTTCTAAGAAAGAAATAAAATTTTTCATTCTTGTGTATTCAACTTAGTAAAAATATTGTTTTTAACATGCTACACTTGCCTTTTGTGTGTAATTTCTAAAAAAATTAGCTTACTTAGTCATCTTTGACATGCACCAAAACCCCCAAAGTTCATAATAAAAAAAACCTAAGAAAAGAAAGTTAGAGTGTGTCAACCTAGTAAAAAATCTTGTCAAATAAGTAAGTTTTCAAATTTCAAGTGCTATAATCTTCTAATCTTTACGGTCGATTATGATGGAAATGTTTAAGTTGTCTACTATAATAATCTTGTTGAAGATCTTACGGTTAGAATTGGAAAACAACAATGTTTTAGTCATTCGTGATTTTTACATTTGAAATGGCGGTTTTGAAGCGTTTTTGGTGAAACATAGTCAAAGAACTTTAGGGGTTAAAGTTAGAAAAAAAGTAGAGCTATGTGAAAAAATTGTGAAAAGGAACATGGGTTCATATTATTGCTAATATTTCTTAAGAACATAAATTCATGCAGTCAAAATAAATGTTTATATCTATTCTTAGAATTAAAAATTATAGAAAAAAATGAAAATAAATAAAAAAAATCTCTATTTTTTATGTAATTAAGATAAAGTTTGTTGCATCTTGACTAAAAAGGGTGAGAGAACTTTGACTCATCATGGAATGAAAATCTTACACAATAATAGATTTTATATATATACAGATATTATACAATAACTAGTGGTGGGATGGTCAGCTAAGCATATCCAAGGTCCAAGCTAGCAAACTGTACAACAAAGGATTGAAGCATGTGAAGGACATATGGGATAATGCCTAAAGCCTCCCCCAATCAGCTCAAGAGCTTAGCAGGGAGTTCAGTCTCAATCCTGAAGAAGTAATTTGTCTCTTTAACTTGGTAAGTGAAACAAAGTCTTCATTAGGCCATGTCCTTCGTTCATTAAAGACTGAATTAAGACTAGAGGCCTAGGTGGGAGCTTTTGACAGTGATTTTAATTAGGACCTCACTTTTATCATGAGGACATCCACAATTTGGAACCCAGGTTTCCTTACCAACATCCCATGCCTTAGAGACCCTACTGTTTTTACACTTATTTATGCAGTAGGCTCTAGATCACGCTTATTGTATAAACCTGAATAATATTCTTCTTTAAAAAGATTAGCACAGTGGCAAGGACCCTTCCATCATGTTAGAGTAGAACATATAGACAAATGGAAGGCATCTAAAGGAGAATATTATGTCTATTTTGATAGAGCAGAAAAGTTACCATGAATTGACACTTCCTTGTGGAAATGGGCATGTGATATTCCCTTCATGATCTATAGCTCAAGGAGAGGCAGACAATTACTAACAGATAGATCCTTTCTTAGCAAACCAATCCAAGAGAAGTGGAAAGGAGATGACCATGTCAGATTCACCCCCAATTGGAAAGAAGTAAAGAAGGGGAGAAGATCCAAGAAGGAGGCTGCCTTTATGTGGTCCATTTGGCACCATGCAGTGGCAACAAATTCGCGGAGAGGTAAATTCTAAAAAATTTAGACACCAGCATGATGACCGTGACGGTCTTCAATTGCCAGAGACTTGAGACCACGTAGATTACCCAGCAGGACTCCAAAACTGCCATTTTATATCTACACAAGGGGATGCTGAAGCAGGGCTATTCATTTTTATTAATTGTGATCTGTGCTCACCAGAAGAAGTAATTCTACTCCTACTTAAAATTGTGAGCAAAAGCATGGAGTAGCAGTAAAAGTAAGAAATAGTTGCAATGGGATTCTCACCATTTGACTCAAAAAAAAACTTCCCTACCCGTAAGGGTGGGTGGGCGGGACATCCCTTTAGAGGGCAAATTTTATCACCTTCCTCACCAAATTTCATTCTCAATCAACCCATTCTCAATTCAAACCTAATCAAATCTGTACACTCTCTTGTGATTCCAAATTACCAGTATAGACACATAGTGCTTTTCACCAAAGAATTCTCACTACTTACAATATAGTAGACTTGTATAACAAAACAATCCAAATAATAGAGAAAAGTTTGTCTTAAAACTGACAATACAAGATCAAACACAAAATAGTTTGAGTCTCCAGAAAATTAGAAATCTTCTCATCCCTTGAATGTTGGTGTAGTAAAGTAAGAAAAATCCAGAGGTAAAGGACCTCACCTGTCCCCATAAACACAACCAAAACCACAGTTAGGATTATGTTTGTAGACAAGGTGTCAACAGCCCTTTACAGCTTGTTATTGTAGTCACAAGAAAAATCAAACCCTACACCAAACATATAAATCAAAGGGAGAGATGAAAGAGTCTAATTGCAATCATAAATTAGAGGACGTGACTAGTAGTTCCACCAGACTCAACCATGTTGCACTTTGCTTCAGCTCCACACCACCATATACCAAAACTTCACAAGCTCTAAAAATCTCTCACACACATGTAGCAAACTAGAATTACTTTCAAAGCAGACAAGTAAACAGATGCATATGGCAAAGAAATTTCCAAGGTTTTATACCCTCAAAGAAGTCTCTAGAGATTCACTTGTTTGTTATATGGACAGGAATAGCCTCGTTGGTCCAATCATCTCTGACCCTTAGATGAAGGTTAATCTAGATCAAATGGTCACAAATTAGTGACTTGCTAGAGTAAAGTTCAAGCTTGTAATAAGCCCCAAGTAAAGTAAGCCCCAAGTAAAGTAAGCTTCAAGTTTGGAGTAACTACCAGTAAGCCATGTGTAAGGGAGGTGGGTGGGTTTCACTAATTTACACCTTATTCAGCATATCATGCCATAATAAAGTGACTATGTAATTGCTTGCAAAGTTTTACAAGTAATGTGCAAATTTATTTTGCAAGCCTACATAACTGAAGAGTGCAACTTCTGTCTGAATCATTGTAATAAAAACCTTATTTAGAAAATAAATTCTAAATTAAATACGGGTATAAGATCTTCCCAATATTTAAAAAAGAAAAAAAAGAAAAAAAAGAAGAAATAGTAGCATGAAGGCTGCATGTAGGTAGAACATGTTGAGATTTTAAGATAAATGAACTTATACATGAATAGCAATGTGTAAATGCCAGCATGAGAAGAGATAGAAGTAGGTACTGGCATTAGTTGCCAAAGTTATTGCTCCTTGCTTTATAGTGTCAATTGGACCAACTGAAATGAATATGGATTTAAAAAGCCTAAAATCACAAAAACATGTTGCTACATTATTCCTACTTTCATAAAACAATACATGTTATTGCCAATTACGAATGAAAGCGTCTTAACTATGGATGATTAAAAAAAAAATCCAAAACATGTAAATGCTAGAAAATATGGATTTATTATTATTTTCATGTAGACATTAGTAGAACTGAATAAAAAGCTATGGCTCTGTTTGTACTAGGATTTGTACTCTGTTTCTACTTCTTATAGTACAAATCATCCTGCAGCTCAAGCATTTGAGGATTGTTCTAATTCTTGTAGGTTTTGCTACCCTAATGAATGGCAGTGTTGTTCTGCATCTGGTGCATTGATCTGCATCTGGTGCAGGTTTTTTGCACAAATTGGCTTCCTTTTAAATTCTGGATATAAATTGGTAAGGTATAATTCCTTTCTAATTTATACCCGTTGAAGTGCAAGATAAATGTTAGATTCACTTGATAATGCAAAGGAAAGAGCCAGAACCCAGAGTCCAATACCGTAACACCATAGCAGGTCTGCCACATGGCAAACTATTTATATATACATATATAATTTTATTTTTTTGAAAAAATTAGGTTCACCTCTCAAAAAAGAAGTTTTTTTAATTTTTTGTTATCAATTTTTAGTAGAAAATTAGTGAAAATGACTTAAAATGACTAAGAAATAACAAAATATTGAAAAAACTATTTTATTCTCTATTCGTTTTGTTGTCTTCATATTTTTCTAATTTTTACGTTTTTTTTTCAATTTTTCAGAAAATTTTCTGAATGAACGTGCTATTATACTACAGTAGTGTAATGGCCTGCACACTGCCCAGATCAGAGCAGGAGTGCAAGGTCACCTGCTAATATGCAACACCATAGAGATGAAGCATGAAAGATATGAAAAAGGCCCTCCTCTTTGTGACAACAGTGCTATGTAAAATGTCAAAACTTGCCCCTGTGACAAGTACTATACGAAATAGTTCCTTTGTATTCAAAATAAATTTAAAATTAGGGACAACACTCCTAATAAATAATATACGTACTGAGAGTGGAGAAGTAATGAGAAAACATTTACAAATTTTGTAAATGTTTACAAAATATTCTTGGTGGTTAAGAATTTTTTTGTAAAAAAACTAATGTTTATCCAATATAATAAGGACAACAAGGAAATCTTAGTTATAAATGTGTTGATATTTTGATATAATCGTATTGTAACTACAAAGAAATTTAACATTTTCATCTTAATCAAACTTCAGTTGGCAAACATATCAACTATCAGCGCATACACCCAATATAAATGTCTGTAGTGAGACATACATGTATCATATGCATAAAAATCATATTGACAAATTTATTAATTTATTCATTGACCCAGCTACAATTATTGAATTATAATATGTTAAATTATTTTGAACATTCTCTTATCTTCTACAAAGCATGAATATTGAAGCCATTACATTCTAAATGTAGTTTACAAACCCTCTATAATTTGAAAACTATGATATTCCTTCAATGTAATTTGAAAGTACCTCTACGTATAAGGAATTTTGAATGTTGGCAAAAAAATGTATTTCAAAGAGTAGTCATATGCCTAAGCTTTGCAGCACAAGGAATGTTGGATATTAGCAGAGAATGCACTCCAATAAACTTTTATTTTTATTTATTTTTGGAGGCAAATGAACAAACTTCATTGCAGAGGAAAAGTACAATCTTCATTAGATTTTCATCTAGGGCGGAAGAGTACCCGAACTAAAACAGAGAGCTTCAATAAGGTGTTAAGCAACTGAGCTTCAGAGTACAAGGAATTTGAAGAATTGACAGAAAGTATATTTGAATGAGCTTTTAGGTGGACCATGGCTCAACTTCATAGTAAACGGGATTTCAAGGATTGACAGGGAATATACTTCAGTGAGCAATTACAGTCTACCCTCTATAAATTTTAACCCTGGGGAGTGGATCAAAGTTAACATTTATAGAGGTGTTAACAGTTAACAATTATAAAATCATTTTTTTGAACAACTTTCAAATCTTAACATTTATAAATATAAAGCAATTGTGAAGAGTCCGTGTGAGAGAATACCATTAATAAAATTGCAAATTCAATCCAAACTTTATTCAATATCAAGTAATGTGTAGAGAGAAAGGAATGTAACTGGATGTGTAGTTTTTATCATCCATATTATGGTTGTATTTCAATTGTTAACATTTATAGAGTCAAATTTACAAAGAAGGGAGTACCATTTTGTTAACAGTTAACACGTTCAACATTTATAGTGTGCAATATGTGGGGAGTAGAAGAAAGTTAACATTTAGAGAGGGTTAACACTTATAGGTGTAACATTTATAGAGGGTGGACTATAGGCGACTGAGCTTTACAGTACAAGGAATTTCATGAATTGACAAAAGTGCACTTGAATGAACTTGTAGGTGGTTACAAGAACTCACAGAAAGTATACTTGAATGAGCTATTAGGCGGCTGAGCTTCACAGTACAAGGAATTTCAAGAACTGACATAAAGTGTACTTGAATGAACTTTTAGGCGCCTGACCTTCGCAGTACAAGGAATTGCAAGAATTGACAGAAAGTGTACGTGAATGGGCTTTTAGGGGGCTGAGCATCACTGTACAGGGAATATCAAGAATTGACAGAAAGTGTACGTGAATGAGCTTTTAGGGGGCTGAGCATCATAGTTTAAGGAATGCTGGATGTTGATAAAAATGAATTTGAAAGAGTGGTTTTGCACTTGAATTTTTCATTTCATTGGAAACATGACTTGAAGGTGCTTCATGTATAGAAGGTATGCTAGGCTTTTAGTATAGAATTATTTTAGTCTTTTTTTTTTGGTTTTTTGGAGCAAATGAAAAAAAAAAAAAAAAAAAAAACTTCATTGAATTATTTGAGTCTTCATAAGAAATTTATGTGTAGTTTTATTTGCAAATATCTAAAAATTTATATAATTTAATACTCTTCAATACCTTCTTACCTTCTTACCTAATTTTTGTTTGCTTACACTTCAATATAAGACATCCTACCCAATGGACGTTTTAAAGAACCTCTTTCATTATCTTTGTACACCCTAGAACATCATAGTATAATCATGTTAATCCATCATAAAATATAGGACATAAGCTATTAAGCATGGTAAAGTGGACCACAAAAGTGCTCAGCTCATTGTCAATTTCGGCCCTTTTGCAAAAAATGCATAAAAGGGATGGAAAGATGCAGTTGAAGTCAATTTTTTTTTTTGCAAATATGGATTCTCAACTTGTAGTGGTCAAATCAAGTTTCAATTCAGGATGTTCTTTTTATGAAGATCCGTGTAAGATACCTTATGACTCCCTAGAATGTGACTAAAATGCACAAAAACTACACCAAAATGCTCAAAATCAGCTTTGAGCTTTAAAAAACAGCACACTTCATATTCACTTCTTAGTGGTCACATTTTGCACTTTGTGGTCCACTTCACCATGCTTCTCCCTTATACTCAAAACTAGCATGAAAATAAATCACCTACATAACAGCTCAGGTAGCAATTCTGACTACTCGGCTCGCAGTTCGAGCCTTGTCTCTCTCCAAAATCTCGGAAATCACTCCACCTAAACTTCTTTCTCCGACCAAAGTTCGACCCCGACCAAAGTTCGACCCCTGCGTCCAACAGACTTGTGGAGTCTCTCTGTAGGAGGTTCGAAAGCATGTGACTGCTCTCTAGGTGCATGAATGGCGGCTGCCTGAATCGCTCGCAGAAGAAGGCAGTCTAGCTCGATTCTCTTTCCATCTTCACACTGCATTGAGCAGCCAGATGGGCTTGTTGCTGTGCAAGAGACTTCGTATAAGTTGAAGATAATGGAGAGCTTTGTACCGTTTGTTGAACAGCAGAGGGCACTGCGTTAAGGTTCTCAACACTACGTCGGACGATGAGGACTTCGAACTTAGACATTCCCTCGAGAGTGAATGTCAGACGATCTCCTGGGACGAGGCCGTTGGCAACAGCAAACTCTTTATAAGCTCTTCCGCCCAAAATGAATTGTGGCCGCCCGTCAGGAAAATAAACGTTCACTTTCAAAGTCCACGTCTTCCGCTCTGTTACAGACCGAAGGACTATATGCTCACGAATTCGGTCTGCATAGTGATGCAGGAAACCTGTGGGCAATGTCTGACGAATCATTCGAATCACAAAGAACACAGAAAGATTAGCGTTAAAATGCTAGAACTGAGCTCGAACAGTGGGTGCGAACAGGGTGAGTCTGAATGCAAGATGCAGGCCTGAGATTAAATTTATACCGGTATACTACACCTAGAGGTGACCTTGAATAACAATTCCCGGAGTGAAACGTCCCTGAAGTCTACACAATGTCTAAATCGTGGACAATATTGAGAAACAGGCTGCCATATATTGCCAATTCAAAGAACTGCAATGAAAGGACGATGCAGTTTAGTGGTTTGATAGGAAGGTTAGCCATACCAGCTGATACGCCTTCGAAACAGCACCTGCTGTCAACGTCTTCTGAAAGACGTTTCTTCCTTGCCAAACTACTGTCCCTTTGTTCACTCGAATCCCAGCTCGACGAGCTTTGCCTGCTTCCAAAATTTCCGAAATTAAACGACCCTCGCTTCTATCGACGTCGACTATACTTCTACGTCCAACAGACTCTTCTGCTCTCGCTCGGTCTCTCCTCATGCCTTCCGTAATTAATGGCGCCTCCATGTCTATGGCTTCGTCCAACACAACTCTTGACATGGCTAAAAGAACTGTGAGAGTTTTGGAACTAATATCGTTGTAGCACTGTGCTGATGATTTGCAACTCTAGCCTCTACGTTCGATGCTCCGAAAAGAAATTGGCAGACTCTGTAACCCTACTCACAAGAACAGGGTGCACTTCGGTCTCTAACCCTACTCACAGACACAAGCTGCAGCTCCGAATATGACAGTCACGAACTGTAGTTAATGATTTATAAGGACAGCACTGAGCGAGTGAGAGATGGAAGAGATCTAGGAGCTTCATTTCAGAACCAACAAGGCCATTTGTACATTACCTGAACACAATTGATTAGGATTTGGTAAGTTTGTCGAGGCTGTACATCTGCATGAAAGTTGTGCAATTATGATTTCCTCATCTCATCTACCTTGTGTAAATCTGCAGGGGTTGGATCCAAGGCTAGGCATTGAGTTGTACCTATCTACAGGAGGGTGAAAGTTGGTTTTCCAGAGCTTCTACATATCACTAGGTGTTCCAGTTTTACTGTGGGGTGATTAGCCTACATACCTTGGAAAAGTGGATCATGTTAATGTCGAGTCTAAATCACCAAATGTTCAAAAATGTGGTCTTGACAACCATTTGATGGATTTCCAAATCCGTTGCTACTCATAGAATTCCCTTCCTGACCCTCACCATGCAGAAACTAATTGCAGTCACTCGCAATGCCAATGAAATCATGCGGCACATGATATTGCCTGCGGGAAAACAGTGTGTACATGAACAAGCTCTAGTCTAACATTTACCAAGTTGCTGTATGTATGAGGGTTGTCCAATCGCAATTCCTGCCTTCTTTAGCTGGTCCGAAAGAAAACTGAACCTGTTTGTTGAGGATTCCAAATTATTAGTGCCCGGCTTCGTAGTCATAAAAAATCCAAAGCAGTGACTCACGACACACTGTTTAATTACCGGTATACTTTTGTGAATGTCCTTCCACTCAAGAACAGTAAATTTTAGGGCCTGTGCATCAGAAGGAACCTACTGTACTCGGACGAATCGAGGACCAAAACTACACCTTTCAACAGATCCTGCAATCGGACAATTTATCAACGTTCGTTCCACCCACCGCTGTATCCATCGATCGGTGCTAGAGATCTCTCAGCATAAAAGATCCACAGACGTGCCTGTTGTGATGAAGATAACAGTGGCCCCCAAAGTAAAAAAATTTAGACACCAGCATGATGACCGTGACGGTCTTGAATTGCCAGGAGACTTGAGACCACGTAGATTACCCAGCAGGACTCCAGAACTGCCATTTTTAGATCAAAGAATGAGAAAACAAGAACAAGCTCCCTGTTTGCATCTCCAAATGTAGGATCTTGCTTCAAATTATTAGAACATGATTCATAAATGAAAAGTTGATAAATTTGACCACATCAATTGGAAGAATAAAAAATTTGTTGTAAGTATAATTGTTCTTATTTTAATTGTAATCAAATAGGACTAGCAAGATTTTGAACTCATTTGGTGTCGGATTTTTGAACTACACAAGTTCTAAATTTTAGATTAGTATGGTCACACATGATGATAGTAGTTTCTTGTATATCAAATTATAGAGGTTCTAAGGGCTTGTAGCATTGTGAAAAAGGTTGTGAAAAAGGTTGTAAAAGGAACATGTGTTTATAATAATGCTAGATATTACACATTTTATTTTATTTTGTTAAGAGAATTTCTTATGAAAGTTACTTGCACAAATTATTTCAATGGTAGTAGAAAAAGTATTGGATATACTCCTACTCAAGGTAGAATCACTGAAAGGAACATTACTTTTTGTTTTTAAGGCCCAGTAAAGAAATAAAGAATTGTGTTTATATGAAACTTTTGTTATTTCCCAGCTCCTCCAATGGACTATTGCTTAGTAGGCAATTTGCTTGGTAAAAACATTTTGTGTAAATTTATTGGTCTAAAAACTTTTCAAATAAAATACCTGTTGTATAGTGATCTACTCATGTTGCATACAAAGATTTAAAGTTATGATGAAGAATCTTTCAATCATAGTATATAGAACAGACAATAGTACGTTGGAATTTGGTCTTGGTAAAACTGTTTGACATTTTGTGCCTACAAATCTAATATTGTTTGACAACGTTTTTCAATCTATGGTGTTGGACACTTTGTACCTAATAATCTAATATTACAAATCTAGTATTGCCTGTCAACGTCTTCCAATCAAGATGGAATGAACAGTATCTACAAATCTAATATAATTGCATGTCAACGTCAAGTCCAATCAAGATGGAATGAGCAATGGCCAGGACAATGGAATCTAATGTGTTGCCCGCACCTACAAATCTAATATAACTGCTTGTCAACATGTCTTTCAATCAAGATGGAATGAGCAACGGCCAGGACAATGGAATCTAATGTGTTGCAAGAACCTACAAATCTAATATAACTGTCTGTCAATGTCTTTCAATCAAGATGGAATGAGCAACGGCCAGGACAATGGAATCTAATGTGTTGCCAGCACCTACAAATCTAATATAACTGCCTGTCAATGTCTTTCAATCAAGATGGAATGAGCAATGGCCAGGAGAATGGAATCTAATGTTTTGCCAGCACCTACAAATCTAATATAACTGCCTGTCAATGTCTTTCAATCAAGATGGAATGAGCAACGGCTTGGACAATGGAATCTAATGTGTTGCGTTCCAGGATTAAGTCTTTTGACTAATTTGTCTCTCAATCATGGTATACTGACTTAGTAACTTCTAAGCTATCAACTATACACTTGATTTCAGTACTGTTATATTTAAGAATTTGATATTAGTCTTTTGATTATAGATTTCAATTATATCCTATACAAAAAATGTAATTTTTTAGAGAAAAAGTTACACCTTACAACATAGCATGCATACCATATTGTAGGAGCAGCTTTGGGCCTCGGCAAGAAATGATTTCCAAATAAAATCAAGATTTAAAATTCCAATTTACTTTGAAATTAAATTTGATGCATGACTCTCAATGAACTCAATTTTCAAATTTAAAAATGCTCAATATGATCAAGTGAAGTCCACTGAAATAACATACATCTAATGAAACTTATCAATTGTGGGATGAAACTCAAACCTAGAGTTATTGATTTCTTAAAGAAGTGTGACCTTAAGATTTTACTTTTTCTTACTCCAGAGTCCAGGGGCGATGAAGCTGCCCGTAAAGTACAATACTCAAGATGACCATGTTACTCTGTAACTCTTCCCTCCTCCCGCTAAGACAAAGAGTAGATTTGGCGCGTAAAACTCAGTTTCATGAAGACATGGTGCAATTGTTTACTTTCCCGAGCTCAATGAATGTTGAGAAACAATTTGAAAAAATGGGGAGCTATTGTCTAACAGCTCCTCATAGCTCCTCACGATAGTAGATCATGGCAACGGCTTCTCACGATTGTAATCACAAGGAAAAGAAAGGTTGCCTCCAGGGACATTTACAGTCCTGAGGTGAGAGTCGCTCAGATATTAACTGAAGGGGTCACAATGTCACATCAGAGCACCGTTCATGAGTCACTCCGTCGAGTTCCTCAGTAACTCGTAGTACGTATTGATCAGTTCGACAGACAGCTTGACTCTTCCGGGCCTCTGCATGCACCACAGAGCAGCACTCCACAGCTAGCAACTCAACTGATTTTGAAAATCATTTTAGCCAGCTCCTCCCGCCAATCCTGCAACGTACCAATTTCCATTTCTACTTGGAAATCATCAATCTCCAACAGTTACTCCGCTATTGCTAGCTTAGCCTCAACAGCTATCACCTATTAAGTTCAGAATGTACAATTTATCAACTAAATGATTAGAAAGAAAAACTTTAGCACCTTCAAAACACGTCTTCGCTTACCAAGCATTTAAACTGCTACCTACTTTCTTCCTAAATCATGTGCTGATGGGGCAAAACATGAGTGACATAGATGAAGAAGTAGAAGAGCTGAATCTGATCATCAGCATGTTCAACTGAAGCAAGTATATGTGTACGTGCAGCTGCATCGTATGTTGTGGAGAGCTCCAATGTCGCACCTTGTTCAGCAATTCCTTATTGAACTGCATGCTTTTCTGCCTCGCTCATGTTCTCAGGTACTCATAAAAGGATTTCATCATACTGGACTTCCGGTGGATACTCCCGGCCCATGATGGAGTTGTGATCAGGTTCAGCAGCCATTTGCACATCCAATGAGATGTTCGAGTGGCAGTTTAACACCGCCCCAGCTGATTCTTCATCACAATCTTGATGCATGTCGACGTTGCAGATGTCTTCTCCTCGGTTGCATGGAACGACAGCAGGGAGGGACCTTCGAGGGACTGATCCAGGCTTGTATTGGAGGACACTTCAGTATTTACACAAGCCGCCGCCTTGGAATTGACTAAGCACCCCTCCAGCCCTGCTCCATGCTTGCTGTATATGGAGCAGGGCAATTTATCGGAAGACTTTAAGAGTATAACAATATAGTGTAAGTTTTCATGAATGTTGGAAGCTTTCATTCATTGTATACTCAGAAGTTAAGCAATGATATAAAAAGCCATGTTTCGTGGGTGCTTACCAAAATTCCAGACCAAAAATGAGTTGAATTTTCATTTGGAACCAAATCACAACATTTATTAAAATTTAAAAAAAGAGAAAGAGAGATTACAATTGATTCCTCCAACATTTTTATCATTGGGATCAATATTTTGTATTTTATATCAACATAATTAGGAGGGGAGCACAATAAAGTGGATCACAAAGTGCAACACATTGTGATCACAATTCATTAGGAAGTGAATATGAAGTGTGCACTAATTTTCAAAGCTCAACACTGATTTTGAATATGTTTGGGTGTAGTTTTTGAACATTTTAGTCACTTTTTAGGGTGTCATGAGTTATCTCACACGTACAGATAAGTAATGGTCAAAATAACCCCTAAAATACCACAAACCCCAAAGTGGGTTGCAGGAACTTCGGCAAGCTAGTAGCTACCACAGTTAGGAATTTTAATATTTTTTGACAAGATTTTATTAGTGAACATGATAAATCATAATCTTTGTGGAGTTGAAATTTCAGCATTTAAAAAAATTAAAACAAAATAGGGATTTTTTTGAAATTTTCAGTACTTTAGAAGTGAATATTCAATATTGGCAAAAACTGGCCTGGAATTTTAGGGGTTAAGTTTCAATTGAACACGATCTCTTAATGTAGATCTCCAAAGTATTATTTTCTTTATTTGGTGCCCTCTATCGTCTGTAGAGGATGTTTTTTCCAATTTAAAAACAGTAATCGGTGAAAAACAAAACTTTTAGAAAGTACCGCAAAAGTCACCCTCTTAAAAACCATCCTTGCGATACTTTTAAAGGGGGGAAGCACAATAAAGTGGACCAAAAAAGTGCTTATCTTTTCACCAATTTCAGCCCCTTCCGTAAACACTAGAGAAAGTGGGATTTACGTTATATCGATGCAAGATTAAGTTTGGGATACGGAAAGTAGACTTGATCTTCTTCAACTTCCCAAAGTTGTGGGAGAAGACATTGAGTATACAATGGAAAATGGAGACGTCGAACTCGGGCAAAGTGAATGGCCTCATTTGGAAAAGTGAACATAGCAGTTTAGGGTTTTGTCCGAAATCACTTTTAATTTTGCGGGGCCCTCCGTATGTTTAAGAGGTATTCTAAAATAGTCAATTCATATACTCATTGATTGATTTAAGGTTCCAAAAGTATCGCAAGGATGCTTTTTAGGAGGGTCTTTTTCCGCAATACTTTTTGGCACTTTTTTTTCACCGAATATTGTTTTTTAAATTGAAAAAAACATCATCTAAAGACAATAGAGGGCACCAAATGAAGAAATCAAGACTTTGGAAAAGTTCATTTTCATGATTTAGAATTAGTGGTCAAATCAAGTTTCAATTCAGGATGTTCTTTTTATGAAGATGCGTGTAAGGTACCTTATGACTCCCTAGGAAGTGACTAAAATGCTCAAAAACTACACCAAAATGCTCAAAATCAGCTTTGAGCTTTAACCCCCAAATGACTGAGCCTATGACCACGGAAATAGACTTTGACTTTGGATGCTCTATTTTGCTGCTATAAATAATGTAAAATATGAATTTTAATAGACTTTTCTCAGCTAGATACACATGTTATCTACAAAAAATAATTTTATCAAAATTAAATGTTTCAAAATGTAATTAATATAAAATTTCAAATAAAAACAAACAAAGAAAATTCATATCAAATATAGGTTATACTAAAAAATTATGAAATATTTACCATAGATGAATATGACAACCAAAAACCTCATATCAGTTACTGTGCTCAAAAATCATGTTTTAATTCAAAAATATGATGAAAAAACCTAAAACCGTGGAAAATCAAGAAGTAGCCACGCTTATACCCCTTCATCTAATACCAGCTATAAATCACCTAAATTTAGGTATTTTTCAAAATTTTAAATTGGACTGGAAAAAAAATTTGTCAAACTACATTTCATTAGTTTACCTCAATTGCAAAAAAGATCATCCCGATGATCAAAATTGTGTTTCAGCTGTCAGTATGAGGAATTACTTAATACACACACGGTATTAATCTTTTTGACTTTAAGGAGGCACCAAAATTTATGAAATTATTATTTTGATAATTTATTAATGAGGTTAGATGGATCTCTCTCAACTTTACCACGTGAAAAAAAATGGAAGAAAAATTGTCATTTGGATGACAGTTATGGACCTTGAAAAAATGAAAACGACCGGTTTTTGGTCGTTTAGGCGTTTAGGGGTTAAAAAACAGCACACTTCATATTCACTTCTTAGTGGTCACATTTTGCACTTTGTGGTCCACTTCACCATGCTTCTCCCTTATACTCAAAACTAGCATGAAAATAAATCACCTACATAACAGCTCAGGTAGCAATTCTGACTACTCGGCTCGCAGTTCGAGCCTTGTCTCTCTCCAAAATCTCGGAAATCACTCCACCTAAACTTCTTTCTCCGACCAAAGTTCGACCCCGACCAAAGTTCGACCCCTGCGTCCAACAGACTTGTGGAGTCTCTCTGTAGGAGGTTCGAAAGCATGTGACTGCTCTCTAGGTGCATGAATGGCGGCTGCCTGAATCGCTCGCAGAAGAAGGCAGTCTAGCTCGATTCTCTTTCCATCTTCACACTGCATTGAGCAGCCAGATGGGCTTGTTGCTGTGCAAGAGACTTCGTATAAGTTGAAGATAATGGAGAGCTTTGTACCGTTTGTTGAACAGCAGAGGGCACTGCGTTAAGGTTCTCAACACTACGTCGGACGATGAGGACTTCGAACTTAGACATTCCCTCGAGAGTGAATGTCAGACGATCTCCTGGGACGAGGCCGTTGGCAACAGCAAACTCTTTATAAGCTCTTCCGCCCAAAATGAATTGTGGCCGCCCGTCAGGAAAATAAACGTTCACTTTCAAAGTCCACGTCTTCCGCTCTGTTACAGACCGAAGGACTATATGCTCACGAATTCGGTCTGCATAGTGATGCAGGAAACCTGTGGGCAATGTCTGACGAATCATTCGAATCACAAAGAACACAGAAAGATTAGCGTTAAAATGCTAGAACTGAGCTCGAACAGTGGGTGCGAACAGGGTGAGTCTGAATGCAAGATGCAGGCCTGAGATTAAATTTATACCGGTATACTACACCTAGAGGTGACCTTGAATAACAATTCCCGGAGTGAAACGTCCCTGAAGTCTACACAATGTCTAAATCGTGGACAATATTGAGAAACAGGCTGCCATATATTGCCAATTCAAAGAACTGCAATGAAAGGACGATGCAGTTTAGTGGTTTGATAGGAAGGTTAGCCATACCAGCTGATACGCCTTCGAAACAGCACCTGCTGTCAACGTCTTCTGAAAGACGTTTCTTCCTTGCCAAACTACTGTCCCTTTGTTCACTCGAATCCCAGCTCGACGAGCTTTGCCTGCTTCCAAAATTTCCGAAATTAAACGACCCTCGCTTCTATCGACGTCGACTATACTTCTACGTCCAACAGACTCTTCTGCTCTCGCTCGGTCTCTCCTCATGCCTTCCGTAATTAATGGCGCCTCCATGTCTATGGCTTCGTCCAACACAACTCTTGACATGGCTAAAAGAACTGTGAGAGTTTTGGAACTAATATCGTTGTAGCACTGTGCTGATGATTTGCAACTCTAGCCTCTACGTTCGATGCTCCGAAAAGAAATTGGCAGACTCTGTAACCCTACTCACAAGAACAGGGTGCACTTCGGTCTCTAACCCTACTCACAGACACAAGCTGCAGCTCCGAATATGACAGTCACGAACTGCAGTTAATGATTTATAAGGACAGCACTGAGCGAGTGAGAGATGGAAGAGATCTAGGAGCTTCATTTCAGAACCAACAAGGCCATTTGTACATTACCTGAACACAATTGATTAGGATTTGGTAAGTTTGTCGAGGCTGTACATCTGCATGAAAGTTGTGCAATTATGATTTCCTCATCTCATCTACCTTGTGTAAATCTGCAGGGGTTGGATCCAAGGCTAGGCATTGAGTTGTACCTATCTACAGGAGGGTGAAAGTTGGTTTTCCAGAGCTTCTACATATTACTAGGTGTTCCAGTTTTACTGTGGGGTGATTAGCCTACATACCTTGGAAAAGTGGATCATGTTAATGTCGAGTCTAAATCACCAAATGTTCAAAAATGTGGTCTTGACAACCATTTGATGGATTTCCAAATCCGTTGCTACTCATAGAATTCCCTTCCTGACCCTCACTATGCAGAAACTAATTGCAGTCACTCGCAATGCCAATGAAATCATGCGGCACATGATATTGCCTGCGGGAAAACAGTGTGTACATGAACAAGCTCTAGTCTAACATTTACCAAGTTGCTGTATGTATGAGGGTTGTCCAATCGCAATTCCTGCCTTCTTTAGCTGGTCCGAAAGAAAACTGAACTTGTTTGTTGAGGATTCCAAATTATTAGTGCCCGGCTTCGTAGTCATAAAAAATCCAAAGCAGTGACTCACGACACACTGTTTAATTCCCGGTATACTTTAATTTGTGAATGTCCTTCCACTCAAGAACAGTAAATTTTAGGGCCTGTGCATCAGAAGGAACCTACTGTACTCGGACGAATCGAGGACCAAAACTACACCTTTCAACAGATCCTGCAATCGGACAATTTATCAACGTTCGTTCCACCCACCGCTGTATCCATCGATCGGTGCTAGAGATCTCTCAGCATAAAAGATCCACAGACGTGCCTGTTGTGATGAAGATAACAGTGGCCCCCAAAGTAAAAAAATTTAGACACCAGCATGATGACCGTGACGGTCTTGAATTGCGAGGAGACTTGAGACCACGTAGATTACCCAGCAGGACTCCAGAACTGCCATTTTTAGATCAAAGAATGAGAAAACAAGAACAAGCTCCCTGTTTGCATCTCCAAATGTAGGATCTTGCTTCAAATTATTAGAACATGATTCATAAATTAAAAGTTGATAAATTTGACCACATCAATTGGAAGAATAAAAAATTTGTTGTAAGTATAATTGTTCTTATTTTAATTGTAATCAAATAGGACTAGCAAGATTTTGAACTCATTTGGTGTCGGATTTTTGAACTACACAAGTTCTAAATTTTAGATTAGTATGGTCACACATGATGATACTAGTTTCTTGTATATCAAATTATAGAGGTTCTAAGGGCTTGTAGCATTGTGAAAAAGGTTGTAAAAGGAACATGTGTTTATAATAATGCTAGATATTACACATTTTATTTTATTTTGTTAAGAGAATTTCTTATGAAAGTTACTTGCACAAATTATTTCAATGGTAGTAGAAAAAGTATTGGATATACTCCTACTCAAGGTAGAATCACTGAAAGGAACATTACTTTTTGTTTTTAAGGCCCAGTAAAGAAATAAAGAATTGTGTTTATATGAAACTTTTGTTATTTCCCAGCTCCTCCAATGGACTATTGCTTAGTAGGCAATTTGCTTGGTAAAAACATTTTGTGTAAATTTATTGGTCTAAAAACTTTTCAAATAAAATACCTGTTGTATAGTGATCTACTCATGTTGCATACAAAGATTTAAAGTTATGATGAAGAATCTTTCAATCATAGTATATAGAACAGACAATAGTACGTTGGAATTTGGTCTTGGTAAAACTGTTTGACATTTTGTGCCTACAAATCTAATATTGTTTGACAACGTTTTTCAATCAACGTTTTTCAATCTATGGTGTTGGACACTTTGTACCTAATAATCTAATATTACAAATCTAGTATTGCATGTCAACGTCTTCCAATCAAGATGGAATGAACAGTATCTACAAATCTAATATAATTGCATGTCAACGTCAAGTCCAATCAAGATGGAATGAGCAACGGCCAGGACAATGGAATCTAATGTGTTGCAAGAACCTACAAATCTAATATAACTGTCTGTCAATGTCTTTCAATCAAGATGGAATGAGCAACGGCCAGGACAATGGAATCTAATGTGTTGCCAGCACCTACAAATCTAATATAACTGCCTGTCAATGTCTTTCAATCAAGATGGAATGAGCAATGGCCAGGACAATGGAATCTAATGTGTTGCCAGCACCTACAAATCTAATATAACTGCCTGTCAATGTCTTTCAATCAAGATGGAATGAGCAACGGCTCGGACAATGGAATCTAATGTGTTGCGTTCCAGGATTAAGTCTTTTGACTAATTTGTCTCTCAATCATGGTATACTGACTTAGTAACTTCTAAGCTATCAACTATACACTTGATTTCAGTACTGTTATATTTAAGAATTTGATATTAGTCTTTTGATTATAGATTTCAATTATATCCTATACAAAAAATGTAATTTTTTAGAGAAAAAGTTACACCTTACAACATAGCATGCATACCATATTGTAGGAGCAGCTTTGGGCCTCGGCAAGAAATGATTTCCAAATAAAATCAAGATTTAAAATTCCAATTTACTTTGAAATTAAATTTGATGCATGACTCTCAATGAACTCAATTTTCAAATTTAAAAATGCTCAATATGATCAAGTGAAGTCCACTGAAATAACATACATCTAATGAAACTTATCAATTGTGGGATGAAACTCAAACCTAGAGTTATTGATTTCTTAAAGAAGTGTGACCTTAAGATTTTACTTTTTCTTACTCCAGAGTCCAGGGGCGATGAAGCTGCCCGTAAAGTACAATACTCAAGATGACCATGTTACTCTGTAACTCTTCCCTCCTCCCGCTAAGACAAAGAGTAGATTTGGCGCGTAAAACTCAGTTTCATGAAGACATGGTGCAATTGTTTACTTTCCCGAGCTCAATGAATGTTGAGAAACAATTTGAAAAAATGGGGAGCTATTGTCTAACAGCTCCTCATAGCTCCTCACGATAGTAGATCATGGCAACGGCTTCTCACGATTGTAATCACAAGGAAAAGAAAGGTTGCCTCCAGGGACATTTACAGTCCTGAGGTGAGAGTCGCTCAGATATTAACTGAAGGGGTCACAATGTCACATCAGAGCACCGTTCATGAGTCACTCCGTCGAGTTCCTCAGTAACTCGTAGTACGTATTGATCAGTTCGACAGACAGCTTGACTCTTCCGGGCCTCTGCATGCACCACAGAGCAGCACTCCACAGCTAGCAACTCAACTGATTTTGAAAATCATTTTAGCCAGCTCCTCCCGCCAATCCTGCAACGTACCAATTTCCATTTCTACTTGGAAATCATCAATCTCCAACAGTTACTCCGCTATTGCTAGCCTAGCCTCAACAGCTATCACCTATTAAGTTCAGAATGTACAATTTATCAACTAAATGATTAGAAAGAAAAACTTTAGCACCTTCAAAACACGTCTTCGCTTACCAAGCATTTAAACTGCTACCTACTTTCTTCCTAAATCATGTGCTGATGGGGCAAAACATGAGTGACATAGATGAAGAAGTAGAAGAGCTGAATCTGATCATCAGCATGTTCAACTGAAGCAAGTATATGTGTACGTGCAGCTGCATCGTATGTTGTGGAGAGCTCCAATGTCGCACCTTGTTCAGCAATTCCTTATTGAACTGCATGCTTTTCTGCCTCGCTCATGTTCTCAGGTACTCATAAAAGGATTTCATCATACTGGACTTCCGGTGGATACTCCCGGCCCATGATGGAGTTGTGATCAGGTTCAGCAGCCATTTGCACATCCAATGAGATGTTCGAGTGGCAGTTTAACACCGCCCCAGCTGATTCTTCATCACAATCTTGATGCATGTCGACGTTGCAGATGTCTTCTCCTCGGTTGCATGGAACGACAGCAGGGAGGGACCTTCGAGGGACTGATCCAGGCTTGTATTGGAGGACACTTCAGTATTTACACAAGCCGCCGCCTTGGAATTGACTAAGCACCCCTCCAGCCCTGCTCCATGCTTGCTGTATATGGAGCAGGGCAATTTATCGGAAGACTTTAAGAGTATAACAATATAGTGTAAGTTTTCATGAATGTTGGAAGCTTTCATTCATTGTATACTCAGAAGTTAAGCAATGATATAAAAAGCCATGTTTCGTGGGTGCTTACCAAAATTCCAGACCAAAAATGAGTTGAATTTTCATTTGGAACCAAATCACAACATTTATTAAAATTTAAAAAAAGAGAAAGAGAGATTACAATTGATTCCTCCAACATTTTTATCATTGGGATCAATATTTTGTATTTTATATCAACATAATTAGGAGGGGAGCACAATAAAGTGGATCACAAAGTGCAACACATTGTGATCACAATTCATTAGGAAGTGAATATGAAGTGTGCACTGATTTTCAAAGCTCAACACTGATTTTGAATATGTTTGGGTGTAGTTTTTGAACATTTTAGTCACTTTTTAGGGTGTCATGAGTTATCTCACACATACAGATAAGTAATGGTCAAAATAACCCCTAAAATACCACAAACCCCAAAGTGGGTTGCAGGAACTTCGGCAAGCTAGTAGCTACCACAGTTAGGAATTTTAATATTTTTTGACAAGATTTTATTAGTGAACATGATAAATCATAATCTTTGTGGAGTTGAAATTTCAGCATTTAAAAAAATTAAAACAAAATAGGGATTTTTTTGAAATTTTCAGTACTTTAGAAGTGAATATTCAATATTGGCAAAACTGGCCTGGAATTTTAGGGGTTAAGTTTCAATTGAACACGATCTCTTAATGTAGATCTCCAAAGTATTATTTTCTTTATTTGGTGCCCTCTATCGTCTGTAGAGGATGTTTTTTCCAATTTAAAAACAGTAATCGGTGAAAAACAAAACTTTTAGAAAGTACCGCAAAAGTCACCCTCTTAAAAACCATCCTTGCGATACTTTTAAAGGGGGGAAGCACAATAAAGTGGACCAAAAAAGTGCTTATCTTTTCACCAATTTCAGCCCCTTCCGTAAACACTAGAGAAAGTGGGATTTACGTTATATCGATGCAAGATTAAGTTTGGGATACGGAAAGTAGACTTGATCTTCTTCAACTTCCCAAAGTTGTGGGAGAAGACATTGAGTATACAATGGAAAATGGAGACGTCGAACTCGGGCAAAGTGAATGGCCTCATTTGGAAAAGTGAACATAGCACTTTAGGGTTTTGTCCGAAATCACTTTTAATTTTGCGGGGCCCTCCGTATGTTTAAGAGGTATTCTAAAATAGTCAATTCATATACTCATTGATTGATTTAAGGTTCCAAAAGTATCGCAAGGATGCTTTTTAGGAGGGTCTTTTTCCGCAATACTTTTTGGCACTTTTTTTTCACCGAATATTGTTTTTTAAATTGAAAAAAACATCATCTAAAGACAATAGAGGGCACCAAATGAAGAAATCAAGACTTTGGAAAAGTTCATTTTCATGATTTAGAATTAGTGGTCAAATCAAGTTTCAATTCAGGATGTTCTTTTTATGAAGATGCGTGTAAGGTACCTTATGACTCCCTAGGAAGTGACTAAAATGCTCAAAAACTACACCAAAATGCTCAAAATCAGCTTTGAGCTTTAACCCCCAAATGACTGAGTCTATGACCACGGAAATAGACTTTGACTTTGGATGCTCTATTTTGCTGCTATAAATAATGTAAAATATGAATTTTAATAGACTTTTCTCAGCTAGATACACATGTTATCTACAAAAAATAATTTTATCAAAATTAAATGTTTCAAAATGTAATTAATATAAAATTTCAAATAAAAACAAACAAAGAAAATTCATATCAAATATAGGTTATACTAAAAAATTATGAAATATTTACCATAGATGAATATGACAACCAAAAACCTCATATCAGTTACTGTGCTCAAAAATCATGTTTTAATTCAAAAATATGATGAAAAAACCTAAAACCGTGGAAAATCAAGAAGTAGCCACGCTTATACCCCTTCATCTAATACCAGCTATAAATCACCTAAATTTAGGTATTTTTCAAAATTTTAAATTGGACTGGAAAAAAAATTTGTCAAACTACATTTCATTAGTTTACCTCAATTGCAAAAAAGATCATCCCGATGATCAAAATTGTGTTTCAGCTGTCAGTATGAGGAATTACTTAATACACACACGGTATTAATCTTTTTGACTTTAAGGAGGCACCAAAATTTATGAAATTATTATTTTGATAATTTATTAATGAGGTTAGATGGATCTCTCTCAACTTTACCACGTGAAAAAAAATGGAAGAAAAATTGTCATTTGGATGACAGTTATGGACCTTGAAAAAATGAAAACGACCGGTTTTTGGTCGTTTAGGCGTTTAGGGGTTAAAAAACAGCACACTTCATATTCACTTCTTAGTGGTCACATTTTGCACTTTGTGGTCCACTTCACCATGCTTCTCCCTTATACTCAAAACTAGCATGAAAATAAATCACCTACATAACAGCTCAGGTAGCAATTCTGACTACTCGGCTCGCAGTTCGAGCCTTGTCTCTCTCCAAAATCTCGGAAATCACTCCACCTAAACTTCTTTCTCCGACCAAAGTTCGACCCCGACCAAAGTTCGACCCCTGCGTCCAACAGACTTGTGGAGTCTCTCTGTAGGAGGTTCGAAAGCATGTGACTGCTCTCTAGGTGCATGAATGGCGGCTGCCTGAATCGCTCGCAGAAGAAGGCAGTCTAGCTCGATTCTCTTTCCATCTTCACACTGCATTGAGCAGCCAGATGGGCTTGTTGCTGTGCAAGAGACTTCGTATAAGTTGAAGATAATGGAGAGCTTTGTACCGTTTGTTGAACAGCAGAGGGCACTGCGTTAAGGTTCTCAACACTACGTCGGACGATGAGGACTTCGAACTTAGACATTCCCTCGAGAGTGAATGTCAGACGATCTCCTGGGACGAGGCCGTTGGCAACAGCAAACTCTTTATAAGCTCTTCCGCCCAAAATGAATTGTGGCCGCCCGTCAGGAAAATAAACGTTCACTTTCAAAGTCCACGTCTTCCGCTCTGTTACAGACCGAAGGACTATATGCTCACGAATTCGGTCTGCATAGTGATGCAGGAAACCTGTGGGCAATGTCTGACGAATCATTCGAATCACAAAGAACACAGAAAGATTAGCGTTAAAATGCTAGAACTGAGCTCGAACAGTGGGTGCGAACAGGGTGAGTCTGAATGCAAGATGCAGGCCTGAGATTAAATTTATACCGGTATACTACACCTAGAGGTGACCTTGAATAACAATTCCCGGAGTGAAACGTCCCTGAAGTCTACACAATGTCTAAATCGTGGACAATATTGAGAAACAGGCTGCCATATATTGCCAATTCAAAGAACTGCAATGAAAGGACGATGCAGTTTAGTGGTTTGATAGGAAGGTTAGCCATACCAGCTGATACGCCTTCGAAACAGCACCTGCTGTCAACGTCTTCTGAAAGACGTTTCTTCCTTGCCAAACTACTGTCCCTTTGTTCACTCGAATCCCAGCTCGACGAGCTTTGCCTGCTTCCAAAATTTCCGAAATTAAACGACCCTCGCTTCTATCGACGTCGACTATACTTCTACGTCCAACAGACTCTTCTGCTCTCGCTCGGTCTCTCCTCATGCCTTCCGTAATTAATGGCGCCTCCATGTCTATGGCTTCGTCCAACACAACTCTTGACATGGCTAAAAGAACTGTGAGAGTTTTGGAACTAATATCGTTGTAGCACTGTGCTGATGATTTGCAACTCTAGCCTCTACGTTCGATGCTCCGAAAAGAAATTGGCAGACTCTGTAACCCTACTCACAAGAACAGGGTGCACTTCGGTCTCTAACCCTACTCACAGACACAAGCTGCAGCTCCGAATATGACAGTCACGAACTGCAGTTAATGATTTATAAGGACAGCACTGAGCGAGTGAGAGATGGAAGAGATCTAGGAGCTTCATTTCAGAACCAACAAGGCCATTTGTACATTACCTGAACACAATTGATTAGGATTTGGTAAGTTTGTCGAGGCTGTACATCTGCATGAAAGTTGTGCAATTATGATTTCCTCATCTCATCTACCTTGTGTAAATCTGCAGGGGTTGGATCCAAGGCTAGGCATTGAGTTGTACCTATCTACAGGAGGGTGAAAGTTGGTTTTCCAGAGCTTCTACATATTACTAGGTGTTCCAGTTTTACTGTGGGGTGATTAGCCTACATACCTTGGAAAAGTGGATCATGTTAATGTCGAGTCTAAATCACCAAATGTTCAAAAATGTGGTCTTGACAACCATTTGATGGATTTCCAAATCCGTTGCTACTCATAGAATTCCCTTCCTGACCCTCACTATGCAGAAACTAATTGCAGTCACTCGCAATGCCAATGAAATCATGCGGCACATGATATTGCCTGCGGGAAAACAGTGTGTACATGAACAAGCTCTAGTCTAACATTTACCAAGTTGCTGTATGTATGAGGGTTGTCCAATCGCAATTCCTGCCTTCTTTAGCTGGTCCGAAAGAAAACTGAACTTGTTTGTTGAGGATTCCAAATTATTAGTGCCCGGCTTCGTAGTCATAAAAAATCCAAAGCAGTGACTCACGACACACTGTTTAATTCCCGGTATACTTTAATTTGTGAATGTCCTTCCACTCAAGAACAGTAAATTTTAGGGCCTGTGCATCAGAAGGAACCTACTGTACTCGGACGAATCGAGGACCAAAACTACACCTTTCAACAGATCCTGCAATCGGACAATTTATCAACGTTCGTTCCACCCACCGCTGTATCCATCGATCGGTGCTAGAGATCTCTCAGCATAAAAGATCCACAGACGTGCCTGTTGTGATGAAGATAACAGTGGCCCCCAAAGTAAAAAAATTTAGACACCAGCATGATGACCGTGACGGTCTTGAATTGCGAGGAGACTTGAGACCACGTAGATTACCCAGCAGGACTCCAGAACTGCCATTTTTAGATCAAAGAATGAGAAAACAAGAACAAGCTCCCTGTTTGCATCTCCAAATGTAGGATCTTGCTTCAAATTATTAGAACATGATTCATAAATTAAAAGTTGATAAATTTGACCACATCAATTGGAAGAATAAAAAATTTGTTGTAAGTATAATTGTTCTTATTTTAATTGTAATCAAATAGGACTAGCAAGATTTTGAACTCATTTGGTGTCGGATTTTTGAACTACACAAGTTCTAAATTTTAGATTAGTATGGTCACACATGATGATACTAGTTTCTTGTATATCAAATTATAGAGGTTCTAAGGGCTTGTAGCATTGTGAAAAAGGTTGTAAAAGGAACATGTGTTTATAATAATGCTAGATATTACACATTTTATTTTATTTTGTTAAGAGAATTTCTTATGAAAGTTACTTGCACAAATTATTTCAATGGTAGTAGAAAAAGTATTGGATATACTCCTACTCAAGGTAGAATCACTGAAAGGAACATTACTTTTTGTTTTTAAGGCCCAGTAAAGAAATAAAGAATTGTGTTTATATGAAACTTTTGTTATTTCCCAGCTCCTCCAATGGACTATTGCTTAGTAGGCAATTTGCTTGGTAAAAACATTTTGTGTAAATTTATTGGTCTAAAAACTTTTCAAATAAAATACCTGTTGTATAGTGATCTACTCATGTTGCATACAAAGATTTAAAGTTATGATGAAGAATCTTTCAATCATAGTATATAGAACAGACAATAGTACGTTGGAATTTGGTCTTGGTAAAACTGTTTGACATTTTGTGCCTACAAATCTAATATTGTTTGACAACGTTTTTCAATCAACGTTTTTCAATCTATGGTGTTGGACACTTTGTACCTAATAATCTAATATTACAAATCTAGTATTGCCTGTCAACGTCTTCCAATCAAGATGGAATGAACAGTATCTACAAATCTAATATAATTGCATGTCAACGTCAAGTCCAATCAAGATGGAATGAGCAACGGCCAGGACAATGGAATCTAATGTGTTGCAAGAACCTACAAATCTAATATAACTGTCTGTCAATGTCTTTCAATCAAGATGGAATGAGCAACGGCCAGGACAATGGAATCTAATGTGTTGCCAGCACCTACAAATCTAATATAACTGCCTGTCAATGTCTTTCAATCAAGATGGAATGAGCAATGGCCAGGACAATGGAATCTAATGTGTTGCCAGCACCTACAAATCTAATATAACTGCCTGTCAATGTCTTTCAATCAAGATGGAATGAGCAACGGCTCGGACAATGGAATCTAATGTGTTGCGTTCCAGGATTAAGTCTTTTGACTAATTTGTCTCTCAATCATGGTATACTGACTTAGTAACTTCTAAGCTATCAACTATACACTTGATTTCAGTACTGTTATATTTAAGAATTTGATATTAGTCTTTTGATTATAGATTTCAATTATATCCTATACAAAAAATGTAATTTTTTAGAGAAAAAGTTACACCTTACAACATAGCATGCATACCATATTGTAGGAGCAGCTTTGGGCCTCGGCAAGAAATGATTTCCAAATAAAATCAAGATTTAAAATTCCAATTTACTTTGAAATTAAATTTGATGCATGACTCTCAATGAACTCAATTTTCAAATTTAAAAATGCTCAATATGATCAAGTGAAGTCCACTGAAATAACATACATCTAATGAAACTTATCAATTGTGGGATGAAACTCAAACCTAGAGTTATTGATTTCTTAAAGAAGTGTGACCTTAAGATTTTACTTTTTCTTACTCCAGAGTCCAGGGGCGATGAAGCTGCCCGTAAAGTACAATACTCAAGATGACCATGTTACTCTGTAACTCTTCCCTCCTCCCGCTAAGACAAAGAGTAGATTTGGCGCGTAAAACTCAGTTTCATGAAGACATGGTGCAATTGTTTACTTTCCCGAGCTCAATGAATGTTGAGAAACAATTTGAAAAAATGGGGAGCTATTGTCTAACAGCTCCTCATAGCTCCTCACGATAGTAGATCATGGCAACGGCTTCTCACGATTGTAATCACAAGGAAAAGAAAGGTTGCCTCCAGGGACATTTACAGTCCTGAGGTGAGAGTCGCTCAGATATTAACTGAAGGGGTCACAATGTCACATCAGAGCACCGTTCATGAGTCACTCCGTCGAGTTCCTCAGTAACTCGTAGTACGTATTGATCAGTTCGACAGACAGCTTGACTCTTCCGGGCCTCTGCATGCACCACAGAGCAGCACTCCACAGCTAGCAACTCAACTGATTTTGAAAATCATTTTAGCCAGCTCCTCCCGCCAATCCTGCAACGTACCAATTTCCATTTCTACTTGGAAATCATCAATCTCCAACAGTTACTCCGCTATTGCTAGCCTAGCCTCAACAGCTATCACCTATTAAGTTCAGAATGTACAATTTATCAACTAAATGATTAGAAAGAAAAACTTTAGCACCTTCAAAACACGTCTTCGCTTACCAAGCATTTAAACTGCTACCTACTTTCTTCCTAAATCATGTGCTGATGGGGCAAAACATGAGTGACATAGATGAAGAAGTAGAAGAGCTGAATCTGATCATCAGCATGTTCAACTGAAGCAAGTATATGTGTACGTGCAGCTGCATCGTATGTTGTGGAGAGCTCCAATGTCGCACCTTGTTCAGCAATTCCTTATTGAACTGCATGCTTTTCTGCCTCGCTCATGTTCTCAGGTACTCATAAAAGGATTTCATCATACTGGACTTCCGGTGGATACTCCCGGCCCATGATGGAGTTGTGATCAGGTTCAGCAGCCATTTGCACATCCAATGAGATGTTCGAGTGGCAGTTTAACACCGCCCCAGCTGATTCTTCATCACAATCTTGATGCATGTCGACGTTGCAGATGTCTTCTCCTCGGTTGCATGGAACGACAGCAGGGAGGGACCTTCGAGGGACTTGTATTGGAAGACTTACACAGCAAGGTATGAACAGATATAGGAGTATCATCTCCCCAGGGTATTTCCAAGCAGAAGTATAGGAGTCTCAAACTAGATAAACTATTTCATGGTACAGCATAGAGTAGGATGAGCTGTGGATCATGTTGCAAAATCATAGTATGGTAGCTAGTTTGTGCACCTCCAAACAAATATTTATTTTGTACATAAAAAGTTGCATAATTTTCAGATAAGAAAATTTTATTGATTTCTGGGTTCTAAAATAGAATCACAAAAATTAAACACATGTGGCCTAAAACAACCAAATATTATTCAGGATGCTTTAACCGAAGGTTTTCCCAAATTTTTCTTTTCTCTTCTGTAGGAATATTTTTAGATGACCCATCTACCCTTCTACAGTATGCCTTCTCTAAAAGAGCAGGGCCAACAGTTTGGAACACAAACACACAAACAGTCACCACACCAAGCATGCATCACCAACATACATTTGAAGACAGAAATCTACAAGGTTAGTAGAAAGAATCCTTTTCTAGGTGGGCTTTACTGCATTTGGGTTCATAATGAAGGAGGCTTCCAAGGGAAGCATCAGACTTCTAGAGGATCTAGGAAACTGCACTCCACCGTCAGCACAAAGTCCCCAAATGTTAACTACATAGAGTACCCACTCGTGATAGATTCTGGAGGTTGAAAAACTCCACAGTCAGCACTGGATAGAGCAACAGAGAGTACGCTAAGAAGAGCGCAGGCAACCGTACCAGTAATTGGTACTGGGACCTGAGGGAGTGAATAAGTGAGTGTGGGAGCTGGAGCAATTTTCATGCTGATGGCGATGGCCAAGCGACCCTGCATCACAGCCAAATTCACGGGAATGACATCAGCTAATCTTACACAACAAGATATTGTCAGGTACAAATGGCCCCAGGCTAGTAACTCAGTCGTGTAGTACCATACATTTAGTCATGCAGTGTGCCACAGGATAAACCCATTAAGGATATGTATGTAGTATGTACGTGCTCTCTTCTTTCGATGAAATCCTCTTAAGAAGCCTTCGGAAACACACTTGCTTGCGTTGGGAAGGGTATGTGCTAAATCTTTAAGGGGTTCAATTTTTTGTCTTGAAATTAAATTCTGATCCTGTTTTGGGGTCACTCAAAATAACTTCGATTTGCTTGTATTCTGCCTGATGAAGCAAGATGAAGGTTCCAGAAATGAAGGTTCACAGAGTAAGTGACAAGTTAAGTTACTCTCCAGTATGTAAGGTGTCACTCATATCAGCTGTCTCCCATTCCATCCATACAGACCCATCCAACCCTTGTCAGAATCTCAAAATTACTCTTGACTAATTTACGTTGTATGCAAACCACTTCAAAATTTCCTTTCCTTGAGGTTTACAGTCTCACCCACAATGTCGGTGGCTGGTTCACATTTTGTAAAAAATTAACCAGTCTCACCCTCAGTGACGGTGGATGGTTCACGTGTTGTAAAAATTACCCATCTGTTCAAAGCTCAGTGCTGCTCAGCATTCTTGTTGAGCTCACAGATTAACCTGGGTGTGCATTTTAATTTTTAATTTTTTTAATTTTTTTGAAGCAAATGGTGAATTTATTCTACAGTCTACTGCTTAGAGACCAAACAAACGACACCGTCACACAACCAAGCCGGATGTGCATTTTAAGTGTGGAAAGTGATTTTTGCTTCAGGTCTTTCTCTTGTCCAAGACCCCATCCATACTATGGTGAATGTATAAAGTGTTGGGAGTTTAGGCTGTGACACCCCACAAGGAGTTATTCTTTCCAGTTCCTGAAACTTTGGTTGTGTTTTTGTTTTCAGTTAACACGTAACTTTCCAGATAATAGGTTTCAAAAAGAGGTAGATCCATGTTTATGTCTATATAATAGGTGGCTTAAAACCCACATCACACCACAAACCGCATTCTAGACCTATCCAAGGAGGAGGTACATTATAGCTTCCAATTTCAAATTTCTATGTAATCATGGTGCGTACAATATAGGCTTAGCACTTTGGAATACACCTACAAGTTCCTTTCCAAAATTCATAACTAATTCAATATTAATTCAAAATTAATTGTTCCAATAAGTCAAATTTTCTAAATACTTTGCACATCTTCCAAATTTTATTCCCTTAATAACTCCCCACCAAGCCTAATATTTTGAATTTTGAGTGGTTTTTAAGCCACTTACTCTATTGTTGTGGTACATTATCGGGGTATCTACGCGAGGGAATGCAAAGCAGGGCAATTCAATTTTATCAATTGTGATATGTGCTCACAAGGAGCATGTTGCTATAAGAAAAATGAACTTATACATGAATAGCAATATGTAAATGTAAACTTGAGAAGAGATAGAAGTAGGTATTGGCATTGGTTGCCAAAGTTATTGCTCCTCGCTTTATAGTGTCAATTGGACCAATTGAAACCAATTTGGTTTAAAAAAGAAAACCCAAAATCACAAAAATCATGTTGCCAAACCATTCCTACTTTTATAAAACAATAGATGATATTGCCAATTATGGATGAAAACGTCTTAACTGTGGATGATTCAAAAAAAATCCAAAACATGTAAATGCTAGAAAATATGGATTTATTATTATTTTCATGTCACCATTGTGTCTACATTAGGAAAACCGAATAAAAAGCTATGGTCACTGCTTCTGTTTCTACTTCTCATAAGTTAGTCATAGTACAAATCATCCTGCAGCTCAAGCATTTGACAATTGTTTTTATTCTTGTAGGTTTGCTACCTGAATGTATGGCAGTGTTCTTTTGCATCTGGTTCAGGTCTTTTGCACAAATTGGCTTCCTTTTATAAATTCTGGATATAAATTTGTAAGGCATAATTCCTTTCTATTTTATGCTCATTGAAGTGTGAGATAAATGTTAGATTCACTTGATAAATCATAATGCAAAGGAAAGAGCCAGAACTTACAGTCCAATACCGTAACAGCATAGCAGGTTCACCACGTGGCAAACAAATATATGTATAGAAAAAATTAGGTTCATCTCCCAAAAACGGATTTTTCCAATTATCAGTTTTACCAAAAAAATTAGTAAAAATAACCTAAAATGGCCTAGAAATAACGAAATATTACAAAAACTAATTTATTCTTTTTTTGTGTCTATATAATTTTCTAATTTTTAACGTTTTATTTTATTTTATAGATATATTCATGGACAAACGTGCTGAAAGACCCAAATCCGGGGATGTATTACCTCATGGACAAACGTGCTATGATACTGGAGAAGTGTAATGGCCTGCATCACTGCCCAGATCAGAGCAGGAGTGCAAGGTCACTTGCTAATATGCAACACCATAGAGCTGCTTGCTTGCTGAACCTGAAAGCAAGAATGGAAGAATTGAAAGAATGAAGCATGAAGGATATGAAAAAGGCCCTCCTCTTTGTGACAACAGTGCTATGTTAAAATGTCAAAACTTGCCCCTGTGACAAGTACCTTACAAAATAGTTCCTTTGTATTTGGAATAAATTTACAGTTAGGGAGGTCACTCCTAATAAATAATAGTATACATGTGCAATAACAGGGTATATTAACTGAGAGGTGAATTAATGAGAAAAATTTACAAATTTTGTTAATATTCACAAACTATTCTTGGAAAAAATTAATGATTTTATTATTGTGTAGTGGACACATTGTTCAATTGGTACCAATTTTAAGTTTTTTTATTTTTTATTTTTTATTTTTTTGGTTTTGTTTTGTTCGTTTCTTTTCTTTTCTTAGGTGTAATCAAAATGCAATACTATATTGAAATTGCAATCATCAGTTCTCATCCATTGTATTTTGATACAAATCTTCTTTCAGCCATGTTTTAGAACATCACCATTTTGATCTAGTGATAACATCCAATATTTTGTAAAAAAATAAAACCATGTTTGCAACAAAATATTGGTGGTTTAGGATTTTTTTATGGTTTACAAACCCTCTGTAATTTGAAAACTATGATATATACCTTCAATGTACTTTGAAGGTATATCTAAGTATAAGGAATTTTGAATGTTGGCAAAAAAATGTACTTCAAAGAGTAGTCATGTGCCTGAGCTTTGCAACACAAAGAATGTTGGATATTAGCAAAGAATGCACTTCAATAAGCTTTTATTTATATTTATTTTTTGGGGGTAAATGAACGCACTTCATTGCAGAGAAAAAGTACAAACATCATCAGATTTTCATCCAGAGCGAAAGAGAACTAGAACTAAAACAAAAAGCTTCAATAAGCTATTAGGCATCTGAGCTCCACAGTACAAGGAATTTCAAGAATTGGCAGAAAGCGTACTTGAATGAGCTATTAGGCAGTTGAGATTTACAGTACATGGAATATCAAGAATTGACGGAAAGTATATTTGAATGAGCTTTAGGCGGCTGAGCTTCACTGTACAAGGAATTTCAAGAATTGGCAGAAAGCGTACTTGAATGAGCTATTAGGCAGTTGAGATTTACAATACATGGAATTTCAAGAATTGACGGAAAGTATATTTGAATGAGCTTTAGGCCGCTGAGCTTCACTGTACAAGGAATTTCAAGAATTGACAGAAATCGTACTTAAATGAGCTTTTAGGCGGCTGAGCTTCACTGTACAAGGAATTTCAAGAATTGACAGAAAGTATACTTGAATGAGCTTTGAAGCGGCTACAAGAATTGACAAAAAGTATATTTGAGTGAGCTATTAGGCGGCTGAGCTTCAGAGTATAAGGAATGCAGAAATCTCATTGTGTGATACTATCAGGGACTATCTATCCATGGTGAGATCCCAGATCATAGTGTCTCATAGTGAGATTTCTACATCAATTAATTAATGAAAAAACCTCACTATGGGACTTCTGCCACATGGACCCCCTTGAGAGGGTGCCACATGGCAAATTGGGATATTAATTTACTTCCCCACCCACCCCAACCTTCTTATACTTTTGAGGGGAGGTGAGGAAGTACAAACCTTATGGAATAAACCCACTTCCCCAAGACCCCCAAGAGCCCTCCAAGACCCCCCAAGAACCCCCAAAGACCCCCCAAGAACCCCCAAAGACCCCCCAAGAACCCTCCAAAGACCCCCGACCGTCCTACCTGCGCCACGTACCCCGCCCTCCTCTCCACCCCTGCATTAATTAATTAATGCAAATCTGGGTGGGGAGTGAGATTTGGGGACACAGAAGTACAAGGATGTGTTGAATTATGTAGAATCAGGCCACATGGAAGTTAATATCTACAGCTTGTGAAATCTTTTTGCCACCAATCTTATTTGGAACATGGACTAAATAAGTGTCACCAATTCTTAGAATGATGTAAACCTTGATACAGAATGACAATGCGTGACAAGCAACAAGAATCGAAATTCACCCACACTCAAATCCAAATACAAATTCCGAATAGAAAAGAACTGAGCGTAAACAGGAGGGGAGGTTTTTCCTTGTTACCAACTGGAAGCACACGGCACAAATCAATGTTACATTACATTCAAATCCAAGTACAATGCAAGATCGTTTCTCATCCCCAAATCACTGTCTAGGAGCAGACGCAGGTGGAGCACGGACCGGAGGCGGACTGTAATAAGAAGGGGACTGCTGAAATTGATACAAGGGATTGCAACCTGGAGGCATAGGGGGGGGAGGTGGAGCCATAGAATGCTGAACCAGAGTCATGTGGCTTTGCATGGGAGGTGGAGGAGGTGCCATAGCCGTCTGAAATACGTAATCAGGAGGCAACATACTCCCAAGAAACTGGGACAAGTGCGGAGGCAGCTGATATGGGACAGGGACGGGACTTGGTGTCTGGTCGGCATGGTTTTCTAACCTTGGCCTCTTCTGAGCCCCATCCATACCCAAATTTGGTGAACGCAGACCATTACTTGCTTCCTCCGCTGCTAATGATGATAAGACTGATGTTAGCATGGCAGCTGATGATGCGCTAGCTGTTAACTTGGCTGCAATCTCTGCGGCTGTGCTTAAAGCCGTGGTTGGAGTTGTGGTCGGGGTTGAGGTTGGTGCTTCGCTAGTTTCCATTGGTTCCGCAGGGAGTTCAGTAACTGCAGAACTAGTTGCGGATGCTGGTCCACTTGACATCGATATATGGGTCTCGCTGTCTTCACTCCTTGGTGCTTGATTGTCCTGCTCCTGATGTTCTGATTCTTCATCATCAAACCTATCGGTTGATGCTCCCCCAACGGAGTACTCGATAGCATTGGTAACATTCATACTCCCAGAAGCCAAGCGTAGCTGCAAGTCTCTGGTCTTTTGCAGCTGGGATTGCGCTGTCTGTAAGCCCGTGCAACAAGTTCAGTGGTTTAGATTGATAAACACCACCAGCATCAAAGAACTTAGTGAACTCACTCGACCTCAGATCTGCTAATGAAGAAGTGGACTTAAAACACATTCTGAAACAATAAAATGAAAGACATTAATGGGACCGGAAGGCAAATAGTGAAGAGTCAAAATAAGACCTGAAGTTGTGCCCGCAACTGCTCCAGCTTATTTTCCTGTGTCAGGAACGAACTGTATTTAATGCACTGTATTATCCAAAATCTCGTAAACATAATATTACATTTAGTCACAGCTGATCGACAAATAAGTCGGACTCCAGTTTTACACCCAAGAGTATCATAATCGACCAGCTACCAAGCCAGGCACCATAGTTAGTCCACATGAGATCCTTACGGTATGCAAGAATAGAATATATGAGAGAAAATACAAAGAGAACTACAACGGAAGCGCATGGGCAGCAGTTGAAGAGGCAAGCTAGTACCTGTTCAAAAAGAGCGTCTTTCAAATCAGAATAGAACAGAGCATGGCTCTTCTCACACGATTCAAGCCGTTCAACAGACTGCCGCATAATAAGTTCTTGTTCCAGCAACTCCTCAGCCACTGACGTGTTCACATCACCTGCTCACCAACGATAAGAGCATAGAGAGTTTGTCAGCACCGGAACCAAAATTGAATTCGATGATAATGTCAAACCACGGTTGTATCATTTGCTTGTGTGGTAACCGAAAAGTCTTCATGCCTAGCAGCCCGTCAGCCCCAATCTCACAAAAGAGTATCTTGAGTACGGTCACTGTCTATTAAGTAACAAACATGACCTCAGATGAAGTAACCATCTTTGGAATAAAGACTAATAAACAGTGGAGAAATATGGATACAAAATCTAGAAAAATATCAAATTTTGTCTACCTACCATAGGCAGGTCCATTTTCAGTTTCCTTCTCTAAACTCACAACCATAGATAAAGCTGAAGTGCACTTTTCGAGAGCCCCAATCTCATCAACAGATTTTTCTTGAGCTGCTTGATAGGATTCTACCACCCGTTCGAGCAAGTTCCCTTCAAAAACCTTCGGCCCAGCACCAATCAATCCAAAGCCCATGAGAACTTGAGATAACTTCCAGTACATATTAGAGCATGGGAAAATAAGCTTCTTTTCAGCAGTAGCAGGCAAGGAACACTCGCGTTGGCTCAAAACGCTAGAAACAGCCAGAACGGAATGTTTAATTCCCAAAGCCAGACACGCACCTGATGACTGACTGGAGGAGACTGCTTGGCCTCCTGCTGTGATGACTGGAGCCCCTTTCCAAGCAACTCTTCGCGAAGACTCTGGCCACGCGAACCAAACACCCGTCTCTCCTCCCAAATATTCACCTTCAGTCCACACACAACACAGATGAATAACACATTCTTCTAATCAGCGCTTAATAGCTAGGACTAGACACAAATGACTCTAATCTGACTAAAACACAACAAACTCAAACACCGGTTCTGCGTACCAGGCGGTAGGCTGAATTGCGAACAGTCTCGTCTCCAGTATCAAGAACGTCTCTAAGAACAGCAGGCAACACAGTCCAAAATGCATTCACAAACTCGGGACCTTTGCGCCGGCTATTCTGGAGAATATCGTTGGCCAAATATAAGAAAGGGACACGCTTCTCCTTTGGAGCAGCATGGAATTTTGAAGCCCAGGTGTCTACAATTTCTTTCGCTTTCTTCCGGTGAAATATGCACCAGTGAGAGAGAGCTGAACCCAGTCAAGGTATCCAAGAATAACGCATTCCACAAAAAACGACCAAGTAAATCTGCCACGAAAATAATGTACAACATAATGATAATGTAACGTCATGAGACGTGGGAGGATACTTTCGATGCTCTGTTGCGAGGGATTGAGCTTGTTCAGCTTCTCTGCTAATGTTGCCCCCGTAAATGCCCCACTAGAGGGTGTTGATTCCATCTTCAGTATCAGATGCTTCCGCGCGTCTTCGCTTTCACAAACCTGAAAAAAAACCCCCGTAATTTAGCTTCCAGGCTAGAACTACACAAATTTAAATGCATTTGTCGTATCCCAGATCATTTGATGTCAGCGTTTGCAATTCTAAAACTGAATACACTAGGACAGAGTTTCCTCACTCTCGAATCCACACCGCGGTCCTTAACAAAAATGCTAGAAGCTTAGAACTACGACCTTTGCACTGCTTAATTAACTCTCTAAATATGTGCTTGCTTCCTACTCTTAGGTGATTGAGGGCATCGGCAGCCCTCTAAGGCTAGTTTAACGCATGTTAATCCACCCATGGGTTCGAAGGTTGAGCAGAAGACCACTCTCCAACGACCTCAATGGGTAGGACGTTCCTTCCACGCATCGCCTCCGTGTAGGAGACCCTTCGATCTAAGTGCTGGATACCAAAAATACAGTAAAAACCTTTAAGGTTAAATTCATCAACAAACAGTCCTCGAAACCCTTATAATGCACCCATAGCATGGTGGCAAATAACGCAGCACCTGAGATTCAAGTTATCACTTAAACATAGAACAAAACGAACAACGTGACAGTCGCGTAGAAGTGAAATGACAGCACAACTCAGTGCGGAGCCACAGCAAGTGCTTATCTGGTACAAATAGGCTCTAGGATAGTATACAGAGAAAACTGCTACATCAACAAGACCTAAAGCCCCCATAACAAAAAACAAAGAACAAAAACAGAAAACCTAGAGAACAACACTTGCCTAAAAAACAAACCCATTTCAAAGCTGCTAAAACTCCCCCTTAACCCTCGTCAAGTTTCAAACAAAGAACAACTAAAACCATTAGATAACGACAGAAAATAAAACCCGATTCTCAGCAATGCATCATGAGAAAGTTGCAATACAACCGAGCTTCCAATTCAAAAGAAAATCTTGCAATGACCGCTGGCAATAAAACAAACTTCCCTACCACCGAACATGACGACCTCGTCACGCCGCAACTCGCGTAACCGGGAACTGCATCATCATCCCTAGCCAAGACTCATAACTCACCATCCGGAGTGGGGGGAAACAAAACCCTCCAAATTTACAGCGCCACCTCCCAATCACCCAAAAAATAGACGACAGATAACCAAACAAGAAAAAAGAAAACCACACCCTGATTGTATTACAGAAACCCCGTCAAAAAAAATTCTTTGCAAGGTAGAGGTGCAGTATGCAAACCGAGGAGTGCCGTAAGTCGTGTCAATCTAGGCGGAGAGAGAGAAAGAAAAGACTATACTTTGTTAACAAAACGTAGTCTAACTCGTTTTCGTAATGAGCGACAGTGACGATGTAGTGACCGAGTTCTTTTCTAGCCACAACAAATCCGGAGTAAACCCTAACTTAGCAGAAATATTTTCTTTCAATAGTCCGGTGCATAGATATATCTGATTGTAAAACTATTTTTGTACAATGAGTAAGTGCATATATGCGCATAGGGTGGGAGGTTTTGTTAACAAAGTGTAGTCTTCTCTTTCTCTCTCTCCGCCTAGTTAACAAAACCTATGACTCCACACGATGGTTTTAACCGGAATTGTAGACCCAACCTCCGAATAGCATTTCAATGTAGTTTGACTATCTTGCAAAGAACTGAATTGACAAAGAAGCGACGAGACAAACGTGCGAAGTCTACAATTAAATCCGCTAAATGTTCTGGTATTTCTGAGTGCTTGCAGATGGCAATTCTGCATTTGCTGGAGAAGATAGCCATTTAGCTCTGCTGCGTGAACAGGTGGATGGACGAGTAAACGAGAATGTTTACAATGATATGCGTACTTTGCTAGTTCACAATCATACTGCAGAATTGTCACAACTGAAGATGTAAGTATTGTGAGATAAATTTGGTGACAGACAATGACGAGGGGTGCGGCATTGAAATTTGCTGAGGGTTGAATATGTACTTTGGAACACCTGAAACAGCCTTGGGCCTAGGCTTGATTTCATTTGCATCACATAATGCTCTAAAGATTTGCAAGCTCTAAACTACCGGTATGTGATACCATAGAATATGTGATATCCACAATAGAATATGTATATAATCAAAGAAACGGGTTCTCACACAAGGTTCGGACCACATACAGAACAACTGGATATATGTAGCTCACACGATTTCAGACCTGCCCTAATATGAACAATCCAAGTGCTCAGCTTTCTAAGAAAAAAAGCGGGAAAACATGACAAAACCTATTCACAAAACTGTAGATAAAAAGAGCTACCATGCCTGTCAAGATGCTAAAAACATAGGTCATGGACTTGGGGATTTCTTGAAGAATCCTCTATGTCGAAACCTGGACATCAAGAGAATAAGAAAGTGATGCTCACTGTTCGAAGAAATGAGCGACCATATCGAAGGGCTTTGAAGAATCTGAAATTTGAACCTGTCGGTCAGAAATTAGTTCGACATCATTTGAGGATACAGGTTGGGGTTGGTAATGTTAAGTGTGATGGAACATTAAGAACATTTCAATGTTTAAGAAGCTGCAAGGCATTCTTTGCATGTACGAGCTAATTGGACTAGAATTGAGGTGTTAAGGATTTCAAGGTAAAACGCCTAGCAGGATATATAGTTTTAGTGCTAAACTGTAGCACTTATAATTATGTCTCTACTCTAATGAACCTTCTCCAGACATGAAATATGTTACCTTTTGATATAGACACGAGCCTTCTGGTAGTGATCTTTGGTACAATGTTGTTGCTTGTACAGATTAGCTTTCTTTTGCCCGGCAAATTCCTTACATGACGCAGAGTTCTAGATGAAGATAGATGATGATATTTATCTGCGCCTAGGTTCGTAACGTTCTTCAATTGCTGTATCTCCTAATTCGAAAGAACGGAATTTTGCAACTAGTCTCGAAGTGGCCTCATTCTAAGTGGATAAGGCTGACCTTCAAATCAGTCACCCAACGCAGACACAGCCCGGTTCTGTAAATTGTCCATTTTGGCTTCTGACATCTTAAATCTCTTGTCCCACAGATCGATTAGCTACTTTGTTGTCTAAACCAAGAGAAAGTCCTATGGTTTTGGGTTGCATGAGAAAAGTCCAGTTATTACAGTACCCAAATTCAAGTGGTAAGCACCACGCTCTGCTCTTATTCTCGAAATTTCACCTTGTCCATTGTCTCATCATGTAACTGTTATTTGACAGCTCATGGATCATGACGTTTGCTGATGGATTCCCAAACCTTTTTGAGCCAAATGCTGCTCTCAATCATGTATGCCTTGCCGCGCATCCTGTTTGTTTCATCGTTTACTCTGGTGATGCCATTATTTCCCACTGGGACGGTGGAGCGAATGGAGGATGCAGCTGGGCACGAATGAAATGAACTTCAATTTGCAGTTTTTGATTCGGTCTGAATGAACTTAATGAGAGCATTGACCGTTTCGCGCAAGAAGCTGGTTTAACGAAGGCCTGAGCTCAATTGAAGTGAGAGAGGTTGAGAGTTTACAGCAGATCAGGGTTGCGTGCAGAAGGCTATTCAGTAGCAATTTTTTGTTTCATTAAGTGATTGAGCGGCCTTAATCGTGATCAGTAGTTTCTTTTAGCGCTTGGTCATTTGGTAGTCATAAGCCAGGAGTTCTTTCGTTACATTCCTTCTCTGCTGTTTCAATCTGCATGTTGTGCTTTTCACATTTATGTGCAGGTTGAAAGCAGAAGTGCCTTTGGAAGTTTGTTGAGCTGCTAGTTCCCCTCATACGGACACATACAATTCTTTGATTGTGTTCACTAATGTGTGAATTTGAGTTCAACACCAACTCAGGAACATTAAAAGATTGATAACTAAACCAATGTTTAATTTGGTAACTAAACATTGAGAACTAAACCACTGTTTAAACTTTGATGACTAAATCAAACTTGGTTAACTAAACCAATGTTTAATTTTAAAAAATTAATAATAATTAAAGGATGGATTTCATTCATGAATTTAATGGGAAAAAATAAATTGTTGTAAAAAATTTATTTACCACAAGATTAGAATGACGTCTTGATTAAAATATCTTGCAATGTAAAATGTTTAATATAATCTATTAATTTTTGTATCATTCAAAATCTACATAAAAACAAATACTTCAGACTTCTTGGAAATAAATTTTAGCCATCAAATAAAGTAACTTTTGTGACTTTTTATAAAAACTAAAATTAATGTGTAAACTCTTTTTTGAAAAGAAATGGAGAATTTAAAGAAACAAATTTTAACCATTGATTGAAATATCTTAAAGATTATTTGATAAAATTCATTTTAATTGAAAAATATGATTTTAATTTTAATTTTAATTTTTTGAATAATAAAGTATTATAATTTAAAGTTTAATTTCTATTTGTTTAATTATAAATTATTAATTTTAATTTGTTTCAGTTTTAACCATTAATGAAATGACTTTGAGATTATTTGATAAAATTCATTATAAGTGAAAAATGTAATTTAAAGTTCAATTTCAATTTGTTTAATATTAAAGTATGATTAATGAGGAGAAGGCCTCACGGTTCTACCGTTCTTGTTAATTATTAAGTAATAATTAAATAGTATTATATACTCTTACTAAAATAGCTTATTACTAGTTATTTGAACTTGTTGGGTAAGTTCATCTATATATGTATACAAGTTTTTTAAATAAATGTGTATAGATATGGATGTACATATATAAGCAAAAAGATCTTTTATTTTATAAATTTTAACGATGGAGTACCTCACACTGATTTAAAAAATTCACCTCAAATTTTGAGTATCTATTGATTCCTTCGAGGTAATGCTTCACATACTTTTTCTTTGATGCAATGCTCCTAATTTTTGGCTTTTTTTACAAATCGATTATTTTAGAACATCTCATGCGGTCAATATGATGTTTCGTTTCATTATTGATTTGCAAATGTCCCTCAAATACTATTATTGAGAGGATTGATACTCTAGCTACAATTCACTAGATTTTGAAAATTTAAATAAGATTTTTCAATTATAATGAATTTAGTCAATAACAATTAAGTCATTTCAATTAATGACTTTAAATTAAACAAATTGAAATTAAACTTTAAATTACATTTTTAAATTCAAATGAATTTAATCAAATAATTTCTAAGTCATTTCAATTAATGGTTCAAATTTGTTTATTTAATTTCTCCATTTCTTTTCAAGAAGGGGTTTACACATTAATTCTGGTTCTTATATAAATTTATCAAAATTACTTTATTTGATGGCTAAAATTCGATTCCAAAAAAAAAAATTGTATGTATATTTTATGTATATTTTATATTAAGGTTCTCACACTTTTTGTGGTGAATGTATAGATTGTTTCTCTCAATTTATGAGATTTTTTTTCCGATGGACCACTTCATGATCTCAGCTGTAGTGACCAGAATTATTTTTGTTTTGAAGACATATGTTTGTCCCAACTTCTCTGATTTCTTGTTGATCGACCACTTGACAATCTCAGCGGCAATGAGAAGAATGTCACGCTTTTTGCTTGGTAGGAGATTGCGGAATAGAATTCTGTCCAGATCTAGAAGCCATGTTGAGGGACGGAAAGTCGGAATTAACACTTAATCTGAAATTACCCTACAAAAAATATATAAATAACTAAACCAATGTTTAAACTTTGATAACTAAATCAAATTTTGATAACTAAACCAATGTTTTATTTTAAAACTTTGATAAAAACTAAAGGATGGATTTCTTTTATGAAATTAATGGGGAAACATCAAACTAATTTTTAATTGTTGTTGTTAAAAAAAAAAATTAAAAAAAAATTAATAATCTCATAAAATACTTCTTTGAAGTTGGTTTTAATATTCCATGTTCCTTCCATTATAATATGATCATAATTTATTTAAATGAAAAAAAAAAATACTTTATAGAAAAAGGTGTCTAACAGATATAAATCATAACATTCATATTAGAAATTAATTCTTTCAACGGTCTCAACTCGGAAATTATTATAAATTACCATTGTTTTTAAAGGCATAGGTTGAATCTTTAAAATACTTTAGTTTGAAGCATTTTCTTAAATATTTCTTTGTTATTATCTTTATAAATATTCCTTGTACATAAGAATTATTTTGTTTCACAAATAATAACCTGTCTTTTTGAATTTGCTATTTTATCAATTGATGTCTTAGATTATAAATTTTATATTTTGCATACAAAGGATATATAGCATATGTATAAAAAGTAGTGAACTACCCTTCCGGTTTAGCATCACCACTGAACTTGTCGGAATAGGGCCTATCAAAAGTCAATGGTCCCGCGGTCCCGCAGTTGCAAGTTAGAGAGAATAATTTCTGACAAACATTGATACAGTACTGGCATTTCTTACACACCCATTCATATTCATCTTTTTCATTTAATAGATCTTAATTGTGTTGTTGTTGTTTTTTTTTTTTTTTAATTAAGAATTATTTACTATATTTTTATTTTTATTTGATTCATTAGAATTGATTTACAAAGTTAGACATTTTATTTGCACAACTTGCATTAAAAAGTAAATTGCATCATTAGAAGTAAATTTGGCTTGATAATCTGTATCTAAAATTCAATTAACTTTAACTTTAAATAATAACTTTGTCAATACTAATGATATCTTTATTATTCAAGATTTCATACATCACATAACTTTCTAAAAAAAAATCAATTAAATGAGATGTATAATACTACACCTTTGATAGGAGAGTACTATTTCATTATTATTTTTGTTAATTTTAAATTTCTACACAATTCAATCAAATGTTCAATATTATAACTAAAGCACTTATACATTAATCATTAACTAGGGTTTATATGTTTTTTTTTTGAGAATTTTGAACAAAATCATTTAAAAATTATATTATGAAAATTATTCAATCAATGGTATTTAAACAACACTATTGAAAATTCTTTAAGCAATACTATTGAAGATTATTTAAGCAACAGTGGTAAAGATTATTAAAGCAAGACTATTGAAGATTATTTAAGCAAAATCATTAAAATCATCAAAACAACGTTGTTTAAGCGAAGCCATTGCAACAATATTGTTTAGGCAATATTGTTGAAGCAACACTATTTAAGCAATATCGGTTGAATAAAACCGTTTGAACAAGACCATTTGACGAAGACCATTTAAGCAGAACTGTTTAAGTAATATCCTTTGAACAATGTCGTTAGAGCAAGAATTTAAGTAATATCCTTTGAACAATGTCGTTAGAGCAAGAATTTAAGTAATATCCTTTGAACAATGTCGTAACAATGTCGTTAGAGCAAGAATTTAAGTAATATCCTTTGAACAATGTCGTTAGAGCAAGACTGTTTGAGCAATACCGTTTATGTAATACCCTTTAAGAAATACCGTTTAAATAATATTGTTTAAGATAATGGACTACGATGAAAGACCGCAAATGAAAGGTTATGGATGAAAGATTGCAAGATTGCAATGAAAAACTACGGATGAAAGATTGCGAGACTGCACTTAAAGATTACGAGACTGCACTGAAAGATTGCGGATGAAGGACTAAGATAGTCGAGAATCTTTTAATGTTCCTGAGTTGGTGTTGAACTCAAATTCACACATTAGTGAACACAATCAAAGAATTGTATGTGTCCGTATGAGGGGAACTAGCAGCTCAACAAACTTCCAAAGGCACTTCTGCTTTCAACCTGCACATAAATGTGAAAAGCACAACATGCAGATTGAAACAGCAGAGAAGGAATGTAACGAAAGAACTCCTGGCTTATGACTACCAAATGACCAAGCGCTAAAAGAAACTACTGATCACGATTAAGGCCGCTCAATCACTTAATGAAACAAAAAATTGCTACTGAATAGCCTTCTGCACGCAACCCTGATCTGCTGTAAACTCTCAACCTCTCTCACTTCAATTGAGCTCAGGCCTTCGTTAAACCAGCTTCTTGCGCGAAACGGTCAATGCTCTCATTAAGTTCATTCAGACCGAATCAAAAACTGCAAATTGAAGTTCATTTCATTCGTGCCCAGCTGCATCCTCCATTCGCTCCACCGTCCCAGTGGGAAATAATGGCATCACCAGAGTAAACGATGAAACAAACAGGATGCGCGGCAAGGCATACATGATTGAGAGCTACTCAAAAATCACTGCCGGCGAGCTGAAGCTTGTCAGAAAGGCCGCATGCTGACCACGAATTCCGTGTGCAGGTGGGCCAGATCTTCCAGCTCCGTTTTCAAGCTAGTAATTTCCTTCTGATATTTCTTTATCAATGATTTCTCATCAAGAATCTAAAATGAAAACGCACAGTCCGATTCAGTCAGAAGAAACCAAACCCGATTCAGTCAAAAATATTGACTACAATACACTTGGCCTAAGCAGGAACTGAATCACTGCTGACGGACCTCGAGGGGCAAGAAGCAAAAATGCCATTAGATTTATGATAAGAAAATAAGAATAACATTTTGATTCAAAGCTAATCAGGGTTAGATCACCCAAAGCTTTACCTGCACTGCGGTTCTGAATGCGAACTGGGGATTTCTCAGTCTTGCGTGTTGCCTGCTCAAGTACAAGAGTGGATTAGCCACGCAGAAACAGATACAATCTGGACAGCAACTCTAGAAAAAGAAGCATTCATGGTCGAGTTCAAGCCTGAGAAATAATTAAAAACCCTTACTACTAATAAGGTTCACCCATAAACCAAATGACAGCAGTGGGTTGCAAAAAAACCTCATTCCCATTTCGGAATGCAACGATTCAAGTTCCCTGGGTCAACATGGCACAACAGTCGAAACCTGGAAACTCACCATCATCCCGTTTCAAATAATCATTCTAAAGCCCTTCTCCTTGATGAGTTGGAAAGCTGCTACATTTGGAGTATAACCTCGTACTTATGACCTGCACGGCGTCAGGTGTGGATTAGGTTAACAGCTAGATTCAAAGTCGAGGATTATATCACATCGAGAACAAGTACCCTTCCTTGAATCCAAAGTCGGATTCCTGCTCGTTGATTGCTGCCTCCACAGTCACACTCAGATTCGTGATACTGTATCTCCCAATCGCACCAAGGTCCTCTCCCGAAACTATGCTAACTCCACTGTCGTTCCGACATCCATCGTCTCAGAGCAGCAGAATATGGCTCGAATGACCATCACGACGATAGCTAATCTATCCAAACCCCTCAAGAACTACCAAATCCGAAACAACTAAACTCCATCCCAATCGTCTTACCTGTGCCCACACATCCAATCGCTCCTAGCAGAACCAGTGATCCAAACTGGCGTCATGGCTAAGCATTCTTCGAACAGATCTAACGAACCACCCATTCAAGTGATCGCGTTCTCGAACAACCGCTGACAACGCTGACGCCGACAAACAAGAGCGAATTCACCACCACCTCCAACCTGACGGGCCAACTTCGACGGACTAACCCCACGCCCTCGAATTCCTTGAAAGACATGGAGTGGTAGTTATGACGCACTCGGTCTGGCAGCAATGAGCAGACCAATAGAAGGAGTTGGATCCAAGGCTGCTTATTAAGTTCCGAGTAGATCGGAAAATGGAAAATACTTAAAAAGATAAAGTTGAGATCTGCATACACCTTGGTTGCCTAAGCGGTACTCGATATTCAAATATGCTAACAACGGCTGAGGAAGACAATGAGAACCACTGCAGAGAAAGAGTTCAGAGAACAAGATTCCCTGAATCGATGTTCACCAATTTGATAGTTAAGGCAGGCTGCGAAATTGACTAAGTATGCCAAGCCATGAGAGTGCGTGAGAGAGGACAAGCTGTGCACCACAATCCTGTAACTGAGAAAGAGAAAACTACAGGACTGATACTGTGAGAGTATCTGACGTAGCCTAGAGCAGAGGCCCACAGTAAGACCTCACGCATCAGAAATCTAAACCCGATAACTGACAAGGATGTCGTCTTATGTTGTTTTAGAGTGGTCAATGACACCACAAAATGCTCAAAAGTAACCAGAAACGATTTGTTAAGAGGTCAAAATCGCTTGTATTCACGCCTGCTGTAAATTTCTAAGCTGGCATTGCACAATCAGAGCATTCTGTACCCGGGCCATAGTTCACCCAAAAATCGTTCCTCAAATAGCACATACACACATTCCGAACTCTGTTCTTAATCGAAATGTTACAATCACACAAACAGATCATCAAAAGCAATACACAAGACAAGCCTCATTCCGGAGAGTTTGCAACAATAGCCTTCCTCATTGAACAGAACGGTGGAATCGTTCCACCTTCACAAAGTACGGTACACTGAGGATGATACCAACACCTACTAACTCATATCTATTCGTCCTCTTGGCTGCGGAGACGAGCGCTGCCGTTCGTCAAGGCAATGTTCAACTGGGCTGCACGCTCCACGATAGCCTTCCTCTTCAGGGTAGACACATTGTGGGCGATCTCAGCGCTGTACTTCCTGCATTATCGTTTAACACAAACCCGAACAAAGCCTCAGCACTCAAGGGTCTTTCACCATCAGCACCATTTCCGTCGAGCTCATGACTAGACAATTTGGGCATAACGCTAATTGCACGAACGTAAATTATTAGGGAGAAAACCGGTCGCGACCCATTCCAATCTATAAGTCACAACAGCTTCGTAGAGTGCATAGTGATAGACAGACTGATAGCATCAGAGAGATTCCCAGAATGCGTCATCAACCCTTGCGGGAAACTTATGATGTCCCTATTCTTTTTCACATCACTTGCAATCAGCCCTCCATGCCACCCACAGGTACTCGCCAAACCATTCCTTAGGTCACCCATTGAAAAAAAACCCTAAACCACAGACGCGTGACCTAATCCAGTCAGATAATGCACCAGTAGCAATTCAGTCCCTCACCTGTTGTGCATCAACAGAAGCTCAACGTCCTTCACGTTGTGAACCAAAAACTTCACGAATCCACTTGGCAGCACATGCCTCGTCTTCTTGTTCGACCCGTATCCAATGTTGGGCATCAAGGTGACACCCTTGAACTTACGACGAACCCGAGAGTCAATACCCTTTGGCCTCCTCCAGTTCGTCTGCCAAGTAAACTCACGGCATCAGAATCCAACACAGCAACCTCACCAGTCCTCTACAAAACCACATTCCGACACCTAAACAGCACAAGATAAACCCTAAATCAAACCCTAGATATCACAACTCGTCACAACAAATAGTTGCGCAATATTAACGCGACAGATCACCCAAGAAAACCCTAAGCGAAAAATTACGAATCTCAGAGAGTATCAGGAAAACCCATGGAACCACCAAGAAGGAGACTAATGGACTGATTGTGCTTCAGGTATGGAAGACAGAGGGGTCATAGCGACGGTACCTTGACGCAGATCTTGCGGTCGGACTGCATGCGCTTGAACTTCTTGACGCGCTTCTTGACGACATCGCGCTTGATGAGGGGGGTCACCATGGTGGCGAACTGGGGCAGCACAACGGGGAGGACGGGCGGAGCGGCGAGACGCGACTCACACAAGCTTCTCCCAAAGAGAGCCGCCCCAAATGCCCTCCCTCTCCTTTGTCCTCCCCCCAGCCAGGGTTTAGGGTTTCACTATCTCCCGTCGATGAACTACATCTACAACCCATTCATCCATCCACCATCCTCCTCCCAACACAACACAGCTATCCCGGCCACAAATCCATCCTGTCGCTACATCCCAGGCTAGAATCTACGACTCTTATCCGTTTAGGTGTGTGACGGTTTTGGGTACCCGCTTCTCAACCTCATGGGAGGAGGCCATGTCTGATATAATACAACAAGATTGTTACAACATAATTGTCACATGATAGAACATAATTCTCAACTAAAATTGTGTTGTACTATGTGAGAGATCAGTGTTAGGTTGCTGGTTGATTAGTAGCTTAAGATGCCTGGAGTCTGAGATGTCTCTTCGAGTTTGTGCAAACATCTGATTTGGAGTGCAGTGTGATGTTTGCGTAAGCAGTGGACTAATTTGCGTTTGGGGAATGGGGTTGTGAGTGTAAGATGTAGTGGTGTTTTGATGTGAGTCGTTTTTTTTCGTGTTGAGAATTGAAGGTGATGGATTTCCTCCGTGCAGGTCCATTTCTTCCTACTCGGATTGGACATGCTTTTTGTGTTTGTGGTGGTTTAGATGAGAATTCTTCGAGTTCGCAGACCAGGAGCTTTTATGCTGCGTATTGGATTTGACCCAATACTTTTTGGCCTGTAGGTAAGTTTTTCTTTCATTGGGGAGTGTGTTTTCTGGAGGATATTCGTTGAGTGTGGTATTTGAAAGAGTTCAAACTTTTTATTAGAGATGTGTTGATCAGATTGTATCTGTGGTATGAAAATTTTGACTCATGCATTGAAGTGTTTGGATGAAGTAGACTAGAAAGTTGATCAATTTTGGTAATGTTTTGCAGAAATGCTATTAATCGGTTCACGGACCGTCTGGGGCAAGCTTTTCATTCCACTCCAACTGTTTCGTATATGGAAAGCTAGTGGCAAGACCTGGATTGTGCGTGAAGAAAGAAGAGCTCTTAAGCACCCTTATGCATCTCTGCATTGGGGGAGGGTACAGAAGATTCGATTGCAATATAGTATACAAGGTAATCTTGCTAGACTGACCCGAATATATCTGGCTAGATTGACCCAAAAGTTTAGCGACTTGCATTTGGTTTTGAGTGGTGAGATAAATGACAGCCTTCTTTGCAGAATCAGCGCTAGTTATTTAGTCCAGAGAAGATGAGAAGAAATTTATTGAGCAAAGCTTTGTAGCAACGTTTACAACAACACATGCCGAAGCTCATGGAGCCTTGTAGGATAGACGCTGCCCAGCGCAAGGCCAACGCTGAATTGCCTCATCCTCAATGCGGCAGTGCCCACTTCTGAGAACTTGGAAAATTCCTACTGGAAGAATGAGAAGCCATACGAACTCATTGAAACATACCAGAAGCATACCACTAACAGTTCTCATTACATGCACATTAACACTTCCATACAAGAGTACGAAACCTCAGCCCCATCACTAGCCACTCATTCAACATTCAAATAAGCAACCTGACAGTTTCATTTGCAGAATATTAGCACCATGGCTGTACCAGACTTTCACTTTGTGCAAGTCGTCAAAAAATAAGAAAAATCCTTCATACACAGCCGAAGTAAGTAACAGTTGGTCAGTAGGTCTAACACCTAACTGACACGACCCCGAGTATCCATCATTTCACTTTATCAACACCGCCGCAACACCCCGTAAAACCCTAAGACCTAGGTCCTACCTCCACAACGTACTTGATACTTAGTGTACAATATTGACAGTATCCGATATAAAAATGCACAAACATTGATTTCAAATCGTCGGGACAAAAATTTACGGAGGGACTCTGAAAGTCGTGGCCACTGGCTGAACGACTCAAGACCAATCAGCTGATTATAGCATCCTGACTGGTACAGCTCCAGATAGTCGGATCCCTTGAGTAAGATCCTCCTCCACAGTTCCACTTCCAATGAACAGGCCCTCAATAATCGTAGAATGTATCCTCTAACCAGGAGCATGATTACTGACCGTCTCGCTTCACCAACAATACCGGTGCATTGCATTGCCAGTGTTGATCGGACGAAAACACCTCTCTATATACCCATCGCTCAATCATCATCATGCTCGTCCTTGCTCTCTCTATCCAGGTGCAAGCTGCCCCATTTGAACCGACAGCTGCTCAACACTAGGCTTCTTGGACCACCAATCCTTCCCTTCTCCACCATCTTCACCACCTAAAACTTCCACTGAATCTCCAACGGTCTCGTCTCCATCTTCTTTATCATCGCCGTCTAAATCTAACTCCTGCTCTAGTTCGTGATCTACTGCTGACGGACTCTCGCTCAGGAATTGCTCCCAAAATAAACTGTCGTTTGCAGCTGACATGCCCGGGCTGCCCATGTTTGAAATCCCCTCCTCTCCCTCCGGCAGGAGCCTGGTCCCGTCGTCATTAAATTCCATGGATTCCCCCGAAAGATCCTCTGGCTTCAAATCTCCACTAGAATACTTAATCCCGTTGTCCGTATTCATACTCAGTGCACCTGGCAAAGAATCAAAGAAGTGCAAACGATTGTAAGAAACCATTTACCAAAGAAATCACAAATTCTGTGAAGGATACGACAATCGACAGACAGATCTCACCAGCAACAGTTCAACCAAATAGATATGCAGGACATGATTCGATTAGTTACAAAAAAGTCAAGAAGACTCTCATCCGGCCCCCGTAAAGATCGATAAGATAAGCATTTTAACCAACCGATCCATAAGCATAAGCACATACCTTCTAGCCTTGGGATTCGAAGTGCCAAATGTGGAGGCATAGGCAGCTCATCATGCTCGGGTGAGGCATCCATCAACACAGGTCCTGGAAGTGCATCACTCAGCCCTGGCGTATTCATTTCCGTCAGTGTCACGCCTGACTGCCGATTCGTCCCACCAGCTGGACCAGAAGGGGCCGACCCCAGGTCCCTAAACAACGCCTCCAGAGGGCCATCGTCCAGACTGGGTGACGACGCCGCGTCTGTTGAGTTGAAAAACTGCATGATCATCGCGCGAGCTCCATTGGCATCGCCGCCTCCGTTCGCATTGTAGGCCACTATTTGGTTGTCAGCTGGGGTATCCGACCCAACTGAATCCTCTTCGCTGGAGTCTTGTTTGGGCAGACGTCGTTTCTTTCGCACCGTAGTTGCAAGCCTCTTCTTCTCCGATTGCTGCATGAGCTGGGCAAGAAAGCTCGGATTCTGCATGGCTTTCGCAAGAAACGACATCATATGCTGCTGCCGGTTCTCCGTTGTAAGCAGCCGTTGACCCATTGACTGCACAAATCATTTTGCAATATTCAGCACAAACATCAGCCAAGGCGTCCACCGAGACCTGCACGTGAATATTGCAGGTCATACAGCCCCACCATTGCTGGATCGTAGAAAACCATGCCAAAGACAAATGCAGCTCAACAATTTCATGAGAAAAATCAGAAGAGAACAACAAATAGCATGTACATAGTCTCAACCTGCATTTCCCGTTCCGTATTCTGCTGTTGTTGTCTCAATCGCACCAATTCCACCATCAGCACGTTCTTGTCTCTTTTCAGCCTTTCAATTTCCCCTTCGAGCCCAAACTTCCCAACTTCTACACACGGCCCCACTGATGCCGGCTCGCTTAGCTGGTGCTGGTGCTGGTGAGGTTGCTGTTGCTGTGGCTGTGCTGGTTGCTGCGAATGCGTCGCTGGTTTGCGCCGATGGATGGTCCGCAAAAGATCTCGCCTACCACGCAGGAAACCCTCATTTGCAAACTCCCAACGATCAGGATCCACTTTGCGAAACCCCTGCATCCATTCCAACCAAATTGGTTACCATCCAAATGAGTCCAGCACCGACAAAATACCCCAAACAAATAAGTACAAAACAAAGCTAGGATCTATCTAATACGACCAACTACCATAAAACACTGCCAATCGGAAATAGTGATCCAACCACAACCACTCCCCTATTCAAACAATGTCCAATGGTCAGCAGTTCATCACGCAAGTAAACCCTACACCAGATTTCAGCCGTGACCACTTCCTCCACTACTCTAATCGGATTCTCTTCTTCACTACTAAATAACGCACAATCAAGAACCTCAGCTGCCAGACTCCAAAACAACCCCAGTCTCCACTTCCCCTAATCCATTGCCAACACAAAAACACAACACCCCATCGCTCGTCTCTAAACCTTCGCCAACGCAAACTCGCATCGCATTCCCACTCCCCAACACTTACATAGGTATTCAGCTGCCTCACGAAGCTCGAAAAATTATTATGCTTGAAATACTTCGGCAGCAGCTCCTGCGCGAAATCGGGAGGGTTCCACACCACGAAACTATTATTCCCACTGCTCCAAGACACCACGGCATCCGTAGCAGGATCATCCACCATGTCATACGTCTTGGTCAAGAAGGGCGGAGGCGCCGTACTCTGCAACCCGTCCATAGGCTGCGGCGCCGACGACGGGCTATGATTCCCGGAAACAGACGGCGTCGGCACCACATCCGAACTCACCAAATTCCGCTCCTGCCCCATACTCTCCTCCAGCGGAGGCCAATGCGGATCCGTCTTCACCACCTGCGACACCATCCCTCCCCGCCACCGATCCGCCCCCCTCCCCTCCCCTCCCCCCTCACTCACACCGCCCCTCCACCCCCTCCATCCCCCCCACTGCCCTCCTCCACCAAAACCCCACCCTCCTCCACCCCACCAAGAAAACCTACACACTCACCCGATCTCCCATCACCACTCCCCTCCAAACCCCAACCAAACCGCCCCAACCCCAATCCGCCACCCCTGTGAAACGAATTCCTGTCGAAAAAAACCGACAGCAGCACAAGTGCCGCTCTGGAGAAGAGCGCCGGCCAAGTTCGCTTTTGGGGCTGCCTTTTGGGGGTTGGGGTAAAGGGAGTGTGTGCTCTGGTGTGTAGCGGGGCGTGTTCGGGGCCTCGCTGGGGTTGATATAGGGCGGAGCTGCGCGCGTGTGTCGGCGGCTGCGGGTGTGCTTTATTTGCCTTCTCCGAGTCCGGTGGTGTTTTTTTGGTTCTTTTTTTGCCTTCTTCTCCGGTTCTGTTTTTTGGATTTTGGTTTGTGTGCTGTGGTGGTTGCGCTTTTTTCTTCTACATTTTCTGTTGTGTAGTTGAGATTTGGATGGAAATTGCTTCTTTTCATGGAGATTAATTAGGTGTTTCATTCGTTTGGGCAATTCTTTCATTAGGTTTATTGGTTTTTTTAATGAAAATTCATGTTTGAAAATTTTAAGAAAATTGAAATAGAAGTTGGATTTTCTAAGGATAGATGTTTTTAACTCCAGTCTTCATGTGCCTTTCTATACTTTGAAATTTTCAAAAACTATGGGCGTCCTCCCATTTGTCAACTAGCTCAAACGTAGAAGTGGTAATCTTAAAAGCTCAATTTGATTATGAAAAGTATGTTGTCCAGGGCTATATTGTATGTATAGCACATTGTATTGGTAAGTTTATCATTTTAAAGACATGCTCTTCTTGAATGTTTGTGGTAACTACATCTGGTTTAAAAACGTGGATTTGACTTAAAGGAGATTCAAGAAAAAAAAGTCCATGTATAAGGGACAACATACGCATTTCAATTCAGTCAAGTTGGATAGGTCTTGTACTTTCAATGATTACACTTTGATATTGCCCCGACAACTTTACTATATGTAATTATGCTCAACCAATCTCAATCTTAGTTTCTGGACTATGCCACCAATACCTGTCGTAGTTGTTTTGACAGTTTACAAGCTGACTACATCCATTGACATATCTAGGGACCAACATGTGCATTTCAATCTAGTCAGGTTGGATAGTTCTTGTACTCTCAATGATCAGACTTTGATGTTGCCCCGACAACTTTACTATGTACAGTCATACTCAACAAGTCTGAATATGTGTTTGACATATGTAGGGAGCAATATGTGCATTTCAATCCAATCAAGTTGGATAGTTCTTGTACTCTCAATGATCAGACTTTGATGTTGCCCCAACAACTTTACTAGGTGCAGTTATGCTCAACAAGTCTCAATCTATGTTTTCTGACCATGTCACCAATACATGTCAAATAAACACGTCGTAGTTGTTTTGACACTTCACTACAAGTTGACTATATCCACTAACATATCTAGGACGAACTGTAGCAGGTGAGCCTAGAGTAATAAGTAGTGAGCACTGAAGGGTATTTATGTGATGAAAAATTTGGTAAATTGAGGCCTTGTAATTGTGATTTTCTTGTAATTTATGAATGTATGTGAATTTTTGAAAGCATAAGAATAAAAAGCTAGTTTAAGAATTGTAGCTAAATTGAAAAAATGAGGGCTGACATCATCATGTAACATCAACACGATGGATGGATTGTGAAGAATAAGCTTATCCACCATCTTACTAGGACCTTCAATGAAGTTAAAATGCTCTCAAACAATGTTTATTGATTTTAGGTAAAAGTGGACTCAAGCGCTAGTGGAGTCATGTTTTGGAATTTTTGCAGCTTGGATGAACTAGCTTTGTCTAGGTAATTGTAGTGTAAAAGTTTATCAAACTCCCTTCAATTAGTTTGATTTTCCATTCTTATATCCATTGGCAATTTGTGCAGTTTGGATTTGATTGGATTTGTGGTACTTCAATAATCGTCCTTGCAATTTTATGAAACAAGTCTAACATATTTTAATATATCTACATCTCATATTTATGTTGGACTCCAATACCCTTTGAATACTTTGAAATTTTCACAACCTCAATGGATGTGATTTATCTACAATACTTCATGTATGTAACAATACTCATTTTAGTCTAAGGAGAAGTTTATGCAAAAAACTAATCATCCACTAATTCTATTAGATTGCATCATTTTTAAAGTACTTCACGCATATCATAACCAATGCGCTTAATAGCTTATGTACCTCTATAAAATTCCCAAAATTCTTGCCCGAGTAGTAATGTATATCACTTACTTTTCTAAAAATATTTGTCTTTATAGATAAATCTAAAAAATTCCTTACTAACAACATAGATAGAATACAAGTTTCTGTAGAATCTTCACCATGGTATCATTTCACATCTTTTGTTGTGAAACTATCCACCAAGTTTCAAGAGGTATAGCATTCTCGAAGAGCCGAGCCATGAATACAAACCATATCTTTTAATGATGAAACTCTGCATCTCTGATAATCATGGTGAAATAAAATACACACATAAACACCATTGGCCTTGGTTCACTTACACCCTAAAGTTCCTTAGTAATTTGGAGTAAAGACTACCAAAGACATAGCTCTACTCATAGCAAATGATTCATTGCTCGGAGTTCACTGTTCACACCTCACATTTCATCTGCTAAACACACTGACATATCCACTTGCCATTTCTACTAAAGCCAGTGATAATTTTACTAGCAATTTTACTTTATTACGTCCTAACAAGACATTGACTAATGACTTTAGATAACAATATATTTAATGACCTAACAAATTTGACTCGATATAAAAATAATGCAATTGATGTTTTGGTTATTAATTATTAAAATTTCAAGTAACGTCAGGTGAACATGTCAATATGGTATAAACACACCATTATCATATTAACTATCTCTAGTACCGTAGCTTACTAGCAAATTCGGCAGAAATTAATTCTAAAAATTAATGCCTAAATTTTTGGAAATTATGGGCAACTTTTGCCTGATATTATGAAATTTAAAATTCATCATTGTCTAAAATTGAGAAAAAATCTGCTCTTCAATAGATCATATCTCACTTTGAAGCTTTGAATGATTGAGAAGGGGGAGAAGGTGCTCCTTTTGTAATCAAGCCCACTTACACTACTTTACAAAGAATATGGGTTAAGAAGTAGCAAGACTCTAGGTGGGGTTTTTGAAATGTGTTGTACACAAATTTTTGGAGTGTGATTGAGCATAGAAGATGAAGTTATATGAAAATGTGATGAACTAAAAAAAGTTGAGTAACCAAGCCTTCTTCCATCTCCAACAAGTTTTATGTCAAAAACAGTTTTTATGCAAAAGATATGGACAAAACAACACGTAAAGGTCCATGTATCAAAATGTGTTCCAAACAGTTTTTTTAAAGCTCATTTGTGCATAGAAAATCAACTTTTTCAAAAATATTTTAGTTTAAAAAAAGCTTTAAAATCATGCTATCTTTCACCTCCAACAAATTTTGTGTCATTTGGAGACTTTTTGCAAAAGCTATACTTGTTATTAAAATGAAGACTAACTAGTTGTTTCAACTCAAAGTTCACATATCCCACAAGCATTGTTGAATACAACTATGCCTTTGAGGTTGAATGAGTGCCTAATTCATATTTAATTAAGATTCAAAAGTGCCTAACTTTTTGGATATCACTTTTTGAAATGCCTAACCATTTTTTGCACTTTGATTAATTATTAGGCAAACAAGTGCTGAAGCTGCTAGTAAGCTACGATGACACTTTTCGTTAGCTCTAATCAAGAATGTGGTAGTTGTGGTCTTCATATAGTAAATGACAACTCAACTATAATCTAGAATATCTACTTGGTTAAGAATTCAATCTAACTAGTACTTACAAAATAAACTAATTTATTTTTATAAATAGATTTTTTCTAGTGATGTGGTTAATGACATGATTAATGATGAGAGTAGTTATAGTTACAAGTAACTATAGTTGATAAAATAATGATTTTAATTGACACTTCATCTAATACCAATGTTGACTAAAATTGACAATCTTATATTCTAGCCATTATAGTATACCAAGAACTTGGGACCCCACTGATTCTGCACAATTTCAGTGCGATTTCCGATATTTCAAGGGTGCGTGTATTTTTCCCACTAATTGCGCATCGCTGCGTCATGCACCGCAACAGTACTTATATGACATCGTGATCATACAAACAGATATTGCACTAATTCGACACGCTTGATATATCTATTGAAAACGTGTGAAATCTTCATTGTAAACCGTCGTCAAATGTCGTGTTTTAATTGTCATTATAAATACACTGATTCAGTGCGTTTTACGTGCGACATCTTCTTTTCCATATCTAATTTTTTTTCTATCAAAATATTCAGAATAATTTTATTTTTTTTAAATTAAAAATTTAAATTTAAAAAAAAAATTAAAAAATTAAAAAGAACTATGGACTTCACTTACTTTCCGGCCGCTCCATCTACTCAAGGAGCCCAACCCGCACATGGCTCACTTGGACTTCTCGACATGTGTGCCGTAGGGGGATACGAACTCCTCACCCTTTGGTCCATAAGCCAACCTCCTAACCATCACACCACCTCATGACACCTAAAATGCTTTATGCACACATTAGAATTCTTTTGCCAATTATACAAATAAGAGTTCCTTGGCAATGTTTTGCCATGTCTTAATAAAAACAAATTCAATTTTATTTTTTGCACTACAACTTGCAGGCCTTTTTCTACATCTACAAATTTTTTCAATTTTTTTGAAATATTTGTTCTTTGGCCAAAATCGTCATGGCTATGAGATGTTTTTTTTTTCCTTTCTCCTAGCGGACTTTGAATGTTTTTAACTATGTGAAAAAAACTTTTTTTCCAAAATTGTTTTTGCACTATATTATGCAGGACTTTATCTATTTTTAGGATTTTTTTTCAGAATTTTTTGTTTTTTTGGTTTTTTGCATGTTGTTGTGTGAGTATTACCACACAACAAACATGGCTGGTCAGGTATCATTTTAGAGCTCTTGGGTGTTTGTCCTCCTGTCCTGTTGTTTGGAGAATGCTTCAGTTTGAACTGGTTCGTTCGCTGTGATTTGTGTAGGTTCGGGATTACCAAGAGGGTTTGTCCCGTTGTTTGGAGAATGCTTTAGTTTGAATTGGTTTGTTCGTTGTGATTTGTGTGGGTTTGGGATTACCGAGAGGATTAGGTTACTTTTTGATGCTGTTATAGGTTTTTTGCTGTTAGTGAGCTAGTGAGTTAGGGTTCCCACTGTTTTGATAAGCCTTGTTTAATTGTTTTGGTAGGGAAATCAATTCAGACTGGGTGACAATTCATTTCCAGCATTCACCACCATGGCTACAGGATCAAGGGCGACATCGATTGAGGCCTTGGCCGCGGATGTGGAGGCGTTAAAGATTAGTTCGATCGCTACTACCTCTCAGCTGCAATCTCAGATTCAATATCTGTGCGAAGTATGCCTGCCAGTTATGAAACGTGACATTTTGGTGACTGCAGCTGAAATCCTCAAATGATCAATCGGCAAGAAAGGCCAAAAAGGAGAATCTTATCAATTTTCCACCAAAAATGTGAGAACGTTGATGAAGGTAAATCTTTCTATCTTTTGTTGTTCTTTTTCATACTTGACTGTGTGCATACAAATTACTTAGCTAGAAATAGTTGGCCATCATTGTCTACAATCCATATTGCTTATAAATATCATGAACAAATAAGAATATACTTCATAAATACACTTAAGGTATATATTTTATATAATATAAGGTAAACACCAAAATATTTGTATGAGCTTCTAGAAAAATGAAGAATTCTCTCTACTACAAGAAAAGCATTGAATATCTAATGTATGACTTTAAGTTATGGACAATTTACCATTTTTGTATAATCCAAACTCTAAACCTTAAGGTTCAAACATTTAAAAGACTAATTGTAGGTTTTCTATTAGACTCTTATATTACTTTTTGGAATCCATTGGAGTCCTTTGGAATCCTTTGGAATCCTTTGGAATCCTTTGGAATCCTTTGGAATCCTTTGGAATCCTTTGGAATCCTTTGGAATCCTTTGGAATCCTTTGGAATCCTTTGGAATCCTTTGGAATCCTTTGGAATCCTTTGGAATCCTTTGGAATCCTTTGGAATCCTTTGGAATCCTTTGGAATCCTTTGGAATCCTTTGGAATCCTTTGGAATCCTTTGGAATCCTTTGGAATCCTTTGGAATCTAGTGCAAAAAAATGTTTTGAAAGAAAAAATTTGCATAGTTAAAAACATGCAAAGTCAACTCAGAAAATAAAAACAGCTCATAGCCATGACGATTTTGGCCCAAAAAACCAAAAAAACAAAAAATTCTGAAAAAAAATCCTAAAAATAGATAAAGTCCTGCATAATATAGTGCAAAAACAATTTTGGAAAAAAAGTTTTTTTCACATAGTTAAAAACATTCAAAGTCCGCTAGGAGAAAGGAAAAAAAAAACATCTCATAGCCATGACGATTTTGGCCAAAGAACAAATATTTCAAAAAAATTGAAAAAATTTGTAGATGTAGAAAAAGGCCTGCAAGTTGTAGTGCAAAAAATAAAATTGAATTTGTTTTTATTAAGACATGGCAAAACATTGCCAAGGAACTCTTATTTGTATAATTGGCAAAAGAATTCTAATGTGTGCATAAAGCATTTTAGGTGTCATGAGGTGGTGTGATGGTTAGGAGGTTGGCTTATGGACCAAAGGGTGAGGAGTTCGTATCCCCCTACGGCACACATGTCGAGAAGTCCAAGTGAGCCATGTGCGGGTTGGGCTCCTTGAGTAGCTGGAGCGGCCGGAAAGTGAGTGATGCCCATAGTTTTTTTAAATTTTTTTAATTTTTTTAAATTTTTTTTTTAAATTTAAATTTTTAATTTAAAAAAAATAAAATTATTCTGAATATTTTGATAGAAAAAAAATTAGATATGGAAAAGAAGATGTCGCACGTAAAACGCACTGAATCAGTGTATTTATAATGACAATTAAAACACGACATTTGACGACGGTTTACAATGAAGATTTCACACGTTTTCAATAGATATATCAAGTGTGTTGAATTAGTGCAATATCTGTTTGTATGATCACGATGTCATATAAGTACTGTTGCGGTGCATGACGCAGCGATGCGCAATTAGTGGGAAAAATACACGCACCCTTGAAATATCGGAAATCGCACTGAAATTGTGCAGAATCAGTGGGTCCCAAGTTCCAGGTGAACAATTCATTCACTAGTTTCTGGCTACACTTTTGTACATAGTTTTCTTATAATTTACAATCTAGTGCACAATCTTTCCTAAATGTAGTGTAAGTACTCAATAGTCCTATTATCTTATCTTAAATTTCTATACTCCCTGTGTACTATGCATTTGTGATTTATTAATTATAAACTCAAAAATATATACATACATAACAATCTATATGACTTAATCTACATACTACCACTATAAGATTCTATATACTCAAGATTGATTGCTTGCACTTAATTAATGTTTTTGCAATAAAACACTATTTAGGTGCAAGCAATCAATTGTTTTAAGACATGAATTATTCCATAAATTATACAAGCATTCAAAATTATAGTTCTATAAATAATTTTATATCATATATACTTTAATTTAAATTTTCTTATTGCTAATTTGTTTATCATCTAAAAGATAACAAGAAATAAAAAATCATAAATACAATATTATTACAGAATTTGAAATTAACTTTTCATTTTTTCTCCCTTCGTTGTTCGCAAGACTCCGTAATATAAATTTAAAGCAAGAATATTGTCAATTTCAATAATATTATTAGAAATATGAGTTGACAATATTGAAAGAACACAAAAAAAGAATAAAAATATTGGAAATTGAAATATGGACACGAAATCTTTTGAACTGATTAATATGAAAAGTACAATTCTTGAAATATAAAAATTGTAGTACAACAATTGTAAACAAAAGATGTTAAGAATTGCATATATAATGTTATAATAAGATAAAAAAGAAAAAAATTAAATTTAAGTTTTATTCTTTTTTGTACAAGTTTTATAAAACAAATATGGATTTTAAAGTCTTTAAAATTTCACGACTTATTTCTCCTTCAATAACGGTCTTATGGCATTATTCTGAAAAGATTTGAAAGCTGCTTCAAATAAGTTATAAAATAAATACTGGATTTGTCTCATTTGAGCAAGAATTAAGAAAATTCTTGCATTAATATAATGATGGTGTTATAAATCTCATTTAATTCTTGTTCAAAAAACATTTAATCTTGATTTTTTTTAACCTCAATTTTCTTTAGAAGGAAATGAAACATGTTTAAAATTATTCGAACATGATAGTAATAAAAATATCTTTAAAAGAAGTTACTAAAACAATACATGCATTTCAATCAATGAACTATTCAAACAGCTTGCAAAATTGAAGTGTTTTCAAATATCTATAGTTTAAAAACCAAAAATTGCTTTAAATACAAGGTATCAATGAAAGTTATGCTAAATTAAAATGAATGAATTTCTTTGTTTCAATAAATTTTAGTAATAACAAATTCTAAGTATTAACTACTATCTACTTTTGTTGCAAGAACAAAAACCTTCTTTATTCGTATTTGCCTTGGATAAATATCACTAATAAAAACAGAATTTGGAGATTTGAAATTATTCAATATGATTAAATATGTTATCAATGCACTATATTTTATTCACACATATGTTCTCAAGATTCACACATGAGGTCCTTATATGACTTCATTCAATACTAAATATTCAATAAATTGGAACACATTGTTTTTCTAGAATAGGCGAGGCAACATGATTATGAAAAGTCAAGTGGGACTTGTAGTGAAGTGATAGAACACCATCTGTAATAGATATTGTACTAGTGAATTTGCGTATTTGTTAATACACTGAGTAGGTTAAGTATATGCCTTGGATATTACAAGCAGTGTTGAGATACACACCGTGTAACATCCATTCACATATAATTTGAGGAAATTCAAATTTGTTACGATTATGGTGTAGATGAAATAATACATACCGTATATCAATAGTATATATCAATAGTAGGTTTGTTCATAAATTATTTTCAAAAGATAAATAAATTTTAAAAAAATGGAAATTTAGGGATGAAACACAAAAATATGAGACATTATTTTATGTAATATTTATCTATTTAGAATCCATCTCGGGTTGTTTTTACCAAATTTTTTTTAAACACAAAAACTGAAAAATTATAATTTTTTGGAGACAAACCTTATTTTTCCAAGAAAATAAATATAAATTGTTCAAGGTGGACGAAACTACTATTGACATATGATGTACAATCATCAATTCAAATAAAACAACAAACAACTAAATTAGACACATAAGATGTAACAAAGCCATGGCCAACCATACCATCTTCACTCACTCCCTCCACCATTAACTCTTGTAGGCGTCACTTGATCACCCAAGTATCATCATGGTCTCACCAAGCACCACCTTAGTATCACAGGCATGTTGCTAACTTAGCTGTCTACAAACAGAAAAATATTGACTGGTTATATCCACTTTCCGATTGATACCCGGATGGTACTAGTGTGATACACCGGAGGATATCTTCCGATGACGAGCGCAAGTTCACTTGTATGCATAGCTCACGCTTTGTGGCCTTGGCATTGCATTCAATTTGGGCGACTTTCAATTTCTCGAACAGTCTTGACAAGAGCTATGACTGTTGCTTTTAGAGGCTGCTGCAATTAATTGCTCATTGTGATGATAAGATCTGCCTAGTGTTCTCATCTCTAGCAACACGTCATGATCAGAATTGTTCACCATCAATGAGCTTGATCTAATTTTCACGATGAGGTGCCATGGTGATCTTCCAACTATTACTCCGATTTCACAGTGTATATCTATAAACATGAATTCATTGTAAAGACTTTGTGTAGCTGTTGCTTCATCTTTGTGGTTTGGTTACTAGTCGATTTGGGCAGTGACGAAGTGCATTTTTATCTGGTTAAGTGCCTGGATTATATTTTACGGTATGGGAAGAGGATGTGCACAATTGATCGATTTATGATGTGGGCTTGCCGTTTCTGTTCACTTGAAAGATGACTAGTGTTTGAGATTGGTAGTCTGTGACTTTCTGAATTGTGTCTGGAAGCTGGTGCAGGACTTGATCAATGGCGAAGTGTTCAGATGAAGCAGGAATCGAAGAGGCACAACGGAAGGGGCTTAGGAATTTGAGGGAAATGCTGGATGATTTGCAAGGCAGCATCTACTTCGAAAAGAAACTGAGCGCCACAAATGCGCGTTATGGCTCAACTGAAGCGAATCAACGGAAGTACGGTCAGCTGGTGCGTTCTTGCACAAAGCTTACGACCACTTCGCTTGTGGATAGAATTTTACTCTCGCTGGACGACGATTTGATTCGACTCCTGCAAGTTGTGATGAAGAATGTTTAGTAGTAAAGTACACCGAGGTTTCTTACCTTGAAGTTGTTTAACAGTATTTATAGATGTCTTGATAATGCATTCTACTAGCAGCAACACTAGATCTGATTAGTTAGCAGCTGCTAGATTCATGCGTAAGTTCTAAGGTCCAGGGTTCTGCTTCAATGAACTCTTCTGACACTCTGTGTAATCTGAACAGTCGATTCCCAGATGGTTTGTCCAAGTACATGGAGACAAATTTCGGAGGGAGGTTATTTTGCGAATGGGCGTGAGTAGAAAGCCTTGGCCACATCGGCTTTCATTTTCTACTTCTCGAGAAGTGCCAGAAGTGACATTTTCTGGTTGTCGTTGGAGTACTTTTGTGATTTCCAATGACCTCGTCGAAGGCGATCAGCTCGTGTTCTCCCTGACGGCCATGTCGCAGTTTCAAGTCTATGTGTTTGACGCACACGGGGATTCCAAGGCACCTCAACCGCTGCGTAGGCCGGTGATGATTCAGAGGCCTCTAAGATATTACAATCCTGAGGAAGATACGGCCTGTCAAAACTCATCCCACAACAACACACCTGACTCGGTTCGTATCATTGTCGATTGTCAAGAGTACTGATCCCCTGTTTATAAGGTAACCTGATCTGTCATGGGTTTCTGAAATATGTTTCCTGGACTAACGTGATGCAGCAAATTGAAGAAGCATTTCTCTTAAAGGATGTTCCAGGCCTTCCGAGCTTCTCGCACAGATTAGCAGCCTCGGACGTTTCTCGCCTCGTAAGCCAGCTTCTGCACATTATCTTTAATTTCAATGTGGACAGTCAATAAATGGACTCCAAATTGATGATTTTCACTTTCTTTACAATTTGTAAAGGGGTGAATTCATAAACACTCAACCCTTCCTAACAACCAAAAATCCTTTGATCATGTCTTGGACTTAGAATTTCAACCTGGCTCCTTGAAAAGGAAACCTGTTGACCCGAGTAGTGTAAGAATCTACTTGAGAATCTAAAGCCAAACTCTGACTTGAGTGAATTGATGCGCAGGAAATTCCGAAAGACTTCGCAGCGACATACGGCAGTCGACTGGATGGTAGTGTTCAACTTCAAGGAATTCATGAAGGCTCTCCAATGCAGAATGACGTTCAGTGCGTTCGCTACACTGATAACAGACTAGTTTCCGGACGAACCAGGCTATTCCTGACAGTTGGATGGGATGATTTTGTTCGCAATAACGCGCTTCGCATTGAGCAAGAGCTTGTGTTCACTCTAACTGCCGATTCCTGCTTCACAGTGAGGGAGGAGATTTACTGGAACCCTGCGACTGGCGTCTTGTCTACTCTCGGTTCCCAGGCACTCCTTTCAGCAACTACATAAATAAACTGAACTGCTCTTTGTAAATTATCTACTACTTTTTGTACTTGCCATGATACACCACCGCCGAACGAGAAACTGAAGCAGAACTGGACAAAAAATTTGATCTTACACGTCATACTTCATCAGTCAGTCAAATGTCACTCAATTTACCTTGAAAAGGCCCATTTACTGTTTGTGATAGAAGTGGTTCTTACAAAGAATAACAGTGAACAATGTTAGAAGATCATGCCAGAAATTTGACACCTCTCCTCTCAATGTTTGGGAAATATGGACGGCTAAAAGTTTAATGTTTGACAATTAAACTTAGTACACAAGCAGTTGGAGCACATGAACAAGGATAATATATATGCTCAAGCACCATGTGTTGCCCAGAAAGTCAAGAGTACCACAGCCCAGTGGTGCCCAGTTAGTCAAGAAGAACACGGCCTGGTGGTGCTCGGTCTTATCGCAAATCACTTTATTGTTGATTCGTTAATAACTTTTCTACTTGTTCACCTTGTTATGCTCTTCCCAGTCTGCAACTTTCAGAATATTTTTCAGTGTAGTTTCATCGAGTGACCTGTATGACTTCTCATATCACTGGTCAAGATAAGGAAAAAATCCTCAGAGAAAAGGCTCACTTCCTTGTGAAGTGAAGAATGGGAGTACTCCATCGTGTGAGCTGATTCATAACGTTCTGGAGCAGGTATTAACTGGTAACCCTTGAATGTAAATTTGAGCTCCTTTATTCCTTGCTTCATCTACTTTAAGTATCTCTGGATTAAAGTAGAACTAAGTAGAAGTGGAGACCAGATGCTGGTTTATTAAAAACAAAAATTATGTCATGTAAATGTGTTGTGGAGTTTGATAGGTTGCATGTTTGTTGCATTAACTTAATTTCACTGTTCAATCAAGGAATTCAAGCTCCACTATTCAATCAAGCTTTGTTTTAATTTGTTGTAATGAGTTACAATGCCTAATTGATGTCTCCCGTTTAAACAAAATTCATCTATCATCACGTATAGAGTAAGTTAACCTACGCTAACAGCTAAAGAACTTTCTCATGCAAGAAAAAGAGAGATGAACGTATTAAAGATCTACCTCCTGGCTCAACCGAGAGCCAACATAGAAACAGGCCTTTAGGCTGCAGAAACTACTTGGACAGAGCTCCCAGCCGACAATGCATAATAGTCGGCAAATCTGTACTGGGAGACCGTGCCATAAAACAGTGCACGGAACCACGCCATTGGCCAAGAGGGAATATTCCACCGGCCCGGAACCACCCCCCTATGACCGCGAAGGAGAGCGATGCGAAGTTCCCTCTTCATCGATCGCCACCTTCCTCGTTGCGCTGCGCGATGCGAGGCGATGGCCCTTGGCGGAGGCCGACACGTACCATTTCCTGCGCACCAGGCTGGCCATCGTCGGTAGACTCAATCACGGACCAAGCGCCAATGCAGTCCGTCTTGTGGCACCTGAGGAATCGTACCTCATGAAGGTGCGAACGGGCTTCGAGGGCGAGACTGAGCTTTGTGTGGAAGGAGAGGTGTTGTTTCGTGGTTTGGATTGTTGTGGTTCAGTGTCAGATTACGTCATGTTTGGGGAATGTCGATCAAAGTCTGCAGTTGAGATATATAAGCTTAGGTTTCGGATTGAGGCCAGTGCCCACCTTCCCGACACGGTCCTGCCTTCCAGTTTTTCTGCTCTTGGTTCTTGCTGGCGTGGTGGCAGTGGATGTCTCTTATTTCTGATTGTTGAGAGTGTTAGGTGTCTGAGTTGGACTGGATTGCCGACGACAGCACGGCGGTGTTTTAGACTTCACGGTGAGATTGTAAGTGCTAGTTTCTTAGTACCTGAGTTCTTATGTCAAGAATTCTGAACGCATTTTTCATAGTTTTGTGGAAGCCTGGAGTCAGCTGCGCCCCTTCTCTGAGAAACTCATGTTTCCGTTTTTTCCGAGAGAAGTGTTCAACTTCGCATTCATCATCACATTGATCTTCACACTGGTCTAGCAGTTGTTTGATTTAGAATGAGGTAGAGATTGCAAAACATGTGAGTCGCTTGAATCTGTTGGTGCTTCGCCTAGGTTATTGTTAGCCAACTGCTGGCCCACTGCAGCTTACTATGGTGCGAAGTTGTGAACTGACAAACTAGCCTGAAAAATTCAGGGGATAAAATTCTGATGGGTAATACTCTGTGTTTTGCACTTTGAGAAAGAAGGGGATCAATAAGTTCATTGGCACTACGATTTCGAAAGAAACAGCTTGTAACATGGCATTCTACATTGCTTTGCGCGCAGGATCCTGCTGATGATAACAAGACACCTGCACCAGATACTGTCGCCAATGCCTACGATCGATTTGCTTTAATAGGGATACAGAATCTGCACGAATGTAATTTATGTATTCAAAACATTTCTGGATTACACACTAAAGCAGTAGGCTCCCTAGACTCGGTCGCTCCATTCCGTCGTAGCCTATGAGAGTCTTGATCTAATACTGTCATGATACTCTGAAGTTCCTGATATCTGTGATCTGCTCTTCAACCCAGTGAGTATCCCTTGCATTTAGTTTCCACAACTGGACAGGCGAACTTGGAATCCGAATTTGAATTAGTGTCATTCAGAAGTCAGCATTGTACACTGAATGAGGTAGAGTTTAGAAAAACCAATGCTATCCTATCCATTGTGACCCACTGTCCACGTGAATGTTCACTTCCTAGAACTGAGGCTCTGCAGATTCCACTAGTCTAGCCGTGTCTACATTACATCAATGGCGCGAATTAGTAGAACCACTTCGTATAGCAGCGACAGCGGCGGAAGCCAGGCTGGGTCACCAGGACCATCAACCCGACCCGGTTCAAAAACCTACATGTGCAAAGTCTGCGGGAACGAATTCTCGTCGGGTCAGTCTCTGGGCGGCCACATGAACGTACACCGCCGTGACCAGCGCTCTCCGAGCTCCTCCCACTCTGGCGCCGATTATCATTCGCCGGGTACCGATCACCAGAGCGGCCAGAATGACTGGTCGCAGTCATACAAAGGAGTGCGGTACCGAAAGGAACAGAACAAGTGGGTGGCAGAGATTCGCCCCCCGAAGGCGAATCGAACCTGGTGGTTGGGCACCTACTCCACTGCGCGGGAAGCGGCTTACGCTTACGACGTCGCCATCACGTACTTCGGCAGCGAAACCTCGCTCAACTTCGACGGTCACCCGATTTACGAGCAGATCCCGAAGATCGATACCGATTTGCCAAACCAGGACTTCGCCGCGCAGCTGCGAAAGGTGGTGAAGAAGTATGGAAAGATGGCGATGGAGTCGGGAGCAGGGCCTTCAACAGGGTATCAAGAGGAGACCGGTAGGTCATCAGACCGGGATCAAGCAGGTCATCAACCGCAGGTTCTTTCCTGGGAGGATTTTCCGACCACATTGCCGCCTCCAGATTCAACGACCTCGGATTACAACCCCTTCAATGTGGACGACATGATGCCACAGGCTGACCCATCTGAGTACAATTATCAGGGTCAAGTTAACGACTCTGAGGCTAGTTTGTATTATGGATATGGATATCAGCAGCAATATGGTTGGCCACCTTACAATCCTCGGGATTACAGCTGAGTGAGTTAACATGATTACTTCGTGAGTTTAGTTGTATTATACGTTCCTCAGATGTACATGGATTAGGAAAGTTTCCCGGTGAAGGTGTGCTACTGATTAAACTACACATATATGAGAGGAGCTTAGCTGAGACCTGTACATGTTGTATCCGATCCTAATGAAGATCGAGTCTTACAGTTTGAGTTCGAGCTTGATGCAGTTTGTACTGGATGGTGGTGAAGTTCTGATGTTATAGCTGGATCGTACATATGCTAGTCTTTGTACAATGGCTTAAACCTAGGCTTAAACCTTAGAGGTAGCCTGCATTAGAGAGGGATTTGCACATGTAAAGTGAACTTGATCATGTCAATGAAAGGGCTGAAGCTTGTGCATCAATCGCTCTGATTACAGCATGTGAGCATAGTAAACTTTTGCTGGACATGATGCAACGATTTCTGTGGAAAGACATGAACTATGAAGTCGGAATCCTAGAACCACATCCGCGAATTTGGGTTTTATGATCTGAGTAAAGACCATCCAGGTCATTGATGAATTCCAAAGTTAACCCTAACTGCTAAGAACGCCACTTTTTGGAGGGACACCTCTAAACTGCTACCAACTCTAAACCAGATCATGCCAACCAACTGCAAAAAAAAGAGTTTATAAATTTATTTTCTGAACTGTAGTAGATACTCGCCAGTCTGATTTTCAACTACTACATGTATAAGGTTTGAATTTTCTCTATCTTACTATGATGAAATCAAGTGTAAATTGTGTGTTTGAATTATCCTTGCACATGACACAACTGCATCTCTATGGGATTCTTCCATACTTCACATAATACAAAATACCACAATTTTTCACAAAATGTTGCCACTTTCTTCTTGACAAAAGTGATAAGCTCTATTATCGAGGTTGTACAAGACTTTCAATTTCTGCAAGTCATCAAATTGTAAGAAAAATCCTTCACACACCGCCACAGTAACACTAGTCCAAATACTGTTCAATCTCTCTAATCACACCATCGCAGGACCGAACCGGTATTCATCAGTTCGTTTGACGAACACCATAGAAAGACCCTACAACCTACGTCCTACCACCAAAACGGACTTAGTACTTAGTGTACACTATTAACAGTCTTTGATATAAAAATGCAAGATGCATTAATTTCAAATCGTCGGGACAAAAAAATTACGGTGAGACTCTGTTGCATCTCAATAGTGGTGACTGGTGGCTTAACTAATCTAGACCTCAAGAGCAATCAGATATCTGTCCTAAGAGCAGCTGATTAGAGCAATCTGTCTGGTACAGCTCCAGGCACTTCGGATCTCCTTCACTAACAATAGTTAATGTCTCAGATACCCTCCAGCGAGCATGATCACTGACCGTCTCAATTAATCTCCTAAACTAGCGCGCTAGCCAGTGTTGATCGGACGAAAAACCCTCTATATACCCATCACTCGAGTTTAACATCATGCTCTCCTGCCTGCACTTACCTTTGCTCTCTCTACCCAGGTGCAAGCTGCCCCATTTGAACCGACAGCTGCTCAACACTAGGCTTCTTGGACCACATATCCCTCGCTTCCCCACCATCTTCACCACCTAAAACTTCCGCAGAATCTCCCACGGTCTCGTCTCCATCTTCTTTACCATCAAAACCTAAATTCAACTCATGCTCTAGTTCGTGATCTACTGCTGATGGACTCCCATTCAGGAGTTGCTCCCAAAATATATCATTGACAGCTGGACTATCCGGGCTCAAAATCTCCTCCTCAACCTCCGAAAGAAGCCTGCCACTCTCGACATGAAACTCCATGGGTTCTCCAGAAAGATCCTCTGATATCATATCCCCATTCAGGTATTTATTCCCATTGTCCATATTAACCGCACCTGGCAAGAGAATCAAGTGCAACCATCAGTCACAATGTCAGTGATTCAAATCCAATCAGATGTAGAAGAGTGAACTTTTCGCGGCATCACTTCAGCTTCGCAGACCACATTGAACAGTTATATAGAACTCACCAGCAATTATTCAAGAATCTAGTGGCATCGTAAGCGTCCACTAACACAGCAGACCGACAACACACTGAAGATGCAGCTACCAAATTGAGACAAATTTTATAGGAAATTCCAATAAAGCCATGATTACCGTGACGCGATCCAAAAAGGACACAGCACTATGTAAAACGATAACAACCACATTGCTAATAAATCGAACAACTACAGTACAGGAAAAGTACTTTATCGCTGATCGCAAAAAAACACTCGCATACAGAGTGGTCAAACAATTCTCCGCAAATAAAGCCACCTAGTCACAGAAGCACATACCTTCTAGCCTTGGAATTCGAAGTGCCAAATGTGGAGGCAGAGGCAGCTCATCATGCTCGGGTGAGGCATCCATCAACACAGGTCCTGGAAGTGCATCACTCAGCCCTGGTGTATTCATTTCCGTCAGTGTCACGCCTGACTGCCGATTCGTCCCACCAGCTGGACCAGAAGGGGCCGACCCCAGGTCCCTAAACAACGCCTCCAGAGGGCCATCGTCCAGACTGGGTGACGATGCCGCGTCTGTTGAGTTGAAAAACTGCATGATCATCGCGCGAGCACCATTGCCATCGCCGCCTCCGTTCGCATTGTACGCCACTATTTGGTTGTCAGCTGGGATATCCGACCCAACTGAATCGTCTTCGCTGGAGTCTTGTTTGGGCAAACGTCGTTTCTTTCGCACCGTAGTTGCAAGCCTCTTCTTCTCCGATTGCTGCATGAGCTGGGCAAGAAAGCTCGGATTCTGCATGGCTTTCGCAAGAAACGACATCATCTGTTGCTGCCGATTCTCCGTTGTCAGCAGTCGTTGCCCCATTGCCTGCGCAGATCATATTGCAATGTAAAGCAAACACGTGAACAAACAACAGCTAAGGCCCTCTTTAAGATCAGCAATTCGATTGTGAACCCTACAGAAAGCTCAATTATTCGCACATACATCCACCAGGACCTTAGCTAAGGCCTGCATGTGCATATTGCACCTCACAATGCCCCACAAATGTCAGAGCTATATCACTTTACGAGGTCGGCTCAAACAACAAACGGATGTCAAGGTTGCCAATCCAAGAAAAGACGAACACGTTCTTCATCAGCCAATTTCAATTACCTGCATGTCTCGTTCCGTGTTCTGCTGCTGTTGTCTTAAACGTACCAACTCCATCATCAATATATTCTTATCTCTTTTCAGCCTTTCAATTTCTCCTTCAAGCCCAAACTTCCCAACTTCTACACACGGCCCCACTGATGCCGGCTCGCTTAGCTGGTGCTGAAGCTGTGGCTGGGGCTGTGCTGGTTGCTGCGAATGCGTCGCTGGTTTGCGCCTATGAATGGTCCGTAAAAGGTCCCGCCTACCACGCAAAAACCCCTCGTTTGCAAACTCCCATCGATCAGGGTCCACTTTTCGAAACCCCTGCACCCGTTTCAACCGAATTCCTTCCATCAACATGAGCCAAAAAGTAAATACTTTCCAGTCCCCAAAACCCATAACAACACAAGGAATCCTCAAAAATTATCAAAACCACAACACCCCTGCCAATCATAATTACTAGTGAGTCCCCTGCCACCACTAAACCCATGCATAGACCATCCAAGCGTCAACAATTCATCACACCACTAAAACGCCCTCCAGACACGACAAATTGGCTCACTAATCAAATTGTCTCCACCACCACTAAACAACCGCAGCTGCCCGCCTCAAAACTGCAGTAGTCCAAATACTCCCTAATCATTCCCCAACTCATAAACACAAAAACACAAAAACAAACAAAAACCGCTCCAACGCTCGCCCCCAATCCCCCACCACCCGCAAACCCAAATCGAATTCCCACCCCCAAAAACTCACATATGTATTCAGCTGCCTCACAAAGCTCGAAAAATTATTATGCTTGAAATACTTCGGCAGCAGCTCCTGCGCGAAATCGGGAGGGTTCCACACCACGAAGCTATTATTCCCGCTGCTCCAGGACACCACGGCATCCGTAGCAGGATCATCCACCATGTCATACGTCTTGGTCAAAAACGGCGGAGGCGCCGTACTCTGCAGCCCGTCCATGGGCTGCGGCGCCGTAGACGAGCTATGATTCCCGGACACAGACGGCGTCGGCACCACCTCCGAACTCACCAAATTCCGCTCCTGCCCCATACTCTCCTCCAACGGAGGCCAATGCGGATCCGTCTTCACCACCTGCGACACCATCCCTACTCCTCACTCCCAACTCCCCCTCTCTCACTCCCCCAACCCCGCCATCGCCAAAACCCTCCAACCCGTCAAAATCCTTCAAAATCCGTCGAAATTCGCCTCCGTCACCCCGACAAGCAACCGCTTCCAACCATATGAAAACCTGACACGGCGAATTTGCAGGCGAGTCTAGCTATCAAGTCACGACGTCACGACCACCTGGCAGAGCAGAACAACCGCAATCTGCCGTGGCAACCACTCCTCGTGCCAGGCACCTCGTAAGCTACACCGACACACATGAATTCCTACTGGATGCTCGCATCACGCCATTACGCGCGCAGTCGGGGCCGTCATCGATTAAATCGCGTTGGTGGGCAGGCGGGGCAGCGATTCCGCGACGAGCAAACATCGAAACCCTAGCGGACATGGCCGCGGAGTCCGTTCTCAGCACTCTCGGCGTGGTCCAAGGTTGCGTAACCCAAATCCGAGTTCTTCTCTGCTTTTCCTAGATTTGGAGGTTTGGAAGTTTGTCTGGGGTAGATGATAGCGGTCTTGGGGTGTGGGACGGGTATGGGTGGGGGTTCTTTATGGGGTGGTCGGGCAGGGGCGGGCAGGGAGGGGAAAAGAGTTTCGTGATGGCCCGGTTTCGACGCGGGTTCGACACCGGCGCGTCTGTCGGCGGGATGCGCCGTGGGCTCGGTCGCGGGGAGTTTCTTTTGCAGTTTTCGGATGGCGTTGGTGAGTTTGTTGGAGCTTTTTCATTTGTGGGGAGGGGGCTTTTTTTCAGTTTTGGTGCTTTACATCCAAAAGTGTTCCGTGTTGGATGAGGATCATCCGCGAGCGTTTTGATTATGTGCTTTACAGTTCGCTTTTGTGGACGTAATCGTTGAGGATGTTGATTATGGATAATAGGACCGGCAGTTCCAGTGTAGTTATGGGCTTGGCATGCTGTACATTGGGGGAACTTTTCAAAATTGAAATAGAAAAAAGAAAATTGAAATTGGAAAAGGAATATGAAAAAATTGAAATAGATAAAAGAAATTGGGATTGGAATAGGAAAAGAAATTTGGAATAGGAAAAAGAAAATTGGGATTGGAATAGGAAAAGAAAATTGGAATAGATAAAAGTAAATTGGATGGGAATACTTGATGTGTGAAAGAAAGTGGAAGTTTGGTATTGAAGGAGAAGATTATACCAAAAAGTAATTCTAATGACTAATTGATTATGTAGTAATTGACTAATTGATTATATAAATTAGCATTGTAGTAAGTGAAGTAGGTTATGCCATCTTTGTATTACATATGGTAATGATTTATAAATAATATTAATTGTAAGAATTATTGTTAGATTGTAAAGTGTACTTTAGTCTTTTCAATATAAGTTGGGTAGGATTTAATAGTATTGCCATATTTTTAGTCTTGAAACCATTCTTGATCATTAATTTAAATTGTATCAATCTTTGAAGGCCTGATTTTTGCAGCAGAAAAAACTTTTGGAGGTTTATGTCAGAAGTCCTTTGCAACTTTGTTGATTTGACAAATCTAATAAAAATGAACCATAAATCTATATAGAAGTGCTCCAAAATCTAAGATCTTGTATTGTTGGATAAATACTACCCATGATGGTCAGCATTAACCATAAGAAATACTAAGTTACTATGATTGTTGAAAATAATTATAGATTTCAAATAATTCATATTATAATATAAAAAAAAATGTCCTATATAATATGAAAACTTCGCTGATTAAGAAAAAGTCTATATTAAAATGTACATTTTGTCAAACATATTAAATTTCTAAGTGTATTTTAACATAACATTCTTATCATATGTTTATGCATATCTTTATACAATAAATGTTACAAATGCATTCATCATTTTCTTTTTAATTATTGCAAATTTTGAAAATTTAAAAAATCATTCAAAAAATAAATAAATAAATAAGTTTTCAATTTTTTATGTATTTTGCATTTTATGAAAATTTCATATATTTGGACAATCTTTCTTAAGTTAGAATTCTAAATTCAAACTCACATAATCTTACATGATCATTTAAAATCCATTTTATTTTTTCATAGTTTACAATAATCGTAAGTATATTTGCATTGAAACACCTCAAATTTAATACAATTTATATATTCAATAATAACCAAAAACAAACAAACAAACAAACCGAAACAAGTTTTAATTTTGTTTTCCAATTAAAAGTATAGTTATGTTAATGAGGAACTAGGAGGGGGTTTTAACCAAGAAAAATATTGAAGAAAAATCATAGTCGTGGTGGTCGTGACATATGTAAATTCATTGGCTCTTACAACAACTATGAAAATTCAACTGTATAAGTTATTGTTAAAATACACAATAAAAAAACTCATTTTCTATTCTATTGAAGTATTTTTGCATTTGACAAAGCACTTGAGTAGATCAAATAATTTACTTTATAATATAATAACAAAGTTTTGATTCTATTTTATTTGATTTAAAGAAAACATGTGTACATGTTTATAATTTATGTCATGTGAAACTATTGCTAATTATATAAAAACAAACGTCAAAATATTTTTGCATTGACCTATATTCTTAGGTTCAAATTTTATGATTTAGAAATATATAAAATTTCAAGTAATTATTTGATTTTCAAGATTTCCAAGAATTAAAAAGAATTATAAATGCATTTCTATTGTGCATTGTGCGAAGATTTACGAAACCACATTGTAAGAGAAGTATTGAAGATACATTAAGTATAATTAAAGAATTTTAAAAATCATATAACTTGTTTTTTTGAAAAAATACATAAAATAAATTTCTTGTTAGGTTCTTTGTGGAATTGGCTCATGATGGACAAAGGACATAATGTAGGATACAAAGACGGATGGGCACTATTTTCAATCATATAGATATGCATTATTGTATAATATATTTATTTGTAAATTTATCATGTGAATTTGAAGAAGATGCAAGTGATTATAAATTTTGGCATTGCAATGTATACTTTTTAATGAAAACTTCAAATAGCATTAAATTCAAGCATACACTTTGCATTAAATAGTGCAAGAATTTAGATCTTCTAGTTCTAAATTAGTTAAACATTTTTTTCATTGGAAATTGGTCATTATATATTCAAAAGCTACAATTAGTTTTTTGATGCAAAAATGTTTTAGTAAACAAAACATACAATTGTTTTTTCATAAAAATTTGTAATGACTCATTTTATTACTATCTAGATTTAAAATGGCTTTAGAAATGATTGTGCAATGGTCCGATAAACACCTATGATTTCTAGTGGTCTAGGAGCCACTACATAATCTAGTTATAAAAGTTAAGTAAGGGAATTTGACCTTGATCCTGAAGCCATGGTGAGCGCTAGAAACTCTAAATTGTCACCCAATCTCAAATTATTTCCCTACAAAAAAAAAAAAAAAAACCTTATTAGCGGGCGAGACAAACAACGTTCCAAACCTAAAACGACACAAACAGCGGGACACAAACAACGGGAAAACAATTATAAAAAAAAATACTCATTAAATTGCTATTTGTTTTACTAAGATATTTATATCCTCTTTAACATCTTGTATATCTTCTACAAGGATTGTTGTCTCCTTAGGCCAGCCACAAAATCCCTCGGTCGACCTTGTCGTTGTTTTTAGAACATTTGGGAGGCTCAATTTTGGCTGAATGCATGGGCATATTCTTTTGGAGCAACCCTTGACACTGTAAGCACTTCCTTGAAAATATGCTTCCGCCGATTGTGCATAACACAAGTTTGGATGATTGCATTGAAAAATTTCATTAATGCCGATGATGACCAATTGTTACAATCTGATTAAATCATGATCTAAACACCGCAGGTTTGAGGCATTATATTTTATTTCCGATTGTGCATAACATAAGATTGGATGTTAGCATTGAAAAATTCCATTAATGCCGATGATGCCGATGATAGAAGCCATTCTTGTAATCCAAACACCAATCCTAGTCAAGGATTAGTACTAGTCAATTGCAAAATTTATTTCAAACAATATTGAAAAATCGATTAACATATTTTAAAAACAAAAGCAAAGCTTGACTTCATTCATTTTTGGTGTAAATTTTATTTAATTTCATGTTTACATGAGCACCTTTCATTTTTTATACTCAAATTAAAGAAATAAGAGATTGAAGTTGGAGTTGAAAACTTGAAAGGTTGTTTGAAAGATTATATATATTATATAGATGGCTATTCAAAAAGTTATTGCAACAGTTGTTCCAAACAATATTTAAGAAACAATTGACATATTTTAAAAACAAAAGCAAAACTCGACTTCATTTATTTTTTGTGTAAATTTTATTTTATTTTATTTTTATATGAACACGTTTCATTTCTTACTTGTTAGTTTTGATTTTTTGGAGTTTTTTATTTTATATTCAAATTAAAAAAATCAAGTTTGTACCAAAACACACGATAGATTATAACTTTTGTCAACAGTTGTGCATAGCATTGTCCAGCCCGAGTTTGATTATTGACAATTATCTTAATAAATATAAAATATTTAAATTATATATCATTTAAAAATAACATGAATCAAAGATTTAAAGCTGTTTCATTTAAACAACTTTAATTTTTGATGCATGTTATTTTAAAATGTTTGATATACAAAACCTTTTAAAAAAGTACTTAAATTGGGTTAAATGTGGGATTGACTTTCATAGATGAATAGATGGTCAAACAAATACACCCTCTAGGCTCTTTTTATTACATGGCTTACAAAAAGGCACACATTTCCATAAATCACATGATTATTATATTTAAATTTTATTTGTATCCTTAAAATTAATCTAATTATTGTGCTTAAATCAGATTAGATAATTTCAACAAATTCAATATACAATCATATCTATACAATCATATTTAGGGGAATACTTTGAACTGATGTAGAAAGAAAATGTATAGATCATTTTAAATCCTATTTCTAAAGATACACCTATAAACATATCAATTTTAATTTATTTTTTATAAATTTGATATAAATAATTAAATTATCCTTTTAAAATTTGTAATAAAATAAATGATCAATTTGGAATTAGATCGTGAGACTTTGATTTAACTAAGTTTTGCAAACTACTTTCAAACCAAAATCAGATTGAAACTAGCCTAGTAAAATATTCACATAATTATACGTCTATGGTTTTAGTCAAGTATGTGCTACATTCATTATAAATTTGGTCATTCAATTGGACAATATATTGTTGTGCCTTCACATATTATAGGATCGCAAAGGCCTCAAGTTCATTTGTGGTCCGATTTTAAACCTTCATGGTGGGAACACCACATATCTGTAATGTGTACTTCACACTTTCTCAAATTTGTAATGAAGAGCCAAAATCATATTGTCTTGATGTTGAACCACATCTTATTTGGGGGTTTTTAAATTCTCCTTATCTTTAATGAAGAAATAGACCCCATAATACAAAGAGTACAATCAAACTCATTTTGGATTGTAAGTGCATTTTGAGGTTCGCGTACATGACATATCAAATCAAGGCAATAAAGGTACCTTTAAAATCATCTTGAGGCTTCAAAATATATAATTAATTTTGCTTTATTGTATCATTATATTTTATTCCAAGTAAATGAATACTATAAAAGAGTTTGGTGGTCTTGCTATTTTTTATGCAATTATTTGGTGGTCTTTAGATTAAAAAGAAACTAGATTTGTCATCATTTCATGTTGAAAATTATTTTACCTTGAGTTTAGAGACCACCATGCTTTTCTACACCAAATCGGAAGACCAGCAAACTCTTTCCTATCTATTAGCTATTTCAAATAAACAAAATAAAATCTTTATGTTTAACCTCTAAATTTCCTTGTGCTTTTGAGAGCTTGAATCCTCAAAACTGCGATTTTTTACCACTATGCCTTCCTGAGGATATGAAACAAATGTTTTGAATTTTTTTGGAATTTCAACCGTAAGATCTTGTACCTAATCCTACTTCAAAGAACTGATCCAAATTTCAACCATTGGATGTTTTACATTAGTGAGATCGTAGTGTTCAAAGTTTCAGCAAATATTTTTTTGGCCCTTGGCTGAGAGGCATGGTGCAAATGGGCCAAAGGGAGGCTTGATGATTATTAATTCAAAAATTTTGGTCACATTTTTTCCCATGTAGCTAACTAGTTAGGTATGCAAATGCAAAATTTTAGGGACTAAAAACGCTTTTATAGACCTTCATGCAAATTATTTTCTCTAAGAAGGTATAAAATTGACAATATAGTAAAACATGCATTACAAAACCAATTTGTGAGCTAAAGAAAAAGTGAGCGGTGAGTAGATACCTTTATAAATTTTTTATTTTTGGAAGATTTTTTTAAAAAAAATTCAAAAATCTCGAATTTTGACAAATTTTTAAAGGAAAAATTTAAAAATTACTAAAAACTTTGACGCTTGCCTTTGTAAGTTTTGGAGGCTGCCCTTGTAAAATTGGTACCGGTAATCTTTTTGACTTGGGTCACTATGGAATTTGAGTAGTGATTTGGTTATGAACATATTTCAATTTTTTAATTTTTTAAAAGACCTAGTATTAGACTGCCCGTTTTGGACTTGAAACCTAAAATTTCTAGATGAAGGTTCTGAAATTGGAATTTGGCTTCAATTTTTTTACTACATAGACCTTACCGTAAAGGGAGCACATGATAAAAATCATGAAAAAAAAAGTACTTTTAACCTCCCCATCTAGGCTACCCGAAATAGCAAAAACCCATTTAGGGTTTTAAAGATAGTTAGGGGTTAATGTCTTTTCATAGCCACATCACCTGCATCTTAAATTTGGTATGCATATATTAAGTAACTTAAAATGGGTCATGATATTAAAGAAGTACACGTTGTTATGGAGTAGAAGAAGAAGAACTCCAGCCCTGAAGGGGCTGACATGAATATAATGTTTGTTCATTCTATTCACTAATCCGATGGCCGCTGGAATGTTATGGAGTAAATATTACACTCAACAAGGAATCAAAACAAATTGACCTTATACAACATTGTGTAAATATTTTTGTTTTTAATCCTTAAGATATTGTGAAATTCTAATTTGTCTACTCAAAATTCTAAAAACAATTTCAAGCATTCTTTTTGTATTTTGTATGAAATTCTACAATTATAGGTAAATTTTTTTTCAAAATCTCTGGACTTAAAGTTTTGTTTAGATCACATGTGTATATATACATTGAATCATCACTTAAAAATCAATAAAATGCCAAATTTTGATTAATAATTCTATCAATATTTATGATTTTGTAACCATACGTAGTATCAATATATATTTTAGCTGCAAGACTTGTTAGCACACTTGCAATAGGGCTTTTTTACAAAATATACCAATGCATAAGATATTTGATAAAGTTCGATACTTAGAAGTTTTTAGAAAAGAATGTACACTATAGTTCAAAACTCTCATCCACTATAATATAATGAAATGGAAAGTCATGGTGGACTTTTTTACATGTATATGCAATGACTCTAACGGAGATGAATTCTTTTTCAAAGTATTTTCAACTGTTATTGAATATCACTTGTTATACATCAAAAATCAAGTATTAAATAGGAATTTAGACTTTTTTTAGTCTTATTACATGTGAAATCCTTTTGTTATTGTCAAATACAACTAAAACTTCTTTGATTTTTAGTTTAAAGACCACCAAATTTCTCCATACTTAATAAGATAAATCTCTTAGCTTAATATATACCATGTAATAGCTAATATGAAAAAGAAAATGCTTTGAGATAGGATACACATCAATACTACAATTCTTCATGACAACGAGCAAAACAACTTTTTAAAATCTATTTACTGTAGTCTGTAAATGACATAACTTAGAGCAATCTAAAATATTTAAAATTGCTTTTGAAAGAATCTTCTAATTGAACATCACATTATTTGATAACCTACAATTAAAAAAATAAAAATGTATTAAAATAGAATAATTACAACATTTTTTACCTTATTTAGTATAGCTTAAAGACTAATGTAAATCGTTTACTTAAATTTACATCAAATACGACCATCACTTTTTATGTGACTACCGTAGTACCATAGCAGGTTTGTTCAAAAATAATTCTAAATATAAAAATGTTCAATATTAAAATCATTTTTATTGACTATTTTGCTAAAAACAAAAACTGAAAAATTCAGTTTTCAAGAATAAAGAGGGCCCATGGGTACCTAATTTTTCAAAAAAAAAAATATTTGTTCACCAGGTGCCAAACTTGCTATGGTGTTATGGTCTTCGTTCTGAATCAAGTGTATCTTTGGAAGATCACATGTAAGTCTTCAATTAGTGTAAATGTATAAAATAGTCTGTACCACATAAAGAGTACGGTGTACCAGTCTACCAGAGAAGGGTACTCATTCTAGAACTATGTGTAGTTGCTTCAATCCAGCACATTTCTGTGATGCTCCAAACATAGTCTAAGCTCATCCCGAGCGAAGGTTGAAGTCAAAAACACCAGCAACACATGTTTGAATGGTAGGTTTCCAGATGACGAAGCAATTGATCAAGCAGGCCTCACCGATTAATACATGCCGACGTGGGATCCATGTGTCCTTGTTGAGCTCATTCAACCTTCTAATTTGCACACTACGGCATGACTAGCTTCTGATAAATCTGAATTGGCATGAAAGTAACTTGTTGCGACGTGCTTAATTGCTACACTGCAATCACTGTACCTGCATGTGTTGAATTTCGTGACGGTGTTGTGAATGCGCATCGACCTTGCTTGAACTTTGAAGCCGTGGACCACTGCTGTCAAATCGCCGAGCATTATCTTCACAGTTATAAGTCAAATCAGTAAAGGTGAGTAACTTTGTTAGGCAACTACCGTCTTTGAAGCTATGGTGTTTTTACCCTGCATTGCGTTGTGTGTTGACTGACTCAATCCACATACCTAAGAATTGTGTTTCTTAGTAGCTGCCCTATATCTTATAATACCCTTTTAAGTATTGTGGATATTTACATAACATATGGTATCAGAAAAAGTCTACTTAACATGTGAAATTAGTTTGTAAATATATGGTAAGTATAGAAAACATAAGTAGGAACTTGGGACCAGTAGAGATGGGAGACAGAGACCGGTCGAAGACTTTTCTGTTTGAGAATGAGCTGAGTATGTGTTTTTAATTCATGTGCAATTCAAATTCAGCCGCTTGATTGTCCACCAAACCTGGACTTAATCATGATCTCTCAGTGTTCTATTCACCAATGCAGACATTACAGACATTACAGACATCACAGACAGCACGATTTTGCAAGAGCCAACATTTTCAACACAACGTGTTTTCCTCAATTTGTACAATGTACAGAAAGGGAGATTGCTTTCGGATGCGTGGCTTGGCCGAATTGTCTTCGTCCAGATCTGCACTGTCACCAGTGAGTCAAACCTGGATCGAGTATTGACCCGCCAACATGTGTCATTGATCCAGAAGTAGGGGCTGCTCTATATAAGAGGGATGCCCAATTCTCATCTTCACAGAAGCATTTCAACACCACCACCTGCTGCACAATTCCTTCAATATCTAGCTTTTCAGTGTCAGTACCTCTACTGCTTGAGTTACTTCGTTCTACTGCAAATCATGGCTGTTCATACAACATCCTTGCTCGGGCTGCTGGCTCCCATCATCTTGCTGTTGGGCCTTTTGAGCGCCCCAGCCAGTGTCTTTGCCTTAACTGGCCAGGCCACATACTACGGTCCACCATTCACTCGTAAGCTTACCATCTCTTCAACCAATCTCATCAGTTACTCTTGTTGATAGTATCACATATATTTTTTTATATGTTTTTGATTATGCATAGGTAATGATTGAGTGTTGTCTAACATAAAGCGGTGTTGAATTGTTCGTTTTGCTCAGCTTCTTCATGCTATGGCTTTGATACCGGCCCTTTTGGACCTGAGCCTTACATGATAGCCGCAGCTAGTCCGGGCCTCTTCAATAATCGGGCTGCTTGTGGTGTCTCGTACCGTGTCACATGCTTGGGCGCCACCAGTGGAGCTGCCAACGGTTGCTCTGCCACACCGACGGTTACTGTCAAGGTGGTAGACCTGTGCCCCGGATGCACTGAGCCAGGGATTGATCTTTCCCCTGCCGCCTTTTCAACGATCTCCCGGCTGGATGTTGGCAGAATCAACATCGAATTTACTCGGTAGGAATCGATTGAATTCTTGTATTGCCTTCAAATGAGGTGTTTTCCTTTATCATGAATCAATACCATCATAGTTGCACCAATTGTTGATGTATCTCTACTAAGTCACCAATGTGAAGAAGTTAGTATAATGACGAAGAAAAAAAATATACCCTTGAAACATCCTGGATAAATTTGAACCCTGACTACTCTGCGGTTGTAATTGTGACAGGGTCTAAATGGTAACGTGAAGACAGTTTGGATCAACATTGTCACTCACGGGAATAATGACACCAAGTAGCATATTAAATATGGTTTTTGAAGTAAAGTAAACACAAAAAGTTGAAGAGTCTCCAGCTTGGTTGTGGAATCATGCGTAAGTTCAGGTGAAGGCTAACGGGCAAACTGTCATCCCATTTTCAAGAATGGTGGAATTACGTAAATAAATTAGTGACAGGAAGAATAAGAGAAGTAACTTGGACAAAGGAGTGTAGGCTCTTTTTTGTGACTGTGGGACTTGGGTTAAAGAATGTAGGAGCTGCCGGATGTAATCCCACCTGCATTATATATTGTTTTTCCAAGATCTCTAACTTGTTTTGGTGATTTTTTGCAATTGACAATATGCATAGAGGCATCAATTCTATGATCTCTCTCAAAGTCAAATTTGATGGAGAATGTAACTCAGTTAAAGTTTCTATCACCTTCCTCCATGCTTCATGGAATTGTGTCAGAGAACATGCTGCGTTGGGTGTCTTTGCTGAGAACCATTGTTATTATGTCCGTCTGCAATCCAGACATAAACATCTCATTGTTCAAATTTGCACAATTTTCCAAGCCCCACCCTTTTTCTGTCGAGTATTTAGATTTTAGATTTCATGTGACTTCAACTCTTTTAGACTGGTGATTCTTTCAAGACAATGATACATACCTTTCACACTGGTCCCATTCAAGTCATTCGAATCATGTTCTCTCCTTCATGTCCAGACCACGAGCATGACAAGGCCTGGTGTGATAAGTGTGATTGAACTCCATTACCTAGTCTTATTTGTGTGTATATATCTCAATAATAAGTTTTGTACAATGAGCTTTAGACCATTGTTGCACTTGTGTGTCAAGCAGCTGGAGCACAAGTAGGTGGATTGAGAGTCTGTCTTACCAACTTGGATGTGCTTTAGTTGTATAATATCCAAAAGGCCATGCTAGTAAAAGATAAAAACACCAGATATCAACATCCTAATGAGTCATCTGGTGTCTCATCTTCAACCTGGGCATCAAGCTGTGTCATGTAGAATGAACAAGTTTCAGTTCCAATCAAAGAGAGTAGTATTTCTGAGTTCTCCAAAGACAATACCACAACAATATACTCTTCAACCTGGCCTCACACAAGCTCATCACCATTAATTCAAGAAACTTTTGAATAAAATAAAATAAAGTGCATTTATATATAAATAACGGTCAGTTCTGCACATACTTCCTTCTCAGCAAGGCTAGGCCAGGTTCTAAGGCCAGATTGTTGTAAATTTGACGACGTTACTTCAAAAGAACCATGTCTAAGCTCCTTGTGTTCCACACCTCAAGACACTCAGAGAAATGATGGCAATCCCATTCAATCTAAGTTACACCCAAGTTCAAACAGTGATGATAAAAAAACCCAGAAAAGTAACTGACATAAAACAGAAGTAAGGTAGAAACACCTATAACCGACAACTTAAAGCAGTTTAGCATATCAAAGCTTGAGTTATCGACAAGGAGATATTTTTGGTTCATAGGAAAATAAGGTTCATGAAGAATGAGCATTTTTCCATGAATTATCTCCCAATATTGAAATTTGTACAGTTTTTCAAAGTGAAAAGTACTTCCGAACCAATAGCCGATATATACAAACAAGGTACATCTGTTCTTTCATAATCTAGGAATTAGAAGATATCGGCTATTGGTCATCTGTCGACTATGGGTGTCTCAACCTTATATGTAGGGAAAAATGTAGCATGAACCCATGAACAAGGTACAATGACCCCATGAACAAAATACAGTAGCACCATGGTTCGCCACCTGTTGCTCAAATTTTTAATTTATTTTTGTGAAAATGTAAGGTTTGCCTTCCCAAAATAGAATTTCTTGATTTTCGCTTTTCACCAAAAAAATTAATAAAAATGATTGAAAATGACTTAGAAATAAAAAATATTATGGAAATTCATTTCTTCTATTTTTATTTGTTATCTCCACATTTTTAATTTATTTTTTTGAAATATTTTTGGGCAAACACTGTGGTGCTTCGGTCAGGTATACCATGCAACTTCCTCAGGTCATGTTGGCTGGATTATTTGGATATCAGTACAGTAGACTCCTTTTATTGTTCAAAAGTTCTTGTGATGGGAACTAGATGGACAATGGCTTTCATCTTTAAGACATAGCCTACCACGAGGGAGCAGTATCATTGGTAGGTAACAGAAATGTTCAACTCCAAATTGGATGCCACGTCGGACTAATGACGTCACAAGGTACACCACCTTCGTCACTTGAAACAGCGGCGCTGTAACCACAAAGCCACCAACTCACCATCTGCTCTATTGAATTAGATGAACTCATAGCCGTCATCGATGGAAAATTGTACAGTTTGGCCTTCACTTTTATCCCCCTTTTATCATCTCATTGTGGCTGCCCGTTCTATTTAATTGTTCAAAATTGTGAGTGAATTCATGTTATTGTGGATGTTTTCACTTTACCGTTAGTCGAATTCCAATGTAGGAGGGTCACCACCCAACAAGCAATTTTTATTTTTTGATTTTTGAAACAACAGGCAAAGCGCTTTGTATTAAGAGGAAACACAAGGACATTACACATTAAAGCCGAACTGTAGCGTAATTTATTTATTTAATTTATTTTTGGTTGGTTTTTCTATGAAGTCTAGAAAATAATAGTTCAAAAGTCTAAATATAAATCCTTCAAAAACCCTTCAAAAGTGCACCCTTCAAAAAATAAAAATAAAAAAATAAAAAATTAGGTTCTTAATCAAAAAGATGATTAAAATGGATTGAAAGGGATAAATGAATAAAAAGGATAAAGATGGGGAAACATTGCTTAGCTCAAATAGTTCTTTTTGTCTTAAAATGGGCTTCTTGAAAATTGTCAAAGTTGTCTCATCCTTCTAAATATGGTTGAAAAAAACTTCAACATTACACAATTTTTGAAAATTTATGAAAATAATTTTTTTCACTACAACAAGGATTTTTTTTGGCAAATTCAAAAGCAATTACGTTAGTTACTTGTGGAAAAAATCTAAATTTTGATTTAAAAAATACGGCAGAGCAAAAAACTTAGAGCTATTCAAAGTTATAAAACAAAAAATGAAAAAAATTGAATAATATAACCACTTTTTGGAGGTTCAATGAAAAAAACTATATTATGATGAAACTAATTTGAAGGTTTGGAGGGGAGGTGGAGGCTACAAAGAGTAGAGTGTCAAAGGACGAAAGGAGTTGCGAGGAATGAAGTGTAATTTGATCTTCTTCAATGAAATTCTTTTGAATGGTAAAAGCTTATAACTTCTTGCACTTCCTTGAAAATATAATAGCATAGATACTACACTCTTTGAGACTTCATCAACAAAAGTAATATATAGGAATTGTCTTAATTTTAAAAGATCTTGAGTTTATTGAATAAACTCTATACCATTGGTTTATGTTCAAAACAATTGGTATATTGAACTGATATTGAATTTGGCAATTATAAGATTTAATCTTGTTTTCAATATAAAAAGAAATCAATACATTTCAAACATGAACTCTTCCATTTTCACTAATTATTTATTTCACATTCTAAAGAATCAAAACAAAGTGCTAATGATATCCATGGTCTCCTTTGCATGCATGTTGGCAACAACTTCAAATATTTGTTCACCTCAATTCAAAATTACAAATTTATATCTAAAAGCCTAGTTTCATTGTGGGATTCCTCTATACTCTTAGCATCAAAAACCACCACAATACACCATCAAGATAGTGTTTTTCATGTCAACATTGAATTACGCCTCTTATTTTAAAAAAACACACAAACAAATTCTACCAATATAATATTCTTAAAAAACTCTGAACTTCCTGACGCACAATAACAAAAAATGACCCAATTCACACAACACAGTATCTCTCCTGAAACAAAAAAACCTAGTCATCCGCGAGGTCCAACAAAATCCGCCGCCCCAGCTTACAAACTCAAAATCTTCCGAACTCAAAACCTAGAATGAAGCAACAAAAACTTGAGCAAAACCGAGCCTACACGTTGTGCACATCCGCCAGAACTCGAAACGTGAAGAATTTTGATGTCAAACGCAACAGAAGCACTCCGGAAAGTTGAATCAAGAAGAAGATGATCTAGAAACTGGTTTGGGACCTGGAGCGACGAGAGGAAGCTGCGATGAGCGGAGCTCGACGTGATCAAAGTAGATCAAAGCTCAAAGCTCGCAGATCAAAGCTCGGTCTTTAGTAGATCAAAGTAAGCTTAGGACCATGGATCATGGATGGCGCACGCTGGATGACGCACAAGTGGATGACTCCATTGCTGGAAGTCGGGATATCCTGCTCTGGAGTACAGTACCCCACTTGGCAATTCTGGGCGCCCATTTTAGAGAGTAGGAATCTGGAACACTGCCAATAACAGTCAGGTTCTCTTGGTAGACTTTTTCTTGTCGTTCTGCAGCATGAACCCCGTGGAAGGTCGAGCTTCCTGATTTAGGAACACCATGGTTATGCTCCGTTTGTGTTAAGTTGGTCTGGTTTATCATTGTGTTGCTGTTGCATGGTAGGGTAGGGGTCAAATTGTGTGTTTGAATCTAGAAAGGTTGGGATGATTGACTCTCTTGAAGTGAGGAGAAAGGGTGGAGGCGATGATCATGCAGGCAGGAGGGATTGAGATAGTAGAGAATTAGACGAGAGGGGTGAGTTTTTTATCGCTTGTGTGGAAGAATTGGTCAGGATGAGAGGTGGTATGGTGTTGTGGTTGGGTTTTGTGTGTGTGTTTTTGGTTTTGCCATCGTCTTCACAGGAGGGGGTTCTTCATAGGGTTGGTGATGGCGGGGAGGGACTGAAGGTGGGGGACAATGGTGGGATGGGAGTGTCGGACATGTTGGAATGGACGGGGTTGGGTGAACACGCATCTCAGGGTTTATTACCTCTTGACGTCGATCTTCAGAAACACCACAAGCACAAGCATCCTCCGCCTCCGCCTTCGCCTCCTCCCCCTTCGCCACCTCCGCCTTCGCCACCTCCACCTTCTCCACCTCCTTCTCCACCTCCACCTTCGCCCCCACCCCCGCCTCCCTCCCCTCCTCCGCCCCCTCCACCGCCTCCCGCCACTGTGGATTCCTTGGAAATTTCCAATGGCGCCCTCCTCATCCCTCCTTTCGACCCAGACGTGCACCGGTACAACACCACTGTTGGCGAAGGCGTCACTCAAGTTCATGTCACAGTTTCTGTGCCTGAAAGCTTCGAGGTATGTCTTGCACAGTTTTTATTGAAATCCTACCACTGATCCTAGCATTGAGTCTATGCTACATTCTTTCTAATATGATCGCTCCATATGCAGAGCACCCAAGTGTTGGATAATTTTAAGGGAGTGCTTTCGGTAGGCGTTCCTGGTGTTTGGCAGCATTAGTTTGTGAGAATTAATTTATGTCTGTGTGAGACTAGCAGGGCACTAGAGCACTTTCTTTTTCGAACGTCAATTGGTTCTAATTGGAAGATTCCTTTTACAGCTTTACAAAGTAAAACTCAATTCGTCGAAGTTAGTGAGTGGGAAGCAGAGCCCTCCGATACCCATCGGTGAAAATGGAGAAACAGTGAACTTGGTGATAACGATTTCAGCGCCTAATCACTCAAGCAACAAGTACTATCTCTCTGTCCATCGAGGTAAGCATCTCAACTCTCTGGTCTAATTAGACTCTTCCTGTCAAGAAAATCAAACATGACATCAATGTATGTACTCCACCTGGGCACAAGAATTTTGATGGTTAAATATTACGCAAGCATAATATGTCAATAATAAGTGCTTAGGATTCGCTTTGTGATTGCATATATGAAGGCTGCAGTCACGAGCTGAACTATGGATATCACACTTTAAATTTAATCTGGAATGAACTTTGGTCCGAACCTAATGAGAATCATATTTTGGTGGAAGGTAGCAATAATTGAAGGTGTCTGTATTGCACGTAAAATGGATGCATAATGGAAGTTGTATTCTGGAGCTTAAGCGGAGATTACGGTATAATATTTTGTCTTCTTACATGGACAAGCATGACACCTAAGGTTGTCTTTGTTGGGTGCAGTTGAGAAGCCAAGCATCTGGAGGAGGATTTTGAAACAATCCCTGGTGGTGGTGCTGGTGATGTTGATGATAGCATGTATTCTGTACATCTCCTTCTCAATATTAAGAGCGTCACCATATTCACTCAGATGGTTGCCGTTGAGCAGGCAACGTCAGTACCAACCAGTTAATTCAGATCCTTCTCCTTAAGTCATGCCTAGCACTGTGTACAGCAGCATTTGAAGCTGAAAGTCTTGATCTAATCTAGAAATCGATGAGCTCAGCAACTTGTACAACTTACTACAAGCTTTTTAGCATGTACCCAGGTTTCAATCTGTACATACAACGCTCCTTCGTATAGTCTAGCTTATGGCTAATCCACATCAAACAAACGTTGCTTAGTAATGTGAATTTTCGGATCAGCTGAGAATATGGCCGTTACTGGTCGTGTTGAACATTTTTGAAAACCCTGCTAATGCTTTTAGAGATGATAAGTGATATCAACGATATTGTACAGTTCTTTGTCCGATAACTGTTAGTGATCATTTGTTAAGTAGATACTGTGGGTGCCATTGCCAAACCTGGAGATTGCTTGGAAGTTGGAACATTGCCAAACCTCGAGATTCTTTTCAAATTTTGTAAGACCTTCTCATAGTTCCTCATGACCAAATCCAAGCTTGTTTAATGGGAAATTGGTTTCGGAAAGATGCGCCCCAAGTTTTATGCGTTGGTAGAGTTCCATTTACAGGTTGGTAGGGCGCCTGGACGCCAATTATTACTTAGGTTGGCAAGGGCTAAAACACCTTGCGGTGAAGGAACTAGCAACAAGAAAAGTGAGCACCTCGTAATAAGTGCTCAGAGGCAATCTTTGACATACTTGCTACATTGAGTCATCAAATCATCATTTCCCAAGGCACATATAGACATTAGGGGTTCTCGAAGTGGGTGATACAATACTCTAACATGTAGCAAAATTCTTTATGTATTATACTATAACTCTACTTGTGGAAAAGACTTACAAGGTGAGTAAGCATGCAAACTCCTCTTAACTAACTAGGCTAAATTTCCTCCCCTCCCCATGATGCAATTGCCAATGCCAACCAGGACACCCTAATGACCAAAAAGAATTGAAAATTACTTTCAGATTGGGTGGCTATTTTTGAAAAATCCGGTTGATATACACAGCTATCAACTAAAAATCAAAATAAAATTATGTTCAATACTTGGATGATATCTACATAATACTTGGACAATAACCGGATAAATTAGTAGTTAAAACTTGAGACCGGTCGTGTACAGAAAATACAGGATAATTACTGGTTTCCTTGAAAAACTCACACCCCTATTAAATTCCAAAGTCCACACTTCTGTTCATTACCAATCCTTCCAACGCCAGGGTCAACACAAACTGTATCAAAATGACTTCACTCTCACGGTCCAAGAGCCGACACGGAGTCACAGCATTAAAGTATCCGCTGCGGCCGACTAAGCATATCATTCTGGGATGGCGCCAGATCTTCCGGAGGCCTGGAACTGTTTCTACCTTCAAGCTGGATATGGAACACCTCGCTGCCGAAGCAGCTTCGTCATCTCTCTGCCGAAGTTGCCCTCCACTTCGCCACACAGTGCACAGTGCACACTGCACAGCATGGGAGTGGGAATCGGAGCTCAGAGCATCTAGTTTGACATGCTCATCGACATGCTCTGCAAACGCGTAAGGAACTTTCTTAATCTGGGTGCCTGGTTCTTAAATTATTCATTTAGCTTGCTTGACCGTCAGGCTAAGTTGATGCGCGTTGCCAATCTCTAGTCGGGGATGTTATGGCTTCTAGTTGTGTTGTTCCTGGTGCTAAAGTTCTAGGCTTGTGGATGATAGAGGGGTGAAGTGTGGTGCAGCTGAGTGAGCAGGGACTTGGGAGGAAGAAGAAGAAGCAGCGAGGTATGACAGAGAGCGAGGAAGGGATCGATCAGCTGGAGGCCGGGGATTTGCTGGAGATGGAGGATTTGTGGGCCAAGCTGCCAGACGAGGTTCAGCAGAAGATTTTTAAACTCCTTCGGTGGCGGCAACTTTTTCGTGTCTGTGCTGTGTGCAAGAGCTTCAACGAGGGGATCAACCGCTATGTTCATGATCTTCCGTTGTTTCGGACTGCCTTGCCTGTCTCTAAGAGATGACATCAGCCCCATCTTGTGTCGAAGCTACGGCATGAATGACGGATCGGTGTGCAGAGAAATCCTCCTCGAAGGTACCATATGGGTATTTCGATTTATTCTATCCTTTCTCTCTCTTTGTCCTGAATGTTGTTGCAGAATCTTAGAATGTCTTGGTTGCCGGAAGGATGTAAATCTAGGGGAACCGCTTGGGTGACCTGACTTTTCGTGTTTAGTGGCTGTAAATGTTTTGCGATCAAATTCCCTAGATAATCCAACTCAGAGTATCTTGCAAGTTTACATGAGAGCTGTCGTTGTGGTATTCGTGATTACACCAAACATTGCATTCAAGTCTTTCTCACCTGCTGATTAAAGGAGTGGATCACTTTTAACGGTGCTCTAAATAGAGCTCGAGCGATTACACTTGTAGAGGAAACAATGTTCACCGATTCTCAGGCATTGGGGAGAAACTGAATCCTCTTCTGTGCATCTCGCAGGTGGCTCGACCTAGCGCGGTTCTTTTCGCATTTTAGGAGTTTGGAACACCTATTGCAGCACTTTGGATAGCTCAGACTCCTGTAAATTGACGTTGATTGTAGCTTGGCAAAGACTAGTATGTGTTGAAGCTATATGAAAAAATCCGCCGGTGTGATCGTCTTAGATTGGATTATAGGGTAGATGCGGTTTCAGTCTACGCAACTCACGAGAGCGGTGTACATTAGTATCTTACAGCATATACTATATTCTCACTGGAATTCTTTTGCGAATGGGTGATGACAGATTTTTTGTATCCTGGAACAATCTCATAAATTCAAAGTATGTTTTGGTGATTCGTAGACTGACACAATGGATATGTTTCTCTGAGTGATTAACCCCAACAAGCTTTGTGTATACAAATGCCTCAATACCTGAGCATGTAATTTGGTACATACAATTGATCTACCTCCAAGGCCTTCTCGCATGGGCTGTATATTACAGGGGATGCTCTTACTAGACAAAACAGGGCTCTGTGTGGAGAACAAATGGAGAAAAAGACATCTGATCTCGTCATAGGATCTCTGTACTACTTGTATGAAAACGGAGCTAGAGAGGGAGCTACCTTTTCAAGAGGTAAAACAACATGAGACAACTGTAAAGACTAGACGCGTATAATGTACAATTCAGTGGAGTAGTGAGCTACGCAACCGCTTGTCATCTCCTCTTACAGCTGCCCTGCTTTCTTTCCGAAGCCCTTGCAGATGAGCTTCTGCTAAGCGAGCCTCACTCTTCATGCCTAAAGCCTCATATGCTGTTATTGCCATCCTTACAATGTTTTTGTCAGGCTCAATCCTGCATGACAGGTGATCAACTCAGCTTCTGAAACCTTTGCATAAATACAAGAATCTACATCTTGGAGTTTCAAGACACTCTAAGACCTCGTTTTGTTCACAACAAAGGAAAAGCGAAGGAGTGATCAATCCAAGAGATTTCATGTGAGACCATACCCGTTAGCCAAAACCTCAGCATAAAATTCGATATAGGTCTCCCACAGCTCCAGTTGTCCCAAGCATGAAAGTATGGGTTCATACGTTTTCCAATCAGGCTGCAGCTTTTCATTCTTGATACTCGCCAAAATCTGAACCCAGCCCACGAAGAACAAAATTGAGATACATAGACAGCTTCCGCGATAACTACAAATCAGTTTGATAATACACACATACAATTGTGATAGAGGTAGTTTAATTCCAAAGCCCCGGCCTCACCTCGAGGCATTTTCGCCACTTCAAGCCTCGACTGTAACTATCAACCAAGATGTTAAATATCTGCAATGTTGGCACTAGTCCAGTCTGTAGAAGTTCAACGTATACCTGCAGGCATACAGCATAAAGGCAGACATTAAAAGCAGGGAATTATGTCATCTACTTCAGTAGAATAGGGTGCAGATGTTCAAAGTATTCCAGAAAAAGAAGCTGGCACATGCGGGGATATACACGGACTTGTCTTTTTGCCTCACTCGTGACATTTCAAAAAGCCCAGCAGCATGTCGAGCAGACGTGAGACACTACAACGAACTAACTTGATAGCCCGTAAATA